>CM041637.1:30693912-30913812 GCA_023333625.1 Bothriochloa decipiens | reverse complement strand
CGGGTATTAGCCCGGTGTGTTTGCAGATATAATTTTGCATCAACAGTAGTATATATTTAATGTGAGTGTCTAGGCTAGTAATTACCCTTGTTTGCATTCAATTCAGTGGATCGCAGTGGTAGTCGACAGGCGGTGATACCTCTGTCTGATCTACGTATTCCACCATGTTCATTCTATTCTGTAGGACTCAAGGGTGGACTCACCTTCTCTTGCGAGTTGGTTGGTCCAAGGTGCCAGAAGTAAATCACTTTAGTAATTACTATCCTCCTCAATTATCTAGAAAACCCTAGCTATATTGACCAAGTGCCTCTCTATTCATGACCTCCTTCTTCCACCATTACATCATCACTACCCTCGAAGAACTTTGATTTAGATCAGAACACTTTGTGTTCCCTGTAGAAATTGATACCTTGGAGTACTCCCGGGTGAAAGCTACATCGGTATCCGTGCGCTTGCGGATTATATCTGTCAGGCTAGGATTTGCCAACAAGCTTTCTAGTGCCGTTGCCAGGGAATGATAGCCATTCTTGATCTAGAATCTAGTCGTCTAGTAGTCCATCAATCTATTCATCCATTCTTTACCCCTTTCATTCCTTCTCATCATGAACCAAAAACCCCTCTTTCAATATGGTGCTCCAAAGGGCGATAGTTTGGAACCACCGAAATCATCTAAAGCCATTTTGGCTGTTCGCTATGAGCTCCACCCTAGTTTCATAGAAATGGTTTAGGCAAACCCCTTTTCTGGAAGAGAAGATGAGAGTCCATATACTCATTTGTGTGAGTTCGAGCACTCGTGCTCGTGCCTCCACATTCAAGGCATGACACAAGATACTTTGTAATAGAAGTTATTCTTGTTCTCTTTAGCGGGGGTAGCTAACATTGGTATGCTCATCACATAAAGAATGTACATGGACAGTGGGAAACCCTTCAAACCAAATTTTGCCTAGCTTTCTTTCCTATCTCTCAAGTTGTCCATCTTCGATTGGAGCTACTAACCTTTAAGCAGAAGGAGAAGGAATCTTTAGGTACAACTTGGGCCCAATTTATAGACCTTGTTTCTTCTAGCCCTGACCTTGCTATCCCAGATCCAATCCTTTTACAACACTTTTACATGGTCTTAGCAGGGATTCTGCCCAATTCCTTGACACATCTTGTGGAGGTGCTTTTCTTTATCTATCTACGGGTGAAGGGAGAACCATTCTTGATAAGATCCTCGAGAACACCCTTTACACCGAGATTCATGATGAATTTCCTAATGAAGTACCCGAAGAGCCAACAAAGGAAGATCCGTAGCCTTTAGAGGCCAAATCCATTGACCCTCCTTCTGAGCCCACCTTCAAAACATTGCCCAAACATATTCTTCAACCCAACCTAGACCTTGATGATCGCCCAAGTGTCTTTCCCTATGAGTGTTACAATGAGTTATTTGAAGACTTTGGAAATGCATCAACACACTCATTGGAGGAGAAACACATAAGGCATGGGTGCGAAGAGGTCTATAAACCCGATCGAGAAGAATGACAGCAGAAGAAGCTATATCTTGAGAATCTATCAGTTGTCATGAGTTGGGAATGGATGGATGAGGCTGAAGCCTTAAGAGAAGTCATCAAACTGCCCATTCAAGTAAGAAGGATATTTTGTAAGTCATGGGCATAACCAACGAAATTTGTTATGATCCTAACCTTAGGATCAATATCATCTATCATCTCCTTGTTCAAAGCCTTTGCCCAAGGTCTAGCCTATATAGATCGAAAAAATGTCTCAAACTCCCATCTGGCCAAATCCATGACTACATAGGAGTTCTTCATTCTGTGCCGATGTTGATGGTCATTAAACCCCTTTTATAACCATCAACTATTGCATGAAATAACATGAAATGGATCACAAATGATAGTTATAGGGTTTGAAACTAATAATTTCTATGAGTTTTGGTGTCATCACATGTTTTGCAGGAATCTCAATTTTTCATCAAATAAAAGTATCTCAAATGGTGAATTGAAGTACACCATTGCGAAGGTCTCATCAAGCTGATCAAAATGAATATATTATTTGCTATGTTTGGACACCGGAATAAAAAGACATGAAATTTGAAAATTAAAAAGGAGTGCTAACGTCACGCTGACATCAGCACCCTTGAAGGTCAACACCGACAGCCCTGACATGCAGGCCAGGCGGGCGCGCCCTATCCCCACACGTGCACGAGCTGCCCGCTGGTGGGAAACCAGTGACCTGGGCAGCCACTCAGGTGACACCGCGTGGCTCAGGCGGGGTCCAGACGCATGCGTGCGCCCATGCGCGAGCGGGAACGTGGAGCAGCCGTTCGCCCAGGTTGGTCGGGTCCAGACGCCATGTGGTGCGACAAGGTTGTAGACTTCTTGATTTTCTGTCACCCTAAACTCAGCAGGCAAGATACACTGCATATGAATAGGAGCAGATTTGCCTAAATCGGCTATTTGCTTGGCCTTCCAGACCTGTGCCTTCTTGTCCCTTTTAGCCTTGTCTTGCTCAATTTTTGTCTCCCTCAGATGTTGTAGTTTTCTCTTTTGACTCCTAGAGAGACCACCAGGGCACCATTGGCCTTCTTGCCAAACATACTTAACTTCTTCAACATCTTTATCATATGCATCACAATGATCATGAATCTTGCATGTATTAATACGCTGATCCACATTAAGCTATCCAAGCCTTTCATGGACAGACCAGTGGTTGGATTGAGATTGCTGATACCCTCTGTATTGATCACTACATTCAGGGCAGTTATTTTTGGTAGGCAACCTCAAACCTTCATTCAAGGAATGACTGAAGAAAGGACAATTCCAATGCGACTCAGCTTGCTCCCTTTCATACCTCTCTTCTTCAAGCATCTGTTGGCGCTCTTATGCTTTAGCCCATCTCTTGTAATCTTTCTCTTGCTGCCTCTGCCACTTGCTGAGGAGAATACAAGATGTTATGCATGGCCTTCTTTCAGCCGTCTTAGATGACTCAGGATGGTCAAATTGGCTATTTTGCTTCTCAAGCCTCTTCTTGATCTCCTGATACTCTTCAACAGTCAACTGCAATCTTGTATCTACTGCTCCAAATTCTTTAGCTCTCTCAAAGGTCAATACATTAGTCTTGCCTTTAAGAAGCACAATATCAACCATGGCAGTAGGAAAAGGATTACCATCTACTTTCATCTTGTTGGCTGCATCAAAGGCTATCTTTCTAGTTCGAATTGACCTCTGAAGTTGTTGCCTGAATGCCTTGTACTCATTGGTGGAATGAGTGAGCAAGTTGTGAACCTTGCAATACTTCTTCCCTTTTCTTTCCTCAAGACTAATCAACTCTGTGTGTAACAATTTAATCTAACACTTGCTCAACATGTAATCAAATATCTTCTCAGCTTTGGAAGTGTCATAATCAAATTTCTCCTAAGATCTGCCCCAAGGGTGTCCAATGACCACCTGCTTCTATCCTAAGTTCTGCTCAATGGAATCAATTTGTTCAAACTCATCATCAGAGCCACATTGCATCAACGAGTCATAGTAATCAGCCACATTTGCAGACTTCTAAAACCAATTCTCCCTACGTGGTGGCTGCATGTAGTCATACAACACAAACACCCTCTGTGCCAAACCTCCTAGGTCTTCAAACTACATGCCAATGAGCTTCTCTTTCAGGTATGGTTGCACCCCTTGAATAGCCAACTTAGCCAACTGGTTGTCAAACAAGTTCAATGAAAACACATATTTCTAGTCTCCCTAAACCTCTGAAGGAACTTAAGAATAGATTCATTATTCTTCATCTTCATGCTGGTTAGATCAGTGACGTCCTTTTCAACAATCCCATTGAAGAAGTAGGCATGGAACTTTCTCTCTAAATCATCCCAAGTCTAGATAAAATCCTTAGGCAATGATGAATACCAAGTGAAAGCTGGTCTTGACAGTGACAAAGCAAAAAACCTGACTCTTTGGATTTCTTCAATTACAGCATCACCTAACTGAGCCAAGTATTTGCTTATGTGCTCCATTGTGCTAGTACCATCTTGCCCAGTGAACTTGGAGAAGTCAGGAATCCTGTACAAGGTGGAAGCTCAAGATGATTGTACCATTCAGGATACGACATACTGTAAGACCTAGAATGTTTCTTCTTCATGTCAAACAGCTTCTCCATCAAATCAACCAACTTGTACACCAACTGGTCAGTAGGATTAGCAGAACCCCTGATATTTGGGCAAGGTGCCATTCCCTAATGATTGTAATTTGAAATAGGTGCAAAGCCAGATGAGTCAACACTATCTTATAGGGACTGACCAGCTCCTCCCTGCATAGTTTTGTTCACATAATGGTTTACACTTCTTGTGATCCTTTGAACTGATGGAGCTATTTTATAAGCTGGTATTGGTACAGTTGTAGTTGCACCAAACTTAGGCGGAGGTCCACCAGCCAGCTATTGTATGGGTGCAGCCACACTTCCACTTCCATTACAACCTGTTGGAGCGTCCATTTTTGGAGGATTTGGCATAGCACCACCGCTAGAAGATGACGTCATCTGTTCATTGAAGTAAGCAGGTCCAAACTGATCCACAGGGAAGCCAGCAAAAGCAGTCTTCATGATGTTAGCAAATGTTGTCAAGAACATCTTGTTGTGAGTGGCCATCGCCACATGAACCATCTTGTGAAACGCATGCATCAAATTCCGCTTGTCAGCTTCATCCCCAGCATCTGTTTCTGAAGGGATCAAAATTCTGGGCAAAGCTATCTTCTGAATCACCTTCTCCCGAGTCTTCCTAAAGGACAGCAAACACTTCTACTTCAGTTGTTTAAGAGCTTGTTCAATTAGTTTCATGTCTTTTTAGAAAGGTCTTCCATGGTGATGCCAAGGATGGAGTTCTTGTTGAATCCTTGAGGAGCCATGGGTGATTACTATCGTGTCCCACTGGGCATGCCAAAAAGTGAGTTGACACAAAAAATGTGACTTCTGCAGCAATAGTACTTGCAAGCCTGAGTGAACCAGAGCAAGAGCGGCGCTCCAATCCATGAGGCTCCACCAACAGCTATCCGGTCGATCAAGTCCGAAGCGTGCCAGTCAATTTGACCTTGTAATTGACAAGGAGAAGAAAATGGTCAAATTATGGAACCTGCCGATTTGTTGCCAAACAGTTCCGCATGTGTGGCTAAATAGCCGATCTGATCAGGGCATTGAACCTGCCGGCGTGCTGTATGAATGAATCACCAAATTGAATGTATGTGACTAGCTTCTAACAGAGTAATTAATTATATTATAGCGTCATGATGTAAAAGCAAGTATAGCACACCCAAATACAGTAGCATATCAATAAAGCTTTACAATGCACAAACTACCAACGAATTAATCCATCCATGCAATCTGATATTTAACATAATACTATTCATACCAAACAGATCTATTAACTGACACTGTCTGAATCCAAGCAACTTTAATAGTGGGGTCTAAATGATATAGCCATAATAAAACCCTCAGAAGAGATTAACAGATCTATTCTATACTCTCATCATCATATTAAAGCAAAGCACACATGAATCAACAGATAGGTAACTGCACAGTGTATTTAATGAAGCACAAGGAAATCGGCTAAATAACTGATACCGATATGATAAACGAACTAGGCGAATAGTCAACTCCACAAACAAAGCCTACTAACTGACATCTTCTGAATCTAAATAATTTAGGAGGGTCATGTCAGCTGCACCAAAGCTTTAGAAGAGATTAACAAGCTTTACCCATGAAACTATCTACACCCTAGAATGCGCAACATGTAACGAACAAGATTGATAGAATCTAGCCAATGTAAGTATTGAACCGACCATCAATGGCATGAATAAGCATGACAAACATACTAGACAATCAAATCTAATAAGATATAAGGCCAAATCTATCAATCTTGATCGGGCAACGATATTATTATAAATAAATAAATAATTCAAATCAAACAACATCGATAACTTAATGAATCTACTAGACTGCCACATCTAATAGAACCGATAACCAGCCATATCAACACATAATAAGAGGTCGAATGATGCAGCCTTATTAACCATTAACACAAGCCATGATGGTACTTACAGCGAGCTAGAGGTCAGTCGATGCCGATGTAGCCTATATCGTGAAGAACTCATTGAGATCTATGTTACTCCTACTCCTAAGGGTTTTGGCCAAAGTCGAAAGGTTTGTTGTATTGATTGTTGAATAATCTTACGGGTGTCGAGGTGTACATATTTATACCCTAGGCTTTTATCATTTCCTGACTCAATACGTCTTGCAAACATGGAAATAAACAAAGAAAACTACTAAAACTTGATAACTTGGGCTCCACTTTTCCATCCTGCAGAGTCCCATGCAATTAATGCACCATAATTTGTCAAACCAGATTGGAGTCAACATATTTCACAAGCTCCAGTGAATAGTCGATCCCATTTAACCGATATGTACCAAAATAGCCAGTTCCCCTTAAAACGGGCATCACTAGCACTTAGCCGATCTTAGGCAATAGCGTCTTTGAGAAGCTTTGTCTGCACACCTGCCAGTCCAATTTTTGGTGCAAACAGAAAGATAATAAAACCACTCCAGCTATTACTTGGTCAATTCTTGGAGGACTGTAGGGGGGTCCTTGGTGCAGTGTTTGTTGAGGTCAGTGTAGTCGATGCAAATATGCCGCTCTGTCGAGTTCTTTTTCTCCATGAGTACTAGGTTTGCCAACCAATCCGGGTTGGTTATTTCTCTGATGAATCCGACTGCCAATAGCTTGGTGAGTTCTTTTTTGATTGCTACTTTTCTGTCCGAGGCAAATCTTTGTAATTTTTGCTTGATAGGGTTTGAACCTTTGTATACGTCAATAATATGCTCAACCAAATCCCTCGAGACTCCTGGCATGTCTGCTGGCTTCCAGGCAAAGATATTTTGTTGTCCCTAAGAAATTTGGTGAGTGCGAGTTCCTATTTAGGATTGAGCTCTGCACTGATGGTCGCCGTCTTCTCTGGATCACTAGTCTCCAGGTTTATTTTCTTTGTCTTCACGTCTGTTGGTGTGGTGAAGCTCTTGTTCGCCTTCTTTGTTGGGATTTCTATCTCTTGCTAGCTCATTGTTGCTACTAATTTAGCGATTTTTTTGTTCACTAGTGTGTCTTGTATTCTCTCTAAAATTTGTATTGCTTGTACGTCATAGCGTATGCTTTCTGGAGGTCTCCTTGTAGTGATAGTACTCCCTTTGTTGTTGGCATCTTGAGTAACATATATGGGTAGTGGGGAACTGCCATGTACTTGGTTAGTGCAAGTCGTCCCAAGATAGCATGATATCATGATTCAAAATTGGCCACTTCAAACTTGATGAATTCTATTTTGTATTTCTCCTTGGGGCCAAAGGCGACCGGTAATGTGATTGTCCCAGGGGTACTACTATTGTCTCGGGTACTATACCGTAAAAAGGTGTACATTTTGGTGTTATCATTCCCTCATAATCTATGTTCATCTTCTTCAGTGTTGCTGAAAATATGATGTCCAGTCCTGCTCCTCCATCAATCAAGACTTTGGGTACGACAACCCATGCACTTCTTGTTGCCACCACTAGTGGGTAGCATCCTGCATTGGCTATGCTTGTCCATTGGTCCTCTCTTGAAAAGTTTATCGGGTACTCAGACTAGCCTAAGTATCTTGGCATTGCAGGTTCTGCAGCCATGATGGCCCTGTGTGCCTGTTTTTGTTGCTGCTTGCTCCTTTCCCCGGATATTCCTGAGAATATCACATAGAGCAATTTTTGGGGTTCTTGAAGTTCACCCTCTGCCTTTTTTCTTCTTTCTTTGGTTCTTCCTCCTTTCTTTTTGAGTTGTTGTAATTTCTGCTTGGTCTTTTATACCGGTTGATGTAGTCGTTGCACTTCCTTAGCTTGTGCGATGACCTTGGGTGAATAGGGCATGGCATGTCTTTGAAATCTAAATACTGTCTTTCTTGAGGTGTCATGTCATTGTAATTGATTTTTTTTATTAGCAACTGCCACTGTGTTGTCTTGTCTCGGCCTCTTATCATTATTCCTGTTGTCATTTCTCCTTCTGTCATTGTTGTCCATATTGTCTGGGAACCTTCTTCGGGTTTTCTCTTCAGAAGAGCTTTTCAACAGCTCGCTTGAAATCTTTGTTTGTTTTCACATCTTCACTATTGAAGCCCTTGTATTTCCACCGTGCTATGATTTTGTTACCAAATGTATCAATGACTTCCCTATCTGTGATGTCATGTACTTGTGCTCTTGCTTCGCCGAATCTTCTATAGTATTCCCTGAGAGTTTTTCGTGTTTTTTGTGTGATTCCTTGTAGCGCTGCTGCTGTCATTGGTTGTATGATGACACTGGCAAAGTGATTGCAAAATTACCTTGGTAGGTCGCTCCAATGTCCGATGGATCCTGCTGGTAATTTGTTGAACCATTGGAGTGGAATTACTTTTAGTGCCATTGGAAAAGATAGTGCCTTGAGGTCGCCGTCTCCCCCAGCCAATTCAATGGATTGAAAGTAAACTCTAAGCCATTGCTTTGGTTCCTCCTTTCCATTGTATTTTGAATGATTTGATGGTTTAAACTTCTGAGGTAGCTTCAAATCTTGCAGCCTTCCTATAAAGCATGGAAATCTGTCGTAATCACTTCATTTTCTGTAGTCTGGTGACGGCGACCTTCTGTAATGAGATCTGCTTTCTCCATATTGAGATCTACATTCTAATTCACCATATCCTTCTTCTCTGTTTATCATCCTACTTTGTTCTGGTCTTCTTTGGGGTGGGCATGGGTGGGTTCTTTCGGTCCTTGGTGGTGGTGGACGTGAATTCTGATGATTTGCTGCCACCCTACTCTCATTATTGCTTTCTATCGGTCCCAGCCTGCTGAATATCGACCTTTAGTGTTGATCGCCTTGTTGATTGGCATTCTCGAGTTGTCTTGTATGATGTACTGTCTCGGTAGGCAGCTTCTCTCTGGTCCTTCTTCTGAGCGGCTTTTTTCTCTTTTTGTGCCTTCTTAAAAGATTTGATTTGTTTGGTGAGATGATCTTCTCTTGCTCGTTGATCTTGGCCTCTTGCTTTTCTGCTATCTTTTTGTTGTAAGCTATGCGATCCGCCTTGTATTTGGTCCATGCCTTCTTCTTGCATCTTGCCTTGTTCTTTCTACTAGCCCGACGTTGGTTTCTGTTTAGCTTGCTTGCTTGTGACCTTCACTTTCTCTTGCGTCTATGTTGTCTTCAGGTGATATGTTAGCTTCTGACTCGTCTGATGAGCATACATCCAGCGTCTTGGGTGGTACTAGGAATTCAGTGGTGTCAGCCATGTAGATAGTTCTTCTCTTCTACCTTATTTTGCTTGTCGTGGGTTCTTCTCTTGAGCCTATGGTCTTTGTAGATAAGTAACTGAGTTTTTTCCCTTTTTGAAAAGGTAGTTCTTCATAGTAGTGACCGTGCTACTTCCCTTCAGTAGAAAAAGAACTCAGCCAGTGAACCATGTAGTCTTTTGGGGTCACGGTCATGAACAATCCTTCTTGTACTCCTGTCAGTGTAAACTTTTTCAATATTTGCTCTTCCTTTCCTCTCTGGTCTTGATATTCGTGGACTGGAGTAATCAGCTTTGCAAAGTTGCTTCTTTTCTTTCCCCCACGGAATGAGCATTTGCATGGCTTCTTTATGTATTCTTACATGATGGATGCTGAGATGCGTAGCCCAAATGGAAGTGCATTGGGAATCTTGATGATGGTCTTGGAGTTGGAAACGGCCTCTGACTTCTTTTCTCAATCAGTTTCATAACCTTCCTCTTCTCCTTCCCGAATTGGATCCGAAGTCGAAAGCGCTGCTGGCTTCTTGACTAGTTGAGATTCTTCCATTGGGTTGATCTTGATGTCATCGAGCTTGCCTTCACCATCAGCTTCACAAGATCCTGCACCCGAAGATGAAGGTTGTTCCCATCAAAAAACTCATCTTGAAGGTATGGTTCGTCGAACTCTCGATATACAATTTGCCAAAAGCCCCTACCTAGCGCGCCAGCTGTCGATGTTTTATCACTGATAGACCACTACCAAGGTACCCGGGAGGGTGTTTTTGTTTGAAGGGACTTGATGAACTGTGGAACTCAGTGGTTACGACAACAAGTCAAATGGGACAAACATTTTTATACTTGTTTGAGCCCTCGACTATGAATTGAGTAATAACCTTTATGTCCAGTCGTTGTTAGCCTGTTGCATTGTATTGATGAGTATGTAGTACTGTGTTCTTGCTACAACGGGTACCCTCAGCAACCTTTTATAGGTCGGGCCTCCTGCGGGCTCTATGTTTTTCTAGTCTGATTCTAGGATAGAACCCTAAACTAAGAGTTTCGTCCTCTTCCCTATTACAATTTTCTAGGATATGGAAAATTACACGTCGTGTTACTTTGTGCCTTGCTCTTGTCTGGTGGTGGGACCTTTGACAGGGCCTACTGCCTATTGTTCCTTATGTGTGGGGAACTCATGGTATCCCCTATCGACACTAAAGCAGGAGGAGAGTAAGTTCATTTGAATATAGGCTATTATGTTGTCGGTGTTTCAACCCCTGGGGGGTTAAAACCAACGAGTAATATTTGTAATTGCGTGCTCCCTTAATCCGGTGGGTGATGCAAGAAGGACACGGCGATTTATCCTGGTTCGGGAAAAGAAGGCCCTACGTCCAGCGGGGGGAGGATAGTTCGTGTTATCTTGTACCGAAGTGCTAGTACAGGGGAAAATACAAGCAGATGTGAGGAGCGTGAGCTGGAGCTTGGGCATTTCGAACGCCTGGCTCTCCACCTTACACTGTCTCACGGTATTGTTCTGTGATCTAAAGACTTAGCATTTCTATGCTCTAGATCCTCTCGTCCGTCTCCCTTCTAACGTCTTGGCGCCTCCTTTTATAGGTGAAGGAGGGGCACAGGAGTACATATATTTAGAGTTTGCATGGCCGGTGACGCATGGCGTTGAGGCCGATCATGTTGGTGCTACTGTAGTGATGTACGTCGGTATGGGAGGCCCTGCAGCCATCGCGTCAGGAGTTGTTGAAGTGCAGCCCGGAGTTGTTGGAGTCCTGCTCGAGGGTTCGTCCGATGGAGTCGAGGGGCGGCGGTTGAGGACTTGGCTTGAGTCGAGGGGGTCAAGTCGAAGGGGTCGAGCCTCACCGGATAAGGTCGAATCCCGGGAAATGCGGGAAACGCGCTGATTCATATGTCTCGAGGGGGTGCTGGACGGGGCATAGTGCTCAGCATGGCACAACAGCGAAGTACGATCTGCGGGATTCTGGGGCATGGGTGGTAAAAGCAAGATTTGACTGTCACTCCCACAACTGTTACCTTAATTGTGGCCATACGGTTAGGCGGGGGTAGGTAAAATGCATTAAATGCGCCCGGATCCGTACGGGAGAATCGGTAGCCGAGGGGTGCACTGTCCTCGAGGGTTGCCCATTCGTCGGGCGAAGTTCCATCCTCGAGGGAAGGCTCGTTCACCGGGCGAGGTTCCATCCTCGAGGGCAAGCTCGTTCGCCGGGCGAGGTTTCGTCCTCGAGGGCAGGCTCGTTCGTCGGGCGAGGTTCCGTCCTCGAGGGCAGGCTCGTTCGCCGGGCGAGGTTCCGTCCTCGAGGGCAGGCTCATTTGCCGGGCGAGGTTCCGTCCTCGAGGGCAGGCTCGTTCGTCGGGCGAAGTTCGGTCCTCGAGGGGTCGCCCAAATTGTACCCTCGAGTGTACAGTCCCAGTCCGTTCGGTAGCCCCTCGAGCAGGCTTTGGCTTTGGGCCATCGTAGCCTGTTCATGGGTCAACCCAATATGCTTAAGCCTATGGGCCTTCGAACGTTAATCGTGGGAGGTCACTGGAGGGTTCATGTTGCTGATTTTGTGGGGTTTAGCCAAAAAAACCAAGGGTTTGGGGTACCCATTTCCTGGGTAACGACAGTAGCCCCTAAGCCCCTGCGCGAGTGATGGCACTCGGGCAGGGGGTCAAGAATTGGAAACGGGACATGATTCGGATCTTTTTGTGGGGGACGCGTGAGCGACCCCCGCAGGGGTAGCCCCCAAGGCCTCGTAGGAGTCGAAAGACTCCTGTGAGGGCTTCATTTGACTTTGGTCGAGGGGTGCTTGTCCAGTCGGGTACAGGCCTGAACTGGAGTCACAGCGTTTTACCGAGGGGTGCATCGGGACGCCGATCCCCCAGGGGATTTTCGACCCTCTTTCGTCGAGGGGTGCCAGGCACAGTCGAGCTCCCGAGCCTTGTGCGACTGGGGCGTTGCCGGCCTCGGCTTTCATCTCACGAATCCTTTTGATCGGACGTGAGGCGAGAAGTGTCGGATTACCCTCGATAGGGCGAGCTGCGAAGTTCTCAGTGAGCTAGTAACGGGAAGATCCAAGTGAGAGCCCGTTCCTCGTTCGATAGAGGTCGGCTGGTGGCCCAGAGGCGGTCTCATTAGAGCAAAACGCATGGTCTCACGGATACCGATTCCATTCGATAGGTCTCGGCGGCTCGATGTCTCCCTTCGGGGGATTCCATAAAGTCCATAGCATTTCACCTTGGATGTGTCCAAAGGGGTTTTGAGAGTTCGTTCTCGAGCAAGGCCTCGTGTTGGCTCCCCCTTGGTCACCCCTGACTCGGGTGCTCGAGGGCGGCTGTCGAACCCTGATCGTGGGGCCAGCCTTCGCTCCCTCGAGGCTTAGGGCCGGAGCCCGATTTTTTTTGGTGCTCAAGGGCGGCCGTTGAGCCCTCACTTGAGGGCCGGCCTTCGCTCCCTCAAGACTTCGAGGTGGGGCCGGAGCCCGCTTACCTTCTCCTGGAAGAGTTTGCCGGTAAGTGACGCTTATTTTTCTTACCGTTAGGCGCGCCTTTTGAGGGGGAAGCTAAAACGATGCGGCAGTGGAGATCGTGGTGGGCCCGAGCAATGGCTCTTTGCCAGAGGTGTGATGCGTGTATCTGGTCGAGGATCAAGGGGGGTGAACGGTCAGGTAAGCGCATTAATTACAGGAAGTTACCTTTTCCCTGCCGCCGGACTCCGCCCGTCGCTCTTCCCGGGTATAAAAACGAAGGGGGACAGGCGCTGTTCGCCCCCACCTTTGCCATCCTCCCGAATTCCTGCTTTCCTGCACGTGTGAGGGTAAAAACTTAGAGCGAGAAGTCGCGATTGGGAACCTTCCCGGTCATCCGTTCGCCGAGGAGATTCGTGCTGTTGTTGCCACCGCCGCATCCACCGAGCAGATCTGTGCTGCCGCTGCTGCCATGGCCCCCATCCTCCAGCCCGCCGAACCCTGGCGCCCGTCGACTATGACACGACAAAGGCTAAATGAGCTAGTGGGAGAAGGACTTCTCCACCCTATCATCGATCTGAATCGGCCGGAGTGGATTGCGCCGCCGAGGAGCCACCAAGAGCCGAGCCCGCCGGAGGGCTATGTGGTGAGCTTCCTCAAATATCATCGGCATGGGTTCGGCGCACCCCCGAGCGAGTTCATGCGGGGATTGATGAACTTCTACGGCATCGAGCTCCAGCATTTCTCCCCCACGCCATCTCCAACGCCGCCATCTTCGCGGTCGTCTATGAGGGCTACCTCGGGATGGCACCACATTGGGAGCTGTGGCTCCACCTTTACAAGGGGGAGTGGTTTGCCTCCCCGGTGGTGCCAGGAGTAAGGAAAATCATCAGAGCGGGGTGCCTCAACTTCGTGTTGAAGACTGGGAGGTCGGAGGAGCCACGCGAGTATATCCCCACCGGGTTGATGTCCAACCACTCCTGGTGGGACGAGCAATGGTTCTACCTTCGCAATGATGGAGGCTATCTCCTATCGTACACCGGGCGGCTTATCACTGAGCGTCCATACAACTGGCCGCACGGTGTCGTGGGAGATCTTCAGCGTCGACTTCGTCCCCTCGTCGCCGCGATGAAGACCCTTCGAGAGGTGGGCCTGACGGCGGGTGTGGTGGTCTCGGCCTTCCACAGTCAATGGGTGCTTCCTCTGATGGAGCGCCTGCTACGGTTGGACGAGATGCTCCCCTCGGCGGCGCCCGAGGTTCTCGAGAGGTGCCGGATGTCCGGCAAGAAGCCATCCGCTGCTGAAGTCGTTGCGTGGGTAAAGGGGATGGTCGCGGGCTCGTTCAGGGCGAAAGACGTCAACCGCCTCCCCATGCGGCCGGAGGAGGGTTACCTTGACCTGGTGAGTGCCCTGACCTGCGCCTTTCGCGTTTTCATTCTGCCCCCTTCTCTTATCCCTGTGACTAAACGTTTTTGTGTAGGGGAGAATCAAATATCGGAGATCGAGGCCCCCGCTGAGGGAGGACGCTCCCGATCGTCAGGTAAGACGCTTCACCGCCCAGCAAGAAAAGCGGTGTAAGGACGAAGAGGAGAAGAAGAAGGCCAAGAAGCTCTGGGAGCGCAAAAGGCTTGCGAGGCGCCGCGCTGAGCATAGGCGTGACGGGCTCCCGGAGGAGGAGTCTCCCTCATCCGAGGGAGATTAAGATGATGCTGACGACGACAGCGATGACGTCGAGGGGGTGGCGGGGCGTCTCGAGCGCATCCTATCGGGTTCCTCCCATGCTGACCGCCCCTTCGTGCAGGAGGAGGCGGTGGAGCAGCGCGCCCCCCAGCCGGTGGCTTCGGCCTCGGAGCGCCGGCGTGGGAAGAGGTGGGCCGACGCCTCGACTCGAGGGGGTTCACCCCCTCCCGTTGTACTCGAGGCGGGACCCCACCCACTTCGACCCGGGAAACCCGGTCTCGGTTGTCGGCACAGGCGGAGCAGAGCCATGCTCAGGAGGCCTCGTTGGAGCGGGGAGGCACGGCGACCCTACCGACGGCCCCGAGTAGCCTCAGCCTCGGGAAGAGCTCGGCCTCGGGAGGGGTCTCGAGATCTGCTGGCGGCTCGAGGGGGACCCGAAAGGCCTCTATCCCCTTCGGGTAAGTGTTGTTGATTCAATTCTTTTTCGTTGCATCCTCCTTGCGTGGTTTGATAAGCTTTTTGCCGTCTTGCTTCCCATCCAGGCCCAAGCGCCAGATCGAGGAGACGTCTCTTGCGATGGCTAAGCGGCTCAAGGTGGACGCAGCTGCGAAGATGGAGGCCCCGGTCATAGGTGCGACATCGAGGCCCTTGGCTCCATGAGAAGCCAAGTGGTTGTCCTCAGCCCTCGGGGCTATGGCGCGTGGTAGGCTGACTGGTTCCGCTCTTGCTGCAGGGTCGAGCGTCTCCGGGGCCACGACGGGCGGCGACTCCGAGCCAGGGAGGACACAAGAGGGAGGGAGGCCCAGAGGAAGCAAGAGCAGGGGGCCCTGCAAGAAGCAGAGCTGCCACGGCCACAGCAGGAGGGGGAGAAGGAGCCGCTGGAGCAGCGGGAAGAGGAGGAGGAAACTAGGGGCCAGCCCCAGCATCAGCAGGCGCAGCAGACGCCGCTGGGGGGCACGGCGCCGCTAGACCCGCCGACGCAGCAGCCGCCCGAGACGTCGGAGGTAGAGGGGACTTCGGGACTGCCCAAGCAATGGGTGTCTATGATCACCCTGGATGAGCTGCTGGCCGAAGAAGAAACAGCGTCGAAGGCGTCGACGGTCCTGCGGCTGCTGGGGGTGCAGTCGGAGGAGGTCTCGGTACCGAACCCACCGGAAGATGCGTCGATGGTGGACCTGCCGGCGCCATAGGACGTGGCGTTGGGGGAAGCGACGGCCTTGACACCTCCGCTACCTCCGAAGGCACCAGAAGCAACGTCGAGCCAGCCGCTGCAACCGTCGATGGAGCAGCTGGAGGAGACGGCGGCTTCTGGCTCGCCGAGGAGGTCGACATCCGACCTCGGGCTGAGGGATGTCGGCGCCGCGTCAGAGTTCCACACCCTGGCGGAGTTGGCCGTGCGTTATGGCGTCCCATGCGATGTGGTGGACGAGATCGAGTCCTTGGCGCGAACCAAGGTCAAGACGGTCCTTCCACATTGGGGCAAGGAGCGCATCGTACTCTGGGAACTTGGCGACTCCAGCGCTTCGGGGATCGAGATGGATGACCCGATGGAAGTCAAGTGCTGGGAGGATGCCAAGCAGTCCCGGGCGTGGCTGCAGCACTTGCTGAAGCTGGGTGTCGAGCTCGCCGAAGGCCTCGACCGGAACCTTGCGGTGAGTCCCTGTGTAGACCATATGCCATTTTTTTAGTTCTTTCATATGAAATGCCTTAACCCTCTATTTCCTATCCCCATGAGGTGCGGAGGCGTTCCTACTCCAAGTCAGACTTCCTCCATGAAACGCACAACAGCCGGGAGGAAGTGCTTCACCAACTCGAAGCCGGTCGCTCTGCACAGGGCAGGGTGGCCGAGATCGAGGAGGAGATGAAGCGGACCAGGGAGGAGGCTGCCAAAGCCAAAGAGGAGGCTGCCCGGGTGAAGGGGGACGCCGAAGCTGCTCGAGGGGAAGCCGCCCACCTCAGGGAGGAGCTCAAGCGTGCCAGGCAGGAGGCTGACGCAGCCAAGGCCGAAGCGGAGCGGGCCAAGGGCGTGAGCATTCGAGCCCAGGAGCACATCGAGCTACTCGTGGGGGAGGCTCGGAGCTCCGTGGAACGCATCCGCTCGCTCGAGGCCAGTCTCACTGAAGTCTCCATGGCGCGTAGCACCCTCTCCACCTTGGCCGAGGAGGAGAACAACCGAGCCGCTAGCCTAGAAACCCAGCTCGGGGCGATGAAGGCTACCCTCCAAGAGAAGAAGCAGGCCATCATCTTGGCTGGTGGCACCCTCGAGACCCTCCGCTGCGAGAAGACGGAGGTGACCCGGGCCTTCAAGGAGGCCCAGCGGGAGCGAGACGAGGCCCGGGGGAGCGCGACGCCGTGCTGGGGGATCGCCGCACCCTCGAGACTCGCTGTGCTGGTGAGTTCCTTGAAGAGCTTTTGATCTTTTTTTCTTCCCATGTGGTTTGTCTAACTCTTGTTTTGTGCTTCAGGCCTCGAGTCTGAGCTGCTCGCTACCGAAACAGCCGCCAAGGCGCTGCAGGAGAGCCTCGTGGCGGAGGGGGCGCTTCTCGGCCGGCTCCGGGTTGCCCTCGACAGGCTCTGCGCCTCCTGGGAGGTCGGGCCCGTCGAGGTTGCTGAAGAAGACATCCCAGGTGCTGCACTCGTCGACCGAATCTACTACCTCAACGCCACCCTTCGTGATCCCGTGCGGGAGGCGCTTCATACCGGCGTGAAGCGGGCGCTGGCAGTGGTCTCCTCTAGCTTCATCTTTGACATGGACGTGGTCACCCAAGGCTTTGTTCCTGTATCTCGAAGACCGACGCCGAGAACGAGGAGCGATGCCGAGGGCTCATCAATGACGCCGAGAGGCCGGGGGGAGCGCTGGCGAAGTTGTTCGAGGACGAAGTCCTCCCCCCCACGGATGAAGGGTATAGCGTCGAGGAGGGCGGCGACGGAGCGGGCCTGTAGGGCAAGGCTGGGCGAAGATGCCCATGTAATAAGTTAGTTTTTTGTAACTTATATTCAATGTGGCTTCAAAAGCCTTTTTGAACATTAATGCATCTATCGTAATGCAATTTGTCGTTTTACTTTCGAGGCTTCTCTGCTTTCTTTCACCTAGACTTTGCTTTTTTGACTAAGTTTTCGACGCATGCTCGTATCCTTTGACGGGGGGAGTGAGTGGAGGTACCGTAGCCCGGAGGCGTAGGAGAGCTCTCGGCTCGACAGCCCTCGACCCTCTAGGGAGTTCAAGGCGTTTTCTACTTAGTTGTGAAGCGTATCGAGGCGTGAGAAAGAAGAGGCGCTCGAGTTCTGATCGCCTGACTTTTGCTTTTTGACTAAGTGTTCGACGCAGGCTCGTATCCCTCGAGGGGGGAGCGAGTGGAGGTACCATAGCCCGGAGGCGTAGGAGAGCTCTGGCTCGACAGCCCTCAACCCCTAGGGAGTTCGAGGCGTTTTCAACTTAGTTGCGAAGCGAAAGGGGACGCTCGAATTATTTAAAAAAATCATTCGTATTTTTAGGAACTTAGGGGGTTCCCCCCGTTAGCCCCCGAGGGAGGCTCGACTCTGGCGAGACAGGGTCGAGGCTACCTCTTGCATGTACAAAAATGTACAAAACTTGCGAGAATGTACGAATAATTGAAAGTACTCCTTATATTTGCCATGCAAAAATGTACAAAACTTGCGAGAATGTACGAGGACATTGGTGCCCTAAGGGTAGAAACGACGTAGCTGTTCGATGTTCCATGCGTTGGTGAGGATTTCGCCTTTGTTGTTAGCGAGCTTGTACATCCCGGGCTTTAGCACCTCAGCTATGGTGTATGGGCCTTCCCTTGGTGGGGTCAGCTTGTGATGTCCCTTGTTGCCCTGTCGTCGACGTAGGATGAGGTCTCCAACTTGGAAGTCCCTCAGGCGCACGTGCTTGTCATGGTAACATTGAAGTTTTTGCTGATACCTCGCGGAGTGAATTAGTGCCATGTCTCGAGCCTCCTTGAGCTGGTCGATGGCGTTTGCGAGGGCTTTTTCGTTGCTTTGCTCGTTGTACGCCTTTAGTCGAGGGGAACCATACTCGAGGTCAGTGTGGAGGACGGCCTCGGACCCATAGACCAAGAAGAATGGGGTGAAACTCGTGGCTCGACTAGGTGTTGTCCTTAGGCTCCATAGGACCGAAGGCAGCTTGACGGTCCATTTTTTTCCATGCTTGCTGAGGCGGTTGAGGATCCTTGGCTTGAGGCCCTGCAAAATCATGCCATTGGCGCGCTCGACCTGGCCGTTAGTTCGAGGATGTGCAACCGCGGACTAATTCACACGGATGTGATGGCGATCGCAGAAATCCAAGAACTTCTTGCCGGTGAACTGTGTGCCGTTGTCAGTGATGATGACGTTCGGGACCCCGAAGCGATGGATGATGTCGGTGAAGAACTCGACCGCCAGTTCGGAGTGGATGTTGCCGATAGGCCAGGCCTCGATGCACTTGGTAAACTTGTCGATGGCAACGAGCTGGTGCGTGTACCCTTTGGTTGTCCTCTTGAGAGGCCCCACAAGATCGAGCCCCCAGACCACGAACGGCCAGGTGATGGGGATCATTTGTAGGGCGTGAGCTGGGAGGTGCGTCTGCTTGGCGTAGAATTGACACCCTTTGCACGAGCGGACAATGTTTGTGGCGTCGAAAACAACGGTCAGCCAGTAGAAACCCTGTCGGAAGGCATTGCCTACGAGGGTCCTTGGCGCTGCGTGATGGCTGCAGGCCCCCGAGTGTATGTCCTCGAGGAGCCTCCTGCCTTCTTTGATAGTAATGCAGCGCTGAAGAACACCTGAAGGGCTTCGCCTGTAGAGTTCCTTGCCCTCACCGTACATGACGTAGGACTTGGCCCGTCACGCGATCCGGTGAGCTATGGTCTGGTCCTCCGGAAACTCTCCCCGAATGAGGCAGTCAAGGAAAGGGGCTCGCCAATCCGGCGGCAGGCTCGACGGAGGAGGAGTCCCCTGGATCTCCATAACCTAGGCCCTGGTCGAGGGGGCCCCAGTCGAGGTCGTGGGGTGGAGCTTCGAGGGCGAAGTGTAAGCCCCCGAGCCCAAATCGATGGAGGGATCGAAGAGGGCCCTCGAGAATACGTCCGGAGGGACTGTACCTTGAGTCGATGTGATTTTTGCAAGCTCATCCGTGGCTTCGTTGTATTGTCGAGCAATATGGCTAAGCTCGAGGCCATGGAACTTGTCTTCCAACTTGCGCACTTCATTGCAGTAGGCTTCCATCTTGGCATCGTGGCAGCTCGAGGCCTTCATCACTTGGTCGATAATCAGTTGTGAGTCACCTCGAACGTCAAGGCGTCGGACCCCGAGTTCAAGGGCGATTCATAATCCAGTGACAAGTGCTTCGTACTCCGTGACGTTATTAGAAGCAGCAAAGTGGATGCAAATGACGTAGCGCATGTGGAATCCGAGGGGTGAGATGAAGAGCAAGCCCGTGCCTACTCCTGTCTTCATGAGCGACCCATCAAAGTACATTGTCCACAGCTCGGCTTGGATTTGAACCGGCGGCAACTGAGTGTCGGTCCACTCAGTGATGAAATCCGCCAGCGCTTAGGACTTGATGGCCTTCCGCGGTGCGTAGGTGATGGTCTCGCCCATGAGCTCGACCGACCACTTAGCAATCCTTCCAGTGGCCTCCCGGTTATGGATGAACTCCCCCAAGGGGAACGAAGATACCACGGTAACCGGGTGGTTGAGGAAGTAGTCCTGGAGCTTGCGACGTGTAAGGACGATGGCGTAGAGCAGCTTCTGCACCTGTGGGTAGCGGATTTTTGTCTCCGAAAGCACTTCGCTGATGAAGTAAACCGGCCGCTGGACGGGTGAGGCGTGCCCTTCCTCTTGCCTCTCAACCACTATGGCCACGCTGACCACCTGAGTGGTTGCGGCGACATAGAGGAGGAGGGGCTCGGGTGGTTCAGTCGATGTCGCTGGTCGAGGAGGGGCAAGAATCGGGGTGGATGTCAGCATGCCTTTGAGTTCGTCGAGAGCCTCCTCGGCCTCCGCGGTCCTTGTGAATCGCTCGGATTTTTTCAAGAGGCGGTACAGAGGCATGGCCTTCTCCCCTAAACGTGAGATGAAACGGCTGAGGGCCGCGAGGCAGCCCGTGACCTTCTACACGCCCTTGAGATCTCGAATCGGCCCCATTCGCATGATGGTCACCACCTTCTCGGGGTTGGCCTCGATCCCGCGCTGGGAGATGATGTATCCGAGGAGCATGCCCCGAGGCACTCCGAAGACACATTTCTCGGGGTTGAGTTTTATGTTTTTGGCTCGAAGGCACCCGAACGCGATTTCGAGGTCATGGATGAGGTTGTCCACTTTTCTGGATTTGACCATGATGTCATCGACATAGGCCTCGACCGTGTCGCCTATGTGTTCACCGAAGATGTGGAGCATGCACCGCTGATACGTTGCCCCGATGTTTCGAAGGCCGAAGGGCATGGTGACGTAGCAGTACATGCCAAAAGGTGTGATGAAGGAAGTCGTGAGCTAGTCAGACTCTTTCATCTTGATTTGGTGGTAGCCGGAATAAGCATCAAGGAAGGAGAGGGTTTCACATCCTGCAGTAGAGTCAACAATTTGATCAATGCGTGGTAAAGGAAATGGAACTTTGGGACATGCTTTATTTAAACTAGTATAGTCAATACACATCTGCATTTTTCCATTATTTTTCTTAACTATAACAGGATTAGCTAACCATTCAGGGTGATGGACCTCCTTGATGAATCTAGCCGCCAAAAGCTTGTGTACCTCCTCGCCGATGATCCTGCACTTCTCCTCGTCGAAGCGGCGCAGGCGTAGCTTCACCGGTCTGGACCCGGCCCGGATCTCCAAGGCGTGCTCGGTGACCTCCCTCGGTATGCCCGGCATATCCGAAGGACTCCACGCAAACATATCGACGTTCGCACGGAGAAAGTCGATGAGCATGGCTTCCTATTTGCCCTCGAGGTCGGCGCTGATCGTTAGCACCTTCTTGCCGGGGCAGCTCGGGTCGAGGGGGACTTTCTTGGTGTCTTGTGCCGGTTCAAAGTTTCCGGCGTGTCGCTTGGGGTCTGGCACCTCGTCGGCGAGGTGCTCGAGGGTCACGGCTATCATGGCATTTTGCTCGACGACCTCTCCATATTCGATGCACTCGACGTCACAGTCATACATGTGCTCGTAGGAGGAGGTGACGGTGATGACGCCCTTGGGTCCTGGCATCTTGAGCTTGAGGTAGGTGTAGTTCGGGATCGCCATGAACTGCGCGTAGCCCGGTCGGCCGATGATAGCGTGATACGTTCCATGAAACCCGACCACCTCGAAGGTGAGGGTCTCCTTCCTGAAGTTGGCGGGGGTGCCAAAGCAGACAGGAAGGTCGATACGGCCGACGGGAAGGGCCTTCTTCCTTGGCACGACGCCATGGAATCCCCCGGCGCTGGGTCAGAGTTGGCACCTCTTGACTCCCAGGAGGTCGAGGGTCTCGAGGTAGATGACGTTCAGGCTACTGCCGCCATCCATGAGGACCTTCGAGAGGCGGGTGTTTATGATGATTGGGTCGACGATGAGCGGATAGGCCCCGGGGTTGGGGACTCGATCCAAATGGTCATCGCGGTCGAACGTGATGGGTGCGTCAGACCAGTCGAGGTAGTGAGGTGTCGTGACTCAGACGGAGAAGACTTCTCGACGCTCCCTCTTGCACTGTCGAGGCGTGAGCTAGGTCAAGGGGCCCCCGTAGATCAAGTAGCAGTAATAGACTTCGGGGAATTTTCCATCTTCCCCGTTGTCTCCCTCACCGCCGCCTTGGTCTTTCTTGTCATCACCTTTCTTCACGCCCACTTGCTCGAAGTGCTTTCAAAGCATGCGACAGTCCTTGAGCTTGTGCTTCGCCCCGTCCTTGTGATATGGGCAGGGCTCCTCGAGCACTTTGTCAAAGATGGTGCCCTCGGGGGGAACTCGAGGTCTTTTGCGTTCGGTTGCTGCGACGAGATTATCTTCCGCAGCCGCACGCTTGCCGTGTTGATTTTTCTTCTTGTTGTTGTTTCTCTTCGGCCCTTTGCTCGAGCCTCCGACGTCGTCGGCTGCCGGTGCTTTTCCCTTGTCCTTCCCGTTGTTGAAGAAGGCGCCAACCGCCTCTTCGCCGGCCGTGTAGTTGGCGACCACATCCATGATCTCGTCGACGGTGTCGGGGCAGTTACGCCCCAACTCGTGAACTAGGTCCTTGCAGGTTGTACCCGCAACGAACACTAGAATGACGTCGAGATCGGAGATGTGGGGTAGTTCAGTGCGGAGCTTGGAGAATCATCGAGCAAAGTTGCGGAGAGACTCCCCTGGTTTCTGCTTGCAGTTGCGCAATTCCCAGGAGTTCCCGGGACGCACGTAGGTTCCTTTGAAGTTTCCCTCGAAGATCTGGACAAGATCGACCCAGCCACAAATCTGGTCAGGGGGAAGCTCCTCGAGCCACCTACACGCAGTGTCAGATAGGAACAGGGGAAGGTGACGTATGATGACATGATCGTCACGTGCCCCGCCCGCCTGACAAGCCAGCCGAAAGTCGGCTAGCCAGAGCTCGGGATTGGTTTCGCCGTTGTATTTGACGATGCTCGTGGGGGGTCGAAACTTGTCGGCCAGCTGGGTGCAGCGGATCGTCCTGCTGAAGACTCGGGGACCCGGTGGCTCCGGGGCCCGTCGGTCTTCATCGTTGTCGTAACGCCCTCCACGATGGGCGCTGTACCCTCGATCCTCAGCGTCCCCGTACTTGCGTCTGCGGTTCTCGACAATGTCAAGGCGCGCGTCGTGGGGAGCGCGGTCGTCGTTGATACGTTCTCGGGCTGGCTTCTTCTTCGGTCAGGGGGCTGCCCCCTGATCGACTGAGCTCTCCCTTTTGGGCCGGGAGGGCTTGACCTGAGGTTCGGAGGCTGCCCCTCGACGCCTCGAGGCTGAGCTCTCAGCTTGCTGAACAGCGGCAACTTGGAGGAGATCCTCGACCTCATGTTGTATCCGCCAAGCTTGCGAGTTGGATGGCGCGGGCATATTGCGAAGGAGCATAGCCGCCGTGACAATGTTTTGGCTCGCTCGGGGGTAACCGTTGGCGGGTTGCTCGGGTGCCCCTGCCTCGTTAATCTGTCGGTTGACCTCTCGGGCCCTGGCTCGGGCTCTACCGCCGGGGGGTTGTTGCTCTTGCTCGAGGGTTAGCTCGAGCAGGCGCAATCGTTCCTGCTCGTCGGTGAGCTTCGCCTGCAACTCCTGAATTTGTGCCAGCTGTGCGTCCTGCTCGCCAGGACGGGGGCACGCCTCTAGAGGTGCATTTGGCTGTTGGTCCTCTGCTCTGGGGAGAGCACCTCCTGCCGTAGCGGTAGCTGCCGCGGCCACTGGATCGATGGTGTCCTGATCGGAGTCGACATCACCATTGATGTGGAGGCACTCGCGGGTAGGATCCCAATGATCAGAGTCAGAGTCGGGGTCGCCGTAGCAAAAAATGGGAAATGTCCCCGCGCCTCCTCCTGCAGCTGCCGTCGGAGTGTGCCGACGGTGTACCTCCGGGGGCCGGGCGCTCTCGCGAAGGCCAAGCCCTCGGAGGCTGGTGTGACAGTCCCCACGTCCGTCATTGCATGGAGAAGGGCGCCTGGGCGGTCCTCTAACGTGCTCATGTTGGAGTGGGTCGCTGTCGAGATCGTCGTCGTGGCATTGTTGAAGTCGAACGAGGGCCGTCGATGACGCTCGAACAGCTCGTGCGGGAGCGGGCTCGATCGAGCGGGGACTTCATCGCGCTTCCTCGATGAGCGTACTGCGAAGGTGGAGTCGGGGTTGTGGTGGGGTCCTGCCGGTTTGCCCTCTACCTCTGAGCACGGGTCAGACAACCCCTCAACAAGAGGTTCCTCATCTCTGGTCAGGGGCGAGGAGAAAGCGGCAGGAACCATCCTCAACTCAGGTTGATGGTGATGACGGTGTCGATCGTGCTTCCTTCTGGATGTGGAAACATGGTGGTGAGACTGGTGAGTGGCCCCCAATGAGCGTGGGGGCGTACCACGACCTCTGTTTGGGTCACCGATCGAGAGTAGGGTCATGTCATAGCCCTGGCCGAGGGTCATGAACCTCAGGCTCCCAAACCAGATCACCGTAGCGCACGGAAGTGGTGAAACAAAGTCGCCCATCCGGAAAAATGGCGGGAAATCGTTAGTGACATGCGGTCCCCTACCTGGCACGCCAACTGTCGGTGTTTCGACCCCCGGGTGGTTAAAACCAACGAGTAATATTTGTAATTGCGTGCTCCCTTAATCCGATGGGTGATGCAAGAAGGACACGGCGATTTATCCTGGTTCGGGCAAAGAAGGCCCTACGTCTAGCGGGGGAGGATAGTTCAGGTTATCTTGCACCGAAGTGCTAGTACAGGGGAAAATACAAGCAGATGTGAGGAGCGTGAGCTGGAGCTTGGGCGTTTCGGACGCCTGGCTCTCGACCTTACACTGTCTCACGGTATTGTTCTGTGATCTAAAGACTTAGCATTTCTATGCTCTAGATCCTCTCGTCCGTCTCCCTTCTAACGTCCTGGCGCCTCCTTTCATAGGTGAAGGAGGGGCACAGGAGTACATATATTTAGAGTTCGCATGGCCGATGACGCATGGCGTTGAGGCCGATCATGTCGGTGCTGCTGTAGTGATGTACGTCGGTATGGGAGGCCCTGCAGCCATCGCGTCAGGAGTTATTGAAGTGCAGCCCAGAGTCGTTGGAGTCCCGCTCGAGGGTTCGTCCGATGGAGTCGAGGGGCGGCGGTCGAGGACTTGTCTTGAGTCGAGGGGGTCGAGTCGAAGGGGTCGAGCCTCACTGGATAAAGTCAAATCCTAGGAAATGTGAGAAATGCGCTGATTCATACATCTCGAGGGGGTGCTGGACCGGGCACAGTGCTCGGCATGGCGCAACAGCGAAGTACGATCCGCGGGATTCCGGGGCATGGGCGGTAAAAGCAAGATTTGACCGCCACTCCCACAACTGTTACCGTAACTGTGGCCGTACGGTTAGGCGGGGGTAGGTAAAACGCATTAAATGCGCCCGGATCCGTACGGGAGAGTCGGTAGCCGAGGGGTGCACTGTCCTCGAGGGCTGCCCATTCACCGGGCGAAGTTCCGTCCTCGAGGGCAGGCTCGTCCGTCGGGCGAGGTTCCGTCCTTGAGGTCAGGCTCGTTCGCCGGGCGAGGTTCCGTCCTCGAGGGCAGGCTCGTTCGCCGGGTGAGGTTCCGTCCTCGAGGGCAGGCTCGTTCGCCGGGCGAGGTTCCGTCCTCGAGGGCAGGCTTGTTCGCCGGGCAAAGTTCCGTCCTCGAGGGGTCGCCCAAATTGTACCCTCAAGTGTACAGTCCCAGTCCGCTCGGTAGCCCCTCGAGCAGGCTTTGGCTTTGGGCCGTCGTAGCCCGTTCGTGGGTCAACCCAATGTGCTTAAGCCTGTGGGCCTTCGAACGTTAATCGTGGGAGGTCACTGGAGGGTTTATGTTGCTAATTTTGCGGGGTTTAGCCTGGTAAACCAAGGGTTTGGGGTACCCATTTCCTGGGTAACGACATATGTCTTTCAATAACTCTTTGGTAATTTGGTAGACACCATGAATGTTCATAGATACAGGTGAACCTCGGAATAATCTGTATACAGATCAACATCTTGGGAAAATAAATCATCATGGTCCTTCCAATCTTTACTCGAGGACGAGCAAAGGACCAAGTGTGAGGGAGTTTGTTGGCGGTTCTTAACTCAGTTCTTACCACGCCAACATTAGTATAGAATACACCAAAAATAATATAGATAGAAGTTTTAAACTAACAAATTTCATAGTTTTGGTGGGCACACTTGTTTTGCAGGTCATTCATGAAAATATACTATGTTGGGCCAACAATGGAAGAAAAGAATAACAATTTTCACATCCCATTTCTTGGCCCAAGGCAAAACAAGAAGAAGAAGCAGAAAAGGGCCAAAACGAGACATGCCAGCCCAAACCCACACCATGGGCCAGGTTCAGACGTAGCCTAGAGCCAGCCGATCGAAGGCGGTTGCCAGGCCACTCTGGGTGGGTTGGCCAACCCACATGGTCCTGTCGATGCACCGACTGAGTGGCCTGGCCCGATCTTCGATGAGGTGGATCCAATGCTGGGAACTGGCGATGGAAGGGTAGTCATTTGGTCCTCGAAACCGACCTGCTCACTTCCTATTTTGGCATGGGCTCTCCCCCTCATTCCACTTCTTCAACATATTCTAGCATACAGAACCACTACCTAGCTTTTAGCTAGAATAAGTAGGGAGTGAGTGAAACAAGCTAGTGGAGCCTTCTTTGAAAGTTCTCAGGAGCATCATCCTCTAGGTGGAGGAGTGCCGGAGTTGTCGGCTCCCTCCACGCTTGTACCTCGATGGATGTCTTCCTACTTGAAGTAAGAAGTTTGTGCTTACCTTTTGGCTCCTTTCCTTTTAGCTAAGTTATCCTTTTCGTTACTATCTTATGGGTTCATTGTTTGTCCTTGTGGCGGAAACTCTAGTAGAGGACTCCTGATAAAGACAGAAGTTCCTGGCCTACGCTAAAGTTGTAACGAATAGCATAGACGTGGTGTCTAAACTAGGAAATACCTTCATTTGTTTTGTTCCCCATGGTTGAGGGGTAGGCGGTAGGGAGTGACCTTGTCCTGTCCATCCTTTGTAATCACCCATGTTCGGGTTTGACATAGAGCCTTAGGCCGGTATCGCCTGGTAGACCAGGTGCTCTCTGGTGCCCGAAGTAAGATCTTAGCGACTTGAATCTCTTTCTTTAGGGAAACATCTCACTATCCAAGTTATCTATCTCTTCTCCTCTTGTGACTAGTTAAGAAATCTTCTACACCTAACCAATCCTCATGGAAATTACAATACCCTGTGGATCATTGGGTGAACTGCTACAATGGTATTTCCGTTCGCTTGCAGACTTTGCTGCTTTTGCTAAGAAACACCAACAGGGGTTATGGCTGGGGTAGTCCATGGCCCATGAACTTTAACAGTAGGCATGAGGGGGCTTTAATAGTAGCCATGAGGGGAAGAGGGATGGATGAACTCCTCCTCCAATTCCATGGCAAAGCTTTTCCCCTGGTGGTACTTTGTACCTGTTTGTTGTAAATCTTTGGCGGCGAGGAGTTCATCTCAACAACTCCCACCTCGATCTAGTGCATCAAGGATGAGATGTAGTTGTTGAGTTTTAATGCGAATGCAAGAAAGTTTGACCACTGCATATTTGACCTCATAGGACAAGTGTCAAAGGTTCATCAGTTTTAAATGCCGTAGCAATCAGTTTGCTGGAAAATCAATAACATTGCATCAATGGCCTACTTGTTGGCTGCTAAATGCAAGCGAGGAGCCAGTTTCACTGCATCCTAAAGAAGAACCTTGGATCCATTGATACTGAAATGCTATTACACACATAAGAAAGTCTGACCGCTAAATACTTACTCTGAGAACACCCTCAAATGTCAATGATGGCAAAGTTGTGCACGTAGCTCGGTACAAGTGTTAGACGTCGGCCCGGTCAAATTAACACTACTCGGATGGTACTCGACAGTCAAGTGAACGCGGCAAGAAAGTTGTATAGTAGAAATTAATAAATGTAGAAAAGGTGTTTTCTGTTCTTAGTTCAAAGAGCAAGTTCAACAAACCTATCAAAGGATGAGTTTTTAAAGACAGCTATCCACGTTAGTAAAGACAGCTATCCATCATCCCTCTTTGTCGGCCGTAGGTGAGTTTACATTATTATTACTGTAGGAGTTACCTCAAAAGACCGCTACCCAGTACCCATCATCCCAGTCCACCCTTGTCAGTCACCTCCTTAGTGCTGCTATCAATTCGTCATCCAGTGCAAGCTGCCTCTCACCACCGACAAGCTACACGCCGATACGCCTCACTGGCACCCCACACGGATCCACTTGTGGACCAACCCTACTCATGTTTAGCATGAACGCTCAAGGTCATCGCCGCAAGATCCCCTGGAATGGGTAATGCTTTCGCATTTCCCTCAATCCTTGTTTCTTGGATTTTTTTCCCATCTTCACTCATCTCAGTACAAAACAAGCTTGCTTCTGATTATTAACGACATGAGTCACACATCCTCGCAAGCGCTCCATGCCCGATTCAGGCGACAACGCCATCGCTACCATCATCGACGCCGCTCCACCAGTACTAGTCAACATGGAGGAAGAGGCCACCATCAAGAGGAATGAATTGGGTGTCCCCATAATTGTCCTGGTCACCATTCTCAGTCGTCTCAGCGCCTGCACCTTGTGCAGCTGCAAGTGTGTCCGTAGCTCCTGGAATAGCCTCCTCTTCAAGGAATTCAAGTATTGTAAGGATCTACCCAGTTTGTCAGTGGATTCTTCATGCTCAACGCAAGAGGCAGAGCCGCCAGCATCTCTAGTGAATACCCTAGCTTTTCATTCTTGCCATGGGACATGGATCTTATCCTCACAGATTGCTACAATGGCCGCATCCTCTTCTTCTTGGCCAGTGAGCGTCATCATGTTGTCTACAATCTAGAGACGGGGACATACAAGGTACTGCCACCTACAATCTGTTGTGATTGTTCATCTCTCTTGGCGTTTGATCTGACAGTATCCTCGCAGTTCCATGTGGTACAAATGTATTATTCTATTATCTGCATCTACTCAAGTGAAATTGGGGAATGGATTTGTAAACAATCTGAATGGGCACAGGGTACCATAGTACTAAATCTTTACAAAGGTGTGTTTGTTAAATGTTTTATGCATATGCGTGTGTTTCCCTACCACATTGTTGTTGTTGATATGGAGGGAAAGACATGGAGAACAACTCCTTTGCCTACAATATGTTATCCATTATCATGACCAGAGATCAGGGTCGGCTTTGTGTATGTGTTGTTGTTATTCTCAACATGACTGCGCTTTCAATCTGGATCCTTGAAGACAATGGTACTAATATATGGACATTGAAGCACAGGTTGAACACGTTGCAGATATTTGGAAAGGCTATATCATCATCGGGTATCATGTATTTATAGAGTAATTATAGTTTACTTAGAATGGAATTCGATTTTCCTTGTTGGGGAGCACAGTAGACTAATGGCATATGACACGAACCATGGAGAAGTTCATTTCCTCCGTTCCCGGCTCAGATGATGTGATAGAAAAAGGTGCGATTTGAATGGACCTCATTGTATACCTTATGTTCCCATGTTCAAGGCAAAGCAAGAAGAGCAGTGAAGTTGCATATGCTGTATTCAGATCTGTGTTTCTAAAATTGGTGTGATGATCTGATGATCTGGTTTCTGTTTTCAATGTTTACTGGAGACTATTGCAATGTTGGGCATTTTTACCTTGCTGTCATAAGACCCATGTACATGATCATTTGTTAAACTTTATATTAGGTGTGTTAATCAATTCTGTTGATCATGGTGTAGCACTAAACATTTCACCATTTTGTGTCAGGTTTGTAACCCTTGTCGGTTTTGTTTACCAATTTGTTCTAAACCATATGCATTGAGGAGTTCATCTCAACAGGTCTCGTGCCGATCTACTGGATCAAGGATGAGACGTGGCTATTGAATTTTACTGTGAACTGACATACGCATAGGCGTGATCGAACAAGAAGAAATAAAAAATTACTGTGAACGCAAGAAAGTCTGATGGTTGCATACTTAACCTCGTAGGACGAAATGTGAAAGGGTTGTCCGTTTTGAATGTCGTAGCAATCAATCTGCTGGCAAACCAATGCCATCTCATAAATCGCATAAATTGGCTCCTGCCTTGCAGCGAGGAGATTGTCTCGCCGCATCCTAATGCAGAATAGAGGAGCCATTGGTGTTGAAATGCTATTGGGCACATAAGAATGTCTGGCCCCTGAAACTTCGATCGTGTCTCACAGTATCCTCCATAGTCGATCGGACCAAAGTTGGACACATAGCTCGATACAAAATTGCAGATGTCTGGCCTGGTCAAATTGACACTGCCTGGACAGTAGTCGAGAGTGAAGGGAACACCGGTAGGAAAGTTGGACAAAAGAAATTAGATCTATAAGATGGGGTTTTCTATACTTATTTCAAAGACCATGTTCAACAAATCTTATCATAGGCATGAGTTTGATTTTTTGGTAAATACCGCTACAACTCAAAAGCACAACCCAAATTCATGGAAAGCACTTAAAAATAGTTAATCCAATGTTATTATTGATTTCCACAGCTGAGGGCACAACATCTGTCCTCCATGTCTTCCCCTCCATATCGACAGCAACTATGTTGTTGGCCAACACACCCATGTCGATCGAGTAGGATGGGACATAGTTGTTGAGTTTTGTTGCGAACTAGAAAGCCTGACTGCCACACATTTGATCTCATAGGGTGAAGTGTGTTGTCTATTTGAGTATTACGGGCTCGTTGTTCGTCTGTGGCAGAAACTCTAGTAGAGGACTCCTAATAAAGACGAAAGTTCCTAGCCAATACTAGAGTTGTAACGAATAACATAGACGTGGTGTCTAAGATAGGAGTTACCTTCGTTTGCTTCATTCCCACAGTTGAGGGGTAGACAGCAAGGAGTGTCCTTGTCCTGGCTGTCCTTTGTAATCCCCCATGTTCGGGTTCGACATAGAGCCATAGGCCGGTATCACCTAGCAGACCAGGTGCGCTCTGGTACCCGAAGTAAGATCTTAGCGACTCGGATCTTTTTCTTTAGGGAAACGGCCATTAGAAAACCTCACAACCAAGTTATCTATATATTCTCCTCTTGCGACTAGTTAAGTGATCTTCTACACCTAACCAATCCTCGTGGAAATTACGATACCTTTTGGATCACCGGGTGAAGTGCTACAACGGTATTTCCGTGCACTTACGGACTTTGCTACTTTTGCTAAGAAACACCAACAGTGGTCATGGCTAGGGTAGTCCATGGCCCATGAACTTTTACAGTAGGCATGAGAGGGCTTTAACAGTAGGCATGAGGAGGAGAGGGATGGGTGAACTCCTCCAATTCCATGCCAAAGCTTTTCCCCTGGTGGTACTTTGTACTTGTTTGTTGTAAACCTTTGGCAGCGAGGTGTTCATCTCAACAACTTTCGCCTCGATCTAGTGCATCAAGGATGAGATGTAGCTGTTCAATTTTAATGCGTATGCAAGAAAGTCCGACCACTGCATATTTGACCTTGTATGACAAATGTCGAAGGTTTATCGGTTTTGAATGTCGTAGCAATCAGTCTGTTGGCAAATCTATAGGATTGCATCAGTGGCCTACTTGTTGGCTGCTAAATGCAAGCGAGGAGCCAGTTTTGCTACATCCTAAAGGAGAATCGAGGATCCATTGGTACTAAAATGCTATTGCACACATAAGAAAGTCCGACCGCTAAATACTTCATCTAAGAACACCCCCCAATGTTAATGAGGACAAAGTTGTACACATAGCTTAGTACAAGTGTTAGACTTCGGCCCGATCAAATTGACACTACTCGTACGGTACTCGACAGTCAAGTGAACATGGCAAGAAAGTTGTACAGAAGAAATTAATAAATCTAGAAAATGGTGTTTTATGTTCTTAGTTTAAATAGCATGTTCAACAAACCTATCAAAGGCATGAGTTGGTAAAGACAGTTGTCTAGGTGGTAAAGATAGCTATCCACTGTCCCTCTCTATCAGCCATGTGCGAGTTACATTATTGTTATTGTCGGAGTTGCCTTAAAAGACCGCTACCCAATACCCACCATCCCAGTCCTCCCCTGTCAGTCTCCTCCTTAGTACTGCTATCAATTCCTCATTGCAGTGCAAGCCACCTCTGACGACCGACAAGCTATGCATCGATACGCCTCACTAGCACCTCTACATGGTTCCACCTGTGGACCAGCCCTATTCATGTTTAGCGTGAACACCATTTCCCTCAATCCTTGTTTCTTGGATTTTTATTCCCTTCTTCACTCATGTCAGTATGAAACAAGCTTGTGTCTGATTATTAACGAGATGAATGACACATCCTCGTAGGCGCTCCCTATCCAATTCAGGCGACAGCGCCATCGCTACCATCACCGGTGCCACTCCACCAGAACTTGTCAACATGGAGGAGGAGGCCACCAACAAGAGGAACGAATTCGGTTTCCAAACAAATGTCTTGGTCCATATTCTTAGCCGTCTTAATGCCCGCACCTTGTGCAGCAGTAGGTGTGTCTGTAGCTCCTAGAACAACCTCATCTTCAAGGAACTCCAGTACCATAAGGATCTGTCATAGTTTATCAGCGGATTCTTCTTGCTGAATGCAAGAGGCAGACCCTGCTTCGCCAGTATCTCTAGTGAATTCCCCAGCTTTTCCTTCATGCCATGGCACATGGATCTAATCCTCGTAGATTGCTACAATGGCCTTATCCTCTTCTTTTTGGCCAGTGAGCGTCATCATGTTGTTTGCAATCCGATGATGGGGACATACAAGGTACTGCTGCCTACAATCCATTGTGATAGTTCACCTCGCTTGATGTTCGATCCAACAATATCCTCACGGTTTCATGTGGTACAAATGCATTATTCTATCATATGCATCTACTCAAGTGAATCTAGGGAACGGATTTGTAAACAATCTGAATGGGCACAGGGTACCATAGTACTAAATCTTTACAGAGGTGTGCTTGTTAAAGGTTTTATGCACATGCGTGTGTTTCCCTACCACATTGTTGCTGTTGATATGGAGGAAAATACATGGAGGACAATTCCTTTGCCTACAATAGGTTATCCATTATCCATGACTGAGATCAGGGCCAGCTTTGTGTATGTGTTGTTGATATTCTCAACATGGCTGCACTTTCAATCTGAATCCTTGAAGACTATGGTACTAATATATGGACATTGAAGCATAGGGTGAACACATTGCAGATATTTGGAAAGGCTATATCATCGTTGGGTATCATGTATGTATAGAGTAATTGCAGTTTACCTAGAATGGAATTTGATTTTCCTTGTTGGGGAGCACAGTAGACTAATGGCATATGACATGAACCGTGGAGAAGTCCATGTCCTCCATGCCCGGCTCAAAAGATGTGATAGAAAAAGGTGGGATTTGAACGGACCTCACTGTATACCTTATGTTCCCATGTTCAAGGCAAAGCAAGAAGAGCAGTTAAGTTGCATATGCTGTATTTAGATCTCTGTTTTTGAATTTGGTGTGGTGTTTAAGTACCTGATGACCGATGATCTAATTTTTGTTTTCAATGTTCACTGGAGACAATTATGATGTTGTACATTTTTATCTTCCTATCATATGACCCATGTACATGATCTTTTGTTGAACTTTATATTAGGTGTGTTAATCAAATCTGTTGATCGTGGTGTAGCACTAGAGACTTGGTCATTTTGTGTCAGGTTTGTAGCCCGTGTTGGTTCCTTTTACTAGTTTCCTCTAAACCATATGCATTGAGGAGTTCATCTCAACAAGTCTCATGTCGATCTACTGCATCAAGGATGAGACATAGTTGTTGAATTTTAGTGCGAACTGACATACACACTTAGGCGTGATCGAACAAAAAGAAAGAAAAATATTACCACGAACGCAAGAAAGTCTTATTGTTGCATACTTAACCTCGTAGGACGAAATGTGAAGGGTTGTCCCTTTTGAATGCCGTAGCAATCAGCCTGCTGGCAAACCAATGGCATCACATTAACCACATACATTGGCTCCTGCCTTGCGGCGAGGAGATAGTCACGCCGCATCCTAATGCAGAATAGAGGAGCCATTGGTGTTGAAACGCTATTGGGCACATAAGAACGTTCGTCCCCTGAAAATTTGATCGCGTCTCACAGTATCCTCCATAGTCGATCAGACCAAAGTTGGACACATAGCTAGGTACAAAGTTGCAGATGTCTGGCCTGGTCAAATTGACACTGCCCGGACAGTAGTCAAGAGTGAAGGGAACATGGTAGGAAAGCTGGACAGAAAAAATTAGATCTAGAAAACAGGGTTTTCTATACTTATTTCAAAGACCATGTTCAACAAATCTTATCAAAAGCATGACTTTGATTTTTTGGTAAATACCACTACAACTCAAAAGCACAACCCAAATTCGTGGAATGTGCTCAAAAATAGTTAATCTAACATTATTATTGATTTCCACGGCTCAAGGCACAACGTATGTCCTCCATGTCTTCCCCTCCATATTGACAGCTACTATGTTGTTGGCCAACACACCCATGTCGATCAAGTAGGATGGGATGTAGCTGTTGAGTTTTGTTGCGAACTAGAAAGTCCGACTGTCGCACATTTGATCTCGTAGGATGAAGTGTGTTGTCTATTTGAATCTCGTAGCAATCAGTTTGCTGGCAAATCGATAGCAGTGCATCAATCACCTACCTGTTGAGTATCTTCTCAAAGGCACGAGTTGGTAAAGACCGCTATCGACCGTCCCTCTCTATCATTCTCGCGCGAGTTAGCTTAAATGACCACTATCCACCGTCCCAGTCCCACCCTATCAGTCTCCTCCTCAATGCTGCTATCAATTCTGCGCTGCTCCTTCTCTCCATCGCACCTACACATCGGTGTGTAAGCTGCCACTCACCACCGACAAGCTACAACTCCACGCCGGTACGCCTCAACGGCACGCCCGCACGGATCCACCGTTGGACCAGCTTGGTACTCATGCTCAGCATGACCGATCGAGGTCGCCGCCACAAGATCCATCCTCTAGGGTAACGCGCACTTCGCTCATCCTTCTTTGTTGGATTTTTATTCACTTCTTCAATCATCGCAGTACGAACCAAGCTTGCGTCTGATTATTAACAATATCCTTGAAACATCCCCACAGGCGCTGCTTCTGTGATTCAGGCGACAGTGGCGCCGCTTCCGTCGTCGGCGCAGCTCCACCAGATGTAGTCAGCATGGAGGAGGAGGCCACCAACAAGAGAAACAAATTGGGCGTCCCCATAGATGTCTGAGTTCTCATTCTCAGTCGTCTTAGCGCCCGCACCTTGGCAGCTGCAGGTGTGTCTGTAACTCCTGGAATAGCCTCATCTTCAAGGAATACCAGTACCATCAGTTCTGTCTTGTCAAACTTGATTCAAAGATTGATAGCTTACGATTGAGTCGAAACTCTAGTATCTAAAGGAGTGTAGGATGTCTTTATAAGGATGGTAATCCATGTTGGAATATTTTGGGTCACCTTTTTTGGATAACAAAACATATTTAATTTAATATTTATTTGGGACTAACTTCAGTCTTCTTGTTTCTATCTTGATAAGGGCTAATGATGACACTTGGTTTGATGAAGCTGACGTTATTGCTTTGATACAAACCACCAGTGATCTCCACGAGTGTAGACTTGAGCTTAAGTTGATCTTCACTTCAGAGGTTTCCAGTTAAAATAGCAACAGGTCATTACGAAATTCTCCCAATTCCTTTGTCCCCAAGGAGGGAGGATGTGGTTGATTGGCATTACCACCGATTAGGCCTCTTCTCAGTGAGGTTTGCCTACCATCACCAATGTATGTCACAGTTTGAGGATGGTGCTAATGTGGGTAGCACGAATGTATGGGAGAGACTTTGGACGCTATCATGGAAAATCAAGATATATGGTTGGCGAGTACTCAATGGCTTTGTCCCCTTTAGAGGCCAACTGTTCAACCACCACGTCAGAGACAGTTCAGATTGTCTGATGTGCTCGTCGGGTTCTAGAAGACTTAAAGCATATGATCATGTATGATCGAGCTAAATCAATTTGGAAAAGTCTAGGTGTATAGTGTGCTAAATCAGTTTAGAACAATCTATATGACTGTTGACACCGTCTTTCGGCACGTGTCAATAAGGATCGGGAGACTAAACTAAATCGGCAAGAGGGTGGTTGTTCTTCAGCATTACTTCTGAGTTGCCGATGGGTGGTTGCCGATGAAGGACATGTTGATCTCATACATTGCCGATGAAGCTAAAGAGCTGTTGCCGATGAGATAGGCAGGAAGGCTAGAAGGTTGTTGCCGATGCCAGGGATGTGCCGATAAGGAGATGACTTCATCGTGACGGGAGCGGACAGAGGATCAGCGACACAAAGCTTAGGATTTTTCATATCATAGTTTAAGTCCAACTCCTATACAAGTTTTATTTCTTCTTTAAGAAATAGAGTTCGTATAAGGAATTAGTTTATTTCTTCTATAGTTGAGCTTTACGTATTAAATTAGGACTCTTTTGATTAGCAGAGTATAAATATATGCCGAAGGGCATTGTAATGGATATCCAAGCATCAATAAACAAATCTACTTTTTATTTACCTTTACCAGTACTTTACTTTTCGGCGACTTCGCCAAGTACCTTTTCTTTTTCAACGAGTTCTTTCAAGAATCGACGGGCTGCATCAACTTGATCTCTGGCGACCTTGCAGGTTCCGCATCTACCGAGCACGATTCAAGCTTTGACGTCCGGGCGTATCGCTGTCGTCTCGTCTGATCTGTTCAACAGTTATCAAATACCTTCTGAGCTTTGACGTCCGGGCGTATCGCTATCGTCTCGTTCGGATTTTATTCAAATTTATCATCCTTGTCGATCAACAGGTCAAATCGACTGGCACGCTACGAACATTGATTTTGGGTATTAGCCCAGTGTGTTTGCAGATATAATTTTGCATCAACACATCTTTTGGCATGCCCGGTGAGACCAAGTCAACAGATCTATCATGAAGAATCCTGCTGATATCAATCCAGAAAACATCATCGAAATATCAGAGTCAGATCTCAAGGAGGATCAGAAGCTAGCCATGGAAAAAGCTATGGAGGATTACAGGCAGCTCTGCTTGAAGTCTTTCAGCATGAATAGGGGTAGAGAAGTCATCCAGAAGCAAGATCTGCCGTTGCCTTGGCAGGTAACATTTGACTCCAACCACGGTAAATTATAGGAGATGGTTAATTCTGCATTAAATCAAGCTTTGATCAACCACTCCACCGTGCTGTCCAATACTGTCTACAATGCTGTTGTGCAAACATTAAGAGACGGACAAGCACCAGGGTATGTCGGGCCGGTATATCATCAGCCGGGATCAGCATCTACCAGTACTCCATCGGCAACTCTAGCCGTTGAGAGTATGGAAGCGCCTACTCCTCCAGTTATATCAGGACCATCTATCATTGAAGCCATGCCGATAGGATCAGATCTAACGTCTCAAGAGAGGCCTGGTACTCAGTTGAGCACAGATCTATTAGCATCGGCAATATCAGGTCCTTCAGGTCAACACAGTCAAACTGCTGCTAATTGTTGGGGATACGGTATGCCTCCAGGTCCATCTACTGCCAACTCTGGACTGCCTCAAGTACATGATGTAGCAGGGAAGGGTCCAATGACATCGGCTACTTCAATTCGGCCGATGGCTCAAGTGTCACATTATTCCACTACACCTCCTGCTATATAGCCATTGTCAATGGGATTCTACGCGCCTTCGCAACATATATCCTATACGAATCCATTGACTAATCCTCCACTAGTTCAACAAAGAGCTTCCACTATAGAACAGCCCGTAGTACCATTATATCTCAGTCTGGGTTACCTGCAATTCAGGGCAATTATGCTAGCTATCATCCACCTATACAAGAGCATCAATTGTCCGCAAGCTATTAGCCATCGATAAGTCAGGTGCCGATGAGTTATAATCTCAATTGGTCAGGGCAAGCGCCAGTTCAGCAATCTGCTATTCAGCCAAGTTACCAGGCAATGGGGACTCAGCAGTATAGTCCACAGGCAACTTTTCAGGAACAAGCATCGGCAAAACAGCTGATGAACTTTACTCCACAAATTGGTGCCGTGAATATGCCGATTCCTCCAAGCCAAATGCCACAGGGGTATGTAGAAACATATCGGCCAACGCCTTCAATGGAGATTCAGCCAGTGCATCGGCAAGATCAGGATACACTCTTAATTGATAAGATTGCAGAAGTGATGAAAGAGCAATTTAGGATTCAGCCCAAGATTAATACTTACTCTTATCGGACTCCGTACCCTTCAGCTTATGACTCAATTCCTTTCCCGAATCAGTATAAAGTGCTAGATTTCACCAAATTTTCTAGGCAAGATGATACGTCGACGATGGAACATATCAACTGATTCATCATCCAGTGCGGGGAAGCAGCGAACAGGGATGAGCTGAGGATTCGTTTATTCTCGTCCTCTTTGTCTGGATCGGCATTCGCGTGGTTCATCTCATTACCACCAAACTCCATTCTTACTTGGGCCAATCTAGAAAGACAATTCCATAAATACTTCTTTGCTGGTGTCCATGAGAAGAAGCTTACCAATTTGATGAAATTGAGACAGCGAAGTGACGAATCGGTACAAGGTTTTGTGCAAAGGGTACGAGACATGAAGAATAGGTGCTATAGCCTAGTACTTGATGATCACCAGTTAGCTGGTTTGGCTTTCCAGGGTCTGTTGCCACATCTCAGGGACAAATATGATTCTCAGGAGTTTGAAAGCTTAAGCCATATTGTGCAGAGGATCTCTGATCAAAGTGCTCAAGCTCCAGAACATAGGAAGAGCTGGAACAAGAATGTCGGTGTTCTGACCCTCGAGGGGTTAACACCAACGAGTAATATTGTATTCGCGTGCTCCCTAATCCGGTGGGTGATGCAAGAAGGACACAATGATTTATCCTGGTTCGGGCAAAGAAGGCCCTACGTCCAGCGGGGGGAGGATGATTCGTGTTATCTTGCACCGAAGTGCTAGTACAGGGGAAAATACAAGCAGGTGTGAGGAGTGTGAGGTGGAGTTTGGGCGTTCGAACGCCTTGCTCTCGACCTCACACAGGCTCACGGTGTCGCTCTGTGATCTAAAGCCTTAATGTTTCTATGCTCTAGATTCTATCGGTTTTTAGTCCGCTCCCTTTCTCTAACGCCCTGGCGCCTCCTTTTATAGATGAAGGAGGGGCACAGGTGTACATGTATTTTGAGTTCGCATGACGTTGACGACGTACGACGTTGAGGCCGATCATGTCGGTGTCGCTATAGTGATGTACGTCGGTATGGGAGGCCCTGCAGCCGTCGCGTCGGAAGTTGTTGAAGTTCAGCTCGAGGGTTCGCTCGGTGAAGTCGAGGGGCGACGGTCGAGGGTCCTGGCCGGAGTCGAGGGGGTCGTGCCGAGGAGGTCGAGCCTCGCTGGATAAGACCGAATCCCGAAAAACACGAAAAACATGTTAGTTTATATGTCTCGAGGCGGTGCAGGTCGTGGCACAGCGCTCGGTATGGCGCAATAGCGTAATATGACTTGCGGGATTCCGGGGTATGGGCGGTAAAAGCAGATTTGACCGTCACGCCTGCAACTGTTACCGTAACTGTGGCCATGCGGTTAGGCGGGGTAGATAGATCGTATTAAATGCGCTCAGATCCGTACGGGGGAGTTGGTAAAACGAGGGGTGTACTCTCATCGAGGGCTGCCCATTCGCACGAACGAAGTTCCGTCTTCGAGGGCAGGCTCGTTCGGCGGGCGAAGTTACGTCCTCGAGTGTAGGCTCGTTCGGAGGGCGAAGTTCATCCTCGAGGGGTTGCTCGAATTGTACTCTCGCGTGTGCAGTACCAGTCCGTTCGGTAACCTCTCGGTTATACAGTACTAGTCCGTTCGGTAACCTCTGGTGTACAGTACTAGTCCGTTTGGTAGCCTCTCGAGCAGGCTTTGGTTTTGGGCCGTCGTTGTTCATTCGCAGGCCAGTCCGATACGTCTCAGCCTGTGGGCCTTCGTACGTTAGCGCGGGAGGTTACCAGAGGGGTCAAGATGCTGATTTTGTGGGGTTTTAGTTTGGTAAACCAGGGGTCTGGGGTACCCGTTTCCAGGGTATCGACAGTAGCCCCCGAGACCCTGCGTGAGTGATGACACTTGTGGAGGGGGTCAGGAATTTAGGAATGGGACGTGATTTAGATTTTTTCGTGGGGGCGCGCGAGCGACCCCCGCGGGGGTAGCCCTCGAGGCCTCGTAGGAGTCGAAAGACTCCTGTGAGGGCTTTATTTATATTTAATTAAAGGGTGCTCGTCCAGTCGGGTACAGGCCTGAACTGGAGTCGTAGCGCTTTACTGAGGGGAGCCTCCGGGGGATTTTTGACCCTCTTTCGTCGAGGGGTGCCGGGCACAGGCGAGCCCTCGAGCCTCGTGCGGCTGGGGCATTGCTGGCCTCGGCATTCTTCTCACGAGTCCTTTCGATCGGATGTGAGGCGAGAAGCATCGGACTACCCCCGATAGGGCGAGCCACGAAGTTCTCAATGAGCTGGTAACGGGAAAATCCAAGTGAGAGCCCGTTCCTCGTTCGATAGAGGTCGGCAGGAGGCCCGGAGGCGATCTAATTAAAGCAAAACGCAATGGTCCTACGGATACCGATTCCATTCGATAGGTCTCGGCGGCTCGATGCCTCCCTTCGGGGGGATTCCATAAAGTCCGTAGCGTTTCGCCTTGGATGCGTCCAAAGGGGTCTCGAGAGTTTGTTCTCGAGTAGGGCCTCATGTTGGCTTCCCCTTGGTCACCCCTGACTCGAGTGCTCGAGGGCGGCTGTCGAACCCTGTTCGTGGGGTCAGCCTTCGCTCCTTCGAGACTTAGGGCCGGAGCCCGATTTTTGGTGCTCAAGGGCGGCCGTTAAGCCCTCACTCGAGGACCGGCCTTCGCTCCCTCAAGACTTTGAGGTAGGGTCAGAGCCTGTTTTCTCCTTTCGTGGAAATCTCCGTCGACGAGTAACCATTCTCTTTCGGCGCTCAGGGCGGCCGTTGAGCCCTCACTCGAGGACCGGCCTTCGCTCCCTCGAGGCTTCGAGGCGGGGCCAGAGCCCACATTTTCTGGTGCTCAAGGGCAGCCGTTAAGCCCTCACACGAGGACCGGCCTTCGCTCCCTCGAGACTTCGAGGCGGGGCCAGAGCCCGCATTTTTCTGGTGCTCAAGGGCGGCCGTTAATCCCTCACACGAGGACTGGCCTTCGCTCCCTCGAGACTTCGAGGTGGGGTCAGAGCCCGTTCTTTTGCGGTGCTCAAGGGCGGCCGTTAAGCCCTCACACGAGGACCGGCCTTCACTCCCTCAAGACTTCAAGGCAGGGTCGGAGCCCATTCTTTTGCGGTGCTCAAGGGTGGCCGTTAAGCCCTCACACGAGGACTGGCCTTCGCTCCCTCGAGACTTCGAGGTGGGGTCGGAGCCCGTTCTTTTGCGGTGCTCAAGGGCGGCCGTTAAGCCCTCACACGAGGACCGGCCTTCGCTCCCTCGAGACTTTGAGGCAGGGCCAGAGCCCGTTTTACCTCATGTAGAAAACTCCATTAGCATGTGACGGTTCTCTTTTCTTACCGTTGGGCACGCCTTTTGAGGAGAAGGGCTTAGCGGCGCGATCGTGGCGGGCCCGAGCAACGGCTCTCTGTCAGAGGTGTGACGCGTGCGTCCGATCGAGGGTCGAGGGGGGAACGGTCAGGCAAACGCATTAATTGCAAGAAGTTACCTTTTCCCTGCCGCTGGGCTCCGCCCGTTGCTCTTCTCGAGTATAAAAACGGAGGGGGACAGGCGCTGTTCGCCCCTACTTTTGCCATTCTGCCGAACACCTGCTTTCCTGCGCGCGTGAGGATAAAAACTTAGAGCGAGAAGTCGCGATTGGGAACCTTCCTGGTCGACCGTCTGCTGAGGAGATTCGTGCTGTTGTTGGCGCCGCTGCGCCCACCGAGCAGATCTGTTCCGCCGCTGCCGCCATGGCCCCCGTCCTCCAGCCCGCCGAGCCCTGGCGCCCGTCGACTGTGACGTGGCAAAGGCTGACCGAGCTGGTGAGAGAAGGACTTCTCCGCCCCGTCACCGATTTGAATCGGCCGGAGTGGATTGCGCCGCCCAGGGACCACGAAGAGCCAAATCCGCAGGAGGGATACGTGGTGAGCTTCCTCAAGTTCCATCGGCATGGGTTCGGTGTGCCCCCAAGCGAGTTCATGCGGGGGCTGATGAACTTCTATGGCATCGAGCTCCACCATTTCTCCCCCAACGCCATCTCCAACGCCGCCATCTTCGCGGCCATCTGCGAGGGCTACCTCGGAATGGTGCCACATTGGGAGCTATGGCTCCACCTCTACAAGGGGGAGTGGTTCGCCTCCCCGGTGTCGGCCGGAGTAAGAAGAATCGTCAGAGTGGGGTGCCTCAAATTTGCATTGAAGACCGGGAGGTCGGAGGAGCCACGCAAGTACATCCCCACCGGGTTGACGTCCAACCACTCCCGGTGGGACGAGCAGTGGTTCTATCTTCACAACGATGGTGGTTGCCTCCCGCCGTACACCGAGCGGCTTATCGCTGAGCGTCCATACAATTGGCCGTTCGGTGTCACGGGAGACCTTCAGCGTCGACTTCATCCCCTCGTCGTCGCGATGAGGACCCTTCGAGAAGCGGGCCTGATGGCGGGGGTGGTCGCTCGGCCTTTCACAGTCGACGGGTGCTCCCGCTGATGGAGCGCCCGTTGCGGTTGGACGAGATGCTTCCTTCGGCGGCGCCGAGGTTCTCAAGAGGTGCTGGATGTCCGGCGAGAGGCTGTCCGCCTCGGAAGTCATCGCGCGGGTAAAGGGGATGGTGGCTGGCTCGTTCAGGGTGGAAGACGTCAACCGCCTCCCCATGCGACCGGAGGAGGGTTGCCTCGACCTGGTGAGTGCCCCGACTCGTGCCTTTCGAGTTCTCCCCCTCCCCCCTTTCTCTTGTCCCTGTGACTAAACATCTTTGCGCAGGGGAGAATCGACTACCGGAGATCGAGGCCTCCACTGAGGGAGGACGCTCCCGATCGTCAGGTAAGACACTTCACCGCCCAGCAAGAGAAGCGGAGTAAGGACGAGGAGGAGAAAAAGAAAGCCAAGAAGCTCCGGGAGCGCGAAAGGCTCGCGAAGCGCCGCGCTGAGCAGAGGCGCGACGGGCTCCCGGAGGAGGAGTCTCCCTCTGATGGAGATGAAGATGATGATGATGACAGTGATGACGTCGAGGGGCTGGAGGGGCGCCTCGATCGCATCCTGTCGGATTCCTCCCATGCTGATTGCCCCTTCGTGCAGGAGGAGGTGGCAGAGCAGCGCGCCCCTCAGCCGGCGGCGTCGGCCTCAGAGCGCCGACGTGAAAAAAGGGGGCCGAGGCCTCGCCTCGAGGGGGATCACCCCCCTCGCGTCGTACTCGAGGCGGGAGCCCACCCACTTCGATCCGGGAGACCCGGTCCCGGTCGTCGGCGCGCGCGGAGCAGAGGCGTGCCCAGGAGGCCCCGTCGAAGCAGGGAAGCGCGGCGACCCCACCGACGGCCCCGAGCAGCCCCAGCCCTACGAAGAGCTTGGCTTCGGGAGGGGTCTCAAAATCTGCGGGCAGTTCGAGGGGTACCCGAAAGGCCTCTATACCCTTCGGGTAAGTGTCGTTGAATCGTTTTCTTTTCGTTGCGTCTTCTTTGTAGGCTTTAATAAACTTTTTGCCATTCTGCTTCCCGTTCAGGCCCAAGCGCCAGATCGAGGAGGCATCTCTCACGCCGGCTAAGCGGCTCAAGATGGATGCAGCCGCGAAGATGGAGGCCCCAGCTACAGGTGCGTCGTCGAGGCCCTTGGCCCCGTGGTTAGCCAAGTGGTTGTCCTCAGCCCTTGGTGCTATGGCGCGCGGTAGGCTGACGGGTTCCACTCCTGCTGTAGGGTCGAGCGTCCCAGGGGCCACGGCGGGTGGCGACTCTGAGCCGGGGAGGACGCATGAGGGAGGGAGCGCCTCCTTGACGTCGCCGCCTGCGGCCCTCGAGCTCGACCCGGCACCAGGAGGCGGTGCCCCGACGTCGGGAGCTTCCGTTCCTGGCGGTCCGGAGGCTTCGATCCCCGCACCCAAGGTGGGAGCCCCCGAGGGCCACGGGCCGGGTGAGGAGGTAGCCGTTGTGGACCTCGAGGGTGAGGAGACCTCGACCCTTCCCCCTCGACAGGAGAGCGGCGGCCTTGGCCGGCGGGGCTGCGCGAGCTCGAGGCCCGGAGGGAGCAGGAGCAGGGGGCCCTGCAAGAAGCGGAGCTGCCATGGCCGTAGCAGGAGGAGGAGAAGGAGCCGTCGAAGCGGCGGGAGGAGGAGGAAACTGGGGGCCAGCCCCAGCATCAGCAGGCGCAGCAGACGCCGCCGGGGGACGCGGCGCTGCTGGACCCGCCAGCGCAGCAACCGCCCGAGACGTCTGAGGCGGAAGCGACTTCTGGACTGCCCAAACAATGGGTGTCCATGATTACTTTGGATGAGTTGCTGGCCGCAGGAGAAGCGGCGTTGAAGGCGTCGACGGTCCCGCGGCTGGCGGGGGCGCAACCGGAGGATGCCTCGGTACCGAGCCCGGCAGAAGACACATCGTTGGTGGCCTTGCCAGGGCCACAAGTCATGGTGTTGGGGGAGGCGACGGCCTCGTCACCTTCGCTGCCTTCGGAGGCGCCAGAAGCAGCGTCGGGTCAGGCGCCGCAACCGTCGACGGAGCAACCGGAGGAGACGGCGGCTTCTGGCGTGCTGAGGAGGTCGACGTCCGACCCCGGGCTGAGGAGTGCCCGCGCCGCGTCGAAGTTCCACATCCCGGGGGAGTTGGCCGTGGGCTACGGCGTTCCGGGCGATGTGGTGGAGGAGATCGAGTCCTTGGCGCGAGCCAAGGTCAAGATGGTCCTTCCGCATTGGGGCAAGGAGCGCATCATGCTCCGGGAACTCGGTGACTCCAGCGCTCCGGGGATCGAGATGAATGACCCGGCAGAGGTCAAGTGCTGGGAGTAGGACGAGCGGTCCCAGGCGTGGCTGCGGCACTTGCTGAAGCTGGGCGTCGAGCTCGCCGAAGGCCTTGACCGGAACCTCGCGGTGAGTCGCTGTGTTAGGCCATATGTAGTTTTTAAAGTTCTTTCGTATGGGATGCCTTAACCCTCGATTTCCTGTCCCCAGGAAGCGCGGAGGCGGTCCTACTCCAAGTCAGACTTCCTCCACGAAATGCACAACAGCCGGGAGGAAGTGCTTCGCCAACTCGAGGCCGGCCGCTCTACGCAGAGCAGGGTGGCCGAGCTCGAGGAGGAGCTGAAGCGGACCAGGGAGGAAGCCACCAAAGCCAAAGAGGAGGCCGCCCGGGCGAAGGAGGACTCCGACGCCACTCGAGGGGAAGCCGCCCACCTTAAGGAGGAGCTCAAGCGTGCGAGGGAGGAGGTTGACGCGGCAAAGGCCGAATCAGAGAAGGCCAGGGGCGAGAGCGTCCGAGCCCGGGAGCGCGTTGAGCTACTCGTGGCGGAGGCTCAGAGCTCCGTGGAACGCGTCCGCTCCCTCGAGGCCAATTTTGCTGAAGTCTCTGCGGCACACAACGTCCTCTCCGCCTTGGTCCAGGAGGAGAAGAGCCGTGCCACCGGCCTGGAAACCCAGCTCGGGGCAATGAAGGCCACCCTCCAGGACAAGGAGTAGGCCACCATCCTGGCTGGTGGCGCCCTCGAGACCCTCCGCTTCGAGAAGATGGAGGTGACCCGAGCCTTCAAAGAGGCCTAGCGGGAGCGGGACGAGGCTCAGGGGGAGCGCGATGCCGTGCTGGGGATCGCAACACCCTCGAGACTCGCTGTGCTGGTGAGTTCCTTAAAGGGTTTTTGATCTTTGTTCTTTCCATATGGTTTATCTAATTCTTGCTTTGTGTTTCAGGCCTCGAGTCCGAGCTGCTTGCAACCCAGACCGTCGCCAAGGTGCTGCAGGAGAGCCTCGTGGCGGAGGGGGCGCTTCTTGGTCGGCTCCGGGTTGTCAGTGATGATGACGTTCGGGACCCCGAAGCGATGGATGATGTCGGTGAAGAACTCGACCGCCCGTTCGGAGCGGATGTTGCTGATGGGCCAGGCCTCGATCCATTTGGTAAACTTATCGACGGCAACGAGCAGGTGCGTGTACCCTTTGGTTGTCCTTTTGAGAGGCCCCACAAGATCGAGCCCCCAGACCGCAAATGGCCAGGTGATGGGGATCATTTGTAGGGCGTGAGCTGGGAGGTGCGTCTGCTTGGCGTAAAACTGACACCCTTTGCACGAGCGGACGATGTTCGTGGCATCGAAAACGGCGGTCGGCCAGTAGAAACCCTGTCGAAAGGAATTGCCTACGAGGGTCCTTGGTGCTGCGTGGTGGCCGCAGGCTCCCGAATGTATGTCCTCGAGGAGCCTCCTGCCCTCCTCGATGGTAATGCAGCGCTGAAGAACTCCTGAGGGGCTTCGCCTGTAGAGTTCCTTGCCGTCACCGTAGATGACGTAGGACTTCGCCCGTCGCGTGATCCGTCGAGCTTCGGTCCGGTCCTCCGGAAGTTCTCCCCGAATGAGGCAGTTGAGTAAAGGGGCTCGCCAATCCAGTGGCAGGTTCGACGGAGGAGATGTCTCCTGGATCTCCATAACCTGGGCCCCGGTCGAGGGGGCCCCGATCGAGGTCATGGGGTGTAGCTTCGAGGGCGTAGTGGAAGCCCCCGAGCCCAAATCGACGGAGGGCTCGAAGAGGTCCCTTGAGAACACGTCCGGAGGGACTGTACCTCGAGTCGATGCGATTTTCGCGAGCTCATCCGCGGCTTCATTGTATCATTGAGCGATATGACTAAGCTCGAGGCCGTGGAATTTGTCTTCCAACTTGCGCACTTCATTGCAGTATGCTTCCATCTTGGCGTCGTGGCAGCTCGAGGCCTTCATCACTTGGTCGATGATTAGCTGTGAGTCACCTCGAACGTCAAGGCGTCGGACCCCGAGTTCAAGGGCGATTCGTAATCTGACGACAAGTGCTTCGTACTCTGCGACGTTGTTAGAAGCGGCAAAGTGGATGCGAATGACGTAGCGCATGTGGACTCTGAGGGGTGAAATGAAGAGGAAGCCCGCGCCTGCTCCTGTCTTCATGAGCGACCCGTCGAAGTACATCGTCCACAGCTCGGCTTGAATTTGGACTGGTGGCAACTGAGTGTCAGTCCACTCGGCGACGAAATCCGCCTGCACTTGAGACTTGATGGCCTTCTGTGGTGCGTAGGTGATGATCTCGCCCATTAGCTCGACCGACCACTTGGCAATCCTTCCAGCGGCCTCTCGGTTATGGATGATCTCCCCCAAGGGGAACGAGGATACCACAGTAACCGGGTGGCTGAGGAAGTAGTGTTGGAGCTTGCGATGCGTAAGGACGATGGCGTAGAGCAGCTTCTGCACCTGTGGGTAGCGGATTTTCGTTTCCGAAAGCACTTCACTGACGAAATAAACTGGCCGTTGGACTGGCAAGGCGCGTCCTTCCTCTTGCCTCTCCACCACTATGGCCGCGCTGACCACCTGGGTGGTTGCGGCGACATAGAGGAGGAGGGGCTCAGGTGGTTCAGTCGACGTTGCTAGTCGAGGAGGGACGAGGATCGGAGTGGATGTCAGCTTGGCTTTGAGTTCGTCGAGGGCTCCCTCGGCCTCCGCAGTCCACGTGAATCGCTCGGATTTTTTCAAGAGACAGTACAGAGGCATGGCCTTCTCCCCTAAACGTGAGATGAAGCGACTGAGGGCCGCGAGACAACCCGTGACCCTCTGCACGCCCTTGAGATCCCGAATCGGCCCCATTCTTGTGATGGCCGCCACCTTCTCGGGGTTGGCCTCGATCCCGCGCTGGGAGACGATGTATCCGAGGAGCATGCCCCGAGGCACTCCGAAGACACATTTCTCGGGGTTGAGTTTTATGTTTTTGGCTCGAAGGCACCCGAACGCGATTTCGAGGTCTCGGATGAGGTTGTCCGCTCTTTTGGACTTGACCACGATGTCATCGACGTAGGCTTCGACCGTGTCACCTATGTGCTCGCCGAAGACGTGTAGCATGCACCGCTGATATGTTGCCCCGGCGTTTCGGAGGCCAAAGGGCATGGTCACGTAGCAGTACATGCCAAAAGGTGTGATGAAGGAAGTCGCGAGCTGGTCGGACTCCTTCATCTTAATTTGGTGGTAGCCAGAATAAGCATCGAGGAACGAAAGGGTTTCACACCCCGCGGTAGAGTCGACAATTTGATCAATGCGTGGTAAAGGAAACGAAACTTTGGGACATGCTTTGTTTAAACTAGTATAGTCAATACACATCCGCATCTTTCCATTCTTTTTCTTAACTAGCACGGGATTAGCTAACCATTCGGGGTGATGAACTTCCTTGATGAATCCAGCCACCAAAAGCTTGTGTACCTCCTCGCCGATGATCATGCGCTTCTCCTCGTCGAAGCGGCGCAGGCGTTGCTTCACCTGTCTGGACCCGGCCCGGATTTCCAAGGCGTGCTCGGCGACTTCCCTTGGTATGCCCGGCATATCCGAAGGACTCCACGCAAACATATCGGCGTTCGCGTGGAGAAAGTCGACGAGCACGGCTTCCTATTTGTCCTCGAGGTCGGCGCTGATCGTTAGCACCTTCTCACATGGGCAGCTTAGATCGAGGGGGACTTTCTTGGTGTCTTGTGCTGGCTCAAAGTTGCCGGCGTGTCGCTACGGATCTGGCATCTCGTCGGTGAGGTGCTCGAGGGTCGCGGCTATCATGGCATTTTGCTCGACGGCCTCCCCATATTCGACGCATTCGACATCGCAGTCGTACGCGTGCTCGTAGGAGGAGGCGACAGTGATGACGCCTTTGGGCCCTGGCATCTTGAGCTTGAGGTAGGTGCAGTTCGGGATCGCCATGAACTGCGCGTAGCCCGGTCGGCCGATGATGGCGTGGTACGTTCCATGAAACCCGACCACCTCGAAGGTGAGGGTCTCTTTCCTGAAGTTAGCAGGGGTGCCAAAACAGACAGGAAGTTCGATACGGCCGACGGGGAAAGCCTTCTTCCCTGGCACGATGCCATGGAACCCCCCAGCACTGGGTCGGAGTTGGTGCCTCCTGACTCCCAGGAGGTCGAGGGTCTCGAGGTAGATGACATTTAGGCTGCTACCGCCGTCCATGAGGACCTTCGAGAGGTGGGTGTTGATGATGATCGGGTCGACGACGAGCGGATAGGCCCCGGGGTTGGGGACTCGATCCGGATGGTCATCGCGGTCGAACGTGATGGGCGCATCAGACCAGTCGAGGTAGTGAGGCGTCGTGACACGAGCGGAGAAGACCTCTCGACGCTCCCGCTTACGCTATCGGGGCGTGAGCTAGGCCGAGGGACCCCCGTAGATCATGTAGCAGTCATAGACTTCGGGGAATTTTCCGTCTTCCCCGTTGTCTCCCTCACCGCCGCCTTGGTCTTTCTTGTCGTCACCTTTCTTCACACCCACTTGCTCGAAGTGCCTTCGAAGCATGCGGCAGTCCTTAAGCTTGTGCCTTGCCCCGTCCTTGTGATAAGGACAGGGCTCCTCGAGCATTTTGTGGAAGATGGCGCCCTCGGGGGGCGCGGGGGGACCTCGAGGTCTTTTGCGTTCGGTTGCAGCGACGAGATCATCTTCTGCAGCCTCACGCTTGCCTTGTTGATTTTTCTTCTTCTTGTTATTTCTCTTCGACCCTTTGCTCAAGCCTCCGGCGTTGTCGGCTACCGGCGTTTTTCCCTTGTCCTTCACGTTGCTGAAGAAGGCGCCGACGGCCTCTTCGCCAGCCGCGTAGTTGGCGACCACATCCATGAGCTCATCGACGGTGTCGGGGCGGTTACGCCCTAACTCGCAAACTAGGTCCTTGCAGGTTGTACCCGCAACGAACGCTAGAACGACGTCGAGATCGGAGATGTGGGGCAGCTCGGTGCGGAGTTTGGAGAATCATCGAGCAAAGTCGTGGAGAGACTCCCCTGGCTTCTGCTTGCAGTTGCACAGTTCCCAGGAGTTCCCGGGACGCACGTAGGTACCTTTGAAATTCCCCTCAAAGATACGGACAAGGTCGGTCCAGCTGCGAATCTGGTCGAGGGGAAGCTCCTCGAGCCACCTGCGCGCGGTGTCGGACAGGAACAGGGGAAGGTGACGTATGATGGCGTGATCGTCACGCGCCCCGCCCGCCTGGCAAGCCAACCGGAAGTCGGCTAGCCAGAGCTCGGGATTGGTTTCACCATTGTATTTGACGAGGCTCGTGGGGGGTCAAAACTTGTCGGGCAGCTGGGCGCAGCGGATCCTCCTGCTAAAGACCCGGGGGCCCGGTGGCTCTGGGGCCTGTTGGTCTTCTTCGCTGTCGTAACGCCCTCCACGATGGGCGCTGTACCCTCGATCCTCGGCATCCCCGTGCTTGCGTCTGCGGTTCTCGACAATGTCGAGGCGCGCGTCGCGGGGAGCGCGGTCGTCGTTGATAGGTTCTCGGGCCGGCCTCTTCTGTCGGGGGGCCGCCCCCTGATCGACCGAGCCCTCCCTCTCGGGCCGGGAGGGCTCGACCTGAGGCTCGGAGGCAGCCCCTCGACGCCTCGAGGCTGAGCTCTCGGCTTGTTGGACAGCAGCAAATTGGAGGAGATCCTCGACCTCGCGTTGTATCCGCCGAGCTTGCGAGTTGGATGGCGCGGGCATATTGCGAAGGAGCATAGCTGCCGCAACAACGTTCTGGCTTGCTCAGGGATAACGGTGGGCGGGTTGCTCGGGTGCTCCTTCCTCGATGATCTACCAGTTGACTTCTCGGGCCCTGGCTTGGGCACTACCGCCAAGCGGTCGCCGCTCTTGCTCGAGGGTCAGCTCGAGTAAGCGCAAGCGTTCCTGCTCGTCGGCGAGCTTCGCCTGCAACTCCCGAATCTATGCCAGCTGTGCGTCCTGTTCGCCAGGACGGGGGCACGCTTCTTGGGGTGCGTCTGGTTGTTGGTCCTCTGCTCTGGGGGGAGCGCCTCTCGCCACGGCGGTAGCCACCGCAGCCGCTGGATCGACGGTTTCCTGATCGGAGTCGACGCCACCATCGATGTGGAGGCACTCACGGGTAGGATCCCAATGATCAGAGTCAGAGTCAGGGTTGCCGCAGTAGAAGACAGGGAATTGCCCCCGCGCCTCCTGCTGCAGCCGCCGTCGGAGTGTGCCGACGGTGTACCTCCGGGGGCCGGGCGCTCTTGCGAAGGCCAAACCCTCGGAGGCCGGTGTGACAGTCCCCACGTCCGTCATTGCGCAGAGAAGGGTGCCTGGGCGGTCCTCCAATGTGCTCGTGTTGGAGTGGGTCGCTGTCGTAATCGTCGTTGTGGGATTGTTGAAGTCGGACGAAGGCCACCGACGACACTCGAACAGCCCGTGCGGAAGCAAGCTCGATCAAGCGGGGGTTTCGTCACGCTTCCCCGACGAGCGCACGGTGAAAGTGGAGTCAGGGTTGTGTTGGGATCCTGCCGATTTGCCCTCTGCCTCTGAACTCGGGTTAGATACTCCCTCAACAAGAGGTTTCTCATCTCCGGTCAGGGGCGTGGAGAAAGCGGCGGGGACCCTTCTCGACTTGGGTTGACGGTGATGACGGCGCCGACCGTGCCTCCTTCTGGATGTGGAAGCATGGTCATGAGACTGGCGAGCGGCTCCCCATGAACGTGGGGACGTACCGCGACCTCCGTTCGGGTCACTGATCGAGAGCAGGGTCATGTCGTAGCCCTGGCCGAGGGTCATGAACTCCAGGCTCCCGAACCAGATTACCGTAGCGTGCGGAAGTGGTGAAACAAAATCGCCCATCCGGAAAAATGGCGGGAAATCGTTAGTGACACGCGGCTCCCCTACCTGGCGCGCCAACTGTCGGTGTTCTGACCCTCGAGGGGTTAACACCAACGAGTAATATTGTATTCGCGTGCTCCCTAATCCGGTGGGTGATGCAAGAAGGACACAATGATTTATCCTGGTTCGGGCAAAGAAGGCCCTACGTCCAGCGGGGGGAGGATGATTCGTGTTATCTTGCACCGAAGTGCTAGTACAGGGGAAAATACAAGCAGGTGTGAGGAGTGTGAGGTGGAGTTTGGGCGTTCAGACGCCTTGCTCTCGACCTCGCACAGGCTCACGGTGTCGCTCTGTGATCTAAAGCCTTAATGTTTCTATGCTCTAGATTCTATCAGTTTTTAGTCCGCTCCCTTTCTCTAATGCCCTGGCGCCTCCTTTTATAGATGAAGGAGGGGCACAGGTGTACATGTATTTTGAGTTCGCATGACGTTGATGACGTACGACGTTGAGGCCGATCATGTCGGTGCCGCTGTAGTGATGTACGTCGGTATGGGAGGCCCTGCAGCCGTCGCGTCGGAAGTTGTTGAAGTTCAGCTCGAGGGTTCGCTCGGTGAAGTCGAGGGGCGACGGTCGAGGGTCCTGGCCGGAGTCGAGGGGGTCGTGCCGAGGAGGTCGAGCCTCGCTGGATAAGACCGAATCCCGGAAAACACGGAAAACACGTTAGTTTATACGTCTCGAGGCGGTGCGGGTCGTGGCACAGCGCTCGGTATGGCGCAACAGCGTAATATGACTTGCGAGATTCCGGGGTATGGGCGGTAAAAGCAGATTTGACCGTCACGCCTGCAACTGTTACCGTAACTGTGGCCATGCGGTTAGGCGGGGGTAGATAGATCGCATTAAATGCGCTCGGATCCGTACGGGGGAGTTGGTAAAACAAGGGGTGTACTCTCATCGAGGGCTGCCCATTCGCACGAACGAAGTTCCGTCTTCAAGGGCAGGCTCGTTCGGCGGGCGAAGTTACGTCCTCGAGGGTAGGCTCGTTCGGAGGGCGAAGTTCGTCCTCGAGGGGTTGCTCGAATTGTACTCTCGCGTGTACAGTACCAGTCCGTTCGGTAACCTCTCGGTTATACAGTACTAGTCCATTCGGTAACCTCTCGGGTGTACAGTACTAGTCCGTTTGGTAGCCTCTCGAGCAGGCTTTGGTTTTGGGCCATCGTTGTTCGTTCGCGGGCCAGTCCGATACGTCTCAGCCTGTGGGCCTTCGTACGTTAGCGCGGGAGGTTACCGGAGGGGTCAAGATGCTGATTTTGCGGGGTTTTAGTTTGGTAAACCAGGGGTCTGGGGTACCCGTTTCCAGGGTATCGACAAAGAAGGTGTCCTTTGTAGAAGAAGCAGAGGAATCAGATTCAGATGAAGAACCAACTATTGGCCTGGCTGAGTGGGTGAAGGGTAAAAAGCCTTTATCTTGTCCTTTTGGTTAGAAAGAGCCAGAAAGATTCACGTTCGACGTCACAAAGGCCGATAAAATATTTGATCTGCTACTTCAAGAGGGCCAAATCAAGCTGTCACCCAATCATGTGATTCCATCGGCAGACGAGCTGAACAAGATGAGGTACTACAAGTTTCATAATGCAACTTTGCACAGTACCAATGACTGCAAGGTTTTCAGACAGCAGTTGCAATCGGCAATTGAATCTAGGAGGATCAAGTTTGACAACTCTAAAGCTCAGAGGCCGATGAAGATTGATCAACATCCTTTCCCAGCAAACATAGTGGAGGCCGTAAACAAGACCAAAGTGTTGACATCGGTAAGCGCTAAGAGGAGAGCATTGGTGGATCCTAGAAATCAAGCAACTGCCGATGACTTGAAAGGGAAAGAGAGAGTTGAAGAAAGCAGTAGTTCCAGAAGACCTCCTAGACCAACTCCGTACAGAATTTTAGGTGACCGCTATCGACATCGACAAGAAGAGTTGCGTCGGGAAGCGTGGCATCAGCATAAAAATCATTAGAGATGCCCGTTCTTCATCTACTGCTGGGAAGAAGGCATTAAATTGCCTACTGTTGATAGCTGCCCCGAGTGTAATGGTTATGATCGAGCCGATCGGACAGAAAGAAGATCGCGCTATGGTAATCGGAGCGAACACATTAATAAGCCGATTAGAAAGAGAGCATGGGTACATGATCGGCTAGGGGGCAGAACCAGTGTACATGAAAGGTTGGGCAGGCATGGCGACTACTTGCCGATGAACCAAGAGGAGCTCGAGGAGATGGCCAATGCACGAGTCCCTGATGAAGCAGTACTCTGTAGGGATCCCAATATAGACTGCCCAGATTCAAATACAAAACTGTATCAGCCCGTTTGGAAAACGAAGCTTCCTCAATGGTGCCCTGAAGGTCTAACGAAGACTCAGAAGAGGAAGATGCAACGGGAACACAAAGGAGGAAACCCTCGCGGGGAAAAATCTCAACTGTGGCAGCCAAAGCGTAAAGATGAAGGCCCATCGGCAGATGTCAACATGGTTTTCATATTGCCGATGGAATTTCGAGCAATTGCCGATGAGGAAGAGAAAATTCTTTCAGAACAAGTGGCGCAGCTAATCTTGGATCCGATGATGGCCGTCTTTGAGAAGCCTACCGACGATGAGAGACAGCATCTTAAAGCTTTATTCGCCAAGGGCAGAGTTGATGGGCAGCCAATGTCAAAAATACTCATAGATGGAGGGGCTGCAATTAACATCATGCCATATGCCATGTTTCAGAGACTCGGGAAAGGAGATCAAGATCTAGCTAAGACAGACATGAAGCTCAAGGACTTTGAAGGGAACATATCACCAGTCAAAGGAGCGCTGTGCACTGAGCTAACCATCGGCAGCAAAACATTGCCGACTACTTTCTTTTTCATCAGCAGCAAAGGTGCTTATAATCTGCTGTTAGGAAGAGATTGGATTCATGCTAATTGTTGCATTCCTTCTACGATGCACCAATGTCTCGTGCAGTGGGTTGAAGATAAAGTTGAGGTGGTTCCTGGTGATTCATCTTATATAATTGCATTAGCAGAATCAGAAACTTACGAGCGGACCAAGTGCATATCAGGAGAAGCATGGGATTTGGAGTTCCTTAGGATTGCCGATTATGAGCTGCCACCGATCCAAGCAGTCGGTACTGAAGATGAGTTGTAAATGGATAGGTTTGCCGATGACGGAAAACTGGGCCATGGGTTTACATCGGTAGATGATTTGGTTGAAGTAGATATCGGTAATGGTGATAGATCAAGGCCAAGTTTTGTTAGTGCTAAGTTAAATCTCCAAAGCATAGAACAGTTGATTGCTTTATTGAAAGAATATAAGGATTGTTTTACTTGGGATTATACAGAGATGCCTGGATTAGATCGATCTATCGTTGAACATCGGCTACCTATCAAGCAAGGATATCGGCCACATCAGCAACCAGCAAGCCGATGCAATCCTAAAGTGTTGCCTGATATTAAGGCCAAAATAACAAGGTTGATTGAAGCAAAGTTCATCCAACAATGCCAATATGCTGAATGGATTTCTAATGTGGTGCCTGTCTACAAAAAGAATGGGAAACTTCGTGTCTGTATTGATTTCAGGAATCTTAACAAAGCTACACCGATGGATGGCTACCCGATGCCCGTTGCTGATTTATTAATTGATGCCGCTGCTGGACATCGGATTATTAGCTTCATGGATAGAAACGCCGGATATAATCAAATCTTTATGGCCGAAGAAGATATCTCCAAGACTGCCTTCAGATGTCCAGGTCATGTGGGGTTATTTGAATGGATAGTCATGACTTTTGGTTTAAAGAATGCCGGTGCTACTTATCAGAGAGCAATGAATTACATTTTTCATGAGTACATCGGCACATTAGTTGAAATTTATATAGATGATGTGGTGGTTGAGTCTGGAGACTTCGAGAATCATCTGGCTGATTTGCGAAAAATATTGGAGTACACAAGGAAACATGGGTTGAAGATGAATCCTAACAAGTGTGCATTCGGTGTATCGGCAGGGCAATTCTTAGGCTTCATGGTGCATCAAAGGGGTATTGAAATTAGCAGGAAGTCCATTGATGCCATCAGCAAAGTGATTGCTCCTACCAATAAGACTGAATTACAATCTCTGATCGGCAAAATCAATTTTATTCGAAGATTCATATCTAATTTATCAGGAAGAATCAAAGCTTTCAGTCCGTTATTGAAGCTGAAGGCCGATCAGAAATTCATATGGGGAGAAGAACAGCAGTTGGCTTTAGAAGAAATTAAGAAGTATTTGGTGAATCCACCAGTGCTGGTTCCACCCCAACACGGGGAGCCCTTCAGGTTGTATTTGTCGAGTGATGATAAAGTCATTGGGTCAGCTCTAATCCAAGAATATGAAGGGAAAGAACGTGTAATCTATTACCTGAGCAGAAGATTGGTGGATGCTGAGACCAGGTATTCGGCCATTGAAAAGTTATGTTTATGCTTATATTTCTCCTGTGTTAAATTAAGGCATTATCTGTTAACGGCCGATTGCATGGTTATATGCAAAAATGATGTGGTCAAATATATGCTGTCAATGCCAATTCTAAGTGGAAGAATCGGCAAGTGGATTTTAGCGTTATCAGAGTTCGATCTGCGGTATGAATCGGCTAAAGCAGTCAAGGGGCAAGTCATGGCTGATTTTGTTACTCAGCACTGCGGCGCGATGAATTCTTTGGAGATTGCTCCATGGACACTCTTCTTTGATGGTTCTACATGTGGGGAAGGGGCAGGCATCGGCATTGTGTTGATATCACCTCAGGGGAAGAAATATGAATTCGCATTACCAATTGCTACCACATCGACAAACAATCAGGCTGAGTATCAGACTGTGTTGAAAGGTTTGGAGTTACTCAGGGAGGTTCGTGCCGATGCTGTTGAAATCTTTGGTGATTCGATGCTGATCGTTAATCAATTAGCTGGGGTATATGAATGTCGAAGTGAAGTTTTAATCTCGTATTATGAAAGATGTCGGCAGTTATTGAAGGAATTCAAAGATTTTCGCCTTGAACATATCTCCAGATTACATAATGCAAAAACTAATCGATTAGCGTAACATGCTTCGGTGTATCAGCCAATCCGCGAAGTATTAACATCGGCAACTGATGCCGATGACTGGAGGAAGGAGATTGCCGATTACTTGAAAGATCCATCTAGGAAGGTCGAGAGACGTGTAAGATTTCAAGCTACTAAGTATGTACTCCTTGGTGATGAATTATATTATCGGACAATAGATGGAGTTTTGCTCAAGTGTCTTGGCGAAGAAGAATCAAAGATTTTAATGGGCGAAATTCATGAAGGAGTATGTGGGGCACATCAATCGGCTTTCAAGATGAAGTGGATGATCAGGCGAAATGGATATTACTGGCCGACGATACTCGAAGATTGCTTCAAATATTTCAGAGGGTGTCAGAAATTCGGCAACGTTCAAAGAGCGCCTGCATCAGCAATGAATCCTATCATTAAACCGTGGCCATTTCGAGGATGGGCTATTGATCTCATCGGTCAAGTATATCCACCATCAAGCAAGGGGCATAAATTCATACTTGTCGCTACCGATTACTTTACAAAGTGGGTCGAAGCAATTCCTCTGAAGAATGCGACATCGGCAAACATGGTTGATTTTGTAAAAGAGCATATTGTGTATCGGTTCGGTATTTCTCAAACTATTACGACCGATCAGGGAACTATGTTCACGTCAGGTGAGTTTGATAAATTTGCCGATGAGATGGGGATTAAGGTCTTAAATTCCTTGCCTTATTATGCTCAAGCCAATGGTCAGGCCGAAGCCTCTAACAAAGGGGTTATTAAACTCATTAAGCGCAGGATTAAGAAAAATCCCAGAAAGTGGCATACAGTGTTGAACGAAGCTTTGTGGTCATATCGGATGGCATGCCATGGTGCTACTAAAGTATCGCCTTATCAGTTGGTATACGGACATGATACAGTTTTGCCTTGGGAAATCAAGACTGGTTCGAGGCGGATATTTCATCAAGATCAGTTGTTGGCCGATGATTACAGTACACTTATGAAAGATGAGTTGGAAGATCTGGCGAGTCAACGGCTAAAAGCTTTGGTTAGCATCGAAGAGAACAAGAAGAGAGTTGCTAGGTGGTATGATAAAAAAGTGAAGACGAAGGAATTTGCCGATGGTGATCTAGTCTGGAAATTGATTTTACCGATGGGGACTAAGAGTATAAAGTTCGGTAAATGGTCTCCTAATTAGGAGGGTCCTTATCGCGTCAATCGGTCCGTTCCTGGTAATGCCTATATCCTAGAAACTCTCGAAGGAGAAGTATTTTCAAGAGCATTGAACGGTAAATATCTGAAGAAATATTATCCTAGTATTTGGATAGACGCTTGAAGGAACAGGAGTAATCGTGACCTGGAGGAAATTTCGGTGCATAAGGTATTTTATACTCCGAAATTGGGAGGCATGTGTTGACACCGTCTTTCGGCACGTGTCAATAAGGATCGGGAGACTAAACTAAATCGGCAAGAGGGTGGTTGTTCTTCAGCATTGCTTCTGAGTTGCCGATGGGTGGTTGCCGATGAAGGACGTGTTGATCTCGTACATTGCCGATGAAGCTAAAGAGCTGTTGCCGATGAGATAGGCAGGAAGGCTAGAAGGCTGTTGCCGATGCCAGGGATGTGCCGATAAGGAGATGACTTCATCGTGACGGGAGCGGACAGAGGATCGGCGACACAAAGCTTAGGATTTTTCGTATCGTAGTTTAAGTCCAACTCCTATACAAGTTTTATTTCTTCTTCAAGAAATAGAGTTCGTATAAGGAATTAGTTTATTTCTTCTATAGTTGAGCTTTACGTATTAAATTAGGACTCTTTTGATTAGCAGAGTATAAATATATGCCGAAGGACATTGTAATGGATATCCAAGCATCAATAAACAAATCTACTTTTTATTTACCTTTACCAGTACTTTACTTTTCGGCGACTTCGCCAAGTACCTTTTCTTTTTCAACGAGTTCTTTCAAGAATCGACGGGCTGCATCAACTTGATCTCCGACGACCTTGCAGGTTCCGCGTATACCGAGCATGATTCAGGCTTTGACGTCCGGGCGTATCGCTGTCATCTCGTCTGATCTGTTCAACAGTTATCGAATACCTTCTGAGCTTTGACGTCCGGACGTATCGCTGTCGTCTCGTTCGGATTTTATTCAAATTTATCATCCTTGTCGATTGACAGGTCAAATCGACTGACACGCTTCGGACATCGATTTTTGGTATTAGCCCAGTGTGTTTACAGATATAATTTTGCATCAACAATGACATTGAAGAGCAAGCTCATGGTGATAGAATAGGAACAAATGATAGAAGTAGTCCCACGTGGCGAAGTTAATTCTAACTAGGAGCTAGTACATATGTTCGGAACAGAGGAGCTTCCGGTGAAGTCAATTCCAACAGGAAGCCCTAACATGACTATGATGACTCAAAGCCGAACCATCGAAAGTGCGTAGAGGACTAGAGGTTGGAAGAAGCCTCTCGAATACAAGCTGACAGTAAATATTGATGTGATTTTTCTACTCACGATAATGTACTCTCCATTGTCAGAAGCTTATGAAAAGTAAGGATTTTACTACAATGAATCACATTGGCTGCATGACCTAGCTCGGTAAGGTTTGGTTTCAAAGATTTCTAGTATATGGGCTAATTCAAAGCCTACATTTATCATTGCTCTTTTAACAAATGATGTAACGTATCTGATGAATAAACCTTGCCGTTTTGGCTCTGTCAAAAAGAAAAAAAGATCATTACTCCATAAATGGTTGCTGCTACTCGCATAAATAGCTCAAATGTTTAACTTAGGCTTACGGCTAGATAAATCCATACCTATATAGAAGTTAAGTCACTAATTCATCTGTGCCAGTACAGCGGATAATAAAACGGACTTAAACAAAGTCCAACACAAAAGCTTGGTCACCTCTTAAAACACTGGTAAAAACAAACAAAAGAAATAAACAACGATATCTAAATGTTCAGTTCATCAAACATTCAACACAGGTAAAACGGGTGCAAAGAACACGATGAGAATGTAAATGAATATGAACGATGCACAGATCTTGCCGACATTTCATCAAACAGCCACCCAGGTGAAACAAGGGTTAGGGTGGCAACGAACACGATGAGATCTTGCTGACATTTCTCAGGCATCCTCTTTTACTTTTCCTGTATGCATTCTGCTGTTGTGTGCCTTGATCAATTTGAACTCGTTGTGGTGATGCACACAAATAAATGCATTTACTCTCAAGTGCAAGCAGAAAGTCATTCCTTGTCAGGTTTGAACAGAGTTCCAGGTCATCTCAGCGGTAGCCACCCCATCCTCTTCCTCTGCCACCCCTGCCCCGCCCCCTTCCACTGCTTCTACCACCATAAGACAATCCTTCAAAAGCTCTGTTCACAAGCTGGTTTTGCATTCCTCCTCTCCCCTTCTTATTTGCAGGGCCGTTCCCATTTGTAGCAGGTTGTGACCTCTTCACCCTGAATGATTTGCAAACTAAAAATGAGTAAAATGAAACATTTTAGGAACTATAAGAAAAATTAAAATATTGGATAGCAGATATCCAACCCTGCTGTCGAAGCTGCTGGTTTCTTGGGCTGCTCCATCCATGATAGAGTGATTTTCTTATCACCAATAAATAAAGGGGATCTCAAATGCAATGGCTGAAACAAAAAATCATTTATATAGTTAGAAAATGTAAACTGTAAGTACATGACATGTCAAAAGAAAAAACTTATGGCTCTGTTTCAAAAGGGGATAAAAGTTGTTTAGGCCTGTATGTAAGAAAGTTGGGCAAATCGAAGATAGGGGATAATTAACTATGATGATGGAACTGACATATGCATGATAATATCAAATTTTAGTTTTGAATGTCATATATCCTCTACTGAACACAGAAAATATCTAATCAACTAAGGAGTACATGCACCTAGAAACGCCTAGGCTCAGGTAGAGCCTGGTTGCCTGCATAGCATTGGTGCTTTTTTTAATATTGCTTCTGACAGATACAAATAGACATCATATCAAGTTATCGGCAGTGGAAACCAGAGGAATGTGGTTCAGTCGTTTAGGCATTATATATGAATGTATATCTAGGTTTGCATAATTTAATATCAAAGTTCTTGTTTTGAATGTCATATATCCTCTACTTAACAAGGCATTAATTAATCAACTAGGAGTACACGTGCTTAGAGATGCTCAGAGCCTGGTTACCTGCCTAGTGCTTAGTGCTTTTGAACATTGCTTCTAACAGGTACAAATAGACATCACATCAAACTATCGGCGGTGTAAACCGGAAGAATGTATCCTTTAGTCATTACATCAAGGTTTGCAAAATAGACACAGGATTTATGTCCTCGAGATATGTACAAATAGACGAAGAACTACAGATTAGGTCTAGTTGGACCATATATAACCATACTACCTTGTAGTTTGGCTAAATAGACACAGGATTTATGTCCTTGAGATATTGGGAAAAAAAACTACAGGCAAAGTAATACTACGAGATTGACATCTCGGTGCACGATTCTTCCATTCCCTATGAATATATGCATATCTAATCATGTACCACGCAAGGGCTTATTATTACTGCTTTCTGTTTATTTCCTTCATTCCCAGCTTTTTATCCTATGAATGAAATTTCCTCAACTGAGCGGTAAGCAGTGAACTAAAATATCTCTTTTTTCTTTATGTCCACAATTTCAATATCACCATCTTATATTTGCACGGCCTCCAATGTTACAAAAACTGCTGGCACGCAGAATCTAGTCATAACAATAATGATGGAAATATGTTCTACTGCCGACCAGAGCTAGTGTAAGAGAATTAAGGGACTCGAAAAAGGGTCTGACCCTGCCAAAGTTAATACTCAAGTAACACAAGAAATCACCTGTGTCATTGCCAATATATTGTTATATGACCTCATTGTCCTTGTTGAAGTTTGCCAATTGCCTTTCTGCACAAAAGGAAAAATCACAATTGTCTGCAATGTTATCACTATGAAAAAAGACTGTTGACCCATGATATTGTTCAGTACTTCAGTCTACTAAATCACAAAAACTCACAATTTTAGTCTTTTCCTCTTCAGTTTTTGCTGAAGATATTGCCTTGTTAAAATCTGACATCCCCTGAGTGAGTCGCTTTGAGGCTGCTCGTACAGTCTCTTCTGTTCCAGTTAACCTGCTTATTTCAAAGAATAAGAAACTCTCAAACATGAAAAAGTTTGGAGGAAAAAGAATACACCATTGAATGAAAAAGTTCAGGTTGAATGAAGACTTTTCAGTAGAAAGTTGCATGAAACTCTGAGCATTGCTCATAAAATTGTTTGATTTCATATCAGTACATGCAAATCTGATATGAATACAGGCTGTGTGCTCTGTATAATGCTCCCACGGAGAAATAGAATTGAGCAAAGCTGAAAATAACATTGTCAAAAAGTTCCCATGACAATTTGGTTGTAGTCACATTTGAGAAAGGTCTTTCCAATGTGGGGATGAGATTGTTCATGAGATTGTTCACATTTGTTCATTGATGATTGTCCAAATTTCAAGTCTACAAGATCCAAAATCCAAATTGATTGTTTCTCTTGTTTCTTCATGTCCATAGGGACATGCAGCTTCAATTGATTGACACCACCCTTAAGATCACACTTGGTTCATTCCCTCGGAGTGAATACCTGACGGTATGTATCATTAATTCATTAGAATTACATCCAGTAGACAGGGAGTTCTATTTTTGAAGGATGTGCTTAGATCTTTAACACCCCATTTGAATGTATATATTCATGCCCAGATTTCAGATTTGGTATTGTGTGCACCAGAATTGAGATGTTTGAATGGCCTGGGAATTGGTGGCTGGAAATTAGCTCCTATCAAAAGGTATTCAGCTTACTGGTTGTGCTCCCTTCCGCAATTCCGAGCCCACCCGCTCCACAGTAGTCTGAAATTGCCCACTTACCCAGACTTCACCCCAACCAGCAAAAAAGGAAAGAATAAAAGTAGAAGCCAGTGGTAGCTGACCAGGGCAGTTAGACAGCAGCGTGCAGGTCAGTTCTTCCTGCCTTAGCTCTCTTAGGTGAATCCGACTCCATGGCCCTGGCCACCTCCATGGCAGCCTTCCCCTCCCCCGTCCACTCAAGCGACAACTCATCATGCATATGCCTTGCCCTAGCTATCGTAGCAGCACAGCAGAGCTAGAGCAAGCACACAGCAGTCTGGGTTAGCAGCGGCTGGTGGTGCACACCCATTCTCCCTCTATAAAACCCTCCATCTGGCGGCACTCCATGCCTTCGTCTCCCAATCTGCACCCCTCTCGCCTCCACCATGGCCAGACAAGAAGCTGGAGGGTTGGGTTGTGGGTTCTGGTCTGGCAATTGGATAACCAGCGCAGGGTGCTTGGGTTGTGGGTGTGATGAAAAAGGAGAAGATGGACCAATTCTCAATTTGACGATATGCACATAGCATGTATTGGTATTTGCCACCTTTCTGGATTCCAGGTAGCAATTCCATCAACATCCAAACAAAAGATTTAGTATTGTGGGCCATTTCCAAAACTAGTCCAATTTGGTATTGGTATTGGAACCTTTCAATTTCAGCAGCTCAATATCCACATCAAAATGGACTCTAATGTAGAATAGACACTACAGTTAATCAGAGATGAAGCCGAAAAGGGTTGAATAATCTTATGAGAAAATGGGAGGTCAGGCTACATGAACAGAAAGTTTGGTGTAAAATTATGAAGCAAGTGGCTAGAACTAACGACTAGACTTGCTCGCTAAGCTAGTGCTTTTAAACAAATCTGCACAAAACAAAATAGAACATACTAGCTTACTGCGACAATGGAAGCACATCCAAGGTGAAAAATTGTAAGCTACCTCTCTGTGAAATCTTTGTAATGCTCTGAGAAGTCCTCTCCAAGCCTATCTGATGGTTGCCCAGTAACAATCTTGTAACCACATAGACTGTTCGTTGTGTTTGGAGTCTGAAATGCAGATTTGGTCAGCACCATTTTTCAGATAATGGAAATAAACCCAGATTCAACTTTTGTCTCCAAGAGAATCAGACTACTTATTACTCCCTACATTCCAAATTGTAAATCGTTCTAACTTTTTTAGATACGAGTCATTTTTATGCATGTAGATATAATGTATATCTAGGTACGTAGCAAAAACTATGAACCTAAAGAAGCTAAAATGATTTACAATTTGGAACAGAGGGAGTAAAAAATTGTTTAACAACATAAATGTCTCACTCAAAACTCAATACTAGCATTATAAAAAGGGAAGCGTACCCAGTGCCGTAGGCTCCCGCACTGCGGGGTCTGGGGAAGGGAAAATAGCCAGCAGCCATCCCTGCACAAATGTGTAGAGGCTGGGGCTTGAACCCTGGACCTCTTGGTCACAGGCGGTAAAGCTCTACCGCTTGCATCAGGGCCACCCTTCCAATACTAGCATTATAAGGCCATAAAAAAGAATCACAAAAAAAAAACATTGCCGCCATTTGAAGCACTTGACAACTTTAAGAATGTGCTCCTTATTGACAGATTTGGTCGGCAGCTCAGAACTAAGAAAAGGGCATCCAGGAAGAAACGATATATGATTCATAACTGATGACCAAACCTAACCTTATGAGCCAAATGATGAAAAGTGTACAGTAAGCACTCAACATAATTATGGTTGATATCTTCCACCTTCTTCCCAGGCATATACTTCTGCAACTCAAACAGTAACAGAATGCTCAAAAGTATGCAGAAAAAATAACAAATGCTAAACAGTGTTATCAAAAGATGTCATTACATCCCATCTTAAGATGAACAATGAAAAACCTAGAAAAATTGTGCTCAGGCCTCAGATACATATCTGAATTATAAGAACTACACTAACCTTGAGTAACTGAACAATAGATGGAAGCAGCTGACGTGAATCTTGTGCTGTCGCATACAGTGAACTTGAAGCAATAGTCTTGAGCAAATCCAGTTTCTTTTCTTCAGGAATCTAAAATATGCATAGCATGGAAAAAATAAAAAACTTAGTTTCCAATAAAAACAGTTCCACTTTATGCAGGACATGGATTTCCAGTTTATGCGTGACATGGGTAAAGAGCTGGAGTGTCAAAACTGTTATAACAAACAAAGCGACAGCATAAACCTTCATAACTACTCCCTCCGTTCCAAATTATAAGTCGCTTTTTTGGTACATCCATTTTGCTATGCATCTAGATAAATAATGTCTAGATACATTGCAAAATGGATGAACAAAAAAGTCAAAGCGACTTATAATTTGGAACAGAGGAAGTACTGTATAGCGCAGCTTCTTTTTTTTTTTTTTTGTTAATTTATCCCATGTTAGCTTTTGTTAAGAGGGTAACCAATTTAGTATTGAACATTTTTCACTACATAAATGGTAGCTATACATCCAGGAAACAATTCACTGGATAAATGTGGACTTATAGACAACAATATAGCAAATGTAAACTGTGAAGAGTCAAACAAAAACTATCGGCTTCATAATGATTCTGCAGCAAGACCAAACAAGCAAGACACAAAGCATTCTTTGTTCAGTATGAAAATACTAAATCAATAAAAATAAAAAGATGTAATGCTTTGCCCTGTCGCCATGTTGTTCCAAGGAAATGCCTTTTGCACTTTTTCATGTGAATTAGAGAGGGCAAAGCACAAGTGGAAATGATTACCTTCTCAAATGCTGGAACAATTTGCTTGACAAAGTAATTGAGGAACTTGCTTGCTGATGCTCCTCTCTGCAGATCATGTAATCCAAATTACAATATGATATTCACCAATTTAAATAACTCATCATCATTTTTAGTATATTTGGTGATACCATGAAGATCGGAAGGGCCATGTACATGCATGAAATCCACCTCTCAATGTGGTCAATGTCAGAAACCTGGAAGGATGGATGAGAATGATGAGAAAAAAACAACGTTTATCTCAAATCAAGAACATGAAACAGCTTTAATTTTTTATAACATGGAAAAAAGTTTACATGAACTTATCCTCATACATTTCTAATATGCTTCTATAAAGACTCAAAACTGAAACTAGTGCAGCTTCTAAAGAATTAATCTGTTATTTTTCATATCAACATACAGTAAATTTGGTTCCAATACTGCTCACATAACATACTTACATTGAATTGTGAATTCAGATCGGCCTGTGCTTGAATAATTTCAATTAGTTCTTGAAAGGACTCTCTAGGAGCAGAATACCCAAATATGCTCAAGCTTCGCAGGAATCCCATGAATAGTTCAAATTCTGAACCAGTTACATCTTGCACACTCTGAATAATGTCATTTGTTCGAGGTCAACACATAACATAAATAGAAAATTGAACAATGTAAACGATCATTTGGTCAAAAACTGAAAACAGTCAACATACTTTCTTTATCAAATCCGTTATAAATCTCTCCATTTCTGCTTGAGGTTTCAGTAGCTCTGCTTTAAGAGGAAAGACCTGAATCCAAAAAAAACACACAAAACACATTCTTGATCTAGCACGCTACAATTTATCATCAACAAGTTCCACAGAAAAAAAATAGATCACCAACGAAACATGTAATCCCTACATAGAGCTATGTACCTTGTCTCGAAGAAAACAAATAATCTTCTCACGAATCTCCGATCCTTGCTCCACATGCTTAAATAAAGGTTGTAAAGAATCTGGCCAATATAAAGTACCAATAAACAGAAGGAACCAATGAACATCAAAAAGAATGAACAACTGAAAAGGAGAATTCATACAATACAAGCATAGTGTGCATTTCAAAAAACAAATGTAGAGATTCCCTCTCGTGTCTCTCAGGTATCAGAGCTCCTGGTGTTGCTGCAGTTTTGTGGCACTGCTGTTATTTTGGAGAACAGAGATGCAGATGGCATAGCATCATGCTGTCATGTGAGGGTATTAGTGTCATGCCTTCATTCTTCGGCAGCCGCTATCACCAATTTGTTTTGCTGCTTCTATATCTCCAGTTTGTCCATGTCGTGTGTGTCCACAAATTTATTGTCAGATCAGCCAATTTTTATTTTGTTTTATGGTTTGCTGAGTTCTGTAGATTTAGCTAACAATCATCATCGATGCGACTATGCCTTCTGTCTCTTTTGTAGCCATTTTGCTCGTCATGATCGACAGTTTATTTGTCGTCATCATCATTCTATCCTACTTCATGCCGTCTTGCAACAGTGACTTTGTTCTTCCTTTGCCTTTGGCTTGATTTGGCACATACCTTTATTCTCATCGGGTTGAAGTCTCCAAAGCAAGGTTCATACTTGAAGAGATCAAGTACCGTTTGTGAAGACTAGAGGTATTTTCCCAAGTACATGTTGTGAAGGCAGTACCCTCTTGTGGAGGTCAATTTCTACATCGATATCGTTCAAGAGTTGCCAGCTTCAACAACATCTTTGATTTTGGATTCATTATTTTTATTTTTCAAGTCTAGTGCATAGTGTCAACTCTCCAAACGCAACGACATTGCATTCACATAGCATTTGAGAGGGGGTGTTAGGGTATAATAGTCAAGGGTATTAGCATTAGTGTAATCTCCTAGTCTAGGATTCCCCTCTTGTGTCTCTCATGCAGTCTATATATAGTCCCTATAGGCCTCAATATTATCATCCAATTCAGCCCCTATTATTAGTAACACATAGAAGGTCCAAGCTCCATAGACTTGAACCCACTACATGTAATAAAGGAATATCTGAAATTTGAAAGGCAGAGAACATTGTGTATACATGCCTCAATTCAATGCCATTAACTGAACAAAGAATAATCAAAAGAAATATCTGAAGGACAGACAATGGGTACAGAACTAGTACTTACAACAACAACAACAACAATAATAATAATAACAATAAATATTAATATTAATATATTAATAATAACAAAAACAATAAAAAAATAAACAACATTGGTTTATGGTTAGGCAACTCACAAAATTGAGGCTATATGCAGGTTCGCAAGCGCTTGTAACCCTACTTGTATCTTTAATCACTAGATAGTTTAACTAAATAATTGCCACTAACAGAGGAAAATTCACATAGATTCACAGTGTAAGCTATTCAAATCATATAATCATTAATCATTTAACAATTAATGATGAGCATTAGAATCTTACTTTTAACATCTTGTCGTATAAGGGACATGAGAGCTTTATGAACAGCATCACGCTCCACATTTTCCTCTGAAATGCAGGCAAAAAATCAGATGTGCATATGCAATAACCATTGCAGCAAAGTAATATAGGAAGACCATACCGCTTGTAAGGAGTTGTCCCAAAACATCTGCAATTTTGGACACAAATTCAGTATCTTTGCCAAGAAGTGGAAACCCCCGAATAGCTTGTATTCTGATCTGTTGGAATATATAGCATCAAAGAAACAGCATTTTAATTCTCCTCTTTAAACAAATATAAGAAACACTAACAAAATCCAAGAACAGAGTAAATATTTTTGTACAGTTATTGGAGAAGTGCCAAATAAAATCTTCGAAGACAACTGTTTAAACTCTTGAGTAAATGTCATGTGAAGAAATCAAGGACAAACAAGAAACAAATAACTGATGTTCACAAGCACAACATGACAGATTGCAATTTTCTATACAGCATTGTGTTAGGCCTCATATGATCAACAGTGAAACAAGTGAACATCACCAATTCACTGTTCCTTGTGTTGTCCCCACTAAAATAATTCAGGTAATAAAAGGCCTTTTTTTGTTTCCAAAAATGTTCAAGCCTAAATTTTACTATCTCTAGCAAATCTTGTACTAATATTACAAATGGCATCATGCCATATCAAAAATACATTAACAGGATAGTCGCTTTGATGGTTAAGAATAGATTTGGTGAAGTGAGGCAATTTCAAATGACAGATTATACTCTCTGCACGGACTCCAGAGCTATTATAAATGTTCATCTCATAGGAATAGAGCAATAAATAGCAGGAAAAAATGAACAATGTACAGTGCAATAAGCAAATGATTCAATCTGTATAAGTAAATGAAGCTGCCTAAACACAATGAAAACCCAATCCAGCTATTTTTAGTTCGCTCAATCAAAACAGTGGACCAACCTATATCACATAAATTGCTAGTGCCTTTCCTCTCAACTGGTGGTTACACAGAATAATTTGCCAAAACATGCCGCCAACAGGCAAGGAAATCTAGAGCATATACCGCGAGCTCCTCCATATCGACGAGGTCGAACATGGCCGACATGGCGCGCGTGGCGAGTGCAGGGAAGTTCCGGAAGAACCTGGGGATGAGCTGCGCTGCGAGCTGCTTCGCCTTGACACTCTGTCCCTTCACCGCTGCAATAATAGCCTCGTAGTCCGCCGCATGCTGCCGAAACAGAAATCCCCACGTCACTCAAAACCCTAGCATGAACGCGGACCGGCCGTAACAAAATATGAGAGGGGAGGCACCTCGGACTTGTCCTTGGCGGAGGAGAGGCGCTCGCCGAGCTCATAAAGCCGCTCCACCTCGGCTGCGTCGGCGTCGGCGGCGGCCATGAGAGAAGAGCGAGGGAATTTGGGAGTTAGGGTTTGGGAGGGACAGAGCTGGTAATGGAAGGGAAAACGTGGTTTTTGACTGACCACGGGTCCACGCCACAAACGAGATGCTGGCGCTCAACTATACCCGCGATCCTACCCAAATGAGGTTTTTAGTATATATATACTCATTTCGTGTAAGAATAAATGTCGTTCTCGTTTTTTTAGAAATGCTCAAATATTTATATTAAGTAATGATCTTTAAATCTAGTTTTTAATAAATTATTTAGAGATATAAATATTATATATATTTTATATAAATCGAATCAAATTTTTAGCACGAAATCGTTAAATGTTACTTATTTTATTTTGGTACAAAGGGAACACAAGATATACGCACACGGGCCATAAATTTTTTCTTCCTGCTATAGAGATGGATTTGATTATTTTCAGAAAATAAAAAAATCGATAACAATTTATGCACTGAAAATCCCAAATTATTTGAAATTCATTCGATCCATATTTATCGATAGCTTCTGACTACTACAAAAATAATTTTGGATGTATTGCTCAAAAAATTTGGATTTGGTTCCTATGATGAAGCAACATGGCCAAGGCCGGCCCTGATGGCGGGCGGACGGGGTGGTCGCCCCGGGCCTCCAAATCCCATGGACGCCGTTGTGATCAACTGATCCCCAACGGGCAACGGAGGCGGGTGACCATCTCGGACTCTCCCGTCTAAAACGGTACTAGCTGGGCGTAGCTGGCGACGGCTTTGTATGAACCAGGACATCACAGGAATGTCATATGCCCTATGCAGCATATGTATATTCTTCAAAAAAAGCCAAAATCACCTCAACTTGACAGAAAGCAATTTTTTTTGTGTCCCAATGGTGAAAAAGAAGGAAAAAAACTAAGCACGTGCGTAGATAAAGTACTATGATCACAGAGATTGTCTGTATATACGTAAGTTTTCTTCGAGAATAATTCGAGCATCACAAGAGATCCAAACAAGTTAGTGAGATTGCTATCGAGGAACCAAACTACCATCATTAATGACTTATTGGTTTCAAAAAAAACCAAAAATATTAAAAATAGTCTAGTATGTACGAATTGTTTCTTATAAATATTGCTTCTGTATATATAAAGTGTTTACCATTAACACTTTTTGTATATAAGAGTTTAGTTGATATGTATATACGGGCCTCTAAATTTTGGTTTGCCCCAGGCCCCTAAAATGTCAGGGCCGGCCCTGAACACGGCTCTTCGATTCCTTGGAAAATGGGTGCAAAACAAAACTTTGAGAAAAATATTTGCCAAAATTACTTTTGGTTTTTTAGTGTGTACTAGCAAATATGTGCTTGTGTTACAATGGGAAAAAAACTATTAAAACTTCATACAAAATGATAATGTGAATAATACATATCTACTTATGTTTTAAGCGCGACAACCACGACATAAGTTAATGCTATATAAATAAAGAGCAATGTACTACCAAACCTATATTTTGAATTAAAATAATGTTGGTATATTTTTTCTTCCATTGCAAAGTCTACAATTATTTAGATATTTACATATAAATAGATCATAAGTATGGTGGATATGTACGTTGTCTATCCTAATTCTACTATGCTTCTTTTTTAAATACATCTCCCTCTTTATCGTGACTGTTTCTATGAGAGCATGGGCTATTTTTATTCTATCTGATTTTTTGTCTACCCATTTTTTCCTTCTTCTCTCTTTTTTTAACCTATTTTTTCTTTCTCTCTCTTTTTCTTTTCCAAGTGATAGCCTCATGTCCCTTGTCGCAACATAAGATTTTGAGAGAGATGTCATTATGGATATAGAGCATTTATTTTGATGGGACCCAAACAAACAAATTTTTGTTCACTCGCAGTATAGGAGCAGAACATATTTTTTTATGGAAGGGTGCATGTTGTATGCAACTCTTAATGTAAGAGTTGGCAATTTTTTTCGATAATGCTACAGTTCGAGAGTCCGTCCGTTCGGACGCTTGCTTCACGGGCCTGCTTGATCGGACCAGCAATCTTCTCGCCTGTACTAATTATAGGACCGCTGCGATCCCGCCTCACCTTATCCGTCCGCAAGTCTGCTCGGACTCATTCCCAGGCTGCTTACCTCGCGCCCATGCTCTGCGCCGCCGCTCGTCCTTATCCCATTTGTGCGTCGTCGCTACACTCCTCCTCCCTCCTCCCTAGCAGCGACGATGGAACAACAGTGACGGCAGTAGGCCTTTTTGACCGCGCCCCAGCGTCAACTGCACGCAGCGCCCTTCCTTGCCCGTCGCGTGTGGTTGAGCTCGGCGGCAATGGCGGCGACGGGTGACCTTTTCGCATGCATGCCTCACTGCTCCGCAGGCGCACCGCGGCTTTCGTTTGCCCCACAGGCATGCCCCGTGGCTCGGCAGCGCACCGGCCCGACCGCCTCCCGCGCCACTGGGGCCTTAGCGGTGGGTGGAGGTGCTGACGACGATGAGGAACCGCGCACCGGTGACGAGATGTTGCACGCGCCCCTACTTGCCTCCCCCTCCCTCCCTCTCTCCCCAACCTTTTTCTCTAGTTGTTGCATTTGTACTCTCTGGTTGTTTGCAATGGCAAATTTGGGTTGTTGCAACCGTGTGTATCTTACGCCCTACCTTTCGTGGTTGTTTACATTTGTTCTCTATGGTTGTTTGTAATGTCAGATCCGGGTTGTTGCAATGGTGTGATTTTTTTGTGGTTTGTTGCAAACACCTGTTTATTGGATGTTTCAATATTTTATCCGTCTTTGTTTTCATTAGTATTGTCATGTTGTTTCAGTTGTTCAAAATCAATAGTCTTAGTTATCGTTTCACTGGTTTTTATTGTCGCTTCAGTAGGGCCTCAATTGTTGTTGCACTAGGTTCCAATTTGTTGTTGAATTAGGTTTTTCATATACTTTTATCTTCTTTTGTTGTTTCATTTAGCGATAAGAAGTTGTTTCTTTGGACAATACAAAGTTGTTGCATCGATTTTCTAGTGTTTGTTGCATGAGTAACTACTTCCCCTCAAGCTTCTTTTTCTGTCTTTACTGGGCAGCGTTGCCGAGAGCGGGAGGCGGTGGAACCCCGCCGAGAGCGCGTGGAGTCATCCACTGAGTGCGGGTGCGCGGGGGCAGGAGGAACGCATGCGCGTGGCGAACGGGCACGGCGTCGAGGCGTCGCAGGCAGAGCGGCACGCACGTTGGCTGACAGCGCAGGGCATGCATTCGTGCGGGGCTTGACGTCGCGGCACGTGGGGAACGCTGAGGAGGCAAGCGGGCCGTTCGCATGTTGCGCGCACATCGCGGGGAGTCATCGATGCGTTGCTGCGGTGTTGTTCGGGTATGCTTTGGAGTCCGGGTGGGCCGCGGACGGGTGTCCTATGGCTAAGACGTCCGAGCATGTGCATGACCCATTTTTTTGGGTGTATGTGTATCTCAATCATGGGTGCATGATCATAATCTCACTTAGGTCACAAACAATTTGACTAAGCTCAATTAAGTACATATGACTAAAAGTTTGCAGAACAGAATCATGTCATATGGCTTTGGTAGAAAATTCCCATAATCATTGAGGAGCATGCTATTGCATTTTTCTTTTGTAAATAAATTCCAAGTTCTTCATAAATAGAGCAATTTTTAAAGCATTCAACTATATCACATTCATCAATTACTTAGATAAAACGAGGTTCCTATGATAAGTGTTCATAAGTTATAGGAATATTTGTGAGAAATAAAAATTATGCAAATTTAATAATCAATGGATAGCATGGAGAGTTGCACAAACCACCGTTGAAGATGAAGAAGCTAATGAAAGTTATTCATCTTGTCCTTCTATATGATGATCTGCTTGATGTTGTGCAACATGCAGGGGAGGTCTCAAAGGTGTGTGTTAGTTGTGCTTGAGACATCTCCCCCATACTTTTTCTTATACTTGTTTTATTTTTAACAAAGAAACAAAAACACAAAGAACACAAGGCAAGCAAGAGCTCTATCGATTCGAACCCTGGGGAGCCAAAATTTTATTGTGATTACTATGATTTATTTATTTGTTTATTTATTACTTATTAGTTTTATTTATGATTACTAAAAACTTGTCCACTCAACTTTTCATTAAAACTCAAACAAGGCTAAGATAAAGATGCAAAGAAAGATATGCCTTGGTTTATCTCCATATCAGATTACTTCCATTGATTACATCAACAACTCAAAGTACATTAATCAAATTTCAACACTGTCAAAATTTTGATTGAAGCAGGTCAATTTAACCTAAGCATGATGTTTAATTTAAAAAGACATATTAATGTACCTTATAAGACTAGATCCAAACCAGAGCTTATGATATAAATATAGAAAGTGTGAAATTATATGATCACATGGAGACAAGTATGAGTAAACAAGCTGGTGAACACTGCCTTTGCTTTATCTGAGTGTACTTACCCGATAGTGTATGTAGATGGAAGTTTTGGGGCGTGGTGTCATGTATTTCAACTCAGGTGAGTGCCAAGGCTAGGCCACACTACATGGGCCATGGACCTTGGTGATAGCAAAGGTCAGAAGAGTGAGACTCCTTTTTTTCTTTCAATCCCCTTTTCTCTCTTATTTTTTAAGTCTGCCTTATTCTTTTTTTTTCTTTTTTAACATTTTTTCTCTTGATTTTTATATGACCAATTTTTATCATCAATATATATTTTTTCACTCTCTTCTTCTTTCTCTTTTTTGGCAAGGCTGACATCAGCTTTTATGCATCATCATTTTTTAATGACCCCTTGGTGTGTATGAAACTTTGGGCTTCTCACCATCCTCCCCTACATTTGGACTTTTTTTTACAAAAGTTAAGTGTAGAGTCAGGGCCTTGTTGATGGTAGATAACTTATAATTTTAACCGTCAACTAAACATGAAAATGGATCTATATGCAAACACCTGATAGATATAGGGTTTCACTAACAGAATTTCATGAGTTTTGGTGAATATCTGTTTCTGAAGGGTGTCAGCTGAAAACTATCAAAGAACAATCTAGAAGACTTGGGAAGCCACCCCCTGCAAGCTAGGGCCCACCTACCGGCATGGCTGGACGGGCGCACAGGGGTAGGGGCGGCCGCCCAGAGCCCTCCACCAATCAGGTGGAGGCTCACGGATCCTGCCTCCATCGACTTTGAGGATGAATATTAGTTGTCTATTTAGGTCGGTTTGATTTGAGGGCTGTGGTGTATCCTAGAGGGCTATATAAATAGGGCCCCTAGCCCCTGGATCAATGTCAATTCAGAAACCCTAATTCATATTTTTCAGAGAGAATTAGCCAGAGAGGGGTCCCTTGAATGCATCTATCTCTTTAGGGTTTTAGCAACAAGAGAGATTGAGAGAGTATAGGATGGAGGTAGAATTGGAGGAAGCCCGGCCTGTCGGTGTCTCCTCTCTAGTTGTACCTACGGGATCAAGTCTCCTAACCCAAGGCTTGGTTCTAGGATCATTCGACAATTCAACTTCTAATACTAGTAAGTTTATTTTTCTTATTGTTCCTTGGTTTACGAGTTTAATTTATTCATTTCGCGTAGGGAATAGAGTAATCATTCATAGCGTAAGCATGGTGCTTAGGCTAGGAATACTCATAGATACTCCCTATCTGGCCGGATTTGTGGTAGTAGTGGGGGAAGTGACAGTCCTCTTGTTGCCTCCGTAATCCATGTCCCGTCAGGAGGTTTGGTAGGATTTAGTGTGTTGGGGTTAAGCATTCTCTGTGGTGTCTCTTTTCCCTAGGTGGCCCCCTTAGAACAATAATCGCAAAGCTTGCCATAGGTTAGAGGAAGACTGACGAAGTAATCCTCTTTATATCGCTTAATTCTCGCTATCTTGCCTTGCAGCCTAGGGTTAGTAGATAAGACCGGGTTAGTCTTTTGCACGTTTTCTCCTAGCAGATAAACAAATACGATACTCTGAATTTATCTCCTAGGTGAAGTGCTCACCGATATCCATGCGCTTGCGGATCATTTCTCTTTGATTCTTTCGTTTGCGTAATCAATATCAACAAGCATTTCTAGCGCCGTTGCCGGGGTGAAAGACGGTCTGTTTAGATAACCTAAGTCTTGCTCTACCTTGTACCTATACTTTTATTTTTTTCTGTTATCCCACCTTTTCTTTCATCTTACCTTTTTCTATCCTTATGGATAATTTAAATTCCATTCCTATCATTCAAATTTCTGCACCCACGGAGACCAACCTAGTGCCATATGAGTCATCACAACCTATCCAAACACCTAGCTATAGGCTGAGTCCGCTGTTGATTGCATTGGTCCAAAGCCTATCCTTTTCAGGAGAAGGAGACGAAAACCCTTACCTTCACATTAGAGACTTTGAGCAAACATGTGACTGTCTTCGCATAGAGGGCATGTCTGATAAAACTCTCCATTGTAAAAACTAGACAATGGTATGATAGAGCTGTAGGTAAGCAACAAGGGGATTGGGGATCCTTACGTTCCAACTTTTGCCTAGATTTCTACCCCATCTCCCAAATTGTCGACCTTAGAGTCAAGGTTCTGACTATCAAGCAAGAACCTGAAGAATCTTTGGCCTCGTCCTGGAATCATTTCACTATACTTTTAGCATTAGGCCCGGACCTTAGTCTACTAGACCCTATTCTTTTACAGCACTTTTATAAAGGTCTGTGTAGAGATAGTAAAAAGTTGCTCGACACAACTTCTGGAGGATCTTTCTTGCATGTCTCCTCTAAGAAAGTAAGATTAATCCTAGATCAAATCCTATCCACTGAATTAAATTACCTTCTAGAAGTAGAGCAAGAACCTCAAGTAGCTAAAGCCAACTCTTTGCCAGATATACCACCTACTTCAGCTAGCCCATGTGTTGAGCAAGAAAAAGAAGAAATCCCGTTTCCAGATTCCTTTGAGGACATTCCCTTTGGAAGAACCTCAGGAGAATTAGTATCTGTTAGACCAATGAATGGTTAGAAGAATCAGAGCTTTCCTCTGAAGTAATCCGTTAGGATGCATCTTCTCTTCCAATTCGTTGCATAATACAGATCACATAGATGCTCTCTACAATCCAGTTGTGGGTATAAATATCATGTTTGTGTCACTTGCACAATATTTATTGAAGGACATGACATTAACCCTGTTGACACTTCTAACACCACTTAAGCTAAGTTGTCATCTCAAGCATGGTGCCAGAAGTGTTGGTATAAAAACTGCTCCTCTAATAAAATAAATATAGGATCCGCAAGCGTACAGATTAAATACCATTGCAGTACTTCATCGAGAAGTATTCCAGGTATTGTTATCTATATTTAGCTCAAGGGAAAGAACTAAGGACTTAAACAATGAGATAAACTTGCAAAACATGACTACTTATGAGTGATTGATTCCACAGTCATCTACTTTGGTAGGGGGTAAACCATGATAGATAAATAATATGAATTATAAATAAATCACGCAAAGATTAGAGATAGAATACTCAATATAAAGGTAGGTTGACGTCTGATTAGTTCAAGAGATAGAATTTCTAGGTAGGTTCTAATATACTAAGTTATTCATCTACTCTAATGCTACACTATCATATATAGCACAAAAGACTCTTCATCTATGTATAAGGATCATTGCTATAAAAAGCCAAGACATAGCAGGATTTCCTACGCAACTTTGGTTCTGCTAGTCCTATCAACGGGGGATGGAATACAAAGGACTCAACGGAACTGTCACTTCCGCGATCTACCACACGACGTGGCCAATAGGGTGCATTTGCCGGTAAATGACATCTAAGCACCATGCTTACATGAAATCTACCACCTAACCCTGCCGCGAAGAGAGCTAAGCGTTTTGCAAACATATTATAACACCCTGATTTTTGAACTTTAAAATTTAAATGAACTTGATTTTTATTTTGGCATAGATGTTTTAAATTCATAGGACAATTATCAAAGTTTTATGAATTACTTTAAAATGAGTAGCATGTTAGAAAACCCTGCATTGTTGCATTCATGCTACTGCATAAGTTTTTGGTTGACTTGTTTGAGCTCTTTGTGTCATCCCTGTTGTGTTCTAGGGTTTTGCATTATGCTCTAACTTGTCCCCACTAACCCTATACTAGCAAGACCTAGTCTAACTAGCCCAGGCCAGTCCCTAGAGGGTCCTGGCCGACCCTAGCCTCTCCTGGCCAAGTTTGGCCAGCCATGGCCAACCATGGCCAGCTATGGCCAGCCATGGCCAAGCCTAGCAGCTGCAGCACTGGCCACAGCCGGCCAGCAGCGGCCACAGCCGGCCACGGCCAGCCCGGCCAGCGAGCCAGGCCGCGCCGCGCAGCCCAGCGCCCCCGCGCCAGCAGGCCGCGCGCCCGCGTAGGCCGGCCCAGCCACCAGCCGCAGCGCGCCGCGCCGCGCCGCCTTGGTGGGCCGAGCGGCCCAACAGGCCGCGGCACCGCCGCGCCGCGCGCCCGCTGCCCGCGTCGCTGACGTCAGCCCGACGCCAGCCGCTTGCGCCAGCGCTCACGTCACCGCACCCACGGCCGCTGACAGGTGGGGCCCACATGGGTGGGGCCCACCCGCAAAGTGTCGTCTCTCCCACGGAGACGAACACCGGCTCGGTGTCGGGCGCAGCCCGAGCCGCCCGCGTGCCGCGCGAGCGTGCGACCTGAGGACCACCGGGCCGTATAAAGCCGATCGACCGCCTCTCCGCGCCGCCTCTCCAAACCCTAGCCACCACTGTGCCTTCCGTTCCGCCGCTTTCCCGTAACCCTAGGTCGCCGCCGCCGCTCGGAGCTTCGTCCGCCGCTGTCGATCTCCGTCATCGGCCCGTTCTCGCCGTCAAGAACCACCTCACCGGCTTTGCCTTGAGGTGAGACGCCTGCCGGTGCACTCGGCACCCCTTCTCATGCCCCGCAGCGCTCGCCTGCCGCGACACCGCCGCCGGCCATGGCGCCGCCGCGCGACCCGCCGCCTCCGGCCGTCTTCCGCCGCTAACGCGCAGCCATGTTCACGAGGCCAAGCCGTGCTTTCCTGGCCAACCCGCGCAGCCAGCCGAGCATCGCAGCGTGTTTCCGGCCAACGCCGGCGAGCGCGCTGCCGTCTCGGCGCCGCTGCGGCGACCCCGCACCGCCGGGTGATTGCCAGCCGTCGGATCTGAGCCGAGCGGCTCAGATCGGCCGTTGACCCGCCGTGGACCGGGGGTCAACCCGGCCACGTCACCTGCTGAGGTGTCAGCCACGTGGCTGCCACGCAGGCGCCACATCAGCGCCATGTGTACGCTGACCGCGTCAACGCGGTCAGGCCGCCGACAGTCTTGGCAATTTTGTAGAAAAGCCCCTGTTGTTTTCTATATTTACAATTTGGTCCTACGCAGTTCAAAGTTAATTAGATTTTAGCCCTGACTTTTGCAGTTTAACCCCTAGTCTTGTTTTAGCCATAACTTTCACGTTTTAACTCTGATTTTAGCAAACTTATACTTTTTGGAATCGTCTCGACAAGTAGAATATTTCTATGTTATTGTTTGCTACTGTTGAGATGTTTTGGTGTACTGCCCTAATTAAAGTATGTATGTTTGCATGTATTGTGCATGTGTGATAATTGTGGTGAATAGAGAACGAGACGTGGGTGAACGAGGACCAGCAGAACCCGAAGGACTACGGGCAGTAGGACATCAACCAAGGCAAGTGCAGGCATCCTTTGATCATTTTTTGCCTATTCACTTTTAATTAATATATTGCATGTGTCATAAATCGGCAAACCATAAGATCTACTAGCCACTTTACTCAGACATATCCTATGGGGGTCTAGTTAACAGGTTATTAGGTTGCTAGTGCTCTACCTCATCTTTCACCTGCCTAATGAAGATAAAACTTGCTTCTTAAAATATGTTGGAGCCGTAGGCTCTTGGCTTCGGCCGTTGGAGAAGTTGATGCATGTCCGCATCGTTGGTTGGCAGTGAAAGGAGGAACGGATGTCAGAGGGCTCGTAGCGATGGGGTCATCCGTATCTCCTCCCCCTTGTGGACCTTTCATGGAGCGGCAACCTGGGACTTCCGTACATCTCCAGGCTAATGGGCTCTGGCTTGGTCTGTTAGCAGGATCATCATAGGCAGGAGGGTGGCTTACCGACGGGTAGCATAGCTATGGCGTGAAGGGTGTTACAAGTTCTAGCATGGGAGTTCTGGTTGATCCGTAGACCGGGGCGGCGGCTACGAGTACGTCACTCATGTGCTTGGGACATCACGGATCAGGTTACCACTGCCTATGACCCTGTGAAGGACCTCGTTGTGACCTCTGCCAGCCTATCTTGGCAATGGGCTAAGGGGCTGATCACCTCGGGCACCAAGAGTAATCACAATCTGGAGTGAAAGTGTACACCTCTGCGTAGAGTTAAAATCGATATATCGTCTGTGCTCACGGTCACGAGCGGCCCAGATCCTCGCATGATTAGCCAAATGGAATAAATCGTTAAATCATGGTGATGCGGTTGAGGAGGTGGTTACCTCTGTTTCTGAACGGGATGGCTATCCTGTGTTGCTTGAGATGGCGATCTCAAGGTTAACGATATTAATGATATATGCTTATATCTGTGATGATAAATGATTCATTAAATACTATTGGAACCTTAATAAAGGGTTGGGTGTTTCAACCAAGTTGATTAGAGAATAGGTTGCTAAGTAAAAGTCTTAATTGCTACATTAAAATGCTACTGCAGTCTACCTTTCAGCTTTACCTTGTACTAGCCTTGCATTTCATTACTTTTCGTCTGTACTTGCTGAGTTTCGACATGGAACTCACCCTTGCTATTTCCCAACCAAAGGATGCTCGAGTGATGACTCAGATGGTGACTTTCCTGAGAACTATCCGGGATGCTAGGCGTCGTGATGCTGTCGTCGACCTTCTTGTGGCGAGATGGAGTCGCTACGTCTACGTCGTTTAGTTGTTATTCGCTTTGGACGATGTGATTTATATTCCGCTTTACTCTGATGACAATTATGTAATAATGGTACGATGTAATCGTTATACTATGTTATTCGAACACTGTGCTTTTGAACCATGTAAATTGTCGTTCATGTGTGTAAATTGTTCCTGGCGCACATGAATTTTGGGCCTTGGTTTCATTCCTCTGAAATCAGGGTGTGACAAAGTGGTATCAGAGTCGTGTTGACCATAGGTCACGAAGCCTTAGCTAGAAACGGATGTTTTCCAACCGTCTTAGGTTTACCTTTGTAAGCCTTCGCATACCCCATCATTTGTTAGCATGTTTCATCCATTACCTGGATATGCATTTATTACAACTATCACTACTATCCTCTATTGATCATCTGTTACCTAATCTTGTAGTTATTACCTTGCAGTTGTCATTTTGATCATGATATTACGATGTTTTTCTTTGCCACAAATACCACCAAATGCATGCACTCTTTGTATAGGTTATCCTCTGACCATAGATATGTTTATTGCAAGTATCATGACAGTGGTCTGCTTTGTTGTTGCACGTGACCACATCCTCTATAAAGCAGTTGGAAGACGTACTAGGATTGATTAGGAAGCCCCTTTCATGTAATAAATAGTGCTGCGTTAGCACGCTTAAACGCTTAGCCTAACGAGTCTAGTGCGAGTGTGTTTGGAGTGTGTCTTGCTTTATTGGTGTGAGAACTTGTTTATCATGATGGACTATGTTTGATTTGCTTCTTTGTAATGATTGAGATAAGTTGTGGGGTGATGTCCACACTTATCGTATTCATATAAGTTAAGACCTTGTTTAGGAATTCGGGGTTTTGGGTCTCTATATAGGTTGTGCTCTATCTCTTTCTGCTTCATCATATTAGTTATTCAATCATAGCCTCCTGTCACTTGTTCATGCCAGCTATCCGTTTGGAGAATTAGATAATTGTTATCCTGTCAGTGATCATATTGTCAGAGGTTATGGCATAGGGTTGGTTGATATGAAGAGACAATATATTATGTTGCAGTTACATTCATAATTTATATTTAACACAGATATATGTTGAGACTGCATATTCTTATACCCTGCTATTTATTTGCATCAGATGGTGCACACCAGGAGGAACGACAACACTAGTGACGCCAGCGGTACTGGTGGGAGTAACCTGAACCCCCCCACCACCACCTTCTCCTACCATGGAGCAGATGATGGCCATGCAGACTCAATTCATGCAGGGCATGAATTCCATGATGACCTTGCTGCAGCAGAACATGATGATGAACCAAGCCCAGACTCAGCACCACACTCAGAATCTTCCACCACCACCCAGGGACAGGCGCAGTGAGTTTTTGAAGGGACGTCCACCTTTCTTCTCTCATTCCCCTGATCCTCTTGTTGCTATGGATTGGGTGAAGGATGTGGAGAAACAGTTGGAAATCGCTCAGTGCAATGATAGGGAAAAAGTTCTCTATGGGTCTGGTCAGTTACAAGGAGCAGCCGCTTCTTGGTGGGATTCATACCGATTTGGTCATGCCAATCCTGACACCATCACGTGGGAGGAGTTCACTGAGGCATTCAAGGAGTTCCATGTTCCCGCAGGACTAGTGAAGCTGAAGAAGAAGGAGTTTGCTGATCTAAAGCAAGGCTCCATGTCTGTTTGTGAGTACCGTGACAAGTTCATTGCTTTGTCTCGCTATTCACCTAGAGATGTTGAGCAAGACCAGGAAAAGCAAGATCATTTCCTAGGAGGTTTGAATGATGGACTCGCTTACATGATGGCAAACGTCAAGTATGCCAATTTTCAGGAAATGGTTGACAGGGCCATTGTGCTTGAGAGCATGCGCCACAAGATGGAGGACAAGAAGAAGAAGAGGAAGGCCAACAAGTTGCAGGATCAGGGAAGCAGCAGCCGTCCTCGCTTCAACAACTTCTAGAACTACCAGCAGCGTTCTTTCATGCAGTATGGGAAGAATTAGGCACAGCAGGGAGGCTAGCGCAATAACCACTCCAGTAATGGTGGTAATCAAGTGCAGCGCCAGAATGGTCAAGTCCCTCGTCAGAACAATCAGGCTCCTCGCCAAAATGCTCCTAATAATGCACTTGTGAAGCCCTACAACACCCCTAACAATGCTTGCTTCAGATGTGGGCAACCGGGACATTATGCTAATGCTTGCCCCCAGAAACAGAAGTCCCAGAGCTTTGGGAAGGTGAACCACGTCAAGGTAGAGACTGCTGAGGAAGCCTCAGATGTGGTGCTCGGTACGTTCCTTGTCAATTCTCATCCAGCTTCAGTTCTGTTTGATACTGGTGCATCACATTCATTCATTGGTAGTCATTTTGTTTGTAAACATGGCATTGCCGCACAACTTATGCCTAGTGCTATTAGCGTTAAAACACCTGGGGGAAATATGGCTTCAAACGTTTGGTGTCCTGATGTGAAGGTTAATTTAAGGGGGGTAGATTTTCCTGTTAAACCCATAGTGCTTGAGTCAGAAGGTCTTGATCTTATTTTAGGAATGAGTTGGTTAAACAAATGGAAAGCGAATATTAAATGTTCAGAAAGGATAGTGAGCTTGTATGCACCTAGTGGAGGTGTAGTAGACGTCGTGGTATCTCTGCCATCCAAGGATCAAGGAACAGTGAATCATGTCAGCGGTGAGCCCTTGGAGGAATCAGAGTTGTCAATGAGTTTCCAGATGTATTCCCCGAGGATTTGCCAGGTATGCCACCTGAACGAGAGATTGAGTTTATCATTGATTTGTTACCGGGTACTGGACCCATAGCTAAAAGACCTTATAGAATGGCTGTTAATGAACTAGAAGAACTTAAGTCACAACTTAGAGAATTATAGTCTAAAGGTTACATTCGACCTAGTTCATCCCCTTGGGGAGCCCCAGTAATATTTGTAGAAAAGAAAGATGGAACACAGAGGATGTGTGTAGATTACAGATCTTTGAATGAGGTGACTGTTAAGAATAAGTACCCTTTACCTAGGATTGAGGATCTGTTTGACCAGTTGAAGGGAGCTAGTGTCTTTTCTAAGATAGACTTGAGATCAGGTTACCATCAGTTGAGGATTAGATCTAGTGATATACCAAAGACTGCTTTTACCACCAGATATGGGCTATATGAATATACGGTGATGTCGTTTGGGTTGACTAATGCTCCAGCTTACTTTATGTACATGATGAATAAAGTTTTTATGTAGTATCTGGATAATTTTGTGGTTGTCTTCCTTGATGATATTCTGATTTATTCCAAGAGTGAGGAAGAACATGAAGAGCATCTCAGATTGGTGTTGCAGAAGTTGAGGGAACATCAGCTTTATGCTAAGTTCAGTAAGTGTGACTTCTGGTTGAGTGAAGTTTCTTTTCTTGGGCATGTTATTTCTAAGGATGGAGTTACAGTTAGTCTTAAGAATGTTGCAGATGTGCTTAAGTGGAGTCCACCTAAGAATGTCAAGGACATCAGAAGTTTTCTGGGAATGGCTGGATACTATAGGAGGTTCATTGATGGGTTCTCTACCATAGCTAAACCTATGACTGCTTTGCTTGAGAAGGATAAACCATTCAAATGGACAGAACAGTGTCAGGCCAGTTTTGAGGAATTGAAGAAGAGGTTGACAACAGCACCAGTGCTAGCTCTGCCAGATATGACAAAGGACTTCTCTATTTATTGTGATGCCTCTAGACATGGTTTGGGTTGTGTGTTGATGCAAGAGGGTAAGGTCATTGCTTATGCCTCTAGGCAGTTGAAGAAACATGAATTGAATTATCCAACGCATGACCTAGAATTAGCAGCTGTAGTGCATTCGTTGAAGATTTGGAGACATTATGTCCTTGGTCACAGGTGTAACATTTACACTGATCACAAGAGCTTGAAGTACATATTCACTCAGAAGGACTTGAATTTGAGGCAGAGAAGGTGGTTAGAATTGATCAATGATTTTGATTTAGAGATTCTCTACCATCCTGGTAAAGCTAATGTTGTAGCTGATGCATTGAGTCAAAAGAGTCAGCTAAACATGTTAGAAGCGATGGAGTTACCTAAAGAGTTACTAGCTGAATTTGAGTATCTCAATTTGGGGTTCGTTGCTAACACTCAGGGAGTTTCTATGGACGTTGAACCGACACTTGATCAAGAGATCAGAAAGGGTCAGAAAACTGACGAAGAACTTCAGGAGATTGTCAAGATGGTTAGTCAAGATGGAGCCCCAGGATTCAGTGTTGATGAAGAAGGGACACTCTGGTATAAGCACAAGTTGGTTGTGCCTGATGATCAGAAAATCAAGGATACTATTCTTAAGGAGTGTCATGAGTCGTCCTACTGCATTCACCCTGGAGGTACTAAGATGTATCAAGATCTGAAGCAACACTATTGGTGGAAAGGTATGAAGAGGGATATTGGAGAGTATATTGCTCTGTGTTATACTTGTCAGAGGGTAAAAGCAGAACATCAAAGACCAGCAGGATTGTTGCAGCCATTGAAGATACCTGAATGGAAATGGGATGAAATCAGTATGGATTTTATTGTGGGATTACCTCGAACTCAGAGAGGTTTTGACTCTATTTGGGTCGTAGTGGATCGATTGACCAAGGTTGCTCATTTCATACCTGTCAAGACCACATACACTGGAGCACAATTGGCTGAGCAGTATATGGCTCGAATTGTGTGTGCTCATGGAGTTCCTAAGAGGGTCATCTCGGATAGAGGTACACAGTTCACTTCCAAGTTTTGGGAGAAGGTACATGAAGCTTTGGGGACAGAGTTAAGGTTTAGTTCAGCTTATCATCCACAATCAGATGGTCAGACTGAGAGGGTTAATCAAATCCTGGAAGATATGTTGAGGGCCTGCGCCCTGGAGTCCAATGACAGTTGGGACGTCAATTTGCCTTATGCTGAATTCTCTTACAATAATAGCTATCAAGCTAGTCTCAAGATGTCTCCCTTTGAAGCATTGTATGGACGAAAGTGTAGAACACCTTTGTTCCGGAATCAGGATGGAGAGAGACAAGTATTTGGTCCTAATGTCTTGAAGATAGCAGAAGAGCAGGTCCAAGTGATTCGGCGTAATCTGAAAGCAGCCTAGTCTAGACAAAAGAGTTATGCAGATGTTCGTCGAAGAGAGCTTGAGTTTGAAGTGGGTGACTATGTTTACCTTAAGGTGTCTCCAATGAGGAATCTTAAAAGGTTCAAGGTCAAAGGAAAGTTAGCCCCGAGGTACATTGGTCCTTTCAAGATTCTGGAAAGGAAAGGAGAAGTAGCGTATCAGCTTGAGTTGCCAGCTTACTTATCCAATGTGCATAATGTGTTCCATGTCTCTCAATTTGAGAAATGTTTGAGGGTCAAAGAAGAGGAGTTGCCTATGCAGGAAGTGGATTTGCAGAAGGATTTGACTTATGATGAGTGTCCATCCAGGATTTTGGAGACAGCCGAGAGAGTCACTAGAAGTAAGGTTGTTAAGTGGTGCAAAGTGCAATGGAAGTACCACTCAGAGGATGAGGCTACTTGGGAAAAGGAAGAGGATCTAAGGGCAGAATATCCAGAGTTGTTTCCTGAGTCTTCTAATCTCGAGGATGAGATTCTTTTAAGGGGGGTAGGTTTATAACACCCTGATTTTTGAACTTTAAAATTTAAATGAATTTGATTTTTATTTTGGCATAGATGTTTTAAATTCATAGGACAATTATCAAAGTTTTATGAATTACTTTAAAATGAGTAGCACGTTAGAAAACCCTGCATTGTTGCATTCATGCTGCTGCATAAATTTTCGGTTGACTTGTTTGAGCTCTTTGTGTCATCCCTGATGTGTTTTAGGGTTTTGCATTATGCTCTAACTTGTCCCCACTAACCCTATACTAGCAAGACCTAGTCTAACTAGCCCAGGCCAGTCCCTAGAGGGTCCTGGCCGACCCTAGCCTCTCCTGGCCAAGTTTGGCCAGCCATGGCCAGCCACGGCCAGCTATGGCCAGCCATGGCCAAGCCTAGCAGCTGCAGCACTGGCCACAGCCGGCCAGCAGCGGCCACGGCCGGCCACGGCCAGCCCGGCCAGCGAGCCAGGCCGCGCCGCGCAACCCAGCACCCGCGCGCCAGCAGGCCGCGCGCCCGCGTAGGCCGGCCCAGCCACCAGCCGCAGCGCGCCGCGCCGCCTTGGCGGGCCGAGCGGCCCAACAGGCCGCGGCACCGCCGCGCCGCGCGCACGCCGCCCGCGTCACTGACGTCAGCCCGACGCCAGCAGCTTGCGCCAGCGCTCGTGTCACCGCATCCACGGCCGCTGACAGGTGGGGCCCACATGGGTGGGGCCCACCCGCACAGTGTCCTCTCCCCCACGGAGACGGACACCGGCTCGGTGTCGGGAGCAGCCCGAGCCGCCCGCGCGCCGCGCGAGCGTGCGACCCGAGGACCACCGGGCCGTATAAAGCCGATCAACCGCCTCTCCGCGCCGCCTCTCCAAACCCTAGCCGCCACCGTGCCATCCGTTCCGCCGCTTTCCCGTAACCCTAGGTCGCCGTCGCCGCTCGGAGCTTCGTCTGCCGCCGTCGATCTCCGTCACTGGCCCGTTCTCGCCGTCAAGAACCACCTCACCGGCTTTGCCTTGAGGTGAGACGCCCACCGGTGCACTCGGCACCCCTTCCCGTGCCCCGCAACGCTCGCCTGCCACGACACCGCCGCCAGCCATGGCGCCGCCGCGCGACCCGCCGCCTCCGGCCGTCTTCCGCCGCTAACCCGCAGCCGTGTTCGCGAGGCCAAGCCGTGCTTTCCTGGCCAACCCGCGCAGCCAGCCGAGCGTCGCAGCGCGTTTCCGGCCAACGTCGGCGAGCGCGCCGCCGTCTCGGTGCCGCTCCGGCGACCCCGCGCCGCCGGGTGATTGCCAGTCGTCGGATCTGAGCCGAGCGGTTCAGATCGGCCGCTGACCCGCCGTGGACCGGGGGTCAACCCGGCCACGTCACCTGCTGAGGTGTCAGCCACGTGGCTGCCACGCAGGCGCCACGTCAGCGCCACGTGTACGCTGACCGCGTCAACGCGGTCAGGCCGCCGACAGTCTTGGCAATTTTGCAAAAAAGCCCCTGTTGTTTTCTATATTTACAATTTAGTCCTACGTAGTTCAAAGTTAATTAGATTTTAGCAGTTCAAAGTTAATTAGATTTTAGCCCTGACTTTTGCAGTTTAACCCCTAGTCTTGTTTTAGCCACAACTTTCACGTTTTAACTCCGATTTTAGCAAACTTATACTTTTTGGAATCGTCTCGACAAGTAGAATATTTCTATGTTATTGTTTGCTACTGTTGAGATGTTTTGGTGTACTGCCCTAATTAAAGTATGTATGTTTGCATGTATTGTGCGTGTGTGATAATTGTGGCGAATAGAGAACGAGACGTGGGTCAACGAGGACCAGCAGAACCCGGAGGACTACGGGCAGCAGGACATCAACCAAGGCAAGTGCAGGCATCCTTTGATCATTTTGCGCATATTCACTTTTAATTAATATATTGCATGTGTCATAAATCGGCAAACCATAAGATCTACTAGCCACTTTACTCAGACATATCCTATGGGGGTCTAGTTAACAGGTTATTAGGTTGCTAGTGCTCTACCTCACCTTTCACCTACCTAATGAAGATAAAACTTGCTTCTTAAAATATGTTGGAGCTGTAGGCTCTTGGCTTCGGCCGTTGGAGAAGTTGATGCATGTCCGCATCGTTGGTTGGCTGTGAAAGAAGGGGGAATGAATGTCAGAGGGCTCGTAGCGACGGGGTCATCCGTATCTCCTCCCCCTTGTGGACCTTTCGTGGAGCGGCAACCTAGGACTTCCGTACATCTCCAGGCTAATGGGCTCTGGCTTGGTCTGTTAGCAGGATCATCATAGGCAGGAGGGTGGCTTACCGACGGGTAGCATAACTATGGCGTGAAGGGTGTTACAAGTTCTAGCATGGGAGTTCTAGTTGATCCGTAGACCGGGGCGGCGGCTACGAGTATGTCTCTCATGTGCTTGGGACATCGCGGATCGGGTTACCACTGCCTATGACCCTGTGAAGGACCTCGTTGTGACCTCTGCCAGCCTATCTTGGCAATGGGCTAAGGGGTTGATCACCTCGGGCACCAAGAGTAATCACAATCTGGAGTGAAAGTGAACACCTCTGCGTAGAGTTAAAATCGATATATCGTCTGTGCTCACGGTCACGAGCGGCCTAGATCCTCGCATGATTAGCCAAATGGAATAAATCGTTAAATCATGGTGATGCGGTTGAGGAGGTGGTTACCTCTGTTTCTGAACGGGATGGCTATCCTGTGTTGCTTGAGATGGCGATCTCAAGGTTAACGATATTAATGATATATGCTTATATCTGTGATGATAAATGATTCATTAAATACTACTGGAACCTTAATTAAGGGTTGGGTGTTTCAACCAAGTTGATTAGAGAATAGGTTGCTAAGTAAAAGTCTTAATTGCTACATTAAAATGCTACTGCAGTCTACCTTTCAGCTTTACCTTGTACTAGCCTTGCATGTCATTACTTTCCGTCTGTACTTGTTGAGTTTTGACATGGAACTCACCCTTTCTATTTCCCAACCAAAGGATGCTCGAGTGATGACTCGGATGGTGACTTTCCTGAGAACTATCCGGGATGCTAGGCGTAGTGATGCTGCCGTCGACCTTTCTGTGACGAGATGGAGTCGCTACGTCTACGTCGTTTAGTTGTTATTCGCTTTGGACGATGTGATTTATATTCCACTTTACTCTGATGACAATTATGTAATAATGGTATGATGTAAACGTTATACTATGTTATTCGAACACTGTGCTTTTGAACCATGTAAATTGTCGTTCATGTGTGTAAATTGTTCCTGGCACACATGAATTTTGGGCCTTGGTTTCATTCCTCTGAAATCAGGGTGTGACACATATTCATAAACTCATTATCAATCATAACCATATCACATGTAGAACTAGAATAAACTAGGAGCATAACAAATAGAAACATAATGATATTAGAATAAAGTCTCAAGAAAAGATACAAGACAATACCAATCCTTGATGATGGAGATCCGAAATTTCGAGCACAAGTGCCTGACTCTTCCTCTATTTAGTCTAAACCTATGTAGAACTTGAAGAATTGGAGTAGCTATTATAATTCTCTGGTGGAGAGATCTCTAAACCCTAGCTGTGCTGATGGCTACCTCTACTTCTCAGTTCTTAAATGAATTAGACAATGAATTCGGGTTTCTCCAAGGGCCAGGGGCCTTGATGACATAGTCCCCTAGGATGCCTCATAGCCCTTGGATCAAACCGACCTAAATAGGTGGCTAGGATTGCTCCTCAAGGTCGGTGGAGGTAGGATCCGCGAGCCTGCACCTCATTTATGGAGGTGCAAGGGTAGGCGCCCAAGGGGATGGGCGGCCGCCCAGCCACCTGGCAGGTGGGCCGTCCCCTTCGGGGTGCTGCCTTCCCAAGTCTTCTAGATTGTTCTTTTTTACACGTAGGGTTGTTTCTCTCTATATAAATTCGACATGTGGGTCTCCTTGGGTATTTCCTGATAACCCCCTACAGAAACAGACATTCACCAAAACTTGTGGAAATTGTCAGTCAAAGCCCTAAGTCTATGGTGATGTTCATTTTATGCCCCCTTTTCTCTCTTTAGTTGGCATATAAAATTGATGGTTAACAACCGTCAACAAACTCCCCCAAGCTTACCTTTTGCTCATCCCTGAGCAAACAGCTACACGAGATGGATCAGGAGTTGTTATAATGCTTTCATGCCTTACAAGTATACATGCCTTAAACAAGAGTTCATCCCCAGACTAGAGTGGACTATCATAACTCCCAAACTTACACATGTTTCTTCCAACCATGGGGCTTTTACCTGTACTTGGGTCTTGAGCAATTGAAAGACAGAACAATTAAATCAAGCACTGTTGTCTCATGCTCTGTTGTTCCACCTCTGTTCAGGAGTTTTATAAGATTTTCAAGATAGAACTTAGAGTTCCTTAACATGACCCTTTTAAGTCTGTCAATATGTGGTATTTTTGGATCCTCTCTAAGGCATTAAAAGGAGTGATGCCTTCTCTCATGCACTTAGAGTATGTGGTATTTGTAGGATAAGGCATTTATACAAGTGCCTTCACTCTCTCACTTATATCTAGTAAGGCTTATGTGGAGCTCATAGGTGTGGAGGTATCTAATGCATTGGGCCTGATCGAACTATGGATCCAGAGGAATTCATCATATAACTAATTGGTTGTGCATGTGTGGTTTTATATGTGGATGATGGAACCAAGAAAAAATATTTGTGGAAGGAGAAGGGGTGCAAAGTAATTCTAATGCTCCTTTATTTGGAAAATGATTCCTCTAGCTCTGTACTTGGAGAACAAATGAAAAACTAGAGCTCACAAATCTTTCTTTTCTTCTTCTTCTCTCTTTTTTCGGGACTTTTGTCCAATTCTTTTTGCAGCCCAAAAATTCTTTGCAAATAAAACTTTGTTGAGGAATGAAGGGTGAAACTTGGAGCATTGAACTTGAGGTAACTGGCTAGCAAATGAACAGGGGAAATATTTTTGGTGTTCACTCTTAGTGTAAAAGTGGAACATTTTTGAATAGGTAAAGGTGAAGATGGAATATATATGTGGTGCGTACTTCCAGAGTAGAAGCAGCAAGGGGTGAACATGAGTGTGTGATACCAGGATTTAGCCATATGATGAGTCCCTAGGGGTCAACACACAAGCCCTACAATATGTGGAGGCTTCCTATTCTAATAAATATTCAATTATAGCTGTGGTAGGAATTTATACTCTCTATCATATAAGGAACTTATCATGAAACATTTTAAACTTTAACAAACAAATCTCCAGAATTTAGTGGCACTAGGAACATAATAAACAGCAACTCAGACTATATCATATCATGTCTGTCAACTATCTAGACTTAGCTTAAGCATATGCTCCCATAGATTTAAAGTGTAGAGTGAATTCAGTTGTCAAACAGTGTATCCAATCCTTGGGAGAACTCAAGTTTAAAACTAGGTACTTGAAAATAATTACAGCAGAGCAACTATTCATCATTTCCATCATGCATTCTTCAAGTCTATATATTTTATTTATAGCAAACTTAACTAGAAATTAAAGCAAACTTATATTACACTCTTTTTGTTTTGGTTTTCATTTTTAGACAAACTTAAAACTTGAACAGCAAACTAAACGCAAACAACAAATTAAGCAGAAACTTAAACAGCAAGCTCGATAAATTAAACAACAAATATTTATTTGGTTTTTTGGGTTTTCTGATTTTTTTAACTACAAAAATAAAGAAAGGAAAAAACTGAAATAGAGGGAAAAAACTTACCTTGATAACGGGGTCCTCCCCCAAGCTAGTTCTTGGTGCGGTCGATCATTTTGGGATCTGTAGAATGTGAAGATGTCCTGCAGGGTGCTATTGGTTTGGTCTTGTCCCTCCCGGATGGTGCCCAGGGTCCGCGTGGTGTCTTGGATCCACTGGCGCTGACCAGTCCACTGCTGCTCGTTGAGAGCAAGGGAGGTGTCGGTGCGGTGCTGGAACGCCACTTGTTCATCATAATACTGCTGGGTATAGTGAAACCCAACGGCATCAGACCTGTGTCCTTGCTCGAAGTCTTGGTACAGTTCTTCTTCTTCTGTCCTCGTACCAAAGGAATCAAATGAATGCCTTGGTCCTCGGCCTAAAGTTCCCTCTCTTATGGGGACGAATTGCAGCGGCTGGTAGTACCCATAGGGTGGCTAGGTTGGATAGTAGTGAGGGTACACCCCTGAGTTCAGCGCGTGGTGATGGCATGCCTGCCAGTCATCATAACTGGCGTGTGCCGACTCCTCCTGAGTGGGATCAACTCCGTGCCAAGCTGGCTCGTGCTGACGTGCGAATCTCCCAGAGGTTGTCCTCTGAGGCACCCTCACATTGACAGGCCTTGCCTGCAACTCAACATGGAAAGATTGGACAGAATACAAAGCCATCTCCGGGTTAGGTAACCGGAGTGTGGCCTTACCATACATCATGAACAGATCACCTCTTATCCTCTTCACTAAGTGAGCATGATTAAAATGTTCATAACCATAAATATCTTTATACTCTTCTATGAACTCAAGAGAGGCACCGTCTATCATGGTCAGATTCATGGCTAAGCGGGTGAAAATAGAGCAAATGGATACATCCCGTACCCTATAGCTGGGGACACCCCACCAATGATCAACTAAAGCACGAATAGGTGATACCACATACATCAGCTGTAAGTCCACTATTCTAACCTTGCTTGTGTCATCACGGGGAAAGAATGCCGTACCCAACCATTTGTGTAGGAACCTAAGTGTGGGGTGTTCTATGTCTCCCGTACGGTATCCATGAAAGAACTGCTCTCTAGAAATGTTAGTCCAAAACCTATGTGTGTCGTCATCACCTAAGGCTCCTTCTATGTCTATGGGTGCATCTGAGGCGAAGCCTAGGAGATCACTAAGGTTTCTCCAGGTGAGGTAGAAATCTTGGGTGAAGAGCCTAAAATAGACTCCTGAGTTTGTGAGTTGGAGGGTGCAAAGAAATTCTATGGTCAAGAGCCTTGACCCTAACTCAGTGATGTTTGCAAGAGAAGTCCAACCAACAAACTAAAAAATGGTGTCAAGTTCGTCAGCCATACCTTCCTCGTACAGAAGTGTTTCATCGAGGACCGGTGTGTGTGCGTAGCTCCTGTCCTTGAGCTTCTTGTAGATGGCTTTCTCCCGAGAGTCTCTCAGGTCAAGATGTGATGCCCTGAGGAGGATCCTCTAGGGTGCAGAAGAGGATGCTGGATGGGGGATGACTAGAGGATCAGTACTCATGGTGGAGCCGGCCCTTGATGAAGCTTGACGGGATGTGCTCCTTTTCCCTATGTTCTTGACCATTCCAACAACTCCCTTGGCCCACTTCTTCATCCTGCAAAAACTCTTACAAACAATACTAGTGCAAGGGGTTAGTTAAGAGTTAGTGGTTAGCCGTCCAGAGTCAGTGGTCCAGAGGTTAGTCATTCTTCCAAGATTAATTCTAGTTTCTAGTTGGATTTCGACAGAACCTCCCCCAGCATCTCCACTAATTTTCTATGAGATTGTTGCAGTACCACCCCTCCTCTACACTAGCTCTTGAGCTCTTGCTCACACTCCTTGCTTATTACTCTCTTCTCTACTCTTCCTACTCTCTCATTCTCTCTCAAACTCTCCTAGGAAATCAAAGTCAAGAGCACCCTTGCTGGCTACAAATTTTGAATGCTTGTGCTTCCTAGAAGTGAAGGGAGGAAGGGTTTTTATAGGGGAGGAGGTGCATGGGTGGGCGCCCAAGTGGTGGGGGTGGCCGCCCACCTCCTGGCTCCTCCTTGGCTGAGATTTTTCTCTACCCACCTTGCTTCCTGGTTAAGTCTAGAGAAGAGAAGAGATGGTTGATTTGGACGGTGGAAAAAAGAAGATAGTGGAGGTGAGGTCTGTGACATGTGGGACCCATGGTGGTGGGCCCACCATGTACCAAATATATAATTATATAAATATAATGCAGGAATTTAAGATTGAGAATGAACTAAGATATATAAATATATATATAAATGTATGGACTAAAATATTTTTGTGCCACCACAATCAATATTTTTAATGGGTTGTTACACACCGAAAAAATTATTTATATGGGGCGTAGAATTTTTATAATGCAATGCTGTAAAGTAAATATGCTTAAGAAGAATTAAATGGATCGAGAAATTCAATGCGGGTAACTACCAAGTTACCTTCCAACGAGGGTTCGAATTTTTAAAGTCCTCCGAACTGGACCTTCCAAATTATTTAGTCTGCTAATGTTAGCTTGATCACTTCAGTGGATGGCAGTGGTCTCTTCTTGTTGAGAATATATCTAATGTACTTGGCACATGTAGGGACCTGTATGGCATCCAGCAAAGGTATATTGACATATAATTTTTGAATTACCACCACGAACTTACCAAACTGCTCATTTGATTATTGTGGTCTTCTATTTCTGCGAGGAAACGATCGGTAGTTTGTGTCTTGAAAATTCTGTCTTGATCTTGTACTGGTTCTGGTAATACTTCTTTGGGAATGTTGTTCTCTTCTTCTTCCACTGGTTGTACTACTGCTGGCCTTCTTGCACCTTTTGGATAGGGAGGATCCTTGGTGGATCTCCCTCCTCTTGTAGTAATGGATCTTACATGCTTAGGGTAAGTGGCAACAGGCAATGCAGTAGCTAGCTGTGCTATCTCTGCTTCTATCTTTTTATTACGCTCAAATTGATTATTAATGGCAGATGAGAAACTATCCATTTTAACATTTATATCTTCCAAGGTTTTATCGTTAACAGCAAGCCTAGCTTTAATGTCTAGATTTATTTTAGATTGCTACATAACTAATTCTCTTAAAGTAGGTTGCTTTGTAAAATTACCTGAATTTATACCTTGGATATTTTGCTGCTGTCTTCAATTTGACTGATGTGGAATCTTCCTGATGGCGGGGCTTGAGTTTTGCTTATATGTTGCTTCAATCACCCTCTAGTCTTCCTTGTACTTGGCACTCTGGTCAAGCCAGTTGAGCAAGTCATCCATCTTGGTAGACAGCGCATTCACTTCTTCAGTTGCTTCTTCGCATTGATGACAATATTGAATGTTGTCTTGGGACCAGCTTTAATTATCTGCTATCTTCTCCATAAGCTTCTTAGTTTTTCCAAGAGTGAGTGATAAGAATGATCCTTCAGCAGTTGCATCTTGGTGCTCACGCGTCTTCTGGGTTAATCCATGATAAAAGCCTTGCTTGAGTAACCATTTTTCCATTCCATGATGAGGATAATCTTGAATGTATGCTTGCAAACGCTCCCATGCTTCCGAAATGGTTTCTGTCTTCTGCTATTGGAAATTGATAATCTTTCCTCTTAAGGCATTTGTCTTGCCTATTGGGAAGAATTTTGCTAGAAAGGCCTTGGAACACTTCACCTATGTGTTGATGTCTTCTTTATTGGCATAGGACCATTTCTTCGCTCTTCCCATAGTGAGAATGGAAAGAGGCGAAGTAGTTTGATATCTTGATTAACTCCTTCGGTGGCTATAGTGCTTCCAATCTTCATGAAGTCCTGTAGATGTGCACTTGCATCTTCATGTACCTTTCCACTGAGACAACTTGCACCATGTTGATGAGGCTTGGCTTGAGCTGAAACTCAAGATCTTCTATTTCTAGCGCGGGACCAGTGCAGATGTTCTCCACTGTTGGAGCAGAGAACTCCAACAAGGTCTTTTTAGCCATAGCTTCAGGCATTGGTGACGAGCTTCCTTCTTGAGTTGTCCGATTCTGATGATGTAGAGTTGAGTGAATTAGATTCAATCCTACTAATACCCTATATAAAATATAGGCATAGAAAAACAAACAGGGGTGAACCTACCAAAGTAGAGGTGACTAGTGAGACAATCACTCATTTTCTAAGTATCTGTTTAGGCAATTTTTCTCAAAAAGTTTATTCCTTCCTCGGCAACGGCACCAGAAATGCTTGTTCACACTTCTAACACCATTTAAGCTAAGTTGTCATCCCTAGCATGGCACCAGAAGTGTTGGTATAAAAACTGCTCCTCTAATAAAATAAATATAGGATCCGCAAGCGTACAGATTAAATACCATTGAAGTACTTCACTGGGAAGTATTCCAGGTATTGTTATTTATATTTAGCTCAAGAAAAAGAACTAAGGACTTAAACAATGAGATAAACTTGCAAAACATGACTACTTATGAGTGATTGATTGCATAGTCACCTACTTTGGCAGGGGGTAAACCATGATAGATAAATAATATGAATTATAAATAAATCACGCAGAGATTAGAGATAGACTACTCAGCATAAAGGTAGGTTGACGCCTGATTAGTTCAAGAAATAGAATTTCTAGGTAGGTTCTAATCTAAGAAGTCATTCATCTACTCTAATGGTACACTATCATATATAGCACAAAAGACTCTTCATCTATGTATAAGGATCATTGCTATAAAAAGCCAAGACATAGCAGGACTTCCTACGCAACTTTGGTTCTGCTAGTCCTATCAACAGGGGATGGAATACAAAGGACTCAACAGAACTGTCACTTCCGTGGTCTACCACACGACCCGACCAATAGGGTGCATTTGCAGGTAAACGGCATCTAAGCACCATGCTTACATTAAATCTACCACCTAACCCTCCTGCGAAGAGAGCTAAGCGCTTTGCAAACATATACATAAACTCATTATCAATCATAACCATATCACATGTAGAACTAGAATAAACTAGGAACATAATAAATAGAAACATAATGATATTAGAATAAAGTCTCAAGAAAAGGTACAAGACAATACCAATCCTTGATGATGGAGATCTGAAATTCCGAGCACAAGCACCCGACTCTTCCTCTATGTAGTCTAAACGTATGTAGAACTTGAAGAATTGGAATAGCTATTCTATTTCTCTGGTGGAGAGATCGCTAAACCCTGGTTCTGCTGATGGCTACCTCTACTTCTGAATTATCAAATGAATTAGAGAATGAATTCAGGTTTCTTCAAGGGCCAGGGGCCCTAATTATATAGCCCCCTAGGATGCCTCACAGCCCTTGGATCAAACTGACCTAAATAGGTGGCTAAGTTTGCTCCTCAAGGTTGGTGGAGGAAGGATCCATGAGCCTGCACCTCATTGGTGGAGCTGCAGGGGCAGGCGCCCAAGTGGGTGGGCAGCCGCCCAGCCACCTGGCATGTGGGCCCTCCCCTTTGGGGTGCTGCCTTCTCGAGTCTTCTAGATTGTTCTTTTTTACACGTAGGGTTGTTTCTCTCTATGTAAATCTGACATGTGGGTCTCCTTAGGTATTTCCTAATAACCCTCTGCAGAAACAAACATTCACCAAAACTCGTAGAAATTGTCAGTGAAATCCCTCAGTCTATGATGATGTTCATTTTATGCCTCCTTTTCTCTCTTTAGTTAACATATAAAATTGATGGTTAACAACCATCAACAAACCCTAACAGTGAAATTTATGAGAAGTCTCTTAGGACATATCATCCCCAGTCTAGGAATTCTACATGTCCTACCAATTCGGGTAGAAGGAACCCTAGTTCATTGGAGCTTTTATATCTTTGACACATGGGACTTCGATCTATTGATAGGACAACCATTTAGAAGACTTCTCTATGAAGGGCAAACTGGGAAACTAAACATCTGCTTAGGCAAGAAACTCCAGTTCCCACTATCCATTTCACACTCTTTAAACTCTAGGACCGAGCCCTATCCACAATATGATCCATTGGACGAATTTAGAGCTGCTTCTTTAGACTTTTTAGCTAAGCCAGAATTAGAAGATGAAGCTATATTCTTCATAGAAGAAGAAGCTGACCCTTCTAAAAATGAACCTTTAAATGGGTTTGTAGTGCCACCTAAACCTCCTATTGAGCTTAAACCTTTACTATCCGGTCTTATATATGCTTTTCTAGGCGATGATCTAGAGTCTCCTGTTATTATAAGTGATAATCTCACTCAGGAGCAGACTCTTCGCCTAATGACTGTCTTAGAAAAACATCACTTAGCATTTGGCTACTCACTCTAGGACCTTAAAGGAATTAGTCATGCTCATTGCACCCATCACATTCCCGCAGATCCTAATGTTCCACCATCTAGAGAACCCCATCTAGAGATCCTTAAAGGAAGTATTGAAGCTGTTGCACGCTGGGATTATATACGCTATGCCACACAGTGAGTGGGTAAGCCCTGTCCAAGTTGTGCCTAAAAAGGGAGGCATGACTGTTTTCCAAAATGAGAATAATGAGTTGATCCCTCAACGAACCGTCACAGGATGGCGGATGTGCATAGACTACAGAAAGCTTAATAAGGCAACTAGGAAAGACCACTTTCCATTGGCTTTCATTGATGAGATGCTAGAGTGGTTAGCCAACCATTCTTTCTTTTGTTTCTTAGATGAATATTCGGGGTACCACCAAATCCCTATCCGTCCTGATGATCAAAGCAAAACAAACTTTACATGCCCCAATGGAACCTATGCCTATCGTAGAATGTCTTTTGGGTTATGTAATGCGCCAGCTTCTTTTCAAAGATGTATGATGTCTATATTCTCTTATATTATTGAAAATATAATGGAAGTTTTTATGGATGATTTTTCTGTTTATGGAAAAACTTTTGATGATTTTTTAGAAAACTTAGATAAGGTTCTGTAAAGGTGTAAAGAAAACCACTTAGTCCTTAATTAGGAAAAGTGTCATTTTATGGTTAGAGAAAGAATAGTGCTAGGACACTTAGTGTCTAAAAGAGGCATTGAGGTAGATAGAGTTAAAATTGAAGTAATTGAACAGTTGCCTCCGCCTGTTAATGTGAAAGGGATTAGAAGCTTTCTTGGCCATGCTGGTTTTTATCGTAGATTCATAAAAGATTTCTCATTTATTGCTAGACCCCTTACTTGTTTGTTGGCCAAGGATCTTTTTGAATTTGATGATACATGTTTATAAGCTTTTGAAATTCTTAAGAAAGCGCTCATCTCTGCACCAATCATTCAACCCCCTGATTGGTCTTTACCTTTTGAAATTATGTGTGATGCAAGTGATTATGCTGTGCGGGCAGTGTTGGGATAGACTAAGGATAAGAAGCATCCTACAATAGCTTATGCTAGCAAAAATCTAATAGGACCTCAACTTAATTATGCTACTACTAAAAAAGAGCTCCTTGCTGTTGTTTTTGCTATTTATAAGTTTAGATCTTACTTAGTGGGAGCTAAAGTAATTGTTTATTCTGATCATACTGCTTTAAAATATTTTCTCACTAAGAAAGATGCTAAACCCCATCTGATAAGATGGATCTTATTACTCCAAGAATTTGACTTAGAAATAAAAGATAAAAAGGGAGTAGAAAATTCTATTGCCGATCACTTGTCTAGAATGCAGTTTGAGAATCCACAGGAACTACCCATCGATGACTCACTTCGGGACGACCTGCTCTATGAAATCAATAGATCTGACCCCTGATATGTAGATATTGTTAATTTTATGGTTACAGGTTATGTAACACCAGGAGGCAACAAAAGGAAACTCGTCCAGGAGAGCCGTGCTCAAATATGGATGGACCATACCTCTTCCGAGTATGCTCTGATGGCTTACTCAGAAGATGTGTGCCAGCTAAAAAAGGAATCAAAATCATTGAGAGATGCCATTCATCACCATATGAAGGACATTATGGGGCATTCCATACACACGCAAAGATCTGGCAATGTGGATTCTTCTAGCCAACGATGTATGAAGACACAAGAGAATTCATCCAAAGGTGTGGCGCATGCCAAAAGCATGGCAATATTAATTCAAGAGATGCCATGCCACTCATCAACAATCTCCAGATTAAGCTCTTTGATGTCTAGGGGATTGACTACATGGGGCCATTCCCACCATCGAACAAATATGAGTACATCCTTGTGGCAGTGGATTATGTCTCCAAATGGGTCGAAGCCATGCCATGCAGGAATGCTGACAGCATGCATTCCAAAAAGATGTTTGAAGAAATAATATTTCCAAGATTCGGAGTTCCAAGGATAGTGATAAGTGATGGAGGAACACACTTCATCGACAAGCGCTTCGAGCAATACTTGTCGAAGCATGGAATACGTCACAACGTCGCTACTTCTTATCATCCTCAGACAAGTGGCCAAGCAGAGACATCAAATAAAAAAATCAAGAATACTCTACAGAAGACAATGAACGAGATGGGGACAACATGGAAGGACAAGGTTCATGATGCACTCTGGGCATACCAAACAACATACGAGACACCCATTGGAATGTCACCATATCAACTAATGTATGGGAAGACTTGTCACTTACCAGTTGAGCTAGAATTCAAAGCTCACTAGGCCATCAAGAGATGGAACATGGACCTAGAAGCAGTAGGAGATAAGAGGAAGATGCAACTCTCTGAGCTAGAAGAGTGGAGAGAAAAAGCTTACCATAATGCCAAGATTTATAAAGAGAGAGTGAAAAGATGGCATGACAAGAGAATCAAGAAGTTCGCCTGTATTACTTTTTAGTTCCAGGGTGAAGCTCTTTGGGCATGAAAAACTTCAAATTAAATAGGAAGGACCATTCGACGTGGTAAGCTCATCATCACATGGAGCCATCATGCTTCACAACAACGAAGGTACGTTATTCAAGGTAAATGGTCAACGCCTTAAGTTATTTTTAGAGCCCAATAATGAATTTGAGGAAGTAGACATAATTACTTTCTTTCTTAACTAGGGGTATTTGGGCCCGACTTTTTACTTTCGATTTTTTGGGGTCCAGTAATTTTTTTTCAAATACTAAAAATATATAAATAATTTTGCAAAAAAGTTGAGACGGCGAGGGCTCGAGGCCTAGGTGGCCGCCCAACCCTAGGGGCGCCCGCCCAGCTCAGCGAACACTTGGTCATGGAGCTATGCAAAATAGAGTATCAGAAAAATAAAGAGAAAGAAAGAAGTCCAAGCATTCAAAAAAAGAGAAGATGAAAAATGATGATAGCCCATGGTCTCCAATGTTTGAAAAACTCTTCATTGTCTCCAATAGCAAAAAGTTCATCAAGGAGCATTGTCATCATATTCTTAGCAACCAAATATTCCACACACATGCACACTTGGTCTAGGGCATGGCATTCCCCTCCGAGGATCCTGTTTTGACTGGGTAATATACATGGGTAGGTATGCTATTCCTTGAAATATCTTCAACTCCATATAAGCCTTTATAGAATAAGATACAACATAAGGCATACATCATACATGCCTTGGTGAGTTCCACAAATACCACATATAATGAGTGATTCGAGTGTGCTACATGAAGAAGAAGGGTAAGCTAAGTTTTTCATTGCAAAAATATTATAAAACTCCAAGTGACAGGACTGAGGAAAAAAGGAGCTCTACTTTGTGTTGTTCCATCCTCAACTTCCCAACGTCTTACGGTAGACACTTTGAATCCCACAGTACAGGTATGACTAGGGATACTTTTCTGTTAATGTCTTGGTTTGAGGTTATGCTTAAGGTAATCCATCCTTTTCCTCGAGGACGACTAAAAGACTAAGTGTGGGGGAGTTTGTTGATGGTAGATTACTCATAATTTTAACCGTCAACTAAATGTGAAAATGGATCTATATGCAAACACCTGGTAGATATAGGGTTATCACTAACAGAATTCCATGAGTTTTGGTGAATATCTATTTCTGCAGTGTGTCAGCTGAAAACTACCAAAGAAGGTCCACATGTCGGGATTACATAGAGATAAAGGATGAACGTGTACACAGCCCCTACAAGCTGGGGCCCACCTGCCAACATGGCTGGGTGGGCGCCCAGGGGCAGGGGCGGTCGCCCAAAGCCCTCCACCAATCAGGTGGAGGCTCACGGATCCTGCCTCCACCGACTTTGAGGATGAATATTAGCCGTCTATTTAGGTTGGTTTGATCTGAGGGCTATGGTTCATCCTAGAGGGCTATATAAATAGGGCCCCTAGCCTCTGGATCAATGCTAATTCAGAAACCCTAATTCATATTTTCTAGAGAGAATTAGCCAGTGAGGGGTCCCTTGAATGGATCTATCTCTTTAGGGTTTTAGCAACAAGAGAGATTGAGAGAGTATTAGGTGGAGGTAGAATTGGAGGAAGCCCAGCCTGTCGGTGTCTCCTCTCTAGTTGTACCTGTAGAATCAAGTATCCTAACCCGAGGCTTGGTTCTAGGATCATTTGGCAATTCGACTTCTAATACTAATAAGTTCATTGCTTTTATTGTTCTTTGGTTTACGAGTTTGCTTTATTCACTTCGTGTAGGGAATAGAGTAATCGTTCATAGTGTAAGCATGGTGCTTAGGCTAGGAATACTCGTAGATACTCCCTATCTGGCCAGATTTATGGTAGTAGCAGGGGAAGTGACAGTCCCCTTGTTGCCTCTGTAATCCATGTCCCGTCAGGAGGTTTGGTAGGATTTAGTGTGTTGGGGTTAAGCATTCTCTGAGGTGTCTCTTTTCCCTAGGTGCCCCCTTAGAACAATAATCACAAAGCTTCCCATAAGTTAGAGGAAGACTGACAGAGTAATCCTCTATATATCATTTAATTCTTGCTATCTTGTCTTGTAGCCCAGGGGTAGTAGATAAGACAGGATTAGTCTTTTGCATGTTTTCTCCTAGCGGATAAACAAATACGATACTTTGAATTTATCTCCCGGGTGAAGTGCTCACTGATATCCGTACACTTGCGGATTATTTCTCTTTGATTCTTTCATATGCGTAACCAATATCAACAGGCCTCCTTGTGAGTGTGTTCCATCACCCAAGAATATTAAAGGTTTTGGTTGATGTAGCTCCAACGTTCTCAAGCATCATATGACCCGTGCTCTTCATGACCTCCACCTATACTGGTTAGCGACAAGAATACTAGAAGGTGTATACTAACTTTGACAACATGTCCTTGCTCTATTGAGAAAATAAAAAATAACAATAAGAACAATAAAAAATTAATAATAATAATAATAAATGTATAGAAGTTTTTTTTGAGATAATCCGGGGTATCTCCCGGCAGTGCTTAAGTTATGGTCTTAAGCTTGACTGTGGGAACTTCTTCTTGCAGCTACAAATGGTGGTGTAGTTCCCAACTTTACCACCAAGCATAATGCATTTACTTTCAAGCTGCAAGGTTATCACGTCGTGCCACTATGAGATTTGTAATGCTTATGATAAACATAGACATCGACAACCAACCTCTTAAAAAGTTTGACAACAAGAATCAAGATGTGGTTAGGATCCTCGTAAGGGCACATGGTCACAAGCGGAACAAACTGACCACAAAACTGAGCATAAAACATGAGGGATCTCAAAAGAGTAACATGCTCATTAGCAGAATCTTGATTGGTCTCTAGAGTTGTTGCTTTAGGCATGTCCATGGCACACAAATTTTCTTTTTCAAAAGATCCATCGTGCATTATCAATGTTGAATCTCGACCACCATCGAGATTATTGTTTGAATGGCCAGAGGGACATGGCTTAGCTTTGAGTGAGGGTGATGATGGATATTCATTTTCATGAGAATGTGAAACAAACAGAGAAATGAATTTTCTCTCCTCAAATAGGTAGTTTTGCGTTGCCTTTGAGTTTTCAAGGCAAGCAGTAGGACTGGTAGAAGATAAATTTGCAAACTTCTCATCAAGGCTCCCTTGAGATGATTCTTTTGGGACAATTCATCCAAGGGACAACCTATGAGAAGATAAAACTCAAGGATGGCAAAGATGTGGAAGTCTACGTAAACCTCGGTTCCATGAATTTCTATTAGCACATCCTTAGCAATCCCACAACATTCAAGAATGAGTCTCAAGAATGAGACTTTTGTAGAGTTTATTGGTCGAGACTAGTGGTATTTTGCCCAAAAGGGTTTCCACTAAGAATTCCGACATGATATTTGTCTCGACCATGGGGTTGTGTAGGGATACTATGGAATTTCCCCGTAATGAACAAGACATAATCATGGAAGGTAAAAGAATCTGAATTGCTTTAGAAGAATGTTTCACTTCCATCAACTAATGTTTTGATGACTCTGCAAAATGGGGGACTTCTAAAGTCTTTTGTGCCAAGAAATGTCCAGGGTTCTGCCAAAAATCCTTGAATTTGATATCAAACTATGAAGAGTAAAGTATTGCTCCCACTAGCGGAGATATGAACTACTATGATGAACTATTTTTGTCATAATAGGTGCAAAATTCATCATTATTTCAGTTCCATGATGATTCTATGACCAAAAATCCACCGTCGTGGAAGTCGTGTCACATATGTGTGCTTATGATGATTTTGGAAAAGGTGTCACAGAAGAGTCATTCCTATGACCAAATGGTCACCGTCATAGCAGTGTTTCTGTATGCCTACTAGACGGCTACGTATGCGTACATGATGGCCCAGACAACTATTTGGTGCCCCAGCGGCCGTTAGGCTGACATGGCGTTTTATGGTTCTTCCACGTTTCAGGTTCTTAAAGGACCACATGTTAGGTCCTTGTTCAGCCACATGTCACTTTCTTTTTGGCATAGGTTTTGTGTTGCTATTTGCCCACATGTCTGCGCTTCACTAGACCATTTGTCGGTTTTTTATTTGTCAACGTGGCCATTTGATATTCGACCAGTTGTCACTTCTGCATTCATCCATATTTAGTTTACTGATTGGGTGATGTAGCGAGTTGATTTCCCTCCACGCATGAGCCCAGGTGTCGAGGCCTAGTTATTACACGTGTAGACCACCAATTTGGCCATGTGTTGAGCTTTTATTTAACCACGTTCACTGTCCTAGTTCGTCCATAAAGGAAATTTAGTTCATTAAAAAAGTAAAAGTAAAATGTCATAGAAATCATTTCAAAATTGCACATAAACCAATTAACATCACACATGAACGTCACATAAATCAATTAACATCACATGTTTGGAGCAAGCCACTGCTAGTGTTTCAACACACATGTCCACACATCAAACCAGAACACACTGGCACACAAGTGCACACATCAAACCACAAATGTTCATGGCATCAAGGCCACTGAAGCCAAAAGACCTATAGTTAATTACCAGAAGATATGGAAGCCAACAATTCCTCATATAACTTCTTCTTCTGCTCATCATGTTGTCTTCTCTATTCCTCAAACTCCATTGCAGTCTTCTCTACTTTTGTCTGTAGTTCATGCAGTCACTCAACAAGGCCAGCAGAACTTACCTGTTTCTCAAAAATTTGTTGTCAAAGCACCCTCTTCGCCAATGTCTCGGTCATGATGGACCCTGCCTAGATACCAACATTCTTCAGAAAACGGATGTTGCGGATGTGTTCCTGTGACTCATTCTTTCCTTGGGAGTCACGTATGACCTTGCAAACAACATCAGCACTAGTCATTGGTTCCTACCCTTCACCAGCATGGGCTATTAGCAGACATTCCATAACTGCCAGTGAATATTCATACTTTGAACATTAGGTTGCAGATAGTGATAGAGGACTTGAATTGAAAACATCGAGCATTAATTCATAACTAATGCATAGGTCTTCCTCAGCATACTATTGACAGAGAATAAATAAGCATAATGCATTTGTAGTTCTCAGCCTAGAGCCAACAGAGATTACATAATCACAATGTACAGGTACCATATAGGTTGGGATAGACTTGCAAATTTCAAGAAAAGCAAATGAAGGTGCTTACAACAGCTTCTCTTGTAGCATCATTGAGGCCTTTACTCTTACTGGTATGGAACTCCTTGAAGACTTCCACAACATTAACATCTCCGTTTGGTCCACCGTGTTGTTCATCGAGTCCTTGATCATCAAACTGTTCATCTACTCCTTGGTCTTGTCGTGCGGCCTTCCTCTTGTGCTCCATCTGTTTACTTTGCACATGAGTTTCAATTTATATTTACACAACGTATCGATAACAATACAACAACCATCCCTTACTAGTTCATGGAGGCCGACAATATAGGATTGAGACCCTGTAGTCACTTTTGTATGGTTTTTCTTGTTCTTTACAAATACTTCCTTTAATGACATTTGTGTTAGAATGCACATGTAGACAATAGGAAGACTAGATAGGAAATCATGGAATTCACACATCTTACTCTCAGCACTAGACCAAGCTTGGACAAGGCCATGCCACTGCTTATCATTCATGGACCGAACAAGAGAGCGTGTCTTGATCTTATCAGCAGGGACATTATTGAAGTACAATTTCTTCAACATGTAGCGTTCCTACCCACAACACACCAAAACACACTCCAGCAAGCTTCTCTTGTTGATAGGTGGTGCCAGTTGAAGGCCAGCATTGTCTATAGTGTGAATGCAGATTAAGTTGCTCAAGGCACGATGCAATGTCAAGAAGGGATACCGATATATACAGATAGCATATTCAAAAAATTATCAAAATGGACCTTGCTGCTAGGTACCCTGCTTGAAATGTGTCAAAATTGGTATGTGACACTTGACTACTATACTGGCCTCTGAGGCAAACTTGGAGGCTTCTAGCGGATCCTACGGCCGTCTTTTCTCCTCAGCAATAGAGATGCGCATTGTTGTTCCTCCATATTTTCTGCTCAATCTTTCTAACATAACTTCGCTAGTTCTCCCCTCTTCTTCCTCATTGCCTGCAGTTCTTCTACACCCTTTTCATACATTCAGATTATTACAAAAGTAACATGGATATCAAATAACTAGTGCACAATTGATTGATACACATTTATAAGTTAATACCAACCATGGACATTTTCATTATTGTTCTGCGGGTGGGGAGAGATCGGAGCTTCCTCAGAAGGACCCTCTCTAGCATGGGTATTGTCTTCTAGCATAAATTTGATTTCATATTGTTACAAAAGTAATATAAATATCAAAAATTATATTGCAAATCAATTAAGAGACATTTGTAACTTAATACCAACTTCCTCCTTCTCCGCCATGGTCAGTTGCTGCTGTTGACCTAGAATTATGTCCACCTCCTTCGGATCCATCTAGCAATTTTTGTTTACTGGATCGAGTAAGAACACTAGTCAACTTTGGTGCTGTTGGCATCACTCACTTCATACAACTTTGCCTAACTCTGCTGGAAGAGCCTCCTCTCTTCCGTCCTAGACCCTGACACTGAAATTGGTGAAACAAACATAAGAAGAAAGCATGTACAAAATACATTGCTATCTTTTGACGGGGGATAGTGGAGGTTCCCTAAGAAGATGGAATATGGATGGAGGATCAAATAACCCATCGCCTGATTCGAGTACAACATGGAGTAACATGACATGAGGATACCATATCCTAGATGGATTGTAATAGGAAAGAGCATGAAACTCTTAGTTTAGGACTCATTTCTAAAATCTGACTAGGAATCATACAACCCGCAGCCAGCCTCACCCCATGTAAGGCTGCTGCGGGTACCCCTTGTAAACAACACGAAGTACACAGCACAACACAATCCCTCATACTCATCAATACAACGCAACAAGCTCACACCGGCTCGACATAAAGGTTTTTACTCGACGCAAGTCGAGGGCCTGAACCAGTATAAAATCGTCTATCTCACCAAGCTTATTGCCACAACCGCCGAGTTCCGCAATATGTCAAGCTCCTCCAAACAAAACCACCCCCCCGGGTACCCCGATGGTGGGCTATCGGTGATAAAACATCGACAGCTGGTGTGCCAGGTAGGGGCTTTCGGCGGATTGTACATCGAGAGTTCGGTGGACCTCACCTTCGAGATGAGTTTCTTGATGGGAACAACCTTTGTTTTTGGTTCTTGGATCTGCGAAGCTAACGGTGAAGGAAAACTCCAAATCCACCTGGTCAAGCCATCAGAGCTCGACGACATCAAGATCGACGCTATGGAAGAATTTTGACTCGCCGAGAAGCTGGCAACACTTTCAACTTCGGATCTGGATCAGGAAGACTATGAAGCCGACTCGGGAAAGAATTCGAAGGTCATTGTCAACTCCAACACCTTCAAGAATTCGACTCAGGATCTAGAAGAAGTATATGAGACCGACTCAGAGCAGAACTTGAAGACCTTTTTCTACACCAACAAGAATTCGACTCGGGATCAGGAAGAGACGAACCATGAAACCAATTCAGAGAAGAACTCCAAAGTAGTTTCCAACTCAAATAAGTTCATCAAGATTCTAAACTCGCTTTCGTACGGGTTGCACAACTCAACATCCATCGTGCATGAGTACTTAAGGAAGTCGCACGGGTGCCATGAATGCCCAATCCACGGTAGAAGAGGAAAGAACCAATCTGCTGAGCCAATTACTCTAGTCCACAACTATCAAGACCAGAGGGGAAAGGCAAGGCAAATCATGAAGAACTTTGATCCAACCAGAAGCCAAGAAAAACTGTTTACAACCACGACCAAGGGAGATCACACAACATACTAGCCAAGTTCTTTTTCTACTAACAGGGTGCAACCCGATCCTGACTTTCAAGAACTACCTTTTTAGGAAGGAAAAGAACTCACTAGTTTGTCTTTCAATGTTGTCAACTCCAAAAAAGAAGAACCTATGAAAATTCTAAGGAGGCTGAGAAGACGAACTGTCTACATGGCCAACATAATTGAATTTCCCACGTCACCAAAACTGCCAGAAGTACACTCGTCAGATGAATCAAAATACAACATATCCGAAGATGAAAGGACCAAAGAAGATGAAAGTGAGGATCACAAACAATTAAGGCTGGCCAGGAATCATCATTGATTTGGCAGAAGAACAAAAGCGAAGCATAAGAAGCAAGCGTGGACCAAGTATAGGCAAGATCGCATGGCGTACAACAAGCTAAAAGCAGAAAAACAAGCAGCCAAACTCGAGGAATAGGAGAAAATCGACGAAGTAGCCAAACAACTCGAAACTTTGAAGAAGGCACAAAAAGAGAAAGAAGTCGCGTGGAAGAAGACTCAAGAACCCAAAAATATGTCAAATGAAACTCAGAAAAATGAAAAACCCGCTGTTGTTGACCAACAAGGCGGACAACCTTGGAGATCAATCTTCACCAGAATAGGAGCAGAAGAGAGCAGCAACGTGAAAGGCAAAGCATCCAATCACCAATGCTCAAGACCACCTCCCTCTCAAACATCTAAAAGAACCCACCCATACTTGCCATAAAGAAGGCCATAACATTGTAGGATGATAAGTATAGAAGAAGGATACGGAGAGTCAGAATGTAGGTCACGCTACAGAGAGCATAAAAAATCACCGTCACTAGATTACAATGAGAAGGACAACTACAACAGGTTTTCATGTTTCGCCAAAAGGCTACAAGACATGAAGCTACCCCACAAGTTCAAGCCATCAAATCACTCAAAATACAATGGGAAAGAACAGCCAAAGCAATGGCTTAGAGTCTATTCATAATCCATTGAGTTAGCCAGAGGAGAGGAAGACCTCAAAGCCTGATTCTTCCCAATTGCACTAGAAGCAATGCCGTTGCAATGGTTTGACAAACTACCCACAGGGTCCATCAGATATTGGAGCAACTTGCAAAGGCAATTTGGTAGCCACTTGTAGGAATTATCATACACGCAATGACATTCCATAGCTACCAGTGAATAGCTACCAGTGAATATTCATACTTTGAACATTAGGTTGTAGATAGTGATAGAGGACTTGAATTGAAAACATCAAGCATTAATTCATAACTAATGCATAGGTCTTCCTCAGCATACTGCTGATAGAAAATAAATAAGCACAATGCATTTGTAGTTCTCAGCCTAGAGCCAACAGAGATTACATAATCACAATGTACAGGTACCATATAGGTTGGGATAGACTTGCAAATTTCAAGAAAAGCAAATGAAGGTGCTTACAACAGCTTCTCTTGCAGCATCGTTGAGGCCTTTACTCTTGCTGGTATGGAACTCCTTGAAGACTTCCACAACATTAACATCTTCATGTGGTCCACCGTGTTGTTCATCGAGTCCTTGATCATCAAACTGTTCATCTACTCCTTGGTCTTGTCATGCGGCCTTCCTCTTGTGCTCCATCTATATAATTTGCACATGAGTTTCAGTTTATATTTACACAACGTATCAATAACAATACAACAATCATCCCTTACTAGTTCATGGAGGCCGACAATATAGGATTGAGACCCTGCGTCACTTTTGTACAGTTTTTCTTGTTCTTTACAAATACTTCCTTTAATGACCATTGTGTTAGACTGCACATGTGGACAATAGGAAGACTAGATAGGAATTCACTGAATTCACACATCTTACTCTTAGCACTAGACCAAGCTTGGACAAGGCCATGCCACTGCTTATCATTCATGGACCGGACAAGAGAGCGCGTCTCGATCTTATCAGCAGGGACATTATTGAAGTACAATTTCTTCAACATGTAGCGTTCTTGCCCACAACACACCAAAACACACTCCAGCAAGCTTCTCTTGTTGATAGGTGGTGCCAATTGAAGGCCAGCATTGTCTATAGTGTGAATGCAGATTAAGTTGCTCAAGGCATGATGCAATGTAAAGAAGGGATACCGATATATACAGATAGCATATTCAAAAAATTATCAAAATGGACCTTGCTGCTAGGTACCCTACTTGAAATGCGTCAAAATTGGTATGTGACACCTGACTACTATACTGGCCTTAGAGGCAAACTGGGAGGCTTATAGCGGATCCTACGGCCATCTTTTCTCCTCAGCAATAGAGATGCGCATTGTTGTTCCTCCATATTTTCTGCTCAATCTTTCTAACATAACTCCGCTAGTTCTCCCTTCTTCTTCCTCATTGCCTGTAGTTCTTCTACACCTTTTTCATACATTCAGATTATTACAAAAGTAACATGGATATCAAATAACTAGTGCACAATTGATTGATACACATTTATAAGTTAATACCAACCATGGACATTTTCATTATTGTTCTGCGGGTGGGGAGAGATCGGAGCTTCCTCAGAAGGACCCTCTCTAGCATGGGTATTGTATTCTAGCATAAATTTGATTTCATATTGTTACAAAAGTAATATAAATATCAAAAATTATATTGCAAATCAATTAAGAGACATTTGTAACTTAATACCAACTTCCTCCTTCTCCACCATGGTCAGTTGCTGCTGCTGACCTAGAATTATGTCCACCTCCTTCGGATCCATCTAGCAATTTTTGTTTACTGGATCAAGTAAGAACACTAGTCAACTTTGGTGCTGTTGGCATCACTCGCTTCATACAACTTTGCCTAGCTCTGTTGGCAGAGCCTCCTCTCTTCCGTCCTAGACCCTGACACTAAAATTGGTGAAACAAACATAAGAAGCAAGCATGTACAAAATACATTGCTATCTGTCAATGGGGGATAGTGGAGGTTCCCCAAGAAGATGGAATACGGATGGAGGATCGAAGAACCCATCGCCTGATTCGAGTACAACATGGAGTAACACGACGTGAGGATTACCATTTCATGATGGATTGTAATAGGAAAGAGCATGAAACTCTTAGGTTAGGACTCGTGTAACACTCTGGTGTTAAGCATGTATCATATTGCACTTTATGAGCATAACCATTTCAATTGCATCATTTTGTTACATGAAATGACAAAGTTTAAATATGTGCTTGCCTTGACTTGAACTAGAACTATATGAAGGGTTGCTTGTTTGAGGTTGAGTGTTAAATGAAGTTTGTAGAGAAAATTATTTGGAGCAAAACTTATTTTGGGGTCATTTCATGAAAAGGCTTGGAAGTGGGTCAAAAATGTCAAAAACAGTTTGTAAAAATGATTTTCTTTTAATTTTAAATCCCCATTTTTGAAATTCAAACTCTAGGTAGAATTAGGTTTTGATGTTTAAAAGTGAAATGTTCTACTCATCAAAAGGAACATTTTATCTTTTATGAGTTTCTTCAAGTTCGGATTATTTTAGAAAATATGGGGTTCATCAAGTCTGCACGAATCTTGGCGCAGTGGGACCCACCGCACAGTCTCTTCTTCCTCCTCTCTTCTTCTTCCTCGCGACGCTGTCCGACCCGATGCCGGCCGCGTGGCGTCCGTACGCTGGGCCGCTGCCGCTGCCCGCTGTTCTGACCCCGCACCCGAGCGCCGCACACGGATCCGCCGCACCGCGCTCGCCCGGTCCCATAGCTCGCCACTCGCCCTCCGCTCGGCCCCGCTCTGCCCGCATGCTTGCCACGCGCTCGAAGAGCTCTGACGCCGCGCTGCCTCGGTCCGAGCCCGAGCGGCCGCTTCAAGCCGCCCCGACCGCGTCAGTCTCTCCCTCCCTCTCTTCTCTGCCACCCGACACGCTCTTGCCCTTCATCTTCCACCAGAGCCCGAGCACGCGGACGTCGCCCTGCCATTGCCGCCGCCGCAAGCTCGCATGCCACCACACCTCACAGCCTTGACACTTTTTGCCGAGCACTCGCCAATCGCTCCGCCTCGACGCTGGCCACACCCTGCGCACCCTTCCTGCCACCGAGACCCAAGGTAGAGGTCGAATCGACCACCTTCTCCTTCGCCGGTCATGGCCGCCCGACCGCCGCGTGGTCCGCCGTGCCCAGCAACCCCTCTCTCCCTCATTTATCTAATGCATCGTGTCTGTCTGCTCGAGTAGGATCGATTGGAGTAGTTCATGAGGTCGATTAGAGTCTGAGCCCGACGAATTTGGCCATCCGCCGTCGCGGATTCGCGCCGCCGCTCGCCGGCGTACCTTGCCGACGTTGCTCCGGCCATCCATTCCTCACTTGATCTGGTCCGTTTGAACCGTCTTGGTCTGCTAGAGCTGTTAGGCTGGTCCGTTTGCCCCGCCGTGGCCCGAGATGGCCGGGGTACCGCCAACCCTCGCCGCCGTCCGCCTCTGTGCGTCACCGTCGGTCGAAACGCCGATGTTTTCTTGCATCTTTTACACCAATGTGCCCGCTTTGACGAGTTGAGTCTGTTGGAAACCGTGGCTCGGCCGGAGACCTCGCCGTCGGCGAGGAATCCCGACGCCGACGACCATCCCCCGCCGCGTGGACCTCGGGCATGATTCCTGTTCTTTCCTGGACTTGAGTGTAAAGTTGCCAGACATAGAGATTTACCTATTAGGGCTCGGTTAGTTTCTGGAAATCTCAGGGTCCCCGGTGTAAAGTGCTTTTTCCTTTTTCTTTTCCAGAAATGATTTCAGATTTTGTTTAAAGCTTTGAAAATTCATAACTTGCTCATTTTTCATCCAAATGAGTTGGTTCAACTTGCAGTATTTTTCTTATGAGATGATCTATGCATGAAAAATATGAAATGTGGAATTTGTGAAACTTTTCTGTATAGCTTTATTTATCTCTATTAATTGCTTTTATCTTAGGAAATGCATAACTAATTCTCTGTTGCTCAGAAAAATGTGAGACCAAGTTTGTTAGTCTTCTTATGTCATGCTCTATCTGGGAAAAATGTTATGAGGTTATGTCATGTGGAAAGTTTGCTCTGTCTAGTTATGGTGCCTATTTTCATGTGATGATAAATAATTCATAATAAATAATGTATAAGGAATTTGTGCATGAAACTTTTTGGAGAGTGTTTTTATGTCAATCTAGAGCTAATTATGTTCTGAGATCTGTTGTTTGATAGACTTTTATGTACAAAGTATTTTATGCCCCTAGAATTGTGCTGCCTTGTCATTTTTGTGCAGGGTAAAGTACTTACTTTTTTGACTTGAAATTTTTATGGTAGTCTTTATTTGGTATGATTAAGCTTCTGTAAGTTTTACAGAATTTTCTGAGTAGTCTAAAGTCATGTTGTAGTTTTACCCTAATTTCTTTTAATTATAAATGATGCTTTAGAGTTATCATTTCATGTGTGTAAAAATGCTTTTTATGCTATTCATGATATGTATGATCTCCTATTGGTTTTAGTTCAGTAGATTGTAGTGTGCAAAACAATGGTTGTTTATAATTCCTTACAGTGTGCGAGTAAATTATAATGCGAGGCCTATTTGGAGATTTGTCGGTAGAAGAGAATGCAGATGACATGTGCTTATCATACATGTTTTCCAATATCATATCATTCATCTTAGCTGAGCATTCATTTACCATCACCATCAGCATTGTATTTATATGTATGCACGGTATTCATACGCACTATGCATCATACAGGATCGTCAGAGCTCGAGACGGTAGTTCCCGGAGCACCAGGAGAGGAAGGCCAACAGGAAGCTTTGGTTCGGGAAGCAGCAGCAGAAGAGGATCCCGAAGCTAATCTTCTAGAGTGTCTCGACCACCAGCCAAGCGCTTTTCTGAAAGGCAAGCCCCGGAGCATTCTCCCTGTGGTTTGCAAAATATCTAACTTGAGTCCTTTACTTATTTGCTGCATTAAGTTATAGGCGTTGTTTTATACCGTTACTGCATTACTTATATTCCTTGCCACTGTTTATACCTCAACCCTGTTAGGTTCAGGTACGATTATATGCTTAGCCCTGCTTAACTAGATCGGTAGAAGTCGGGTGATTTCCTGTCATCCGCGAGTTATAGGTGGTAACTCGGATGGTTGAATACATTGTTATCTTAGATAACCATGTGGAGATAATAAATCGAGATCGGGCGGGATTGGAGTTGAGAATGAACTGGAGGTTCAATGTGGGTTATCCCGTCTGTGTCGAACTAGGACCCCGTCCGTTGTACGTCCTCAAGTCATATTGAATTTATGCCTCACATTTAGCTGGAAGGATAAGTCGTTCCGACCGTGAAGCCTAATTTTGATTTGGGCCGGGAGTCGACCTGCTGTACGCATCACATTGGTGAAGATGGGGGACCACGGGTTACGCGGTTGTAAGGCCTGAATATAGCATGGTGCGCCCTGCTGGCAGCCGGACGGTGCCCGGATGTGATGGTACCTGTTGATCTCACGTTTTTCCTGAATTGGATGTCGGTGACCTGTAGCTCACCGTGGCTGGTGAGTGTGGTTTGTGTGAGGAGTACCCGCCAGCTGGTTAGTAATCGATTATAATCGCCATCATTCCTGGACAGTGAACACTTGACTTGAGCAGCGGCATCGTAGTAAGAATTTGAACAAGAGATGAGATGGTTGAGCTGTTGAGACTGAAAGATACTCAACCGGAAATGGTTACTTGCTGTTGAATAATTATTACCATGCTTGTTTAGTACAGGTGCTAATGTAGCATGATAAGGATAATCAGATTAAAATACATTGCTAGAAGGTTCTTATTAATTATTTCTTAATGCAAGCTTTTTCGCAATTTAAATGAGTCAGCTATCCTACTTATACAACCTTGCATACTCCTTGGAGTCACTTATTTTAGTTTATGACGGGTAAGTCTAGCTGAGTACATCCTCGTACTCAGGGTTTTATTTCCCATGTTTTTGCAGATGGTGAGATGCTTTATGGTTATTGTTAGAACTGTTTCTATCCCGCCTTGGGAGATGATTAGACCTTGGGCATGGTCACTCTTCTTGACTTGATGCTTTTGCTGGATGTGGACTAAGGACCTGGCACTGTATTTCAAATGTGTGTGTGTGGTATTTGAACTTAAATCGCTTCCGCTACTTTGAGACTTTAAACTGGTTTGTAATAACTCTATTTCGGACTCCGATGATGTTTTAAACTATGTGCGAACTGTGTACTTGTGAATGGAATCACTAAACTATTACGATCTTGGTCGTGCCGCAAAAGTTTGAAATCCTTCGAGATTTCACGGACTACCGGGTTTATTAGGTCTCAATCATATGATTTGCTGAATTAGTGGCGAATTATGTGCTTGTGCTCTAATAAATTGGTCGGTTCTATCACAACTCGTTCCTAGAATCCGACTAGGAATCATAGAACCCGCAGCCAGCCTCACCCCATGTAAGGCTGCTGCGGGTACCCCTTGTAAACAACAAGAAGTACATAGCACAACACAATCCCTCATACTCATCAATACAACGCAACAAGCTCACGCCGACTCGACGTAAAAGTTTTTACTCGACGCAAGTCGATGGCCTGAACTAGTATAAAATTGTCTGTCTTGTCAAACTTATTGCCGCAACCATCGAGTTCCACAATATGTCAAGCTCCTCAGAACAAAACCACCCCTGGGTACCCCGATGGTGGGCTATCGGTGATAAAACATCGACAGTTGGCGCGCCAGGTAGGGGCTTTTAGCGGATTATACATCGAGAGTTCGGTGGACCTCACCTTCGAGATGGGTTTCTTGATGGGAACAACCTTTGTTTTTGTTTCTTGGATCTGCGAAGCTAATGGTTAAGGAAAACTCCAAATCCACCTGGTCAAGCCATTAGAGCTCGACGACATCAAGATCGACGCCATGGAAGAATTTCGACTCACCGAGAAGCTGGCAACACTTTCGACTTCGGATCCGGATCGGGAAGACTATGAAGCCAACTCGAGAAAGAATTCAAAGGTCATTGTCAACTCGAACACCTTCAAGAATTTGACTCAGGATCTGGAAGAAGTATATGAGACCGACTCAGAGTAGAACTTGAAGACCTTTTTCTACACCAACAAGAATTCAAGTTAGGACCAGGAAGAGATGAGCCATGAAACCAATTTAGAGAAGAACTCCAAAGTAGTTTCCAACTCAAAGAAGTTCATCAAGATTCTAAACTCGCTTCTGTACGGGTTGCGCAACTCGGCATCCATCGTGCATACGAAGTCACACGGGTGCCATGAATGCCCAATCCATGGTAGAAGAGGAAAGAACCAATCTGCGGAGCCAATTACTCCAGTCCACAACTATCAAGACTAGAGGGGGAAGGCAAGGCAAATCATGAAGAACTTTGAGCCAACCAGAAGCCAAGAAGAACTGTTTACAACCACGACCAAGGGAGATCACACAACATACTGGCCAAGTTCTTTTTCTACTGACAGGGTGCAACCCGATCCTGACTTTCAAGAACTACCTTTTTAGGAAGGAAAAGAACTCCCTAGTTTGTCTTTCAATGTTGTCAACTCCAAAAAAGAAGAACCTATGAAAATTCTAAGGAGGCTGAGAAGAAGAACTGTCTATAGGGCCAACGTAATTGAATTTCCCACGTCACCAAAACCGCCGAAAGTACACTCGTCAGATGAATCAAAAGACAACATATCCGAAGATGAAAGGACCAAAGAAGATGAAAGTGAAGATCGCTAACAATTATGGCTGGCCAGGAATCATCATCGATCTAGCAGAAGAACAAAAGTGAAGCGTAAGAAGCAAGCGTGGACCATGTACAAGCAAGATCGCATGGCGTACAACAAGCTGAAAGCAGAAAAACAAGCAGTCGAACTCAAAGAATAGAAGAAAATCGACAAAGTAGCCAAACAACTCGAAACTTTGAAGAAGGCACAAAAAGAGAAAGAAGTCGCGTGGAAGAAGACTCAAGAACCCGAAAATATGTCAAACGAAGCTCAGCAAAACGAACAACCCGCTGTTGTTGACCAACAAGGCAGACAACCTCGAAGATCAATCTTCACTGGAATAGGAGCAGAAGAGAGCAGCAACATGAAAGGCAAAGCATCCAGTCACCAATGCTCAAGACCACCTCCCCCTCAAACATCTGAAAGAACCCACCCATACCTACCACAAAGAAGGCCATAACATAGTAGGATGATAAGTATAGAAGAAGGATACGGAGAGTCAGAATGTAGGTCACGCTACAGAGAGCATTGAAAATCACCGTCACTAGATTATAACAAGAAGGACAACTATGATAGGTTTTCATGTTTCGCCAAAAGGCTACAAGACATGAAGCTACCCCACAAGTTCAAGCCATCAAATCACTCAAAATACAATGGGAAAGAACAGCCAAAGCAATGGCTCAGACTCTATTCATAATCCATTGAGTTAGCCAGAGGAGACGAAGACCTCAAAGCCCGATTCTTCCCAATAGCACTAGAAACAGTGCCGCTGCAATGGTTTGACAAACTACCCACAGGGTCCATCAGATATTGGAGCGACTTGCAAAGGCAATTTTGCAGCCACTTGTAGGAATTATCATACACACAATGACAACAGCAGAATTACAAGGAATCACTTACAGAATACTAAAGAAGATTTGGTGAAGCAATAGCACAAGTGCACGAGATCACAGATTGAGAAGTCATCGATATATTCAGCAACGAAATCATTGCGAGGTGGCAATTCAAAGAATTCAACATTGAAGACCCAAAGACAAATGAAGAGTTCAAACGAGCTGTTAAAAAGCTTATATCCTTAGAAGAAAAGACTAAAAGAAAGTTCCCCAGTACATGGACAATAACGACAGAAAAGGGAGGTTCGACTACAGGAACAACAAAAAGAGGCCAAGACAAGACAACACGGTGGCAGTGGCCAACAAGAGAACCAACACTTTCCAAAACTTGACACCTCAAGAAAGAGACAGAATCAAGGAAAGACAATTCATGAACTTCGAAGACATGAATTGTCCCATGCACCTAAGGTCAGGACACAAGCTTAAAGATTGCCATGACTTCAATAGCCGGTACAGAAAAGGTGGGAGGTACAATAACAACCAAGAAAGAAGGGAACAAGAACCAAAAAAGGAAGAAAAGAAGCCCGAGGGAGATTTTCGAGAACCCCAAAAGCAGTTATATGTGATATTCTCTATAGTGCTAGGCACAAGAGATAAGCAACAACAAAAGCTGGCGCATAGAGCCTTCATGGCGGCAAAACCCATTGTTCTAAGATATCTAAAAATTGGTCAGAATACCCCCATCAACTTCACAAGGGAGGATCAATGGACAAGCACATCCATGCAGGTTATTATCCACTAGTGGTAGCACCAACAATCGCAGGAATTATAGTTCCCAAAGTGCTAATTGATGGTGGAGCCGGCCTTGACATCATATTCACTACAACATTAAAGAAAATGAACATCGACTATGAACTGATGATTACACCAACAAGTACACTGTTCTATGGCATAGTACCTAGAACAGAAGCAATACTTTGGGGCAGATCATGTTGCCTGTCACATTTGGCACTAAAGAATGGAGTTCATCAAGTTCGAAGTAGCAAATTTTGAGTCATGCTACCATCCTATCTTGGGACGACCAGCATTAACCAAGTACATGGTTGTACCTCACTACCCATATCTACTACTCAAGATGCCAACAACCAAAGGGATATTATCACTACAAGGAGATTTGCAGAAAGCTTATGATTGCGACGGACAAGCCATCAAAATAGCAGAAAGACTACAAGGTGAACAAGGAAGAAGGGAGATTGCCATGATAGCTACAACAATGAACCTGTAGGAGACAGAAATCCCTATAAAGAAGGCAAGCAAAAGTTTCACTACTCCAACCGAAGTGAAGACAAAGAAGATCGACCTAGAAACTAGTGATCTTGAGAAGATGGCAACCATCAGTGTAGAACTCAATCCTAAATAAGAACTCACACGCACCAAGTTTCTTAGGGACAATAAAGATATCTTTGCCTGGAAACCAGCTGACATGCCAGGAGTCCCAAGAGACTTGGTTGAGCATATCATTAATGTGAACAAGGATCAAAACCCATCAAGCAGAAGCTACTAAGATTTGCACCGGACAAAAAAGCAGCAATTAAGAAGGAAGTGACGAAGCTAATGGCAGCTAATTTTATCAGAGAAATAATTAGCCCAGACTGGTTGGCAAACCTAGTACTTGTGGAAAAGAAGAACTCGCTAGACTGGCGTGTGTGCATTGACTACACCGACCTCAACAGACACTGCACCAAAGATCCTTACGGTCCCTCAAGAATCGATCAAGTAATAGACTCCACAGTAGGGGCATCTCTACTCTCGTTTCTAGATTGCTACTCTGGATATCATCAAATATCTCTCAGAGAAGAAGACCAGAGCAAGACATCCTTCGTTACCATTCAGGGCGTATTGCTATATATCAATGCCTTTGGCTTGAAGAACATAGGTGCAACCTACCAACGAGCAATTCAAACAACCTTGGGAGATCAAATAGGAAGAAATTCTAAAACCTATGTGGACAATGTCATGGTTAAAAAAAATGAACCCGACACATTGATAGAAGATCCACAAGAAACTTTTACAAACCTCAAGAAGTGAAGATGGAAGCTCAACCCAAACAAGTGCGTTTTTGGAGTCCCATCAGGACAACTACTCAGTTTTCTAGTCAGCAACAGAGGAATTGAAGCAAGCATGAAACAAATCAAGTCAATCCTAGATATGGAGCCACAAAGAAGATAAAGGACGTCTAGAAGCTGACAGGTTGTATGGAGACTCTCAACAGATTCATATCATGCCTAGGGGAGAAAGGCATTCCATTTTTCAAATTACTAAAGAGAACAGGCAAGTTCAAGTGGACAGAAGAAGCAGATGAAGCTTTTCAAAAACTCAAACATTATCTAGCATCATTACCCATTTTGGTGCCACTAAACAAAAAGGAGGACATGCTTTTATACATCTCAGCAACAAAGAACGTCGTAAGCACATCAGTTGTGGTTGAAAGGGAAGAACCCGGTCACGTCTATAAAGTGCAAAGACCAGTCTACTATGTTAGCGAAGTACTAACGGAGTCAAAAGTCAGATATCCTCACATACAGAAACTACTCTATGCAATCCTTATATCATCAAGGAAGCTGAGGCATTACTTTTAAGAACACAAGATTACAGTGATCATAGAATTCCTGCTATCAGATATCTTGAGAAATCAAGAGGCAACAAGGAGAATATCCAAATAGGTAGTAGAGCTCAGAATGCTAAATCTAGAGTTCCAATCCAAGAAGGCCATCAAATCTCAAGCACTCAGTGACTTCTTAGCTGAATGGACAGAGACAACCTTGAAAGAACCCGAACCAATCATAAATCATTGGAGGATGTATTTCGACGGTTCACTCAAGCTAGGAGGTGCTGGAGCAGGAATCTTATTTATATCACCAGAAGGAAAACAACTCAAGTATGTTCTACAAATCATATGGCAAGCCACAAACAATGAAGCAGAATATGAAGCACTCATACATGGGCTAAGAGTAGCCCACTCCTTAGCAATAAAAAGGTTACTACTCTACGGCGATTTAATAGTTGTTATCAACCAAGTAAACAAAGAATGGGACTGCACAAAGGACAACATGGGCGCATATTGTGCAGAAGTTAGAAAACTAGAGAAAAATTTCCAAGGACTAGAAATCCACCATGTTCTAAGGGATTCAAATGTGGCCGCTGACACCTTGGCCAAACTAGGCTCTGACAAAGCAAAAGTACCACCAGAAATCTTCATGGAAGAGTTAAGAGTACCATCCATCAAACAGCCCAGAGAGAACAACAACCCAGAGCAACCAAGGATGACCCAATGGAGATCGATCAAAATCCCTTGACAAGACAAGTTTGGTAATCTATGAAGACTGGATGCAACAGTTCATAGATTACATCAAAGACAAGACACTACCAGAAGCCAAGGCACAAAGAACCCTGCTCATACGTAGGAGCAAGAACTACGTATTGGTCGGTGACAAGCTATACAGAAGAGCATCATCATCAGGAGTTCTACTCAAATGCATACCAAGGGAAAGAGGAATTAACATCATCAACAAAATACATGCAAGTTGCTGTGGCAATCACACGACCTCAAGAACCTTGGTAGGCAAAGCATTCAGAATGGGATATTATTGGCCCACCACAATGAAGGACGCAGAAGAATTCGTCAAGAAGTGCAAGAAATGCCAGATGTTCGCAAGACAACAACAGTTATAGCACACAACCTGATATGCATACCGCCTTCTTGGCACTTCTCCTATTGGGGATTGGATCAAGTCGGTCCACTAAAAAGATCAGCTGGAGGATTTGAGTATATCTTCATCGCAATCGAAAAATTCACCAAGTGGATAGAATACAAACCCTTGGTCAAGTACAGCACAGAAAAAGCTATCGAGTTCATACAAAGCATCATGTTTCGATTTGAAGTACCCAACAGGATCATCGCAGATCCACGATCACCATTCACCGTGAAGGAGTTTACATCTTGGGCAACAAATTGTGGAATGGACATAGATTTCGCATCAGTTGCCCACCCTCAAGAAAACAAACAAGTTGAAAGAGCAAACGGGTTAATTTTACAAGGACTGAAGCCAAGACTATATGAAGAGCTAGTAGACTATGAAGCAAAGTGGATTGAAGAAATACCAAAAGTGCTTTGGGGCCTTAGAACCCAAATTAGCAGATCAACTGGATACTCACCATTCTTCCTCATCTACGGATCAAAAGCAATACTCCTAGCTGATTTAATATGGACATCACCAAAGATAGAGCAATACGAAGAAGGAGAAGCCAAAGAAACATGACGCCTAGAACTTGATTCACTAGAAGAAGTCCGAGAGTGTGTAATTCTACAAAACGCAAGATACTAACAAGGCCTAAGAAGACACTACAATACGAGCACACAACCCGGGACCCTCAAACCTGAGGACTTAGTTCTTCGACTCATCCAAAAGAAAGATGGAAAACACAAACTACTTAGTCAATGGGAGGGGCCTTTCAAAGTAGGAAGAGCAATTGGACCAGGCATGTACGAGCTAATGATGGATGAAGAAATCCCACTGAAGAACACATGACACATTAGCCAACTCCGAAGATTCTACAACTAGCAAAAGTCCTATAAAAGAACCCGTGATGATGCAATAGAAACAATTTGAGCTTCAGAACAATCCGCTCTCTTCAAGAACAACTAGCACACAATGCCTCCTCAAGATATCACGCTATGGGGTGATCTCATAGCGTGCCTGCATGACTAGAGTACATCATACGGCTCCATGGCAGGCTAGCCGCCCGTCGCGTGTCTCGGGGCTAGATCGGGGCACACCGTGTCAATCCAGGATCAGGCCTCTCTATGGTGAATCAGGGCACTCGTGTCGATTCACGATCAGAGAGTATTGCGATGAGAATCCAGTTTGAACCCAGGCACATTGTGCTGGTTCGGGAGTTAAATCCTATTTGCAACAGCGAGATCAGGGCACACCGTGTTGGTCCAAGATTTTGGCTACCCACTTTGCCTACCCTATGCGCAGAGCACCGAGTTGGATTAGGGCACACCATGTCGGTCCACTCAGGCCTTTCTAGGGTGAATCAGATCTCTCATGCCTATTCACGATCAGAAAGTTCTTTTTTACTGCGAGTGAGAATGCAGTTGAACTCGGGCACATGGTGTTGGTTCGGGAGTCAAGACCTTTTCGCTACAAAAGCAGGATTAGGGCACACCGTGTCGGTCTAGGATCCTTGACTCCCCTCCCCTTTTTTGCCTATGATGAGACACAGTACAACACACTGGACTAAACTCAGGCACACCGGGCGGGTTGAGGCTCAGACTTAAACTATGCTGTGGCATGATGCAGCACAACTCGAAGTAACACCACTCAGCATTAGCCACTACACTACCAGCAATAGAAACAACTCTGGCTCAGTGCTAGCTACTACATTCAAAGTTGGGACCAAGCCCACACAGCAAGAACTCGTCGAAGCAATTCAAAGTTGGGACAAAGCCCGCACATCAAAGAACTCATCGAAATAATTCAAAGTCAGGACGAAGCCCGTGCAGAACTCAGCAAAGTAATTCAAAGTCGGGATGAAGCCCGCATAGAACTCAGCAATGCAAATCAAAGTCGGGATGAAGCCTGCACAACAACAACTCATCGAAGAAAAACAAAGTCAGGACGAAGCCTGCACAGCAAGAACTCATCGAAGCAATTCAAAGTCAGGACAAAACCCGCACAACAAGACTCATCTTATCAAATAAAGTTTCCCTCTTTGCAAAGGGCAACTACTACCTAGAAGGACCATACATCGACAATCAGGGAGTTTTTACAAGCAAGGCACTCAAGTTGTAGGAGCAGCAGGGTCAACACCTAAGTCTATCCTAGCTACAACCCGCTCTACAAGCAGAGCAAGGTTGGCCTCCTGCTCTCCAACCTGAAACAAGAACTCCAACGACGGGTTGGGGTCAACCATCCTCTCTAGATCGGCTTCCGGAGTAAGAACCCCGACGTGGCACAAGATGTTGCTCACATACCTCAGGAAACTATCCTTCATGAATTTGAAAAACCAAGATGGAATCAGAGGTGCATAAGCCGCCACATCACCATAGAGGTCTTTATCTTCCTCTTGCCCAATAAAGGACAAGAGGTAGGTCATGGCCCTCCACAGCGATTGGAACCTGGTGTTGGCCACATCCAACTAGCCCTTCAACTCTTGGATAGTCTTCAAGGCCTAAAAACATCTCTATCAGCATCACGCCAGAACTGGCGGGCAAAGGCAAGCTTTTGCTCAGCATCTTCACAGTGAGAATGCATCTCTTATCGCCTCAGCTTTGTTTTTAGAGGTATTGAGGCTCTCCTTCATGTCCTCCAAGTCCTGTTGCCACTGACGCTACTCACTTTCAAACTCTACAAAGAAGCAAGCAAGACAATCAGCTAAAAAAGAGCTCAACAGCTAAAAAGGCAAAGAAAAACAACTCATCAGAAGAAAAAGTACCTGCAATTTGGGCCTTCAAGGCCTGGACCTCATCAGTAGCTCTTTTCACCGCCTCCTCCCAATGACGAGATTCATTAGCTAACTGGGCCTGATGAACCACCTCATCAGCCTGACGCTACTCACGCTCACACTCCAGTTCCACCTGAACCTGGGCAAGCTCCTTACAAACCTGTTCAAGATCAACGAAGCTAGAGGTAGTCATCGTAGGTTGAGCAGAACCAAAGAGAAGGTCTTGATCCTGCCAGAGAGACTAAAAGAGAAAAAATCAAGAATCAAAAAAGATAACAAGCCAGAAGCCAACTCATTCTAAGACTAAGAAAGAACTCCTACATGCACCATGCCACCAAACTTGGCGGAGAAGTCCTCAAAGCAAGCCTTCAACACCTCCAGTCGGTGAGGATGGCTCATCTCTTTATCCACCGAACCAGAAGAAGAAGAGGGCGGCAAAGCAAGCAGCGGCGGATCAGCAACAACTCCTCCGCCACCTCCAGTACCAGCAACTCTAGGACACACCGGATCAGCAAAAGGGAGCTCATGGCTCGCCACAGCAGATGCCTCCAAGGGAACCGCCTGTGACACAACCAAAGTGGGCCAGGCCCTGGATCAACAATTACCGTTTGGCCAACTTGTAGGACAACATCTGCAGAAACAACATAAACAAAACAGAAACATCAGCAAACAGAGAAAAGAGAAGAATCAAGAAGAACTCGCAAGCACTTACCAGCCGAGGAACCCTAAGCCTTGGGCTCATCATCAAGGGCTTGGCCAGAGCCTGTGCCACTAGAAGAACCCAGACCACTAGACGAGTCTGCAGCACCAGGCCTGCAAGAAGACTGTGCCAGGATAGTTACCTCGGTGGAAGCTTGAAAGAACCTACACCCTTCCTAGGCATGATAGGAAGGGGAACAGTTGCAAAAGACTACGCCACAGAGGATATGTGGGCAGCGGGCGATGTTGAAAGAGAAGAACTTCTAGAGCCCTCTGTTTATCTACAAAAGCAAAAGAAGCATCAACACTCAAAACAACTTTAAAAGGAAGAAGGAAAAAAATCAAAAGGGACTTACGGCCTACGGTTAAGAGGAGTTTGCACCTCCTCATCCTCCTTAGTCTCAGACAGAAGCACATTTGTGCCCCTTTCGATGTTTTATCACCGATAGCCCATCACCGGGGTACCCAAGAGGGTGTTTTTGTTTAGAGGAGCTTGGCAGACTGTGGAACTCTGCAGTTATGACAACAAGCTTGATGAGACAGATGATTTTATACTGGTTCGAACCCTCAACTTGCGTCGAGTAAAAACCTTTACATTCAGTCGACGTGAGGCTGTTGCGTTGTATTGATGAGTATGAGGGATCGTGCTGCGCTGTGTAGTTCATCTTTTTCTTTTTTACAATGGGTACCCGCAGCGGCCTTATATGGGGCGAGGCTCACTGCGGGTTCTATGATTCCTAGTTGGATTCTAGGAACAAGTCCTAAACTAAGAGTTTCGTACTCTTTTCCTATTACAATCCGTCTAGGATATGGTAATTCTCACGTTGTGTTACTCCGTGTTGTAATCGAATCGGGCGGTGGGTTCTTTGTCCTCCATCCATATTCCATCTTCTTGGGGAACCTCCAGTGTCCCCCATCGACAAGCCTCTGAGTGTTCCAGGATTTGGAACTCGAAAGCCGGTTTCTTTTGAGATGAAATCTTGGGATGCTCTTTCTTCTTGTTGCTTCTGTTTTGGTTCTTCAGGGAGTGCAATTTTGAAAAAATTGCACTTACTGAGTGTAGCCCCCGAGCCTCTTACTTTTTGTAATGAAAAGCTGGAGGGTCTAGTGTAGCTTCTATCTCCTGGTCGTCGTTTTCGTCTTTTCATGGAGTGCAAATTTTGAGAAATTTGCACTCAGTGAGTGCAGCCCCCGAGCCTCTTCCTTTGTGGAACACAAAGCTGGAGGGTCTTGTTAGAAAATTTTGAAAAGTGCCTTTGGTGAGGGGTATTCTTGCAGCCCTCGAGCCTTTTCTTGGTTCTTTTCATCGTGAAAGAACTCAGGAAAGAGTTCTGGGGTTCCTTGCCTATGTAGCTCCTTATTGATGTACTATCGGTTGTTGAGTGTCTTCATTGCTTTTGTACTTTTCTTGGGATATGCTGCTGAATATGCCTTTTTTGTCCTGTAGTGACTTTTACTGTTCATCCGTGAGCCTTGAGGATGCTCTTAATGGCTTCAGTCTACATGCCTACTCTCTTCTCGGCTGTGTGGAGGTTGCGCGTGCTTGTTCAATCGCTTCAAGGTTCTGTTTTATTCACATAACTGTCCTTTCTTTTGATGCTTCTTTCTTCTGTAGACTTGGTCTTTATGCGCTCTTTGACTATAAATGTCACTCGCTGGTGCCTGTTGCTTTTTCATTCACTTCTAGTTTCTTGTAGTCTCCGCTTTCTTCCTCGGTGCTCTTGTAATCTTCTTGAGCTGTTGCTTCCTTTTTTCTATACTTATGGAGTTGTTGATGAGCAAGCTTGACGAGCCCCTGGGTTTGTTTTGTAATCTCTTTTAGCGATGGTGTAGGTCTTGTGATAGGGGCTAGTAGCAGGCTAGTCCCCGGGTGGAATCACGTTGTTGAAGGTGTTAGGGCAAATGTTGTAGGGCTTGTGATGCGCTTGGCGCTGCCCCTGGTGCCTCATTTTCCAACGCCCTTCACCCTTCCTCCTTGTTACCTTTAACTTGGTGGTTCACGAGTTGTTTAGGTTGTTCATGCTTTGCATGGTGTGGACTAGCCTTCTCTTCCTTCTCTGTAATGTCATTTTGGCGCTGCATTGCAAATCAGCTCGTGTTGGGAGATCTGTCTGAGGTTTTTGGGAGTCGTGTAGTGTGAAGACATGGATGCTACTCCTGTGTACTTGGTGCTCCTGCCCTTCTCAGTGGCTTAATACACGGATATGCTGCGGCGATTTCATTTCTAAAGTTACCCTCCTGCTTGTCGGCATCGAATCTTGGTAGAGGTTCACCAACCTCAAATTTTACTAGTTTTTTGTTGATATTTGCAGTCGACCAGGACTGTCTTAATGCCCTTGCGAATTCCATCTAGCTCTGGGATGCTGCATAAATTATTTCCCCTAGTTCATTGGGTCTTGTATCCTCTTGTACCCTGTTGTCATCCCAATATCTTCTTGATCGATGAGATGAAAAAGATTAGTCTTATTTCGGCCTCTTGAGATTGTGCGGTTTTTTTGCTGACTGAGTTGATGTTGTAGGGATGAGATTTCATGATTCTGACTGTGTTGGGTTCTTTGATGATGTGTCGACCGCTGTATAATATGTCTTGCTTCTCTACGCGTTCTTCTGATATGCCTTTTGGTATGTTCGGTTTGTTCTGGTATCTCAACAAAAAGGTTCATGAACACTATTGATTTGATGGTTCATTGATGATTCTAGGTTCTTTCCGCTTCTGATGTTTTCATGGTAGGAAATATTATCCGAGGTATTCTGTTTTTCTGTCCGTTGGAGAGTTGCCATTGGTCATTATTACCGTTGGTATTTATCCATTGAGGCCGCTGTCGTGCTGTCCAATTTAGTTGATCTTTGGCCTGCTGGGCCCACTTAGATAAATCGATTCCTATAAATGCTTCGCCACTTAACCTTCTCCTTTACACTTGTGCCTTAGCCATTCGTACGTGCAAGAAATCCCAATCTTCCTATTCTTCTTGTCGTCTCCGCCGCCTGTGAAAACCCTAGTTCTCTCTCTGTTTTCTGCTATGATCGGTTATTTCCTCGATCAATCCGCGGGCTCCCATGGCTGGTATGTGATCCCAGAGCAAGGGCAATTCCATCGAGGTAGGTTTTGTGTCAAAAAACTTTTTCGCTATTGATCGCACTGTTCTTGATCATGTGTCTTCGTGCAGCGGACTTGGCCAGCGCCGACGACGGCAGAGGTGGATCTTGATCTATTGATTGAGTGCGGCTTGCTTCGAGAGCAGGTGCTTTACAGGTATGTCCTTCCGGGTCCTCATTTGATCCCTACTCCTTCTCCTGATCAGACGATCTTGTTCATCACGTTCGTCACTGCGAGACACTTTTTTCCATGATAGAATTCCTTCAATTCTTTGGTCTTCAACTTTTCCACCTTTCCCCTAATGGGGTTCTTTGTTTGTCCGCCTTCGCGCATTTGTGTGAGGTGTATCTTGCGGTTCCCCCCAACTATCTTCTCTTTTGGCACTTCTTCCGCCTGAAGCAGGATTCAAAAATAGTGCCTTTTGGTTGCTATATGATCCAGCTCCGCCAGGGGATGGGTGCGCTCTTTTTACCCTTGATTTCTTCAACAAGATGGTTTGGGCGGACAAGTGGTCCTATGTCCCCAAGCCTTTAGCTTATTTCTCTTTAGATCTTTCTGTCTTTGCCAAGGAAACCAGTCTTTGGTCCAAAAAGCTCTCTAATGCTAAGCTTTCGGCCATCGACCCTCTTCTTACATGCCTTCTTTATGTGAAAGCGCAAGGCCTCATCAGACTCGATATCTTTGCCAGGATCTTTCGTTGTTTTGTGCAACCTTTGATGCAAAGTGAACACCTTGGCTTTGAATACACCGGGGTTGATGATTCTTCCCGGATCAAGGTTGGGGTAAAGCTGAATGATGAGGAGCTGACGGTGCGTCTAAAGGTTGTTCTTGCTCCAGTGCCTTGTACTCCTCCTCAAGTTGAGGAATATCAGTCTAAGAATCCACTGCCTGTGGTTGGTGATTGACTAATTGCTTCTTGTTGTATACAAGTTCTTTTCTTCATTGGTACTGATGATCTGATTGTTGCTCTTTTTTAGGGATTTGGCCATAGCTTTGCTATCCGTCTTCCTGCCATTGAGGAGGTTAATCCCGCTGAGGTTGCTACTCAACCTGCTCCTACTTTTGCTTCTCGCAAATGATTTGTTCTTCTTGGTCTTTCTTGTGGCATCCATGAGGGTGGTTTTAAATCTGTGCCGTATGAGCCACACCCCAAGATTGCTGAGATGATTCTTGATGTCAGGCAAAGGGCATTGTCGCGTCCTTCTATTACTCCTACTGGGAGGCCAATTCCTGCTGCATCGAGTTCTCTTCAAGTCACAGGTAATATCATGATAGGTGAGGTTGATGCCGAGTTCTTTTTCTATCATCTTTTGCTTTTGCTTGTCATGGTTTGCTTGTTTTTTGCTTGTAGGGAGCACCAACATGCTTCTTTCTGAGAATGAGGAGGACGAGGAGGCACAGGTAATGCTTTAGTTTTTGAAAAGCTTCATCTGCTTCTTCTATCCACTCGAACTTGCCTGTCTTTTTCAATAGTTTAAAGAATGAGATGCCTTTTTCTCCTAAACGTGATATGAATCTATTGAGGGCTGCCATCCAAACCATCAACTTCTAGACGTCCTTGATTTTTCTTGGTGTCTCCATGTCTAGGACTGCCTTGATTTGCTTTGTGCTTGATTCGATTCCTCTATTACTGAATAAAAAGCTGAGAAATTGTCCTGCTGGAACCCTGAAAGTGCACTTGTTTGGGTTGAGTTTCCATCTCCACTTCTTCAAGATTGTAAAAGTTTCTTGTAGATCTTTTATCAATGCATCGGGTTCATTTGTCTTGACCACGACGTCATCCACATAGGCTTCAGCGTTTCTTCCTATTTGATCTTTGAAGGTTGTTTGAATTGCTCATTGGCAGGTTGCTCCTACGTTCTTCAAGCTAAAAGGCATTGATACATAGCAATATGCCCCGAATGGTGTCATGAAAGATGTCTTGCTCTGGTCTTCTTCTCTGAGGGATATTTGATGATATTCAGAGTAGCAATCTAGAAAGGAGAGTAGAGATGCCCCTGCTATTGAATCTATCACTTGGTTGATTCTTGGGGGACTGTACGGGTCTTTGGTGTAGTGTCTGTTGAGGTCGGTGTAGTCGATGCACATGCGCCAGTCTGGCGAGTTCTTCTTTTCCACCAATACTGGGTTTGCTAACCAGTCTGGGTTGATCATTTCTCTGATAAAACTTACCGCCATTAGCTTCGTGAGTTCTTTCTTGATTGCTGCCTTTCTGTCTGGTGCAAATCTTCGCAATTTCTATTTGATGGGTTTTGATCCCTTGTTCATGTCAATGATATGCTCAACCAAGTCTCTTGGGACTCATGCATGTCAGCTGGCTTCCAGGCAATGATATATTTGTTGTTGCTAAGAAACTTGGTGAGCGCGAGTTCCTATTTAGGATTGATTTCCGCACTGATGGTCGTCGTCTTTTTGGGATCACCAGTTTTCAGGTCGATCTTCTGTATCTTTATTTCTGTCTCCTGCGGGTTCATCGTTGCTGCTATCATGGCAATCTCCCTTCTTCCCTGTTCACCTTGTAATCTTTCTGCTATTTGGATGGCTTGCACATCGCAATCATATGCTTTCTGTAGATCACCTTGTACTGATAATATCCCTTTAGTTGTCGGCATCTTGAGTAGTAGGTACGAATAATGAGGTACAACCATGTACTTGGTTAATGCTGGTCGCCCCAGGATTGCATGGTAGCATGATTCGAAATTTTCTACATCAAATTTGATGAACTCCATTCTGTATTTTTCTTTGGTGCCAAAAGTGACTGGCAACGTGATTTGTCCCAAGGGTACTGCTACTGTTCCGGGTACTATGCCATAGAACGGCGTAGTTGTTGGCATAATCATCCTTTATCATCGATGCTCATCTTCTTCAACGTTGTAGTGAATAATCCACCGAACTCTCGGTGTACAATCCACCGAAAATGAGGTCCGCCGAACTCTCAGTGTTTTAATCCACCGAAAGCCCCTACCTGGTGCACTAGCTGTCGATGTTTCATCACTGATAGCCCACCACCGGGGTACCCGGGAGGGTGTTTTTGTTCGTAGGAGCTTGGTAGACTGTGGAACTTGGTGGATACAGCAACAAGCTTGACAAGACAGACAATTTTATACTGGTTCGGGCCCTCGACTTGCGTCGAGTAAAAACCTTTACGTCCAGTTGGCGTGAGCCTGTTGCGTTGTATTGATGAATAGAGGGATCGTGGTGCGCTACGTAGTTTGCCTTTTTTCTTTTTTACAAGGGATACCCACAGCAGCCTTATATGGGGCGAGGCTCGCTGCGGGTTCTATGATTCCAAGTCGGATTCTAGGAACAAGTCCTAAACTAAGAGTTTCGTACTCTTTTCCTATTACATTCTGTCTAGGTTATGGTAATTCTCACATTGTGTTACTCCGTGTTGTACTTGAATCAGGCGGTGGGTTCTTCGATCCTCCGTCTGTATTCCATCTTCTTGGGGAACCTCCGGTGTCCCCCATCGACAGCCCCCTACAAGCAAGAAGCAAATGAGACATGATAAGCAAAAACAGAAGATTTCAGAAAAAGAACTTGGCATCAACCTCACCTATGATGATATTACCTGTGACCTGAAGAGAACTCGATGCCGCAGGGCTCACCCTCTGAGCAGTAGTCACTGGAAGATGAGACAATACCCTTCGCTTGACATCAAGAATCATCTCAACAATCTTGGGGTGCGGATTATATGGCACAGATTCAAACCCATCCTCATGAATAGTATAAGAGAACCCAGACCTAGAAGGAACAATCCATTTTTGGGAAGCAGAGGCAGGAGCAGTTTGGGCAGCAGCTTCAGCAGGATCAGCCTCCTAATAGCAGGAAGCTAGACAATGAAACCTTGGCCAAACCCCTAAAAAGGAATAACAAGACATCAGCCGAGGAAAAGAAAAGAACTCGCAAAAACAAGATTCAAAAAAAGACAAGCACTTACCGCAGGAGGAGGGTTGGAAAAAGTATACTCCTCAAGCTAAGGAGGAATGCAAGGGACATTACCAAGAACCTTGTTCGAACATAGCAACAGATCATCATCATTAAGCACCACTTCGACCTTAATCCAGGACGAGTCAAGAACCCTGGTGTACTCAAAACCAAGGTGCTCCCTCTGCATGAGAGGTTGCACAAGATGACCGAAGAACCCAGTAACAATGCCAAGGCCGGTAAGGCCCTGCGCCTTCACATAACAAAGACGAACAAGAAGAGGATTGATTGCCAGAAGCTCAGCATCAGAAGGCTTTTAAGCCCACGGACTAGTGTCTTCTGGCATAACAGACAGATCAGAAGAGAAGTAAGGAGAAGTCTTGGGGACATAGAACCACTTGTTTGCCTAAACCTTTTTGTTAAAGAAATCAAGGGTGGAGCTCAGCAGCCATCCCTTGACGAATCTGGATCGTACAACAACCAAAAGGCACTATTTTTGAATCCAGCTTAAGACGGAAGAAGCAACGGAAGAGATTGGGGGAATCCCAAGATACACCACACATATGTGTGCAAAGGCAGACATAGAACCCCATTAGGAGAAAGGTGATAGAGCTGAAGACCAAAGAACTGGAGAAACTCCAAGAAGGCGGAAAACAAAGTCCCGCAGCGACAAAAGCAACAAACAAGATCATCTGATCGGCAGAAGGATTAGGGACAAGATCCTGACCAGGCAAAGCATACCCGAAAAGCGACTGGTCCTGTAGTAAGCCATGCTCCACGAGCTCCTCAAGATCTGCCGTCGTCGTCACCAGCACCGACCAAGCTCTCTATGTAAGACAAACTATTTTAAAAGCTTTTCAAACGGTTTTACTATGATTGGTGTACTATTCTAAATTGGTGTATTGTTTGCTTCATGTGTGATTTTCTGGGATGCTTGTGTAGTGTTCTACGATCGTGTCTAGTCGGTGAGCTTTGTGTTGACAATCAAGAAGAAGTTGGAGATAAAGGAAGTAGTTCTACAAAAGTTTGGACTACAGAAAAAGGATCTAAGTTTAAAGTAAGTATAGTTGGGACCACCCTTTATCTATTCATGATATGCACTAAAATCATGTGCATGTGTCTCCTTGCTACCTTATTAAGGATTACCTACTTTTTATCACCTTTTGCCTTGTCAACCGGGGATGTTGCATATGGGTAGTTTATGCTAGTGCTTTATAACCATGATCTTGTAATCTGATTAACGACTATGTAACTAAAATGCCCGTGCTAATGCTATGAATTTAATTTGGAAATGACATGAAATAACCAAACAACGACATCTTTGAATAGTTTAAGTCACATGCAATCAGATAGAAGCATATACATTATCCAGAATACACTCACCCATAACAAATGCATAATAAATTTATGTCTGACATATCTATACCCAACTAATTTATTTGATTAAGTAGATCTAGTTCTCCAAGGATATCATACGTAAATTCCTTTGTGTTGCTCTTCAAAATGTCTACTAAAAATTTTGTCCTCGGTGATTCAAGCTCTCTGAGTTAAAAAAAGTTAACTTATTAATTTGCACAATTTTTTCAGCCATGTCCAATATGAATAAAATATAGAACCCATCTCGAAAATAAGGCAATAGTACCTGTAAAACAAACACAAAGACTATAAGTGTAATTATGAAATATCTGAGAAAGCAAAAGAAAAAAAAGAGAGACAGGTAGTTTATTTATCACCAAATAGAGATAAATAGTATATGATAGCAGCTGGAAATTCTTTGTCCTTTAATCAGGGTATTCAGGAAGAACAGGTTGTTCCAGCTAGATACCGTCAAGAATTCCTGACTATTGCATGGGAACAGATTCATGTTAGAAGTATTTTTCCTTTCTAATATTTTTCTATTGGAGGTTCTCTCATTCCTTTTATTGAGCATAATGATGCGAATCGGGCTTTAATGAGTTCTAATATGCAGCGAGTTTAATGAGCATATGTATCTTATAGTGGTACAATTTTGGATTTTGTAGTCCCTGTCAGGCCCGCATTGAAGCAATTTTGCTAGTTCTTTATAGTCTATCCGGTCAACATACCTTGGATCTCGTCCAAATTGTGTTTTGGACTGTTCATTTTGCAAAAAAATTACACATTATATTTTTTAATTAGTGACACAACTAATATATGATTTATCTATTATAGAGATTAGTCAGTGAACAAATATTCCATCTTACAGCAAACTGGAGGTCCATGTGGTGGTGTTGCCCTTTCTCCGATAAATAGGTTTTGTTGGATGCAGCAGTCCAAATAGCAAGGTTGAGCAATCACGATCCATCCCGAACAAGTTAATGAAACATGATATGGTCATCAATTTTTCAGCGAGTTAATGAAATCGGATATGGTCTTTGCTTCGGACCCATTCTTTGCTACAAAACACGATACCGAACAAGTTAATTATTGTGGTACTTCTAGAAGCGGCAATGAAAAATCAATAAATTAGAACAAAATGATTTACTTTAGAATGGCTTACTCTAAAGATTCAGGGTCGCTGTTAAGCAGCATGCATGTACGAAATGCAGACAATAGGTCGTTCCTATTTTTCAATGTTATTGTACCCGACAACATCATATATATTAACTTTAAATCATAGAGCATTCTAACATCATCAGGATTATTGCTGGCTTCATTTTCTTATGCATCGTCCAGTAACCCTTTCGCTATGTTTAGCGTGGAGTTATACAGGATGGCAGATTGCTTTAACCTAAAGTTATTTATATCATCCTACAAATATGAATTCATGATTATTAAACAATCAAATTAAAGAATTTCACAGTAATATTTATATAAAATTTTACCTGGGTAACAGGGTCAGACAAAGTTGTTCTAGTCCAATATTCCATACAATTAAGCATCCATAAATCGCAGCTTACACCGTGCAAAATTTAAAAAATTATTAAATATGAGATACTATGCCATATACACAACAAGTATATATATGATGTTTTACCCATCTGTTTGCATTTTGTTGGTGAGCATATGTTTTTTTTGGCCAAGATGCCACATCGATACCGTATTTCCATTTTCTTCAGTCCAGTTGTATATGCGTTGCCACATGCTTTATTAGTCTTTCCATTCCTATTAACTATTACGACAAAAACACTAAGATTGAGAAGAGGGTATTAAAGAATTTAGAAATATTTATAATTAAGGTACAACAAAATGGAGATCTTGAAATTCTATCATTTCTTGTCCGAATGAATCCAAAACATGTATCTCACCAACTGAAGCATTAACAATGCCTAAGTACCAGTGATACTTCACAATATTAATTGGAACGAACACCTGTAATAATAAAGTTTTATCCAAATTATTTATATATCTTTGGATCGACAAAAATTCTGCATCTATAAGAGTTCACGGTGAAGCTTACCATATGAGTTGGTTTAAATAATTTCGGACCTGTGTTTGAATAATGTCAGTTTTACCATAGTTGGAGTACGTCTCAGGGGTCTCTCCATCATATTGTAGCAATTGAGTAATAAAGGTGTTTTTCCAAATAAACTCTCCACCTTCTCTATGCATAAGATGTTCCTCATGCCCCATCAATTGGATGTATGCACTTATGACCTGAAAGTTTGTAATTTGTCGATTAAAAACGGCACATAATTTGCATGCACATGAGCTGAATGCCCTAATGTGCTAATACAAAAGCAGTTTCAAAATGCTTACAGTGCCATCAGCACTAAAAAGGCAGTCCATGTCATCTCTTTTTACCCAAGCATCGTCGAATCAGACAGGTTTAATATCTTCTTTTTTCCCATCATGTACTCAATTACATTGTAATCTTCTTGTGTACACATGTAGTCTACAACCAAAATAAACTTACTAATTAATTCTATAATATTAAAAATAAAGAAATATTTAAATGACTGACCTTGAGGCAAGAACTTTGCATTATTTGCCTCTTAGGTTTATTACATCGAGGTATCTCCATCAAATCCTCGTCATCATGCTCACTGGTTTCTTCTTTTTCTACATTAACTATCTGTACAACACTATCTTTGATCTGCACTTTCTCTTTGATATGCACTTCTTCTATGTCCCAAATCCCTGTTTGCATATGCAATATTATAATATCAATGTCAGATATACAAGAGTGGATATGTGAGTTGTTTGAGAGTTCATTGCATACCACATCATCGTCGGCACGTCCGCTTCTTTGTCATCTTCTGATTCTAGATAAATGTCACACAACCGACCAATATATTAGAGCACAAGCACTAAATTCGCCATTTGACTAGCAAACATCCATACTTAAGACCTAATAAACCCGGTAGTCATCCAGAAACCTCGAAGGATTTCAAACATTTCCATTACAGCCAAGATCGTAATAAGTTCAGCAATCATCGTTCACAAATTACATAAAGTTCGCACATAGTTTAGCACATCGGAGTTTAAATAGAGTTATTACAAATCAAGTTCAAATTTGAAATAGTGAAAGAAAATTTAGTTCAAATCCACACAAATAGTTAGTTTGAAATACAGTGCCACGTCCATGGTCAAGTCCAACAAAAGCATAGTGATAAGATAATATGGAGTGACTGTGCCCAAGCTCTAGTCATCACCCATAGTGGGGTAGAAACAGTTCTGACAGTAGCCATAGTACATCTCACCATCTGCAACAACATAGAAAATAAAACCTTGAGTACGAGAAGGTACTCAGCTAGACTTATCCATCATAAACTAAAAATAAATTAACTCCAAGGATTATGCAAGGCTGTATAAGTGGGCTAGCTGACTCATTTGTTTGTAGAAAAAGCTTGAGATTATGAAGATAAATATTTAAACCTTCTAGCTTTGCATTTTAAGTCATTAACCTTATCATGCTATATTAACACCTGAACTAAACAAGCATGGTATAAATTATTCAGCAACAATAATAACCATTTCAGGTTGAGCATCTTTCAGCATCAACATCATAACCATCTTAGCTCTTTGTTTAAGTTTTTACTATGATGCCGCTACTCAAGTGTTCACTATACAGGATTGATGGCGATTTGAATCGATTACTATCCAGCTGGCGGGTATTCCCCACACAAATCACACTCACCCGCTAAAGTGAGCTACAGGTCACCAACCGTCCATTCGGGTAAAGTCACGAGTTCAACAGGTACCATCACACCTGGTGACCGCCCGGCTGCCAGCAGGGCGCACCATACTATATTCAGGCCTCACCACTGCGCCCCCTAGGCCCCCCATCATCTCCAATACGATGCGTACAGCAGGTCGATTGCTAGCCCAAACAAACTTATGGCTTCGCGGTCAGAACGACTTATCCTCCTAGCTAAATATGGGGCATGCGTTCAATATGACTTGAGGACGTACAACCAATGGGGTCCTAGTTCGACACAGATGGGATAAAACAACACAGAACCTCCAGTTCTGTCCACAACACCAATCCTGCCCGGTCTCGATTTATTATCTCCACATGGTTATTCATGATAACAACATAACCAACCATCTAAGTCACCACCTATAGCTCGCGGATGACAGGAAATCACCGGACTTCTACCGGTCTACTTTAAGCAGGGCTAAGCAGATAACTACTGGCGTCATGTTTTCCAGCAATCCTGTATGATGCAATGGTGCATATGAATATAAGGAATGCATGTGAAATACAAATGACAGGTGATGATGATGAATAAGTGCACATATTAAATCATTAACATCATCCAAAAATATTTATCATAAGCACATGTTATCTACTGCATTCTCTTTTGTAAATACCCTATACAAGCATCACAATAAACAATGACTTGCACACTTTTAAAAGAAATTATAGAAGAACATACATTCAGAACATAAATCTGAACAGAACTGAAAGCACTAACAGAAAACACATGTTACTAGGACAAAAAGAGGCACTTTGATAGCATGAAATGATATTGCAAGCCATTAACAAGTATATAAGTGTTGACACCATTTTTCGACACGTGTCAATAAGGATCGGGAAGACTAAACTAAATCGGCAAGAAGGTGGTTATTCTCCAGTATTGCTTCTGAGTTGCCGATGGATGATTGCCGATAAAGGACATGTTGATCTCGTACATTGCCGATGAAGCCAGAGGGCTGTTGCCGATGGAGAGAGAGGCATGGTTGCCGATGGAAAGCAGAGCTGAAGAACGTGGAAAGCAGAGCTGAATCATTATCGATGGGTTTTGCCGATGGAATCTACAGAGATGAGGAGCGTGCCGATAGAGGTTTCATCGTAAGCAATGGATAAGGAAACTGGCAATATTTATGCCAATATTTTAATAGTTTACTTTTGAGTCCGACCTTGGTACAAGTCATTATTTTTTATTCCTTAGAGGTAAGATTTGTTTAGGTAATATTTTGTCGTGTCTGTTTAGGACTCATAGTACCAGGGTATAAATATGTACCGAGAGGCAATGTAAAAGGGGAATCAATCAAATACAACAAATCTATTACTTTTATCTACTTTTCAAGCAATCTACTTTTCGACGACTTCGTCACCAGTACCTTTTCCTTTTCAACGAGTTCTTTCAAGAATCGACGGGCTGCATCAACTTGATCTCCGGCGACCTTGCAGGTTCCGCGTCTACCGAGCATGATTCAGGCTTTGACATCCGGGCGTATCGCTGTCGTCTCGTCTGATCTGTTCAACAGTTATCGAATATCCTCTGAGCTTTGACGTCCGGGCGTATCGCTGTTGTCTCGTTCGGGTTTTATTCAAATTTATCATCCTTGTCGATTAACAGGTCAAATCGACTGGCATGCCTTGATATCGAACTTGGGTATTAGCCCGGTGTGTTTGCAGATCCAACGCCTTTTTGCATCAACACATCTTTTGGCATGCCCGGTGGGACCAAGTCAACAGATTTATCATGAAGAATCCTACTGATATCACTCTAGAAAACATCATCGAGATATCAGAATCAGATCTCATGGAGGATCAGAGGCAAGCCATGGCCAAAGCTATGGAGGATTATAGGCAGCTCTGCTTGAAGTCTTTCAGCATGAATAGGGGAGGAGAAGTCATCCAGAAGCAAGATCTGTCGTTGCCTCGGCAGGTAACCTTTGACTCTAACCCTGGTAAATTACACAAGATGGTTAATTCTGCATTAAATCAAGCTTTGATCAACCACTCCACCATGCTATCCAATACTGTCTACAATGCTGTTGTGCAAACGTTAAGGGACGGACAAGCACCAGGGTATGTCGGGCCGGCATATCATCAGCCGGGATCGGCATCTACCAGTACTCCATCGGCAACTCCAGCCGTTGAGAGTATGGAAGCACCTACTCTTTCAGCTATATCAGGACCATCCGTCATTGAAGCCACACCGATAGGATCAGATCTAATATCTCAGGAGAGGCCTAGTACTCAGTTGAGCACAGAACTATCGGCATCGGCAATGTCAGGTCCTTCAGGTCAACATAGTCAAACTGCTGCTAATTGGTGGGGATACGGTATGCCTCCAGGTCCATCTACTGCCAACTCTGGACTACCTCAAGTGCATGATGTAGCAGGGAAGGGTCCAATGACATCGGCTACTCCAATTTGGCCGGTGGCTCAAGTGCCGCATTATTCTACTGTACCTCCTGCTATACAGCCATTGTCAATGGGATTCTACGCACCTCCACAATAGATATCTTATGCGAATCCATTGACTAATCCTCCACTAGTTCAACAGAGAGCTTCCACTGCAGAGCAGCCCATAGTACCATTCATATCTTAGTCTGGATTACCTGCAATTCAGGGCAATTATGCTAGCTATCATCCATCTATACAAGAGCATCAATTGTCTGCATGCTATCAGCCATCGGCAAGCCAGGTGCCGATGAGTTACAATCTCAATTGGTCAGGGCAAGCGCCAATTCAGCAACCTACTATTCAACCAAGCTACCAAGCAATAGGGACTCAACGGTATAGTCCACAGACAACTTTCCAGGAACAAGCATCGGCAAAACAGCTGATGAACTTTACTCCGCAGATTGGTGCCGTGAATATGCCAATTTATCCAAGCCAAGTGCCATAGGGGTATGTAGAAGCATATCAGCCAATGCCTCCAGTAGAGATCCAGCCAGTGCATCGGCAAGATCAGGATGCACTCTTGACCGATAAGATTGCAGAAGTGATGAAAGAACAATTTGGGATTCAGCCCAAGATCGATACTTACTCTTATCGGACTCCATATCCTTCATCTTATGATTCAATTCCTTTCCTGAATCGGTATAAGGTGCCAGATTTCACTAAGTTTTCTGGGCAAGATGATACATCAACAATGGACCACATCAACCGATTCATTATCCAGCTGAGGATCCGTTTGTTCTCGTCCTCTTTATCTGGATCAGCATTCGCGTGGTTTATATCATTGCCACCGAACTCTATTCTTACTTGGACCAATCTAGAAAGAAAAGTTCACAAGTAATTCTTTGCTGGTGTCCATGAAAAGAAGCTTACCGATTTAATGAAATTAAGACAGCGAAGCGACGAATCAGTAGAGAGTTTCGTGCAAAGGGTATGAGACATGAAGAACAAGTGCTACAGCCTAGTTCTTGATGACCGCCAGTTAGCTGGTTTGGCTTTCCAGGGTTTGTTGCCGCATCTCAGGGATAAATACGATGCTCAGGAGTTTGAAAGCTTAAGTCATATTGTGCAGAGGATCTCTGATCAAAGTGCTCAAGCTCTACAACATAGAAAGAGCTGGAACAAGAAGGTGTCCTTTGTAGAGGCAGAGAAATCAGATTCAGATGAAGAACCAACTATCGGCCTGGCTGAGTGGGTAAAAGGTAAAAAAACCTTTATCGTGTCCTTTTGGTCAGAAAGAGCCAGAGAAATTCACGTTTGACGTCACAAAGGCCGATAGAATATTTGATCTGCTACTTCAAGAGGGCCAAATCAAGCTATCACCCAATCATGTGATTCCATCGGTAGATGAGCTGAAGAAGATGAGGTACTGTAAATTTCATAATGCAACTTCGCACAGTACCAATGACTGCAAGGTTTTCAGACAGCAGTTGCAATCGGCAATTGAATCTGGGAGGATCAAGTTTGACAACTCTAAAGCTCAGAGGCCGATGAAGATTGATCAACATCCTTTCCCAGCAAACATAGTGGAGGCCGTAAACAAAACCAAAGTGTTGACATCGGTAAGTGCTAAGAGGAGAGCATCGGTGGATCCTAGAAATCAAGCAACTACCGATGACTTGAAGGGGAAAGAGATAGTTGAAGAAAGAAATAGTTCAAGAAGGCCTCCTAGACCAGCTTCGTACAGAATTCTAAGTGACCGCTATCGGCATCGGCAAGAGGAGTTGCGTTGGGAAGCGTGGCATCAGCACAAAGACCATTGGAGATGCCCCTTCTTCATCTATTGTTGGGAAGAAGGCATTAAATTGCCTACTGTTGATAGTTGCCCTGAGTGCAATGGTTATGACTGAACCGATCGGGCAGAAAGAAGGCCGCGCTATGGTAATCGGAGCAGATACATCGATAAGCCGATCAGAGAAGGGGTATCGGTACATGATCGGCTAGGGGGCAGAACCAGTGTGCATGAAAGATTGGGTAGGCATGCTGACTATTTGCTGATGAATCAAGAGGAGCTCGAGGAGATGACCAATGCAGGAGTCCCTGATGAAACAGTACTCTGCAGGGATCCCAATACAAATTGCCTAGGTTCAAGTGCAAAAATTTACCAACCCGTCTGGAAGACGAAGCTTCCTCAATGGTGCCCTAAAGGTCTAACGAGGACTCAAAAGAGGAAGATGCAACGTGAGCACAAAGAGGAAAGTTCCTGTGGAGCAAAAACTCAAGTATGACGGCTGAAGCGCAAAAGTGAAGGTCCATCGGCAGACATCAGCATGGTTTTCCTATTGCCGATGAGGTTCTTAGCACCTGCCAATAAAAATATATATATAGATAAAGTGCTTGTTCAAAAAGAATGTATCGGCACTACGTTAATGTGAAGTTTTACAAATTACCGATACATCACATTGCCGATGAAAAGGGAGGTTTACAAGTTCAACAATGAATGGATAGTTGATATCGCACGCAGGCGAATTTGGTAAGCTTCCTCCAGTATCCTTGCATCTTCATCGGCATTGCCTTCAACTGGCTTGATCTTCTTCTTGAGCGCCAGCGTCTTGAGGACTTGGTTGTCCCTTTCTTGCTGAAGAGTCTTGACAGTTTCGGGCATTTGGGCCTTCTCATGATTTGCTGCGTCCAAGGCTCCTTCAATCTATCTCAGCTCTACTAGTAGGGCTTCTCTTCTTGCCAATAGTTGAGCAATCTTATCCTCCAGATCTGCACAAGAGGCTTCTAGCTTACCGATGTCTTTGTGCTTCTCATCGGCAAGTTGCTTATGCTTCATCATGTCCTCCTGGAGTTTTGCCTGAGTGGCTCTATCGGCAATCCGCTGGGCAGCCCTCTGATACTGCAACTGCCGACTCTCCAAATGTGCAGCTTGGAAGAGTGCTTCCTCGACATCGACAGGAATATGACCTCGAATTCCTTTAAAATTTGCTCTTGCAGAATCAGAATCCTGGATCAGTAAAGAGGTCTCCTGTTGCAGTAAGGATAATAGTGTTGACTTGGTTTCAGGTGATAAAACTCCAAGGGTTGGAGCAGAGCTTTCTTCAGAATCTTCATCATCGGGAACAATCCCACTAATAGAGAAGGAAAATAGACTATCGGGGGAATCTTGCTCCTAAAAAGGAAAAGGTGATGTCAGCAGAAGAGCCCAAAGTCTTAAAGGTTATCTAAGGAAGTTAACTCACCTGTTTCAAGACAATCTCTCACCTTTGGCTCGGAGAAACAACCTCAGGTACAATTACAGATGACGTTTCTTGTGTTGGTACCTCAATTGGTTGCTGCTGCGACACCGATGCCGATGAAGATCCTTGTATGGGTACAATGGCCGATGGAAGAGCAGTTGCCGATGGAGAAATCTGCACAGATACGTCAGGCGATATCGGGCGAGGCGAGGACGCCGATGGAGATGGTGTAAGTCTTGCCCGCTTGGATTATGATTCTTCGCCCAATGAAGCCTTACGCTTGTGCTGTAAGATATCGACATCGGACGGCTGGGGGGCATCGGCAATGGATGGCTGAGGAATCGGTACACTTGGAACGGTTGCCGATGCAATTACTCGATGCTGCAAGAGAGACAGATGAGTAAAAGTGCCGATCCAATAATCAAGGTTTGAATAAAGAATACCTCTGGAGGGTCATCAAGGACAACAAGGTGGGGCGATGAAGGTGCTGCAGGTGGAGACGAAGGGCGAATTACCAATGAAGGTTCTAGTGGTGTAGAACTCACGCCCTGAAATGTGAAATCGGTAAATCACAGCAATTAGCATCTGCAAAAGAAAGTGAGGTGGTTACCTAAGATGTCTATGCCAAAAATGTGACCGATTTGGAGCTCTTCTTGGTACGACCACGGCCCACTAGAGCATCTAGCGAGGGAGCTTTATGGCCGATGATGGATACCGGAGAGATCGGTTGCAACCGTATGACTTTGTCGCTCTTACTTAATGTTGGAACTGGGTCATCAACCTAATAGAAAGGGGTTAGTTGCCAATGAATCAAAGGGAAGTTAAAAGAAGTGCAGAGAGTCCCTTACCGCATCGGCAGGGATGGCGTGATCGGGATCAATGAGATTCCAGTAAAAATGAGGAGATGCAAAGAATAGCTGCTCTTTCCATTCTTGCCACCATAATTTGAAGGATTCGGTGATGAAGGAAGCCGGTACCCAATTGGTCAGATTAACAGCAGATGTATCGGTATCGGGAAGGAGAGTAACAATCTTGTGCCAATCCACACGGTTCGCAATAGTCTCTCTCGGTTTAATCACGTCGGCAAAACAGAGGTTGATGGGCAGTTGTCCAAAAGCTAGTTGTCTTGCTGCTACTGATGGATAATAGAACTCGTATGTGGGATTAATGTTCTTCCCGCTTCCAAATATGTTGACCGGGATGGCACGAGGGGTGATTATTGCACTAATGTCGGCATCCTGGTTCAAAGCCTCATCGGTAAGGTTAAAGGAAAGAGGGAATCTTGCTGCTTCATCAACATACGGGACCCAGGCCCGAAGCTCAGAAGGGATGCCGATGTAGAATCTATGGAAGAGATTGCCGATCTGGACTCTGTTTGCCTCTGCCCCTGGTAATACTGCCAGTGCTTCTCTAAAGTTGATAGGGGGCGCGTTGCCGATTCTTCTTCTCCGAGTTGATAATCTTCAGGAAGACTTCGAGGGAATTGCTGGGCGAACAGATCAATGTGGAAATACTTGTGCATATGGGCATTCAACCACATATTGATGAACCACCAAGGGCCCCCCAGGTTGCCGATGGATTTGCCTTGCAGCAGCCTTTGTGATACTTGGTGAAGGAGATGGTAGCTGAGCCAAGAAGGTATCGGCCCAGTGGGAGTCTGACACCACTAGCCAACAGCTCTGCTACAGGAAGGTGCATGTTGGTCGGTCCAACTGTTCTGCCACAGAAAATAAATTTCTCAAGCCACATATTCAAAAAAGCTGAATGTTCCCTGTGACTGACTGAACTAGATTTCTTATACTCGCTGATATAACCAGTCCAGCCACCAATGTTCCTGGTAGTCAGCCGATGCTCAGGTTTTCGCTGGAACAGTGAGTTGTCATCGGCAGATGAGATGTCCAAGCCACTGAGCATGTACACATCAGCAAGGGTTGGAGAAGCTGGCCCATGTTTGAAGATAAAGGCATTCAGGGTATCAGACCAGAAATAGGAGGCGGCAATTAACAATGACTCATTCCTATCCATATCGGCAATAGATATTCTAATGCACTGTTCTAATTTGCGTTCCGCCCAATATAGCTCCATTGGTTTGGTGACTCTCAAATACCAATCTTTCCATCCCTTGGTGGTTTTTGGCCAGGATCAAAAGGTATCAGTCCAGAATCCCAAGTCAAAATTCTGAGCTCTAAAGGGGATTCGATTGGTTTCTGCGTTTATGATGTCGGTTGGGTCTGGATTTCCCATTGGGCCTAGGCAGATAAATTGATTCTGATGCGTTGGAATGAGAAGATTATTGCAAAGTTCCTGAGATTAAAGATTGGGACTAAGGAAGAGTCATGAACTGCGTGAAGAAGGAGAAACGAAATGTCAGAGGAAGAGTAAAGAAGAAGACTAACCTTGGGGACGTCGAAGCGAATAGCCATAGCCGCAACGAAGATGGAGAAAACAAAGAATGCTAATGGAGAATAAGAATCGTCGTCAAGAGTGCTGCCGATCAGGATCGTTAAAGGATCGTCTGTTGATGTCGCCGCTGGAGAGAGAAAAGCTAGGGTTTGAATCACAGATGAAAAATGGGCCGCGGCGGAGAAAGCATTATATGGGCCTGTCGGTACAGGATTTCCACTACCGTGCGCACAACTCTCAAGGAGAAGTTCAAGCGGTTTGGGCAATTATGGCCTGGAGGAAATTTCGGCGCATAAAGTATTTTATACTCCGAAATTGGGGGGCATGTGTTGACACCGTTTTTCGGCACGTGTCAATAAGGATCGGGAAGACTAAACTAAATCAGCAAGAAGGTGGTTATTCTCCAGTATTGCTTCTGAGTTGCCGATGGATGATTGCCGATAAAGGACATGTTGATCTCGTACATTGCCGATGAAGCCAGAGGGATGTTACCGATGGAGAGAGAGGCATGGTTGCCGATGGAAAGCAGAGCTGAAGAACGTGGAAAGCAGAGCTGAATCATTATTGATGGGTTTTGCCGATGGAATCTACAGAGTTGAGGAGCGTGCCGATAGAGGTTTCATCGTAAGCAATGGATAAGGAAACTGGCAATATTTATGCTAATATTTTAATAGTTTACTTTTGAGTCCGACCTTGGTACGAGTCATTATTTTTTATTTCTTAGAGATAAGACTTGTTTAGGTAATATTTTATCTACTTGTTTAGGTAATAGTCTATTTAGGACTCATAGTACCAGGGTATAAATATGTACCGAGAGGCAATGTAAAAGGGGAATCAATCAAATACAACAAATCTATTACTTTTATCTACTTTTCAAGCAATCTACTTTTCGATGACTTCGTCACCAGTACCTTTTCCTTTTCAACGAGTTCTTTCAAGAATCGACGGGCTGCATCAACTTGATCTCCGACGACCTTGCAGGTTCCGCGTCTACCGAGCATGATTCAGGCTTTGACGTCCGGGCGTATCGTTGTCGTCTCGTCTGATCTGTTCAACAGTTATCGAATATCCTCTGAGCTTTGACGTCTGGGCGTATCGTTGTCGTCTCGTTCGGGTTTTATTCAAATTTATCATCCTTGTCGATTAACAGGTCAAATCGACTGGCACGCCTTGATATCGAACTTGGGTATTAGCCCGGTGTGTTTGCAGATCCAACGCCTTTTTGCATCAACAATAAGTAAATAAGGATAGAATTGCATTAGGTATTCAGACTGCATAGAAAATTCTACAAAAATTACAGAAGCTTAAGCATGCATAACATGGCCTAGCATAAAATTTTTAGGTCAAAACAGCAACTACTTTAGTCTACACAAAAATGACAAGGTAGCACAATAAATCAGCCTAAAATACTTTATGCAGAGAAAAGTGTGAAACAACCGATCTCAAAATATAACTAGCTACTAGTTAGCATAAGAACAGCCTGCAAAAAATATCATACACAAATTCCTTATATATTATTTATTATGCATTTTTGAACATGCAATGTAAATAGCACAATAAATAAACATAGGAATAATTACACATGACATGGAAAGTAAACATTTTTCACCAATAGAGCATGTCATAACAAAACTGGATCACATTTTTTCGAGCATCCAAGATATACTTATGCATTTCTAAAGATAAAAGCATTTAATAAGAGTAAATAAAGCTATACAGAAAAGTAGCACAAATACATCTCATATTTTTCTCATACAGATCTCCTTATAAGAAAAATACTGGAACTTGAATCAACTCATTTGCACAAATATTGACTGAGATATGAAAATGAGAAGCCATGCAAGAATTTCTGGAAAACATTTTGAGGAACGAATTAAACCGAAACTGCTACATGTACCCGGATCTGAACCCAGAACCCTAACACTGCTAAGTACACCCGGTGCTGTGTACCCAGATGTGCTGACGACTGGGACCCGCAGGGACAACCCGGGCCCACATGTCAGCCGGCCGGAAACAGAGGATGGCGGTTGACCGGCGAGAACTCGCCGGCGGCGAGGTCTCCGGGAACGAGCTCGGCACCTACAGACTCAGCGCGACGACGTGAACGTAGCGGTGCAAGAAACGCGAGCTATTGCGGCGGTTTTCACCGGCGGCCACGCACGGCGGCAGACGGCAGCGGTGCACGTAGGCGAGCTCGCCGAAATCGGCCATGGCGAGGTGCGCACGAGCTTCACAAGGTCAAGGCGGTGCGGTTACGCACGAACAAGGAAGAAAATGACGGTCGGACGGACGTCCACGCGAGCGGCCTACGAGCGGCGGTGCTACCCGTGGCGGCGGTCCAGAAATCCGATGAACCAAGTGGTACATTGCCCAAATCGACTCCACAGACTCGATCCACACGTCCTAGCGACAATGATGCACCATAGAGGACAAAAAGAAACTGGGCGAAGGACGCTGGCCATGGTGAGCCGTGCGGCGGCCGTGACCGGCGAGGGAGAAGAACGGCCAAATCCGGCCCTACCTTAGGTCAAATCGAGCAGGGAAAGGGCGGCAAGCATAGAGCAAAGCAAGGCGGAGAGAATGGCTGGAGCGTATTTGAACGACGGTGAGCTCTAGCGGTGGCAATGGCACTGCTGCTGCCGCCGCGGAGAGGAGAGGGCAGGGGAAATGGGGAGTGGAGTAAGTTAATGCGGGGCTGGTGGAGTGGTGGGTGAGTAGCATAAGGCCGCAGCGCTCGAGCGGCTAGGCAGTGGAGTCGGAGCTCGACATCCACGTGGTGCGCGGGTAGGCGGAGGTGGGGCCGGGCCGAGTGAGTGGGAGCGGTGCTCCAGGAGTGGCCAACGGCTGTGGCGCGCAGTGCTTGGCCCGCCCTGTGGAGTGGGAGCGTCGTGCCCCGGTGTACGATCGCCGCGTGGCCGGCGTCGGCTACGACACCGTCGCGAGGAATGAGAAGGAGGGGAGAGGAAGATACAGTAGGTGGGTCCCATCCCCATTTAAATGAACTAAAAACAAATTTGCCCTGCATTTCAAAAACTAGGCTGAATTTGGGAAAAAAGATGAAATGTTGCTCTCGACGAGTAGAACATTTCACTTTTAAATGTCATAACCTAATTCGGCCTAGAAATTGAATTACAAAATTTGGAATTCAAACACATTTTTAAATAAAAGGAAAGCCCTATTTTATAAACTGTTTTTGGCCTTTTTGAACCCTTTCCAAGCATTTCCAAGAGATGACATAAAAATAAGTTTGGCTCCAAATAAAATTATCTACCAGCTCTATTTAACACTCATCCATAGATAGGCAACCTAGCATGCAGTTCTAGTTCAAATTAATAAAGCACCATTTTGACAATTTTCAAACAAATATAAATTAAAGCCACTTCACACTAAGTGACCAACATAGATATTGATCCAAACCGCATGCTAAACATTTCTAGGAATAAATAGAGACTAAAAACATTCCATTGTAACCATGACCAAATAATCTAGCATTTGGGCAACTATTTTAAATAAACAAGCAAGTTGCACACTATCATTTCATGTTTAGTAAATGACTATGCAAATGAGATGATTATGCTCATGATATGCAAAGAAATGCAAGCTTAACACCATGGGTGTTACAGCCCTTCCCCCCTTATAGAAATATCATCCCGAGATTTGAGTAGACTAACCATTGTTTATGAAAATCGGGATATACTTCTTTAAGATAGGCCTCAGTCTCCCAAGTGGCATCTCTATCATCATGATTGCTCCAAGACACCTTTATTGCTTAACCACATGATTCCTAGTCACTCTCTCTTTGACGTCTAGGAGCCTCATGGGTTTCTCCTCATATGTTAAATCTGAACTTATCTTGATGTCTTGGGTTTTAACTCTTTCTTCGTTTGGAACACGCAAGCATTTCTTGAGTTGTGACACATGGAACACAGGAAAAACTGCGCTCATCTCTTCGGGCAATCTTAACTTGTAGGCCACTAACCCTTTCTGCTCTATGATTTGATACAGACCCACTTATCGAGGTGCTAGTTTCCTTTTTACTCCAAAATGTTGCACTTTATTCATGGGAGAAACTTTCAAATGCACATAATCACCAACTTTAAACACTATAGGTCGTCTTCTTTTGTCAGCGTAGATCTTTTGACGAGACTATGCAACTGCAATGTGTTGCTGAATCATTCGAACCTGTTCTTCTGCTTCTTTAACAAAGTCCATAAGATAATATCTCCTTTCTCCAGGTCCAACCCAATTCAAAGGTGTTCTACACTTCCTGTTGTACAGTGCCTCAAACGGAGCCATCTGAATACTCTCTTGGTAACTATTATTGTAAGAGAATTCTGCCGATGGTAACCATTTTTCCCATGAACCCTTGGATGACAAAACACAAGCTCTTAAGATATCTTCAAAAATCTGGTTCACTCTTTCTGTCTGTCCTGAAGTCTAAGGACGATAAGCTGTACTATGATTCTACTTAGTTCCCAAATCTTTCTACAAGTGGTCCCAAAAGTGAGCGGTGAACTGAGATCCCCGATCAGATATAATGGTCTTAGCCACTCCATGCAAACATACAATTTCCTTAAGGTAAATGTCAACATATTGGTGTGGACGATATTCTATGTGAACTGGTATGAAATGCGCACACTTGGTTGTCGATCCACAATCACTCAAATAGAATCATGGCCCTTTCATGTGGTGGGAAGTCTAGAGATAAAATCCATACTTATATCTTCCCACTTCCATTCTGGAATAGGCAAAGGTTGATGCAAACCGACAGGTTTCAAGTGAACAGCCTTCACACGACAGCAAATGTCACATCTAGCAACATAGGATGCAATCTCTTTTCTCATCTTTGTCCACCAAAAATGAGATTTCAGGTCATGAAACATCTTACTAACACTAGGATGGATGGATAACTTAGATAAGTGAGCTTCATCCATGATCTGATTCTGAGCTCTCTATCCTTAGGTACTACCAATCGATCATCAAACCACAAAATTCCTTTATCATCCAATCTGAAATGCTTGGTGGGTTGTTTTTGCATCTTCTCTTTGATATTACCTATACCCTTATCAGTTTTTTGGCCCTCAATGATTTTTCTTTCAAGAGAGCAACTAATTTGAATATTGCATAGCACTACAGGATGCATAAGATCGAAACCATCTGCTAACAAAGGTTGTACAACATTGCAATGTGATTTTTGACTCAAAGCATCTGCCACTGCATTAGCTTTTCCTGGATGATACAATATTTCCACATGGTAGTCCTTGATGAACTCCATCCATCTACGTTGCCTTATATTCAGATCGGGTTGAGTGAAGATATACTTGAGACTCTTGTGGTCAATGTAGACATTGCAAAAATTACCAAGTAGGTAATGTCTCCAAATCTTTAGAGCATGAACCATAGCCGCATGTTCTAAATCATGTGTTCGATAATTCACTTCATGTTTTTTCAACTAACGCGAGGCATAGGCTATGACTCTTCCTTATTGCATAAGAACACATCCTAAACCCATTTTTGATGCATCACAGTACACATCAAAAGGTTTCTCTATATTTGGTTTTGCTAGAACAGGAGCAGTAGTCAACAACTCCCGCAAGGTACGAAAAGCTGCTTCACACTCCGCTGTCCAAGCGAACTTCTGCTCTTTCTGCAATAGATTTGTCATTGGCTTGGCTATCTTAGAGAAATCTAGGATGAAACGTCCGTAGTAACCAGCTAGACCTAGGAAACTCTGAACTTTATGAACAGAAGTCGACTCTTTCCAATCCATAACCTCTTGCACCTTACTAGGATCCACTGAAATCCCTTCATGAGACATAACGTGACCAAGGAAAGGAACTTTCTTGAGCCAAAATTCACTCTTGGAAAACTTTGCATATAGCTTGTGTTCCCTAAGCCTTTCCAAAACAATCCTCAAGTGTTTGGCATGATCTTCTTCATTTTCTAAATACATTAAGACGTCATCAATGAAACCACCACAAATTTGTCCAATTCAGGCATGAACACTGAATTCATCAGATACATGAAATAAGCAGGAGCATTCGTTAAGCCAAAGAACATAACAAGATACTCATACAAGCCATATCTGGTAGAAAAAGCAGTCTTAGGTACGCCTTCAGGTCTAATCTTGATTTGATGGTAACCTAACCTAAGATCTATCTTGGAGAACACTTTGGCCTTGGACAACTGATCAAACAAGATGTCTATACGAGGGAAGGGATACTTATTCTTGACGGTCACATCATTAAGTGGATGGTAGTCCATGCACATCCATAAAGATTTATACTTCTTCTTCACAAAGATGGCGGGACAACCCCATTCAGATGCGCTAGGGTGAATAAGACCCTTATCTAGCAACTCTTTCAACTATGTTTTTAACTCCATCACTCATTTGGTGGCATCTGATATGGCCTCCTAGAGATTGGGGCTTTGCTGGGCACCAACTCAATGCGAAACTCAACATCCCTATCAGGTGGAAGACCCGGGAGTTCTTCAGGGAAAACATCTAGAAACTCACACATCACAGGAATGTCAGGAAGAGGAATCACACGATTGGTGTAAGATACACTCTCCAGTTTAAATGTTCGGGGTAATGGTACTTGAAAAGTACCCTTCCCAAGTGGATTTCTGATCGACAACATCTTATTCCCTGTATCAATCACAGCACCCCAAAACTTCATCCAACTCATCCCCACTATCACATCCACACCTAAACCTGGTAGAACTATCAAGTTCAGTCGAAACCTCCACTTGTCTATATCCAAAGTTGCACCCTGTACCAACTGCCTAGTGGTTACATCAGCCCTAGCTGAGCTAACCTTAAACTCAATACTCAACTCAATTATCTTTTGATTATGCTTCTGTGCAAATGCTTTTCTCATGAAAGAATGCGATGATCCAGAATCAAACAAAACTACAATAGGGATTTGATTCACAGGAAAGGTACCAGCAGTCACTGGCTCTCCTGCAAGAATTTCCTAAATAGAGATGTCGTGAACACGAGCAGGGTAAGTATTCTGATGCTTCTTAGGAAATGGAAAGTTTCTTGCTAGGTCACCCTTCTGATTACAATTGAAGCACGGCCCAAACACAAGTGCTCCAACAACTGCAGAACTGCCCTGTCCTGCTTTCCCCTGTGTAGCAGGAACTTTGAATGCCTTTTGATACTTTTGCTGATTCTGAGCTGGGTAGTTGGTGTTTTTGTTCTGTGGTGGCCTGAACCTCCCCCCAGACACAGGTGGGTGATAAGGAGCACGATAACCAGGTGGGGCTCTTGCTTGAGAAGAACCACCCTCATTGGTCATCTTGCAACTCTTAGCTGTAGCATGGATATTGTTACTGTTCTCTTGCATCAGGTAGTCATTGAGAAAGTCATTGAAGGTACTACGAGTAGAAGTGCTCATTGTCTTCATCAGCTTGAACTAAGGCCCCTTTTGATCAGTGTTCACAAACTCAGGAGCATAGCAACCCAAGTTGCTGAAGGAATGCAGATACTCCTTCACTGTTCGAGTACCCATGGTGAGTGCCAGAAATTCTACCTTCTTCATTACCATAAGACTTGGGGGAATAAAGTTCCCATAGAACGCATGAGTGAAACGATCCCAAGTGATAGGAATGCCCTGCAGGAAAGTGGTGCGATGTTGCTTCCACCATATCCCCACAGGTCCCTCAAGCTGATGACAAGCATACTCAACTTTTAATTCTTCTGTTATCCTCAGGAGACAAAACTTGTCTTCCATGGTGTTGACCCACTCATCTGCCATGAGCGGTTCAGGAGCATCCCTAAAGATGGGAGGTTTGGTGTCCTGAAAGTCCTTGAAGTTGCTATACTGATTAGGTTGTGGACCCTGATGAATGTCACAACCCAAGTTGTCATGCAAAAGCTGCTCAATATTGCGTTGACTTCCCAGGAACTGTGCAAACAGTTGCTCAGCGTTGGTAAGAGGCGGAGGTGGTGCACCACATGCATCCTCTCCTTCCACACCCCCAGCGCCACCACTACCCCCAGCACCACTGCAAGTGATGGGCGGCATCTGCATATTTCAGCAACAAGTAATTATTAGGTGAATGTTGCCATAAAGAGAGGTCAATGTAAAATTATGCCAAACTGAATTTATCGAGGAGAATAAATTCATACAATAAATAGAGGCATAATAATCCAAATTCCACATCACAAATAATATTACTTCAAATCATCGCAAAGCATCTTACAACATCCAAATTTGCCAGCATACATACACTGGACTTTTAAAGGTGTGCAGATATCACCACATAAAACATAAAGAGGTTCCAACATTACATCAAAGTCTCAATAACGTACAAGATATTTCATGCCCACATGAAAAGAACGCAAAAGACCAACTAAAGACTAGTGAACATCAAGTAGCCTACTCCTTGTTGTTGCTACTCTCGCTGGAAGCATGATTAGCAGCTGCTACTGCTGCCCTGAGCTGACGAAGCTCATCCTGCATTTTGTGCAGCTCCTCCAGCAAAATAACATTGTAGGCACGGACATCCTTCATGTCACTCAGCACCTGCTCTTGGCGAGTCCTCAAGTTGCGTATCTCAGACAAGGCTTCATCCCTCTCCCGCACCATGCGAGCAACCATGGTGTCATTGCTCTCAAGAGAGGTCCTCATCTCTTCAAGTCTACCAGTCATCTGCCTAACCTGCTGCACTGATGTAAGGTCTCTCTGGATGGAGGCGTCCCTCTAGTGCATCGCACGCACAGTCATGCTCTCAGCATCCCTGCGCTGCTGCTTGGCATGGTCCCTCTGCACTATTATCCTGGACAACTCTGCATTCAGCCTGGTCATCTCAGCCTGGTGATCCTCCTTTGCCTGCTCCCTCGCAAGCTCAGAGGCATTAAAAGCCTCCTCCATAGTCTCAAAGCTAAGCTCCATAGAGGCATAAGCCTTCATCAGGGCAAACACCACACTAGCAGCACGAGTGTCACTATGGTGAATCTCATCAGCACTCCTCTCAAGGGATGTTCCTGGACGTTGAAACCAATCAGAAAGATAGGGACAATCTCTAGGAAAAATACCCTCAAAGAACTCAAGAAACCCAAGAGGCCTCTCCTCCATGATGTCCATCAGAACCTCATAAGCAGTGGCCATGGCTCCATCTGCAGGAGTCTGACCCCAGCAGTAGCAGTCCTGGCAGTCCACACCAGGTCGCCCTTTGCATGAGCTAGAACCCTGACCTCCACGGTGAACCAAGTGTTGTCCTCCGTCAAGTGGGTCCGCATCCAATAGTAGCTAGGCTCACTACTCGCCTGGTAGCCCGCTGCACCAAGAAGCCTCCACAGCAGTGTAGGCATGCGGTAGCGGTCCCAAAAGTCATGGGTACCATGAGGTGCAGCCCGAGTGTCATACGGGCTACGCGGAGCACGTCCACCCATGGACTTACGAGCAGTCTGCTTGGTCCGAGCCATCTGTCAAAAAGTTGTATGTCCCATAAGTTGATATTTTTAAAGAAATGAGATGATTTAATTATAAGGGAAGGAACAATGCAATGTATGAATGAACAATTTCACCATGATGCAGGCATGTTCCATACGTCCTCATGACCTAATAATCTAACGTGTTATGCGGTGGCATACATCATTCTCTTATTTATACGTAACTAATTCGTTCTACCGTTTGCGCAGTTAGTGTACCTGCTGAAAATTCATTTCAGCCCAAGTCCTACATGAATGCAATTTGATGTAAAAATTCACGCACCTTCCGAACAAGGTGAAAACACCGATTACTCACAACCCCCGCCATCTATGTATATGCCCAAATATACATACATGTAGGTGCACGCTACCCAAATCATCGCCAGAAGATGGAAACCCAACATGGGGTACCTTCATATAAATATGTGTGCAACATGTAAATAATCCAGCACCAATAATCACTCTCCTAGACCAGCATTGCATCTGCTCATGCTCTCACAGCTCACACTTACTAGGGCATAGAGGCAAAATGATCCATACATTACCACTCAAGCGAATGGCACCCATACAAATCCGCCATTGCATGGGCAACGACAAAATAGAAAATATAATGCAATCCCAAATTAGTACATAAATAAGCCACCTGATTTCCTATTAGGCACAAAGGATATGACCACTGGCATACTCTTAATTTTTAAACCATAGATTTAAACACCTATATATAGCTATAAGTTTGCAATTACTTTTTGTAAACCAAAAACTCTTTTATTTAAATATTATGAATAGTAATACACTGAACCTTGCTCCGATGCTAGCTGTCACAGAACCGACCAATTTATTAGAACATCGCCATTTGACTAGCAAACGTCCATACTTGAGACCTAATAAACCCGGTAGTCATCCAGAAATCTCAAAGGATTTCAAACATTTCCATTACAGCCAAGATCATAATAAGTTCAGCAATCACTATTCACAAATTACATAAAGTTCACACATAGTTTCACACATCTGAGTTCAAATAGAGTTATTACAAGCCAAGTTCAAATTTGATATAGCAGAAGAAAATTTAGTTCAAGTCCACACACACATTTAGTTCGAAATACAGTGCCAGGTCCATGGTCAAGTCCAACGAAAGCATAGTGATAAGATAATATGGAGCGACTGTGCCCAAGCTCTACTCATCACCCATAGCAGGGTAGAAACAGTTCGGATAGTAGACATAGTACATCTCACCATCTGCAACAACATAGGAAATAAAACCCTGAGTACGAGAATGTACTCAGCTAGACTTACCCATCATAAACTAAAAATAAATTGACTCCAAAGATTATGCAAGGCTGTATAAGTGGGCTAGCTACTCATTTGTTTGCAGAAAAAGCTTGAGATTATGAAGATAAATATTTAAACCTTCTAGCTTTGCATTTTAAGTCATTAACCTTATCATGCAATATTAACACCTAAACTAAACAAGCATGGTATAAATTATTCAGCAATAATAGTAACCATTTCAGGTTGAGCATCTTTCAACATCAACATCATAACCATCTTAGCTCTTTGTTCAAGTTTTTACTACAATGCCACTGCTCAAGTCAAGAGTTCACTATCCAGGAATGATGGCGATTTGAATTGATTACTAACCAGCTGGCGGGTATTCCCCACACAAACCACACTCACCTGCTAAAGTGAGCTACAAGTCACCAACAGTCCATTCGGGTAAAGTCGCGAGTTCAACAGGTACCATCATACCCGGGGACCGCTCGGCTGTCAGCAGGGTGCACCATACTATATTCAGGCCTTACCACCGCGCCCCCTTAGGTCCCCCATCATCTCCAATAAGATGCGTACAGCAGGTCGATTCCCGTCCCAAACAAACTTATGGATTCCCGATCGGAATGACTTATCCTTCCACTAAATGTGGGGCATATGTTCAATATGACTTGAGGACGTACAATGAACGGGGTCCTAGTTTGACACTGACGGGATAAAACAACACATAACCTCCAGTTCTGTCCACAACACCAATCCCGCCCAGTCTCGATTTATTATCTCCACATGGTTATTCATGATAACAACATAACCAACTATCTGAGTCACCACCTATAGCTCACGGATGACAGGAAATCACCCGACTTCTACCGGTCTACTTTAAGCAGGGCTAAGCAGATAATGATCCTGAACCTAGCACTGTAAAAAGTATATCAACATAGACAAGGAATATAAGTAATGCATCAACGGTATCAAGCAACGCCTGTAAACTTAATGCAATAAACATGTAAAGGATGCAAGTTAGATATTTGCAAACCATAGGGAGAAATACTCTGGGGCTTGCCTTTCAGGAACGAGCTAAGGCTGGTGGTCAGGACACTCTGGCAGACCAGCTTCTGGTTCCTCTCCCCCGGGTGCCTTCTGCACCATGGCTCCCTGCTGGTCATCCTCTGCTTGCTCTCCGGGAACTACTGGCGTCCCGTTTTCCAGCAATCCTGTATGATGCATTGTTGCATATGAATATAAGGAATCCACGTGAAATACAAATGACAGGTGATGATGATGAATGAGTGCACATATTAAATCATTAACATCATCCAAAGACATTTATCATAAGCACATGTCATCTACTGCATTCTCTTCTATAAATACCCTATACAAGCATCACAATAAACAATGACTTGCACACTTTTAAAAGGAATTATAGAAGAACATACATTTGGCACATAGATTTCAACAGAGCCAAAAGCACTAACAGAAAACACATGTTACTAAGACAAAAAGAGGCACTTTGATAGCATAAAATGATAGAGTAAGGCATTAACAAGTATATAAATAAATAAGGATAGAACTGCATCAGGTATTAAGACTGCATAGAAAACATAGGAATAATTACACGTGACATAGAAAGTAAACATTTTTCACAGATAGAGCATGTCATAAGAAGACTAACAAAACTAGAATCATATTTTTTCGAGCAACCAAGAAATACTTAGGCATTTCTAAAGATAAAAACATTTAATAGGAATAAAAAAGCTATACAGAAAAGTAGCACAAATAATACGTCTCATACTTTTCTCATATAGATCTCCTTATAAGAAAAATTCTGGAACTTTAACCAACTCATTTGGACAAATATTGACTGAGATATGAAAATGAGAAGGCATGCAAGAATTTCTAGAAAACATTTTCGGAAACAAATTAAACTGAAACTGCTACGCATACCTGGATTTGAACCCAGAACACTACCACTGCTAAGTAAACCCGGTGCTGTGTACCCAGATGTGCTGACGACTGGGACCCGCGGGGTCAACCTGGGCCCACATGTCAGCTGGCCGGAAATAGAGGACGGCGGCTGACCGGAGAGAACTCGCCAGTGGCAAGGTCTCCGGCGACAAGCTCGGCACCTACAGACTCAACGCAATGACGCGAACGCAGCGGTGCAAGAAACACGAGCTATTGTAGCGGTTTTCACCGGCGGCCACACACGTCGGCGGACACCGGCGGTGCACGTCAGCGAGCTCGCTGGAATCGGCCATGGCGAGGCGCTGCGAGGTGTGCATGAGCTTCATGAGGTCAAGGCGGTGTGATTATGCGCAAACAGCGAAGAAAATGACGTCCGAACAAACGTCCGCACGAGCGGCCGGCGAGCAGCAGCGCTATCCGCGGTGGCGGTCCAGAAATCCGACGAACCGAGCGGTGCATTGCCCAAATCGACTCCACAGACTCGATCCACACATCCTAGCAACAACGATGCACCCTAGAGGAGAAAAAGAAACAGGGCGAAGGACGCTGGCCACGGCGAGCCACGCGGCGGCCATGGCGGCCATGACCAATGAGGGAGAAGAATGGCCAAATCTAGCCCTACCTTAGGTCCAATTGAGCAGGTACAGGGCGGCGAGCGTAGAGCGAAGCAAGGCGGAGAGAATGGTTGCAGCATATTTGAAAGATGGCGGTGGGAAGTATGACGGAGCGGCTTGCTCTGGAGGCGGTAATGGCGCTGCTGCTGCGGAGAGGAGAGGGCAGGGGAAATGGGGAGTGGAGTGAGTGAATGCGAGGCTGGTGAAGTGGTGGGTGAGTGGAATAAGGGCCAGGCGTGGCGGGGGCATTGAAGTGGCCGTAGCACTCGAGCGGCAGGGCAGCGGAGTCAGAGCTCGACGTGCGCGTGGCGCGCGGGCAGGCGGAGTTGGGGCTGGGCCGAGTGAGTGGGAGCGGCGATCTAGGAGGGGCCAACGGCCGCAGCGCGTGGTGCTGGGCCCGCCCAGTGGAGTGGGAGCGTTGCGCCTTGGCGTACTGTCGCCGCGTGGCTGGCGTCGGCCGCAATACCATCGCAAGGAAGGAGAAGGAGGGAAGAGGCAGAGACAGACAGTTGGATCCCACCCCCATTTAAAAGAACTGAAAACAAATTTTCCAAAAAACTAGGCTAAATATGGGAAAACTTCCAAAAGATGAAATGTTTCTCTCGATGAGTAGAACATTTCACTTTTAAATGTCAAAACCTAATTTGGCCTGAACATTGAATTATAAAATTTGGAATTCAAACACATTTTTAAATAAAAGGAAAGTCCTATTTTATAAACCATTTTTGGCCTTTTTGAACCCTTTCCAAGAATTTTCAAGAGATGACATAAAAACAAGTTTGGCTCCAAATAAAATTATCTACCAACTCTATTTAAGACTCATCCATAGATAAGCAACCTAGCATGCAGTTCTAGTTCAAATTAATAAAGCACCATTTTGACAATTTTCAAACAAATATAGATTAAAGCCACTTCACACTAAGCGACCAACATAGATATTGATCCAAACAGCATGCTAAACATTTCTTGGCATAAATAGAGACTAAAAACATTCCATTGCAACCATGACCAAATAATCTAGCATTTGGGTAACTATTTTAAATAAACAAGCAAGTTGCACACATGTTAAGTAAATGACTATGCAAATGAGATGATTATGCTCATGATATGCAAAGAAATGCAAGCTTAACACCATGGGTGTTACAATAAACTATCATCTCGGCATCGTCTTTGGTCGGCAATTTATCTATATCTCTATTAATCTGCATATGGAACATTATAATATTAATCTGCTTCAAGTAGATATTAGTAACTTATACATATGTAATGACCCATATAGATATAATATACATACACTGCCGCTTTCTTTGTCTCCGTCCTGGGCAACTATCTGAGAATTGCCGATAGGTTCCATTGTTGCCGCACTCACTACGTCCTTTTTCATTTCTGCTGCATTGACATGAATCTGGCATTGGTCCCTCGATAGGGCTACCAGAAGTCAGAATCAGGCATGGCACACGGCAGGCAAGAAGCATTGCTAGGAGACTAAATTTTTGAGCTTGCACTGATTGGTTAGTATTTAAACATAGTTGTCAATTTTGGTAAAGGTTCAGAGTAGTTCACCTGAGTTGTCTGGCAGGCTGAAACTTTCTTCTGTTACTGGTGTATCAACTACTGCACGATTACTCGCCATCATGTTTTCTTCTAAAATAAACGCATCATAAAATAAATTGAAGATTTAAAATCATCAGGTGAAAGTTATTGAATTTCCTAAACTTTTTTTCCAAGGAGATTACAAGTACGTACCAGATTCGGATTTGTGCTCTGACATCAGCATGGTGAGTGGCAAGGACTCGAGGCTGTCATCGATCTCTACAACCGGGCGCTGACTCAAGGTGTAGGTGGTCGCGGTTGTTGAAAATAAGAGCCATTTAGCGATATATAAATTAATTCCAACAATGAGGAAAAGACCAATAGCATGTACCACAGGTATGTGATTTGATACTAGCAACAGAGAGAATGCGAGAACGAACAACGGAGAGAGAATCGACATTTTTATAGTGGGATTGCCGGCGAAGGAAGACGTAGCAGACCGTCGACTGAGATCCGGATCAGCGGCGTAGAGGGAAGAGACGTCCAGCGAGCAGTCGTGACGGCGCTTTCCAAACACCTAATACGCCCCCTACCCCGTGCAGGGACGCGAGTAGACGTAGGCTTCGGAGCCTGCTCTCCCGACACCGATGGCACGTCGGCGACGGGATGGAGAAGACGGCGGCAGCACAGCACTGTGGCGAGGAAGAGATGAATCTCTCGGTACTGAGGACGATGTCTCGTTCCATATTTGTACACGCGTCGCAGCAAATAGGAAAGTAATTAGCAGCTCAATCACAGTATTATGGTAATTGACCTGCTGTTTATACACTTACCATAATACGAGAATAATTGCTTACCAAATAGGTCAGTGCAATTTTCTCCATGCATGCAAAAAATTCAGAGTAGCAAAAGGAGGCCGCGCACCGGCAAGGGTCGGAGCGAGAAATCGGCGGACCATTCACGCGCATGTCGTGCGTGCGCACCCATTAGCCCCTCCCCGCCCCGCCCCGCCCGGCGAGGCGAGGCGAGACGAGACGAGGCGAGCGAGCGCGCGCGCGTGTGGTTCTTCCTTTTCCTCTCCCCAATAGCTGCAACAAGATAGAGATAGCTCAACTATTTAAGTTGGCTTCACTCCTCTTGAAGTAGCAAGGTGGGACTAAAGTCCCCCACCTTTCCATATATACATGCATGTGTGAGTGGGCATTTGGGATTTATTTGGAATTGTTTGGCCCATGGCCCAAAACATCTAACAATCCCCCACCATATCCCAAGGGCACGCGAGTCATACTCCCTGTACCACAGTACTGTTAATATACCAGCTATTCAGTGGAGACCGGTTAAGGTTGAACATCCATCTAGAACAACAAGATAGGCCCATCCGCAACTGCACAGTGGACTTGGCCTTGAATTGGCAGTTTGGTGCGAATAGGCTTCACTTGAAGTCTTGACTGATACTAGGCTGCCATAGCCGACCCTGCGAGTGGAGCATATGAGTCATACTCCTAACTCACTTCATGAGCTTATTAAAGAATACCCAATTCTTATAAACTGCGACTAACAGTTGGGCTCACATAGGTGTGTTCTTACAGGGATACTCTATAGGACAGTATCTCGCTATAAAGCCTCAGAACACATTAAGACAAAGTCAACCTGCCTTACAGAGATGAGATTACTGCATCCCTAGCGGAGTGGGTCAAAAGGAAAGATTGTACTCTCCCATTAACCAACAGCTTGTTCTTCCCAGGTCCTAATTCAGGGATCTCCAATCACATAGGTTGGGTTACTACTGAGGTTAACTCACATGGGTCTCAATCCCATCTCCTTCGAAGCATTGTCAATCATAGTGCATGATAGTTCCTTTGTAAAGGGATCTGCCAGGTTCTTAGCTGTCTGGATGTAGTCCACAGCTATTACTCCGGAGCTCCTTAATTTCCTGATAGACTTCAGTCTACTCTTTATATGTTTGCTGGACTTCTTTCCATTGTCCTGACTATTCTTCACCTTCGTGATCACCGTTTGATTATCACAGTTTATGAGAATAGCAGGAATTGGTTTCTCAACCATAGGCAAGTCCATCAACATCTCTCTTAACCATTCAGCCTCAGTAGAGGCTGTATCCAGAGCTGTAAGCTCTACCTCCATTGTGGACTTTGTAAGTATTGTCTGCTTACAAGACCTCTAAGAGACAGCACCACCACCCAAAGTGAATATGTATCCACTAGTGGCTTTAAGCTCATCAGCTTCTGCAATCCAATTTGAATCACTATATCCTTCAAGTACTCCTGGGTACCCTGAATAGTGAATTGCATAAATCATTGTACCTTTTAGATAGCGCATTACTCGATCAATACCACGCCAATGATCAGTTCCTGGGTTAGAGAAAAATCTACTCAACTTGCTTATAGCAAATGAGATATCAGGGCGGGTTGTGCTAGCTAAGTACATCAAAGATCCAATAATTTGGGAATATTTCAAATGATCCTTTCCTAGCCTTTTATTCTTTCGAAGTATTAGACTAGGATTATAGGGTGTTGGAGAAGGTTTGCAATCCATATAGCCAAAGCGGTTCAAAACCTTTTCGACATAATGAGACTGCAAAAGAGTAATCCCATTCTCATCCTTATTAAGTTTAATATTGAGGATCACATCGGCTTCTCCCAAATCTTTTATGTCAAAATTTTGGGATAAGAATGATTTTACATCATTAATCTCTTCGATACTTGTCTTAAAAATTAGTATGTTGTCAACATACAAATACAGGATTACTCCTTTGTTCCCACCATAACGGTAATACACATAAGTGTCGGCTTCATTTATTGCAAACCCAGCAGAGGTCAAAGTCTTTTCGAACTTCTCATGCCACTGCTTAGGTGCCTGCTTTAGGCCGTGCAAGGATTTAAGTAACCTACACACCTTGCCATCTTGTCCTTGTGCTATAAATCCATCAGGCTGATTCATATAAAATTTTTCCTCTAACTCTCCATTACGGAAAGCTGTCTTCACGTCCATCTGATGAACAAGAAGCTTATGGGAAGCAGCCAAGGATAATAACACTCGAATTGTAGTTAATCTGGCAACAGGTGAGTAGGTATCAAAGAAATTCTCATCTTCTTTTTGTGTAAAACCTTTAGCAACAAACCTAGCCTTGTACTTTTTGATAGTACCGTCAGGCCTAAGCTTCTTCTTAAATACCCATTTACAGCCAATCGGTCTGCAACCCATTGGTTTATCTACTACTTTCCATGTGCCATTTGCAGTGATGGAGTCCATCTCACTACGGACTGCATCCTTCCAATAATCTGATCTGGTGATGCATATGCCTCTGCAATGGTCGTGGGAGTATCATCTATGAGATAGACAATGAAGTCATCACCAAAGGATTTTTTAACCCTTTGTCTCTTACTCCTTCTAGGAGCTACAACATTGTCATCCTCTTCAATACCAGGTGGGTCTATAATTGGCTCTATCAAGGGTGTAGGCTCAGGAATAAATTCACTAGATGAACTTGGTAAAGAATAAGCAACTTTCATCGGGAAAATATTCTCAAAGAAAGTATCATCCCGTGACTCCAAAAGTGAATCAACTAAAATATCAGGCGCTTCAGATTTTATCACTAAGAACTTATAAGCTGTGCTGTGATACGCATAACCCAAAAAGATACAATCAACAGTATTTGGTCCGAGCTTGCATTTCTTATTAATGGGTACGCTAACCATGGCCAAACAGTCCCATGTACGCAAGTAATGGAGTGATGGTTTCCTTCCTTCCATCCTTCATATGGAGTAACTTCACTATTTTTAGTTGGAACTCTATTTAGAACATGACATGCTGTTAAGACAGCCTCCCCCACCATGCTTTAGCCATACCGGATGTTCCTAACATGGCTTTCACCAAGTCCATTAGCATCCGATTCTTTCTTTCGGCAACCTCATTAGATTGGGGCAAATATGGTGGTGTCCGTTCATGAATTATTCCATTCTCCGCACAGAAGAGATTGAACTCATTGGAAAAATACTCCACCGTGATCAGACCTAACACACTTGATTTTCTTTTCTAATTGGTTTTCTACCTCAGCTTTATAAGTCTTAAAACATTCAAACGCCTCATCTTTAGTTTTTAGAAGAAACATATAACAATATTTAGTTGCATCATCAATTAAAGTCATAAAGTATCTTTTTCCTCCTTTTGTCAACACACCATTCATTTCACAAATATCTGAATGTATGAGCTCCAACAATGTCGTGCATCTCTCGTCTACAGCCTTGTGAGGTTTATGAGCTTGCTTTGCTTGCACACATGCTTGACATTTAGAGCCTTTGATAGTAGAAAAATTCGGAATTAAATTCATACTGGATAGACGTGACATACAACTAAAATTAATGTGACACAAACATGAATGCCATATATCAGCCACCGAATTATTCGAATCACACACATGGTTCACAACTTTATTACAGAAATTAGATAGTGAAAAGCGGAATAAGCCTCCGCTCTCATAGCCTTTGCCAATGAATTGGCCATACCTTGAGATGACTACTTTATTAGACTCAAATACCAACTTGAATCCATCTCGACACAAGAGGGATCCACTAACGAGGTTCTTCTTTATTGAGGGAGCATGCTGCACGTTCTTGAGCTGCACGATCTTTTTCGAAGTGAACTTTAGATCGACCGAACCAACACCAAGAACAGAAGAATGCGAGCCGTTTCCCATCATGATGGTTGAACCTCGTGCGACCTGGTAAGATGAAAAAATGGAGATATCAGTACAAACACGAATATTGGCTCCTGTATCGATCCACCAATCATTAGATTGATATACAGAAAATACACTAGGTAAATAATTACCGTACCCAGATCAGCTAGGATCACCAATAGTCACCTTGGCAGACTTCTGCCCCTGCTGATTCTTCTTGCCCTTGCGGTTCTTGCACTTCTTGGCAAAGTGTCCATTCTCACCGCAAACGAAGCACACAATTTCATCCATGTTCATCTTCTTCTTCTTGAACTGAGTAGTCTGAACAGGCTTTTGCTTGTTCTTGCCAGCATGCTGCATCACATTGGCACTGAACTGTTCTTGGGCTTTTGGTAGAGCATCCTTTGCCCAAGCCTTCTCTTCAACATCAAGACCAGCCAATAGATCCTCGACTGAGATCTTCTGTCTTTTATGTTTCAGAGCTATGGCAAAGTTTCTCCATGACGGAGGCAACTTGGCAATCATACCACCAGCCACAAACTTGTCAGGCAAGACGTGTCCGAGTTGTTCAAGTTCCCTCACATTAAGTTGGAACTCATGAACCTGTTCCACGACTAAACGGTTTTCAACCATTTTAAAGTCGTGGTACTTCTCCATCACATACAACTCATGCCCAGCGTCTACAGCACCAAACTTGTGTTCAAGTGCATCCCACAATTTAGCAGCACTTTTGATGTTCATATAAACATCACATAGCTGGTTAGAGAGCACGCTAAGAATGCATCCGACGAAAATCATCGTAGCCGTAGTAAACTCCTGCACCTCTTTCTCAGACGCAAGAGGTAGTGCGGGAGGATTACCCACGACCCAAAATACGCCCATAGCCGTGAGCCACAACTGGGCCCTCGTCTGCCATCTCTTAAAATTCACACCAGTGAACTTCTACGGTTTCATCGCATCAGTATATCCCTTAGTCATCGCTAAATGCCTATCAGGTTTTTGGATTGTTGGAAATAAGAGCCATTTAGCGATGTCTCGCTCCATATTTATACATACGTCGCAGCAAATAGTTAAGTAATTAGCCGCTCAATCACAGTATTATGGTAATTGACCTGCCGTTTGTGCACTTACCATAATACGAGAATAATTGCTTACCAAATAGGCCAGCGCAATTTTCTCCATTCACGCACATGTCGTGCGTGCGCACCCATTAGCCCGGCCCCGCCTAGCCCGGCCCCGCACCCCCCCCCGGCCCGGCCCGGCAAGGCGAGCGAGCGTGCGCGTGTGGTTCTTCCTTTTCCTCTCCCTAATAGCTCCAACAAGATAGAGATAGCTCAACTATTTAAGTTGGCCTCACTCGTCTTGAAGTAGCAAGGTGGGACTAAAGTCCTCCACCTTTCCATATATACATGCATGTGTGAGTGGGCCTTTGGGATTTATTTGGAATTGTTTGGCCCATGGCCCAAAACATCTAACAGCGGCTAGGTTCGGTGAGGGCTCAGCGTCATGTGGCGGACACCAGGGCTCGCGACGACTATGGGCGGGCCTCCCATGATCTGAAAACTGCACGTTGATCGCGAGTGTGGGCGGTCGTGTGCTGATCGGTGAACGCAGATTATATATCTCTTTGTGGGGGTGGTTGCGGCTAAGGTGGGCGAAGACTCAGCGCCGTTGTGGCGGCGGCTAGGTTGGGTGAGCAATCTGGGCTCCCAGAATAGAGTTGCGCTGATCATGGACACGCGTTGATCGCGGGTGCGGATGGTTGTGGCGTTCGTCACTTGAGCTGCCGTCGCCTAAGCAGAGAAAGCATTTAAAAAGAACATTTGCTGTGGCCACAACCACACCAGAGACTGTCCACGTCAACAAAAAAAGAATTGGTGCGTCCGATTCAGAGATTTATGGTCCAGGTCTCCTCTCATAGCGAATATATATGGGCTCCAATCTGTGCCCCTAAAACCCTAGCTCTCTCCTGAGCGCCCGCCTCTCCCTCCAGTCTCGTGGTGGCTACGGCGGCCTCCGGGCCCCTCCGTCAGGGCGAGGGCGAAGCAGCCGCCGGCGCGGCGGCACCAGCACGCGGCGCAGCCCCCGAGCAGCGGTAGCGGTGGCGGTAAAATGTTGGTAAAATGTTGTGCTGTAAAGATTTTCAGCTTCAGTGCAATGGTCAAATAACATGGGAGACAGGTTCAGCAGGTTTCCATGTTTTATTTGTCATTTATCTCTTTGGACTGAAAATCAATTACCTTAGCTTCAGCATATGACACATCATACAGCTACCAAGGTCATCTACATCTATCATGTAGGGCATCGTACTTAAGCTACCTTGTGTGATATGTGTTATAATATATAGATGCAGTGTCAGACTAGATGCCTATTTAGCTATTTTTTTCTAAAGAAATTTATGATTTCCAAAGTGACACAATCAAATATTAACATTTTTTCTTAAAGGGCTGCTCACCTCACATTTGAAAGAACAACGTTGGGGCTTTGTTTCTGTAATTTTGCTACCATGTGTGACAACATGGCGATGATGGCGGCTTACAGGAACAACAAACAATCATATACATCTACACTAGGGCAGTCCACAGCCTCGATCTACCTCCCAGGTAATAGAAGCCGGTGACTGTTTCTGGCCTGTTCCAACTTTCGGGAAATAAATTAGCCATCGTTTTGAGGTGAGCTTTTGCTTTCAATTAGCCATCATAAATTGTGAGATAATTCCAAAAAACAAAGTTTGCTTGGATAGTTTTTTTTGTTTCTTTTGTCTGCATATTAAATTTGTTCCATGTATTAGAATGTAGAGCGCCAATAAAATTTATGGCAGTGATTTGGTTATACGGAGGTAATTCTACACTATATTATTTCTTTTAAACTAAGGATTATGTCTGTCTAACAATAAATATGTAATTGTGATCTTTAGGATGCTTCTTACCTTGCAATTCAGGCATGGACTGTATAGTACAATTTTGTTATTCTTAGATATTTATTAAGGTGCTACATTATTTCCATCTAATTATCTATTTTATTTTCTCATCCATTGTTTCTTGTGTCAACCAAATGGTTTACTGCAGCAGTTTTTGGAAATGAAGATTTTTGCAGTGTGCCTATTGAGTTTTTCAATAATAAATTTATAGCTATACATATAAACAGATCGAAAAGTAAAAAAAAATGATAGTTCTGCTGAGTAGGAGTAGTAGCCATTAGAACTACACAGATTTTGCTTTATATTTTATTCCCCGAAAATGGGTGTTACTGGATTTGCATTAACATGCTATATGAATTACTGTCTCATTGCAGGTTTGGGTTCTGCTGAAGAATGGAGAGGGCTTTGAGTAATTTCAGAGATAGCATTTTGGTAGGCTTTTGTGACTCCCCTGGTTGCTCATTTGTAAATTCTTAATGTGTCATTAGGTTTGAAAATTGGACTGTTTTCTTTTTTGCAGTGCGTTTCTTTTACCATTTAATCTAATTTTTAGGATTAAGAAGAAAGTGGCTAATTCTTATTTACTCCATGATGATTTTCATCTCCTTGTCCTCAAACTGTCATGGCTGCAGATTCATATACATCTTACATGTGAAACAACACCAATCAATTTGGTGATGCTTACAGCATGTCTTTTCTTTTTGTAAAATTGAAGTGCGGAAATAGAAAAGTATCAATAGAGTTGTTATGTTCCCTGATCAGCCATTTTACAGCGTTGTGCAGCTAAAATTATATGATACAGCTTGCTGAATGCATAGTGAGAAAAGAAGTTCATTGATCTTTTTGCATCTATTCTAACAATTGCACTAATAATTGAAGCGTTCTTTGAATCAGTAGGGTACATATTGATTTAGTATTTGATTTTGAGCAGGCTATTGTCTTATTCTTCAACACGAAGGAAATTAATTTTGGGTGCTATGGCGAGACCTGAAAGTCATTGATCTGTAGATTAATTTGCACATCTCAATAATCTGTAAATTAATTTTGGGTGCTATGTCTGGTTTATGATCGGTTCATTTATGATTGGCCGGTTGCATTCACGGGCAGTAGGGTGGTCTTTACTTACATATGTTATAGTACTATTGTGTATGTGATCTGTAAATTATTTTATGACAAAATGGCCTAATTCTGCCGCTGGTAACTTGATGAATTACTCATCGTTTCATTTGCTGTCCTATGTGAATAGTTGCTGATAGCACTTCCGTCCTGTTACCCAGCTTAGTGCACTTCCTTGCCAGCAGAAGCACTTCCGACTGTCTAGAGAAGCAGAAGATCAGTGAGAACTTCCTGTAACAGGAGGCTTGGCCTACGATGGTTTTCGACAGTAATCCTATCTCAATATATAAATGAAACTAATCCAATGGCTGTCTCATGATACTAGCAAGTTTGATGATTCCAAACCATTCAGGTGTGTGGCTAGGCAGCTTGGTGAGAGCAGCTAGATGAGAGGCAGCACATTTTAGATGGATGACTGCAGTTAATGGATGTGTTAACATACTATATTTTTATTTATAGTTCCGCTCAATTTTCTATTTCTTTAGCCTTGCAAGTTTGCAGTGAGCCCTTGTATGAGGCTTTATTTATGCTAACCTGTAGCAATAAATTAGCTTTGAGCATAGTTTGTTCAGTACGTAAAATTTGCTCTAAGTTTGGAGACGAATGTAGCCATGCTCTGAGGTCTGAGCTGATTATGGGTGCTCTGTTTTCTCTGATGCAACATGTGTATATGTCAACCTATTATATATCAGTGTGTGCAATTATCAAATATTATGCCCATATTTATTTTCATCATATGTATATCAAGATTATTCTATTTACATAAAAATTGTGTTTTATGTAATTTTAGGCTTTTGCAATAATATTCAAATATTTCAGCTCAAAAAATAATATTCAAATATCTCTGCATCCAATTTAGAGTTTTTTTTATTTGAGGACCAACCTTATATATCTGTTGTTTTGTTATCTATCTCAAGGTTTCATTTGACAAATAAAATTCCAAAGTTATCACGCGTGCATATATTAGTTATATTTGCATCACTCTATCTTTATTAGGCGATGCTTATATGTACTGCTAATCAATCCCATCTAGGAGCATCTATCCTTTGTAATGCTTGGCTTGCATCCTATCATATCCATCTTTTTGTCAATGTTATTCGATTTCTAGATAAAACCTCGGCCATCAACTGCGCGCATAGGTGCGCGCAAATCACCGGTATATATCCCTACGTCAGGCGTGGAGTAAAGAGCTTTTTGTATTTTTAATTTTTTTAAATTTTTTTTACAATTTTAATTTTTTGTTTCAAAATATGACAGAACTAGTCGTCCACAGTTAAAAAACGCCCACTGTGTGGGCGTTATATGTGACGTGGCACAGGGCCGGCCGCCGCCGGTGCCGGCTTTTGCGGGCGGCCGCCTGTAGCCCAAAAAACGCCCACTGCGTGGGCGTTTTTTTGGTGGCAAGGGGCCGTCTGCAAAAGTGCGCGCTGTTTTGCGGACGGCCCTCGGAGCAGCCAAAAAATGCCCACTGTATGGGCGTTTTTTACGCGCCAGGGGGCCGCCTGCAAAACAGACGAGGCTGCACGGTACTGTCTTCTGGACGGGACTGCCCATTCTTTACACCTATTAAATAGTACAACTGCTCCATTCTTTACAAGAAAGTTACACATCTCTATTGGTTAGCGCAGCGGGGCTGGTGATGAGATGGTGCAGGTTCGAGTCCCACTGTCACCCTTTTTTTTTGGTTTTAGCGTATTTTGCGGTGGGCTGCATCAATGCACGGTGCGGCTGTTTTGCGGGCGGCCCCCTGACGCGTAAAAAACACCCACACAGTGGGCGTTTTTTGGCTGCTCCGAGGTACATCCGCAAAACAGCGCGCACTTTTGCAGGCGGCCCCTCGCCACAAAAAACGCCCACGTAGTGGGTGTTTTTTGGGCTACAGGCGGCCGCCCGCAAAAGCCGACACCGGCGGCGGCCGGCCCTGTGCCACGTCACATATAAGTGTGTTTTTTAATTGTAGACGACTAGTTCTGTCATATTTCGAAACAAAAATTAAAATTGTAAAAAAAATTTAAAAAAATTAAAAATAAAAAAAATTCTGGAGTAAAGGCCAATGGCCCAGCACAAGGGGAGCAAAGGCCAATGGCCCAACACAAGAGAGCCCATGAGTCAGGTACGCCGCAATCTGCCGCAAGGAGGGCGTGCCGCTGCGGTGTCCCTCGGCGCGCTGACAGTGTTCAAATAGGAAGGCAAGAAAACAAGAACGTAAAAAAAAATAAGAAACGGACATTTGTAGAAGGAAGAAGAATCAGAGAAGCAATCAATACTATAAATAGTTTGCGTGCAATTTTTGGCGTAATTCCAACATCTGCAAGGAATCGTAAAGACCTAAGATTTGCAGTTGCGAGTTTTTAGGCCTGATTGATTTGCAAGCTCCGTTTGCTAATTTTTTGGGCCATAGAATGGCAACGTCAGATAGCCTGTGGATGAACACGCCCTCATATATATGGAAACGTATACTATCCTTAAAAAAATGGAAAAGTATACGATATATATGCATTTATTTTGTTTGAAGAATAAAAATTATGTCATGGTGATGTCATCACCGCATCACCTGTTTGGAGCTCATACGCCATCTGTAGAAAACTGAGTCTACGTCGCTATGTGTAATTAAAACAAAGCAAGAAACACTATATTCAAATTTATTTTTGCAACGCTGCACATATATATGTATATGAGCAAAGTACAATTACATACAATCTATATCCTGTGTGCCTGGACTCCTGATTCTTTGGCTATATGGTAATAAAAAAATATATTTAGTATATTATTTCAAGAACGCACATAGAAACAACCAAGCACTATTTTATATTCCATAGTTTAAAGTTTTCCACAATTGTATATCACCATGAATACAATACTTATTAATATGAATATAATACTTATTGTATTGAACAAATAGCCAAAATAGTATTTAAAATTCTTCTCGCATTAAACCGGGCCAAAGTAACTGACTTGAACCTCACATTAAGAGAAGTTACGATTTGGCTTTGCACACAGGAGAAAGAAGGGATGACTCTATTTCTGATACAAATTTAAGATGCCCTTCACACCTGCCAACAGTCCATTTATAGCAAAATACACCAGATCAGTTCATTGGGGATCTATCTATAATTTGGATGAAAAAAATACAAAGGTCGATATAGAATAAATACTTGATAAGATGGCTTCAATATACACACCTTCAATCACCACTGTAGGACGTCTCTGTAGACTATATTCTTTGTGCTCTTCCCTGTGGGATCCAAGTCCTCTTTTGGTTTTGCCAGAATTCTTGTTGCTAATCTTGACACCCCTCTTGATAAACCAATATACTCCCTCTGTCCCTAAAATTCAGTCGTTTCAGTTTTTGGTCACATTCATTGAAGACTGTATGAACACAGGCAGCAAGGCGTCCAGGTGCATGGTACAGGCAGTGAACGTGGACGTTTAAATTCGTTCCCAGGATGACGGTCATTCTAGAACGGATGGAGTAAAGCTGTCCGTGTGAGAACACGGGTTCTACAAGATAGATCCCAACGTTAGGGATGGTCTGTCCCTGCGATTTGTTTATTGTCATGGCGAAACTCAACCTAACAGGGAATTGTTCTCTTTTGAACTTGAAGGGAAGAGAAATATCTTCCGAGGGAGACAATGGTAGCCTTGGCATAAAAACTCTCTTCCCTATATGCTGCCCACCAGTGATCTCAGCATCAATTGCATTGTCTTGCAATGCTCTAACCATGAGCCTTGTGCCATTGCGAAGAAGAATCACAGGACAGTTGATTTAGCTTCAGCTCATGGGGGGAGGCCGTTTGGAGTTATTGCGTTCAAAAAATCAATAGGGAAGTGATTACTTGTATCATCAACAACTGTGTCAAAACTGTGGTAAACCTTTTCCTCTCCTGGAAACCTCTCAATCATGATTGCATTCAGCTTATCAACATGTTCATTTTTAGTCGCTAGAATAGCTCGCAAGCTCATATAGGTGACTGATGTTGCATGTTCTTCGAGCGATGGGAAAATATCATGAATTAGTTTGTTGACTGCCACCTCAGTGTCAGTATATTCAATCACAAGCTCATCAGGCAGTCTAACATAATCATCTCCAATTGTTTCCTCAGTTCTATTGCCAATTCGTACGAGGTACTCGGAAAACAAAGGGTCTGACTACGCCCTCATGTTTTGAGACAATCTTATCTTCCTTATATTTGGCCACAAATATATAGGATCTTTGCAGACATGTATCAGTAACTTGTGCTCTTGACCACCGTGGCACCACAGGAAGGACCTGTCTGAAGTCTCCCCCGAGTATCATGACTTTTCCTCCAAATGGCAATGAACACTCCATGACATCCTGTAGGGACCTATCGAGACACTCGATTGGTCATGGCAACTTCATCCTAGATAATCAAGGACGCCCTCCGAAGTAATTCTACAGTGGGACCTTGCTTTGAGAAGGTGCAGTTCTTGGTGTCATCAATTTTAATTGGAATTTTAAACCTAGAGTGTGCAGGTGTCCTCCGGGCAATATCGATGCTGCAAGACGTGATGTTTTTGCGATGGCTATTAATCCCTTGGACTGCACTCTAGCAAGGAGGGGCCTTGTATAGAAATGTCTTGCTCGTGCCTCCTGGACCATCCATAAAAAACTTGGCTCTTGTTGGAAAACACATGCTCAATGATTTCATCAAACCCTTCTCTCTGCTCCTTGTTAAGAGAATAAAAAATGTCCAAGTGTTCTTGGGCTACAGAGACATTCTTCTCCTGTCTAGCTACAGAGACATTCTTCTCCTGTCTAATCACTCTCATCATGTCAATGGAGCCGAAACCAACATTAGTAATAGGTGGCAGACCATATTTTTCTATTTCTTTATCATCTTTACCCATGGAGTGAAGCATCTCTCATATGTCCCTCAGCACCATTTGCTCCACCGCTGAAATGTTGCTGATGTCCCGGCTGAAGTCCTCGCCTAAAGCGTCCTTATGCTTGTCCCATAGACCACGTATGTTAGTGGACTCGCAGAACACAATAATTGTAGCAAACAACCTCCGCAAGGCACACGACATCTGGAAATTGGTGGCCTCACTAAGGCAGTCATCAATAAGAGTGTCTGTCTCGATAAGACCTCTTTTCTCACATGCTTCCATAAAAGTAGCGTAAGTTACACCCGCCACTATTCTCAAATCCTCAAATGATGTTGTACCCCTCACATGATTTAGTAGAACACTAAGGAAGTACCTCTCCCCTTCGACAGGGTTAGCATAGAAAATTCGTCCTATTTGTGCTGACGCTTGTTTCCTTAATTGCCACAATTTTTTCCCTAGGATCCACCGATAGTGTTCTGGAAACTCTCTATACAATATTTTCCTTGCTGACTGTTCTTCCCAGTTTTTAGTGAAATACTCTGTCAGTGTTGTCCTATTTGAACCATTGCGACTCACAACATCTGCCAGGTCGTCGTCATCATTCACGTCATGGACTGCATATCAGGCAAATTTAGCTGTAGCTGTAATACTGAGGGATAAACTCCAAACATTGGGAATCCAAATATCCTGTGCACAGCTTTAGGTGGAGTGATGTACCTAGCATTCCTATACTGTTTTATCTCATTGATGACACCATCATCAACTTCATTTTGGTCTGCATTTACTGAGAATGATGCTTGGTCGTGGCCTTTATATACATACTTAAATAGATACTTCACAGCTTTAATGCTTGAGCATGCCTCAACATTTATATGATAGTTGATCTAAAGAGCAGACCTGGGTTGTACGATACCACCCACCTGTTATCTAATTCTGCATTCCTAATCTTGACTCGACGTCCATCATCCCTTCTCCTGTAGGTTGGATAGGAGTCATTTCCTTGTTTAGTTGACTCGTTGAACTGTCGAGGGAACTGAAAGCGGCACTGTCCATTCTCCATGCACGGGCAGTACTTGTTTAGATTGCCACATGGTCCATGTAGCATATGGCTTATAACCAGATCATGCAACTCTGGGAATTTGTCCTTGTCTGGTATCTCTACTGAGATAACTCGACCATATGCATCTGGGGTTGTCAACTTACTCCATGATCAGTAGGAAATGCTCAAGTGGCAGACCCCTTTTTTTTTGGAACTCGGTAACATGGACAAACGCAGCAACCTCACCAAAATACTTCTTCTTGGTGAGAAGGTCCTTAAGATCCTGCAACTTTGCCCTGTACACTCTCGCAACCGGTTCTGGCCTATCTTGTGGTTGCTGTCCCGGCTCAAGATTACTCGTTATATCTTCCCAGTAGGGATTGCATGGCTCAAGATTACTCGTTATCTCTTCCTAGTAGGGATTGCATGTCATGGTGATGAAGTAATTAGGCTTGCCAAAACGCAGCACAACAGCCGTAGCATTAAGGAATCTTCGCTGCATGTCTCGATCGCATCCTGGGAATGATCTTGGCAGCACAATTCTTTTGCCAACCTTAGAACCCCGCGTCTCTCTAGCGGAGATAACATCAACCAATCGCTATATAATTATATGTTTCAGCTACATTAGTGAAAGGCGAAAACAAGACCGAGAATTCTCATAATAAACAATTGAAGAAACCACCAGTAGATGGTAGGGTTGTAGATGGTGGGTTGTCATTACTATTAGAAGGCATGGCTGCAGATGGTGGAGTGAATGGAGCATCACTATACGGCATAAACTTGTTCCATCCTGTTTCTCCGTGTGGGTATAAGATAGGATAACCTAATGGGTCATAACAACCATGACATGCTTTGATATACTGTCGACGCTGATCAGTCTTTCCAAATACAATGACACTCCTATCAAAACATCTTTGTGGATCGTTCTGATCCATCTAGATAGCAGCCACCTAGGACGTTGTTGGGGCATTGTACCTTCTTTGGTCAGGTGTGACATTTGTATTGAGTTTAACCCGATAGTCATCCAAATTTGGGAAATCACCATTTCTCCTAAAAGTTTGAACATATGGGTTTTCCTATAAAATTGCAAGAATTTTTCTGATGATGTTGATATCGAGATCAAGGGACCTTTTGACTCTCTTTGACAAGTTCGCATCTTCTGTATCATAAAAGTAGAGCTGCAGGTGCCGAGTCTCGTCACCACACCAGCACTAGGTGGTCAAGACGGTGGTACAACCCACCATGAATTCGAAATTTATAAGTACCGGTTCTCTTGTGACTATTAAATTCGCGATCAACAATGAACCCTAGACTTGTGAAGGAGAACAAGTTGATATAACAAATATATTTCGTGAAATATTTTGTATGTGCATCCACCTGACTTGTGAATAACCTTTTTAGCTCTTTAGAAACTCTGGTATAACTATTTGTACCTTTCCTTTTTTACAACAAAACCCCAATGTCTCATACTAAAACCTCATTGCTCTGCAGTGACTGCAGCCAAGAACTTGCCTTAATTTATGTCTCTCCAGCAGATTCTGGTATATAAAGTCATATGAATCAGCATACGACACATTAGTTCCAGCTAGACCCTCTGGCACCACACGATATGACTCATATTCACAACCTGTTTAGACATGGCAATGATCGATTTAATTAAACTGTGCAAAAATAAAATTAACATCTGCACAATAAATAAACATGCTCCATGAAATGCTTTACCTTGCGGGGGTCGTTGAATGACTCCATCATCATCGTTATCATTCTCATCAGTATGCAATCCATGGCCAGCGCCCATGGCATCTTCCTCACCGTGCCAACAATCATGTGTCGGTTTGAAGAGTTCACGATCAAATTCATCTTCATTGTCTTCGACATGTACATGGTTTTCGTGTAGGTCAGATAAATTTGTTTCTGCACAGTTTATATATATTCAATAGTAAGTATATTTAATTTTTTGAAGACAAATTTTTGCAATTAAATAGACAAAAAAGGATGCGGTGATGTGCTAACCTGGCTCTTTGGGAGTGTGTAACGTTCCCAAAAGATGCGTACGTGAGCCTCTACGAACTAGAACATAACTATCATTTCTGTGTAACCAATCTGCGGGATCCCTAGACTCTATCATTTTCCATTACCGTTGACAATCCAGTTCCTAAATTTGCACCTTAACATATCATAAATATTAGCAGAGGTTGTTGATATACCAAGTTATGGGTGAATATATGTAGCGATGGGATCGTAGCAGTCTTACTTGCGAGCAATGACGGCTCAACAATTATTCCAGCACTGTCTTGGTTGGCATTAGACGCGGTGTTATTATTTTGCAATTGCAATTCAGCCTTCTTTCGTGCTCGATATTGACGCTGGTACCTGGCATTCCTCCTTCTCTTCTCTTGTAACTGTTCGTTGGTCATCTCATCTCTTCTCTTTCATTAATGCGTGTTCCTTCTGTCCATCACTGTGTTAGTAATATCTGCGTAGAGATACACAAAATATTTTAAAAAACATTTTCAAATAATACACATGAAATTTGTATTTGATAGTTACCGCTTTCCAAAGGGAGACTATTTTGTATCGTGGTACCTGTGAGCAAGCCACCATGGCGATGATTCCCATTTGTAGTTTGTTCGGTATTATCCTCGTGCAATATACTTGGTGAACTTTGGTCCATCCCAAAACGATGAGTGCCTACATGATCTTTGATACAGTAAAGATAAAAATAAAGTGACAATTTTTTGACATTATGTAGCTGATATTTACCGCTGGTCACAGATAGTCTACTTCCTATCGTGGTTGCCGTGCCAATGCCACCATGGCTATGACCCCATCTGCATTTGGTTGGATGTTTTCCTTGTTCAAGAGAAGTGGGAAGTTTTAATCCATCATAACATGATTAGTACCTGCATCATAGTGATCATTTTCTTTGTTCCAGTAATGATGGTTTGACTACATAAATCCTGACTAAAAATACCAATTGTACCGGGTGCAGTCAAAGAACAGGTAGCGCTATTGTTCTGGGATTCGGCCTTCCTTCGTGCTCGATGCTGACGCTGGTACTCGAATTGTTTTCTCCTCGTCTCCTCCCTTTGTTCATCGGTCCACTTTGCTCGACGAATCCTCATCCGTCTGGCGTCATCTAAATATAGTAGAAAATAAATAATACACCCCCAAAGTACTATACATATACTCAGTTTGAAATAATACCTGTGAGTTAGTGATGTCACTTAGTGCATTGGGCGCATCTCTTGGCGTAGACATTGAGCACGTAGAGAGACAGGAACTTTGATTTTTTTCAATTGATCGTGGCTGGTGATGTATCCAAAAAATATGACTGAAACAATAGGAAGCAATTAGCAGACTAGTAGATAAGAAAAAAAGAATTGTTGGCAAAACTACCCAGCCATAGGAACTGAAAAGCAATTATTTTTACTCCCAAAAAATCATCTAATGAGTTGATGGCATCTATATTGCAGGGAAGCCTCTCTACGTGCTACAGGAGCATGACAACGTGCTACAGGACCATGACAATTGGGTGAGCCTCTCTACGCGTGCTATAGGACCATGACAATTGGGTGAGCGTGGTTCTTTTTTCAACAGCGGGTGATATCCAAAAAAAGAGACGATGGCATCATTACTGTAGGGACGCCAATGAAAATTGGGTGAGCCTCTCTACATGGTACATGACATACCTGGCACTCGTGTAAGTTTCAGAAAAAAGGGGATCGAATCAGCAATGGCAATTGTCAACAGACATGGATGGAGCAATGGACGGCGCCGGCCAGGTTCTAAACATGCAGAAGGGGCACCCGAATAAATGGATGTATATCTACCCGCATGGGACTAGCAGTTGCCGATCTGACGGTGCGGCCTCCGTGCCTGCCGCCGCATCCTTGTGGACCACGGAGACGACGGCAGCGCCGGCGTCACGTCGAGGCCTGCATGCGCTCATGATTGTACGTGTTCTGCAGGCGGAGGTACAGCGCGATGGAAGCACCGAGTCGCCATGGCGGACACGACCGAAGTCGAGAGCGATGGCTTGCCAGCGCCAGGGTGGACCATCGCCTGGTCACTGCGTCTGCCCTTTCACCGCGGGTTGTGGCCGCCCAATCACCCGACTACCGCCCGATCACTAGGGACGACGATCACCAATGCAAGGATACAGGAAGGAGCCGCGGAGATCACGGTGGCAGTCGCTCATGCGGTGGATTGTGCTTTCAAATTTGAATTTTGTTTGATCTAGTGGGGGCTTATTTCTCGCGTGCAGTGGTTACTCGTGGGCGGCGCATGGGGTGTGGGCGACGAGGTCTGGGGGAGCGTGAGGGGGTGATGGGGAGTGGGAAGCCGAGCAAACTTCTAATCTGAACCCTAGGATCTGTAGCAGGTATGTTATTAGCCTTTGATTTTAAATGACAGGGTTGGCTTGGAGAATTTTTTAATTATAGTAAAGATAAATGCTAAAAGATAACTTTTCAATAAGGTCCAAACTATAAGAGATCATCCGGGACTTAATGTACACCTATGGGGGCTACATGGCTCTGGCTCTAGTCGTTATATGACCTTTTCTAGTGAGTTAGAGGGTCTGCGAGTTGGGTATAAGATGGCTCTTGTGCTTATGTGTATAGCTCAGGGAAGATGTGTGCCATATTAGAATGAGAGTTTTCCTACGTCCGATGACCCTGCGGCCCTGGCTTGTTAGACGAACCTATGGGTGGATTTATATGGTTTTTGGGTGTTTCAGGAGTTGCGATCCTGGGCATTTGGAAATCATGACTCATAGTGAAAGTGTTCACCTCTGCGCAAAGCTAAACAATATATCGTCCATGACCACTGTTGATATATCTTATGACTATTGGATAATTCCACAAGCCCACGGAATATATCGATGTAGCACTTCACTTAGGAGTATCCTAAGTATCGTATTTATTTCCACATGGAAGATAGGTAGGCAAAGAATAGTTCTACTAAAATACTACATGTTATTATGTTTTATAAATGTAACGGTTGATAAATAACAAGACTACTAAAATACTATAATGAAGAAAAGAATTAAATTGGCTAAGCAGGAGAGGTCCCTGAGTGATTGCAAGATAAATTATTCCATAGGTAATCAATCTAACAAGATGGTAATTGGAATTCAACTAGTACTTCGGGGTGCACACGCTCCTGATTTAACCGGATACAACACACCTAAAGCCCTATGCTTTAAGAACTAATCCTAGCATGAGGGACTACACAGGCAAACAGGGCTGTCACCATTTGTTGCTACCACCTCCGGAGGACTAGCCACAATACAAGGTAATGTATAGTCTAAGCACCTCGCTTACACTAAAAGCTACAACTCTAATCTCGCGCTAAGACTAGAGCACCGACTAGCGACGAAGATCCCGCACTAATTGTAAACAAACTATCCAAGTTGATTATGATTGACACCTCAACACAACTATAAGCTAAGTACTTGAAGTAAATGCTTAAAGTAAAGTGCTGGAATCAAAAATAGTATGAGTTGGAATTATATTGCAAATAAGAGTACTCACAAAGGAATTAAAGAGCTACACCGAGGATTTTTAGAGATTTCTCCCGAGCTCTAGACTCTTCACTCTCACTCTCACTATGAGCCTTGCTACTAGAGTGGACTAATAGTGGAACAACAGATCACTGACTTTTGCTCTGTTTATCTTCTTTCTTGTTGTCTCAAGAATTACAACTGGGGGTATATATAATACACGAGAGTGTGGGAGGTATTGTAGGCGAGGAAGGTCGGTAGCCCCGAGGTGGGGGAGGCTGCCTTGATGAGGGCGGGCGCCCTCGGGTCCATCGCCTCTCGATTGAACGGTGCCTCAGCTACTCTCCCATGTTGATTGCATGTCAGGTAAGTTGATTTGCATCATTGGAAAGTTGGTTTAGAGTCCTCAAGTGGATGACAGCAGGCGCATGGATCCAAGTTACTTGAATCGGTCACCACTCGATCAAACCGACTTAGATGGACGGTCCGAGAGTCGTGAAAAGTCAAAGTTGTGGATCGGTGACGTGGCGGACCGAGTTCTCGGTGGCGGGCGCCGTGGTCCAGGGTGGGCGCCCTAACCAGTGAGGGTGCCGTGGTGCTGGGGCAGGCGCCCTGGCACCTTGGTCCAAAGCTGTCCAGCCTTGCTCTATGCCTTGTACATGTTCAGTTTGTACCTGTTTTCGATGTTTTTTGCCTGCATTTAAATAAAACTCATGTACAAGTGGAATTCCATTAGCTATAAACCAAATTCCTATATTCTAGGTGGATTTTCCTGTTAAAAGCATGCATTGTTGATAGTAAAAATGTGCATATAACAGCCATCAACAAGCTCCCCCAAGCTTACCTTTTGCCACTCCTTGAGCAAACCTTTAAATCATCAACCAACTTTTGATCTAGGCATGATAACGCAGAAAACTCATACCTATATTACCTTTAGTCACCATGGGACTTTTAGCCTTTTCCTTGTACCTGGTAGTAGAGTGCAGTCCAGCTAGACAGAGGGTCTCTTCTCCTTATCTTTATTGCTCAATCTTATCTTCTCCTTATCTTTATTGCTCAATCTTATCATATGGAGGTTTTTTAAAGTTTACAGAAAAAACCATGCTTGTGTTACTTCTGTGGCTCACTCAGTCTCTCATATGTGGATGTGGGAAATGTCAAGGCACTAATGCCTTCATCCTCACTGACTTTTTGTGGGCTTTTGGAACAATGAGGCATACCTTGCATCATGTAATATTGCAAAACTAAATAAAGGGAACAAAGGAGCAACAAGTCATATTCTTATACTAAGAGTTAATGATGAATTTTTCCCTAAAGGTGAGGTCATGGCTATTGGCTCAGTTATGGTGGACACGTGCCCATCGTTTTTATTTCTGAGAAATTTGTTTTGAATTTTTTTCAGCCATGCCTCCTATGATGAGTGTATGCTGGGGAGGTACCTTGAGGTACATATCTCTCAGTCTTGGGAATATGACAAGTTTCTCACTAATTCTCACACTTGTTTAATAAAGCTCAACAGTAATGCAGATAGCAAGTGTATGATCAATGTAAAGATGTATATGGCTCTGGTAGGTTTATTTGCCATAGAAGCACTTTAGCAAGTTTTATATTATTTTTCAATAAGTCCGCCATAGACAGATCTTGCTCAAGACAGGATAAAAAGACTCTATTTTTGCTAGATTATATCACCCTATTTCTCAAATTTAATTTTTAGTTTTTTAATCATTAGTGGTTTCTAACTCAAGTGCCCGGTGGGTTTTTCTTTCAAAAGTTAAACAAGTTTTTAGTGAGAGTTTATTTTACTCAATCACAGCAATAAAGTACTAACACTTAGCAATTATTTATTTTACAAGCTAAACAAATTCTCATGGAAATTAAACACACATATTTATTCTTAGATTTTGGGTTTTTTAATGTTAACATAAAACATACTGAAGTATAAAATGATAACAAGGTAAGGGCATGAGACGCTTACCTTCGCGGGGGCTCCTTCCCCAAGCTGGCATGTGATAAGTCAACGAGGAGGGCGCCACCCTGGCTGCGGTAGATATCCTGCCAATACAGATTCTGCTAACGCACATCGTGCTGTATCGATGATAACTCTCCTTCCGTCTCCTAGTGAAACTGCTGGAAGTTCAGGGTCAAGTCCTGCATGGTGTACGTATCTGCCTCTGGGTCATAGCATAGCAAGTGTGCATGTGAGAAGTGATCGTAAAGCAACTCTTGTCTTTCATCTGCTATGTAATTAATTCTAGCATTGTTAAGCAAACCCATGTTCCTAGCAAGTCTTGTCACAAAAGACACGATTTCTATGTTCCCCGCATGAGTAAAAGTTGTAAGCGCATAATCCATCATGCTTTTTACAGGGGACACACATTCTCATCTAAGAATGCAGTCTAGCAACTGCAAGTAACCTTGACAAAAGGTTATTGCCATAAAGCGATGCAAGATGCGTAGCGTGGGATTATGAATGTGTCTGGTCCTGGGATTCTGTCTATCTATCCCATTGGCTACTCTTGCCCAAAAGCTATCCTTAGTGAACCCATACATGAAACATTTAAATTTGTTTCATAGTTAGGAGCAAACCTAGCAACATATTAAATTATTTCCATGTGCATGAATGTTGCTCATTAAAAAGTCTAAAGTTGCAATGTATCGATGAGAGTTGCAGAGTACATAAAAATTCTAAAGTTAACTCACGACTCCCTTGTTCATTTACTTCCCAAGCATTCGCCCATCCCATGTAACTAAAGACTCTAACGAATTTTGTTAGCATGCCGGTCTTTTCTAGGGTGTCACATACAATATGATGGGTGTGCATGAAGTAACGATCATTTATTAATGCATAGGCTTGTCATTCCCTAAAAAGAGTACAAGTGGGTGGTTGTTCTACCTCACGACCGGAAGATGCTTGGTTCTCCTGTGAGATGGACATGGCGTTGCTTGGCCGTGCATTTTGCCTCCTTTATGATTGTTGATGTGAATTAACTCTAATTTTTAGCAGTCAACTAATCTAGGATAAGACCTTAATTGAAGGATAAGGTAAGGTAGTAGGGATTTTTTCTAATGAGTTCACGAGTTGTGTTGCTCTCACTTATTTTGTAGGATATTTAATATTTCATCATAAAAGTAATGAAGAAACTGAGCACACCATTGTGAAGAGCTCATCGAGATGATCGAAACGGACATATCACTTGCTATATTCGGAGCACCGAAAAGAATGTCCTCGATGATTATGACTTGGAAAACTCTAGAAGGCCCTAAAAATCATCATCATCACAAGACCAGGACTAAACCAGCAGAATTCCATAGCTCTGTGAAAATAATATTTTTCCAGGGATTTATTCAAAAGCTGGAAAAGGAAAGAATCCATCCTCGACATGACTCATTGCGCAACCAAAAGAGGCACTAGAAGGATGTAGAAGACACCAGAAGACACGAGACCAAAGAGGGAGCCTGGCGACTGCCAGGTGGGGCCGGCAGGCTCCACATGTCAGACCAGCCTGCCTGGGCCTACTTGCAAGTGGCCTCTGAAACATTCTCAATTTTTCACAAAGGAAAAATACACAGAATAGCGAATAATACAATAGTTCGAAGCTCAAACCATCACATTATCCAGCAATAGTTGATACAGAAATCCATACTTCGAACAAAAGAGTACATTTAGGGGGAATTACATAAATAGTTCATCGCTACACTGGCGGAATCATCAGAGTAGCTGTAGCGTCTGGGATAGCTGCGGAAGGTGAAAGTACAATAAATCTCCAAAAGAAGCCAGAGCGTAGGAACGAGACGTCTACTCCTCATCGGTGAAGTCATAGTCGGGTTCACCTGCCAAATAATTTTCAGTATGGTTTGTACTGACCACATCTCCCACCCTATGCTTTGCTTTTGCTATGTAGTATTTGGTGGGATGCAAAGGATATAATCAAGCGACCTAATATATGGCTGTGGTTTCCTATACAAGTAGTGACCAATATTATATAATATAGTTCATCAAGTTTTAACCCATCTCATCCACATATCCATCCCATTCTATCACCATCACACACATCTCACCCTCTCGCACTCAGTTGATAGGTCCAACTCCCTCACGGAGCCTGTCTTAGCGGCTCACAGCCGGAAGGGTAACACCAGGGGGAGAATAGAAGGACTCATCTCATTACTCTCGAGAAGCGTGGGTCTTAGGAAAAAGCCATACCAGTGGCTTGCAAACTATATATATAGATTCATAAACTCTATAAAGCATGTACTCCCATAACCACAAGATCACCATCATCGGCGGTGCCTCGCCTAAGCTGATTCTGGCTACTTTCTAACTGGTGCGATGCCACCCTACCACTCAGTACTGGGACATCTCGGATAGGTAGCACCGGCACACTGAGACTATGAGACATAGTACCGGGCCCCCGAGGTCACTATACTGTCTAAGGAGGGTGTGGGTCTCCATGCTCGTACCTCCCGACACTATTTGCTAACAACCTAGTAGTAGTGGCACCGTCCTAGCTAGTCAGACATCCGTCTCCCGCCCATACAAGAGCGAGTGGTGAGCACGTAAGTCCCAAGGTTCCGGTCTTCAAGAGATATCAGGTCCTAGGGGGATCAGACAGGATTATCTTCTTATAGGTACTACAACAGTCCATGCTACATAGCACCATCTACCCGGGGCCTCGCTCCATGAAGGCTCTCACCCCCGGGATCGCCATATACCTCACAATGTGCCCGCCACAAGCACCTCACATGGGAATGCCCAGAACACATCCCCCGGCAAGACTCGCCCACATGGCTCATCGTAGAATCCTGTCCGATCAACTCAACCCTCACCACACACCCAAGACGCACGCAGCCCTCTCCTCGAGTAAAGTGGCACCACATGCCTTAACCATATAACCATACTCTCCACCACGCATCACATCACACAGATATAAGTGTAGTAGAAGTAAAGCATCATAAGTAAATAAGCATGCATCTAGCCTATCAGCGGGTGTGTAGGAGTAAGGTTGCGACAAGGTAAAGGCTCATCAAGCAAATCTACCATGCTACCTATCATCAGGTGATATTCACAAATAAAGCACTGGTAAACTTCTACGAGGTTAGGTGGGGTGTGGCACCTGCGAAGTCATCACCGAGCTCCTCCTCGTACTCATAGTCATCCCCCTCAAACTGCTCCTCCTCTGAAACGAGACATAATAGCCATGTTAGCGGCTCCTATAGAGTCAACACAAAGAATCAATAAAATTCAATAACTCCAAAAATACTCATACATAAGCCTATGACGTATAGCTCATTTTTATGAAAATTTGGACACTTGGTTCATATTTTTCAGAGTTCATATGAATTCGTTATGAATTTCCAAAGTTTATTCTTTTTTTGAAAAAGAAAAAGGGTATATAAACCTGGACGCGACATGTGGCGGGTTCTGATTGGTCCACGTGGCATGCGGGTCCGGCAGAGGTGGCGTGGGGCCGACGTCATGCTGACGTCAGCACTTACGCGCGGGTCTACCGGCTGGTTGACAAGATGACATCATGCTGACGTCATGCTGATGTCAGCACTGACGGGTGGACTCGGTCAGCGGCTGACAGGTGGGACCCACAGTCAACGGTCACTGACAGGTGGGCCTGAGTCAACTGTCAATGTTGACCGGTCAACAGTCAACGAGGACCGGGCCTCGGCGGGCTTGGGTAGGGCTAGATCTAGGCCAGGTTGGACCGGCCCGGCCCGAACACGTATCGGGCTCTAATCGTGCCACATCGCAGTCTGGACCTCAGGTGGGCTCAGTCCACGGTCGGCCGGTTTGATGAGGACATCACTCCATTGGATGCACAAGATGATCCTCCGCTGGACATTGAAGGTCCAATCACAAGAGCTCGCGCACGACAATTAAATTTACAGGTGAGCTGTTTTGGCCACACATTTCTTTTGGCCACAGATGAAGAGAGATGTTGAGCGGTTCGTGGCACACTGCACCACATGTCAAAAAGCTAAGTCTCGCTTGAATCCACATGGGTTGTATATGCCTCTTCCTGTTCCTTCTATTCCTTGGACAGATATTTCGATGGACTTTGTTTTAGGATTGCCTAGGACCAAGAGGGGAAGGGATAGTATTTTTGTGGTTGTGGATCGATTTTCTAAGATGGCACATTTTATACCATGTCATAAAAGTGATGATGCAACTCATATTGCTGACCTCTTTTTCCATGATATTGTTCGTTTGCATGGTATGCCGTCTACTATTGTTTCAGATCGCGACGCCAAATTGTTTGAGTCACTTCTGGTGAACTCTATGGAATAAGTTGGGCACAAAATTGTTGTTTTCAACAACTTGTCACCCACAAACAGATGGACAAACAGAGGTAGTGAACCACACTTTGGGCACCATGCTGAGAGCTGTTTTGAAGAAAAATTTAAAGATGTGGGAAGAATGTTTGGCTCATGTGGAGTTTGCTTATAATTGGGTGACACATTCTTCCACCAAGGTAAGTCCTTTTTAGGTAGTGTATGGTTTTAACCCTCGTGCTCCAATTGATCTTTTGCCTTTACCTACCCATGAAAGAACACATAGTGATGCTAGTGCACGTGCTGAATTTATTCATAAGTTACATGAAACAACTAAAGAAAATATTGAAAAGATGAATGAAAAGTATAGAATTGCTGGTAGTAAAGGTAGAAAAGAACTTAAACTTGAACCAGGTGATTTAGTATGGTTACATTTGAGAAAAGCCAGGTTTCCAGAACTGCGTAAGTCAAAATTAATGCCAAGAGCTGCTGGTCCTTATAGAATTATTGAGAAAATAAATGATAATGCATACAAACTTGAGTTGCCACCCGAGTTCGGGGTTAGTCCTTCTTTCAACATTTTAGATTTGAAGCCGTATTTGGGAGAAGAAGATGACCTTGAGTCGAGGATGACTCCAATTCAAGAGGGGGAGGATGATGAGGACATCACTCCATTGGATGCACAAGATGATCCTCCGCTGGACATTCAAGGTCCAATCACAAAAGCTCGCGCATGATAATTAAATTTACAAGTGAGCTCGTTCTTAAGGAAGTCTTTTTATGATTTTGAGAATAGATTGCTAGCTAATGATTATATTGTATTTAGGAATCATGGAGAGGACCAAGGGATGCATAAGGGATGGCTTGGAGGCATGGAGGACCAGCAAGGGTGCCCAAGTCAAGGTGGAGGCCCAAACCGAGTCGACTTCGAGCCTGTTTCGGAGTCCAAGACTAGTGTGGAGTAAAGCGGACGCCCAGGATGCATCCGGACTCCGTTTTTGATGATCCACCTATGGATGGAAATATAATTTCATAAGGAAGCCAATGGCGTTGGTTTGAGGTCAAAATTCCTTTGGAGTCATGGGAAACATCAAAACAAGTTAGCATCTAGAATTTGTTCCAGTGCTACGTCACCGTTTTTGGTCCGTTGGGCCGTGTATCGTTGTTGAGCCCATTATGGGGCGTGTCCAGGGGTGGCGATGACCCTTAGACCTCTATAACTAGCTGCCGCCTCTCTTGTTAGGTTTTGGGTTTTGCTTAGATTATTCTGTTCACAAAAGTTTCGCCGCGCCGTCGGTTTATGAGACCCCAACTCGTGAGATTAATCATTCATCTGCAATTGGTTGCATTCTTTCGTGTTCTTGCTTGTGTTCTTTGATTAGCAGGCAAAGGACTTAGCCTTCTTGGTGAGGTCGACTGTGCTTCAATGGTCGATAACCAGAGGAGACGTGGTGCTGCGATTGCGGGGTTCAGAGCCGAGTTGTTCGAAAGCCGGATCGAATTGTGTCGTGATTCCACCAAATCGAGAGTTATTAGAACCTTTCGAAAGATCGGGAACCCTAGTTCACATCACGGTCCATGGACTTGGTCCATAATGGACCGCAGGCAGAGTGGCTGGGTGGCAGCCTACGGTTGCTCCAGCTGGGTCCACGTGGACCCAGTGGACGTGGTCCAGCGGGCCGGGGGAAAATTTCCCCTTCTTTGCCTCACGCGCGTGCGGTCGGCACGGCAGCCTCGGTCGGCGGCGAGCGGGCGTGCAGCGGCGGTAGGCAGTGTTGGCTAGGCTGAGGCAAGGCTAAGTGGGCGCGGTGGCCAAGCCAGTGCAGCAGCACGGTCTGTGCGGCCTCTCGGGGCTTGGCCTCGCTGGCGCGCGCGTGACGGCGGCGCCGAGCGGTATGGACGCGGCGGCGGGGTGCTACAGTGTGCGGGGCTCATCATGGACTAGCGCTACGAGGTCCCAAGGTCATGGAGAATGAGTTGATGGCCTCAATTTGGAAAAAGTGGTCTCCTAGCGAGGCGGTAAGGTGCGGCGGTGGCGGACGGCGTCGGCGGCGGACGGCAAAATTGGCGCGATAGGGTGCTCCTTTCTTCCCATCTCCTATTGTTCTGAGCAGGTCGGAGCTCAAGGTTCTACAGTGCATGACTAATGGAGGCTCGCGGGGGCACATGTTACGGTAAGGTCGCAGCGGCGCTCCAGCGGCCGAAAGACATGGCGGCCAGGGCTGCAAAAGTGCGCGGCCCCTCCGTGGCCACTACCAAGCTCCAAAGAGTTTGCCCGGGGGTGTTCTAGGTCATTGCAAACATGATGGTAAAGCTAATGAAGAAAAAGAGTGAGGGGAGAGAGAACGCGGCCGGTGAGCTGGCGGCGGCCATGGCGGTCAGGGCGGCTCACCTATGCGCGGACGACGGGCTGGCGACCCAGGCAGCAAAGCGGCGGGCTCGGTGGTGGTGTAGTGGCACAACAGCATTGATAAAGTCGTGCGGGGCCACCGGGGTTACTTCGGTGCATTGCAATGGCGGCGATGGCGTCGGGTCCGGTTCCTCCGCTCCGCCTCCGGTCCTCCCCCATTCTCTTTCTTCCTTCGTCCTTCTCGGCTTGGCAGGTGGTGGAAAGCTGTGGGGGCTACCTGAGTGGCGGCGGAGACACTGGGAAACCCTAAGGCGTCGAGGCCCTCTTTTATAGCCAGCGCCGGCCACAATGGCAGCAATGGACGGTGGGGGTTCGGAGCGGGGCATCGGGCGGCTAGAGCGTGTCCGTGCTAGGGTTAGGGTTGCCCTAGCACAGTGCGAACGGCGGTGGATTGCTGCAAGCTCACATGGCGGGTCACGGGGCGAAGGATGGATGGTGGGAATGGCACAGTGGATGGGACGTTGTGGTGGCCAGAAGTGGCAGCTGACAGGCAGGTCCCGCTTGTCGGCGAGAGCAGGACGGACGCGCGGCGTAGGCGAACGGTCCCTGGGCCGCGTGCCCGCCGCGTGTGGGATGCAGGAGCGGGCACGCGATTGGCCTGCTGGGCTGGCTGGTGCCATGCTAGGCCGCATGCGAGCGAGCACGGGCGAGCGGTCGGCGGCCTGGTGCGGGAGCGTGGCGCTACGGCGGGCCACCTTGCTGGGCCGCAAGCGGGGAAGCTAGCAGGACGGCGTTGGTGGCTTGCTAGGCTAGCCGGCTTGCTTGCATAGCGGGCCACCGGGGCAGCGATGCGGGTCGCGGTGTTGCGAGGCTGGCAGGCCGAGGTGGGCCGCGGGGCTAGTTGGGCTGCTTTGCCTTTTTCATTTCTCTCTCTATTTTCTATTCCTTTTCTATTTCTTTTCTATTTGTTTCTAAGCCAAGCCATGCCATGATTAGTTAGCAAAAGGTTTAGTGCTAATGAGTTAGTGTCATGGCACAAGGGCTTGATAGGTCCCATAGAGTCTCATGGTGGGGTTGAAGCCAAGTCCAAAGTTAGTAGCACATATATATACACATGTGATAATAGGTTATTGATTTCATATGCAATACATAAAATCCATAAGAGGCAAATCATACTCTTGTAGTTAAGATGCAAATGTACCAACTAACATTAGTGCTACTTGTGCAACTATTGGGTGTTTTTTCCTAAATGACACTCACCAACAATGGAATACTTTAGAAAAATTTTGTTGGTTCCCATTTTTGGTATTTGGATTTTCAGTGTTGTTATAGTCCTACGCCCTTATGGAAATCTTGTCCTTGAGATTTAAAAGTGCAACTTACTCTTGAAACAAGTAGGGGTAGAGCCTCCTCATTTCTGATTCCTTCTCCCAAGTTGCTTCTCGTTCTGTGTGATTGCTCCACTGAATCTACAAATATGGCGTGCTGGTGTTCCTAGTCTCCTTGGTGGTTCTATCCATAATGCGGACGGGGTGCTCTTCGTACTCCAAGGTGTCCTGGATATCAAGTGCCTCTGCGGGTATCGGATGCTCTGGCGGTTGCAAACACTTGCGCAGTTGTGACACATGGAACACTGGGTGCACTCCGGCTAGTTGCACGGGTAACTCAACTCTGTAGGTAAGCTTGCCAATTCTCTCACAGATTCTGTACAGTCCCACATACCTTGGTGCTAGCTTTCCTTTCACATGGAATCTGACGGTCCCTCAAAGTGGGGAGACCTTAAGATAGACATAGTCCCCGACTTCAAACTCGAGGTCTCTGCGCCTCTTGTCGGCATAGCTCTTCTGATGGCTCTGAGCAATCCTTAGATTCTCTGGCACTTGGGCGACTCCTTCTTCGGCCTCCTTGATGGTGGTAGGGCCAAAGAATGATCTTTCACCTATTTCAGACCACATCAGGGTGTTCTGCATGATCTTCCATACATAGCCTCGAATGGTGACATCTTGAGGCTAGCCTGGTAACTGTTGTTGTAAGAGAACTCTGCAAAGGGCAAACTCTTCTCCCAATAAGTTCCATATTTTAGAACACAAGCTCGGAGCATGTCTTCAAGGATCTGGTTCACTCTCTCTGTCTGACCATTCATTTGAGGGTGGTAAGCGGTACTGTAATCTAGCTTGCTCCCTATTGACTTGTTCAGGGCCTTCTAGAACTTGGACGTATACTGTGGCCCACGATCAGATATTACGCTCTTAGGGGCTCCATACAGCTTGAGAATGCTCTCAACATATAGATCTGCTAGCTGGCCAACTCGGGCATCATTCTTGATGGCTACAAAGTGAGCTACCTTAGTCAAGCGATCGACTATCACCCATATAGCATCATGGCCCTTCGAGGTTCGAGGTAAACCCACAATGAAGTCCATAGAAATGCTATCCCATTTCCATTAAGGTACATCAAGTGGCTTTAGCAGTCCTGCAGGTCTCTTGTGCTCAGCTTTGACACGTTTACAAATGTCGCATCTAGCAACATGACCTGCGATATCTGACTTCATGTTCTTCCACCAAAATTTCCTCTTCAAATCAGCATACATCTTAGTACTTCCTGGGTGGATACAATACTTAGAGTCATGTCCTTCTGATAGGATCTCATTACGGATAGCTGGGTCTGTAGGCACACAAATTCTGTCCTTGTACCTATAGGTACCTTACTCATCTTCACTGAATTCTGGGCACTTGCCTTGCGTCAGGAGCTCGTGTGTCTCCCAAATCTCTGGGCAATGGCGCTGAGCTTCACAGATCCTATCCATGAGGGTGTAGTGTACACGAAGCTCATTCAACAGGCCATGGGGTATCACCTCCATCTGTAACTCATCAATGCCCTCTTGCAACTCTTTGGGCAAGGTGGTGGTAAACAGTGCATGATAATGGCTTTTGCGGCTAAGAGCATCAGCGACCACATTGGCCTTCCTAGGGTGATAGAGAATCTCTACGTCATAGTCATTAATCAACTCAAGCCAACGACGTTGTCTCATGTTCAGATTTTCCTAGGTGAAAAGTACTTTAGGCTCTTGTGATCGATGTAGATTTCACACTTGTTCCCAATCAGATAGTGCCTCCAAATCTTCAATGCATGGATCACAGTTGCACGCTTGAGATCATGGGTGGGGTAATGTGTTCATGCTCTTTAAGCTGATGGGAAGCATACGCAATGACTTTCCCATTCTGCATCAGAACACAACCGAGCCCGAGGCGAGATGCATCACAATAGACCACAAAGTCCTGGTGGATATCGGGCAAGGCAAGAATAGGTGTTGTGAGATGAGCTTCTCCTTCAGGGTCTGGAAACTTTGTTTGCATTGGGGTGTCCATTCAAACTCATTGGTCTTCTTCAAGAGGTTGGTCATGGGGTAAGCTATCTTGGAAAAGTTCTCGATGAATCGGCGATAATAACCAGCCAATCCCAAGAAACTTCTCACGTCGGTCACATTCTGTGGCTGCTCCCATCCCTCACTGTCTCAATCTTGGACGGATCCAAAGCTACTCCATCAGCATTGAGTACATGGCCTAGGAAAGCGACCTCTTCAAGCCAGAACTCACACTTGCTGAACTTGGCATAGAGCTGATGCTTTCTCAACTTCTCCAACACTATCCTCAGATGCTGTTCATGCACCTCAGCAGTGGCAGAATAGACAAGAATGTCATCAATGAAGACCACCATGAATTTATCCAGCTCTTGCATGAACACTTTATTCATCATGTTAATAAAATAAGCTGGTGCGTTCGTAAGATCGAAGGACACGACGGTGTACTCATACTACCCATATCTGTTGACAAATGCTGTCTTGGGAATGTCCTCTTCTTTGATCTTCATCTGATGGTAACCTGATCTAAGGTCAATCTTGGAGAAATACTTGGCATTGCACAGCTGGTCTAGCAGGTCATCTATTCTTGGCAAGGGGTACTTGTTCTTTATGGTCACAGTATTTAGGTTCCTGTAATCAATGCACATCCTTTGTGTTCCATCCTTCTTCTTAACAAATAGAATAGGAGATCCCCAGGGTGAAGCACTGGGCCTAATGAACCCTTTCTTGGATAGCTCCTCAAGCTGTTTCTTAAGCTCCTTAAGCTCATCAACTGCCATATGATAGGTTCGCTTATAAATAGGACTCGTACCCAGCAATAGGTTGATCACGAACTCAACATCCCTGTCTGGTGGCATCCCTGATAGCTCTTTAGGAAAGACATCGGGGTGCTCACGAACTATAGGAACTTCCCCAAGTGACTTCTCTTCAAGGGCACACAGCACGAAAACATCTATCCCTTTGTTCGGTTCACATATGATCCAGTGACCACTTGGATGGGTTATATCCACAAATCTAGGCGAGCAAGATATCACTCCCTTGTTCTGGGTTAACCAATCCATCCCTAGAATGTCATCTAGGCCTTTGAAGGGTAGCAAGGTAAGATCAGTAAGAAAGGTAAGACCCTCGATTATGATACTCACTCCCTTACATCCTTTGTTTCAACAAGCATTGCCCAAAGGTGAACTGTTGTATAAGGCTTCTTTTTGTGGAGTGACAGGTATATGGTGCTCTCGTGCAACTTGGTGGATATATAAGAACATGTAGCTCCTGAATCAAACAGCACGGATGCCTTAACTCTGTGCACTAAAAACATACTGTACACCACATCGGGGGCAGCCTGGGCAGTCTCTGTTGTGATGTGGGTGAGGCGACCACGGGGTGCTCCAGATGGCACCTGCTTGTGCGGGGTGCCCTGGTTCTGCCTGGCGGGCGCTGGTGTAGCAGGTGCAGCCTTGTTTGGGCACTCGGCTGCCTTGTGACCCGGACGGCCACAAGCAAAGCAAGTGTAGGTCATGCCGCCTATGGGGGTTGGCGAGGCGGACCTCCACGTGCTACCTCCTGGTGTGGCACGAGCGTATGTTTGGCGGTCCTGAGCAGGGCAGAGGTAGCTGTTGGTGTGGGCACCATCGCCCCGGCTCGAATCGTGTGCAGTTCCTTGGGCGAGGTGCCTCACCATGTGACTTACAAGGGGCAGGTGCGCGGTAGGTGCCCTTAGCACGGCGCTTCTTGGTCTTGTCAAGCGCCTCCTTCTCCGCAAAAACCTCGTCGTGGTCCTTCTCAATCTCCATGCACCTGTCAATCAAGTCACACAGGGTGTGGCTCTTGGTGCTTGAGAGGGAGAGCTTGATGCGGCTAGACAAGCCCTTGCGGTAGTAGTACCACTTCTCCTTCTCAGAATTCACCACGGAGAAGAGCGCAGCAGGTTAGTGAAGCGGGTGGTGTACTCATGCATCTTGTCAGTTCCCATGGAGATGTTGCAGAACTCATTCTCCTTCTTGTCCAGTGTGCCCTCGTGGATGAAGAATGCATGAAACTCCTTCATGAACTCATCCCAGGAGATGTTGGCAGGGTCCCGGTGGGTTTCATAGAGGCTATCCCACCAAGATCGCCTAGCACCCACAAGCTGGTGAGTTGCCAAGCAAACACACTCCTCGTCAGTGCAAGTGGTCAAGTCCAGCTTCTTCTCAATCTCCCTCAGCCAGTTATCAGCAGCGATCGGGTCGATGCTGGTGCCATCGAACGTCGGGGGCCCTAGCTTGAGAAAGAACTCTAGCTTCTTGTAGAAGTCATCGCATGGCTCCCTGTGGTGGGGGTGCAGCATGTTCTTAGCTAAGACTCAAAGAAGCTTGGTCTGCTGAGCCATCACATCTGCCAAAAGTGGCACGGGTGGTGGCCGTGGAGCTGCATCTCCTCCAGTGGCAGGCTCAGGCTTAGGCTCAGCCGTAGGCTATGGCAGTCCTCCAGCCGTGCCTCTAGCAGTTGGTTCTGGCTCAACAACCGGCGGTGGTGGTGGGTGTGCAGGCCATGGGTTGGCAGCGCGGGGTGGCTCCTCAAGGTCAAGGGGTATGTGACTAATGCGTCCATGACCATGACCATGACTGTGTCCATGACCCCTGGCGGGCATGGGTGACAGGGAGCGGTTGCTCAGGTGGCTGGCACGACGAGTGGACATCCTGTTTAACATAAACCTAAGATTAGGGCACATGTGCGCGTGATATAACTTCGATATTAATGATGTAATAATTAAACTAGCTTAAATGATTTAAAAATATTTAAATCTATCCAACACTCATACAAAGAAGCATGAAGATTTATAAAGATGCAATAAAATCCATATCACCCATTACATCAAGTGGGTACATGGTGATATCTCTAGCAGCTACGCTAGGAGACTCGCGAGAAATGTACTACACGCACGTAGTTCTTGCAAGGGGGTGGACAACTATTCAACAACATGGTGAGTCTAGTCATTTGGCCACACAGGGCCCATCATCTCCTGATCCTACACTACACTAAACCATCCCTAGGGACTAGTCCAAACTGTAAGCTGCAGGAGGAATACCGATGCCAGAAGCTTGGATCTACTCGTCAGTCATCCCAAGGCGAGAGACGTAACGACGGGCCTCCTCAAGCTATGGGGTGGACACTGACTGTCCGCTGAGTCCAGTGGTGGGGCACCCACTCAAGTTGAGGCAAGATTGCCCCAGCTCGAACATCTCAACTCTGACCTTCTTATGGGCTCGTAAGGGAGCTTCGTCCTGCAATTCCTTGTACTCCCTGACTCTCTTGCGATCTGACCTCTTCCAAGCCTCCATGGTGTGTTTGAGCTTGTCCATGAGGTATGCTGTCTTCTGGATGTAGTTAATCAGGTGTCCCTGGTTGTAGCTAGCAAGAGTGTATTCCTGCAGCAGCTTCTTGCGTTGAGCCTTGCACTGCTCACGGAGTTTGTCCCTGTAGGCGGCATCTTGACTCTTCTCCTGGAATCTCTTTGCAATGTCTCCGTTCTTCTCAGCTATAGTGGTCTCAAGCTCTCTAATCTTCCTGATGAGTCGGCTGTCATGGAGCTGAAGCTTCTCCATCTCATTCATCAGCCTGGCGATCTGGTCCTGGTCAGTGTGCTCCTTATATGCTAACTCACATTCTAGGTTTGCAATCTTCTGCTTCCATGCTTGCTCCGTGCTCTCTAACTTGCGGATTCTCTCATCAACCTGCATCAGGTAGTTGCGGTCATGGTGTCCCTTTCGCTCCAGCTCAGCAATTTACATTTCCTGACACTGCAGCTACATGACGAAGGTGCGGTGGCAAGGGTTACGGTCAACTCTAATATTTTGCTCATTGTAGGCGATCTCCTCCCAAGTACCCTGCTAAACATCGAGGGCATGAGGAAGCAGACGAAAGTGACTCTCCTTCAGGTAGTTAGCTCCATTGCACAGCACAGTGTGAAGTGCCTGGCGTGAAACGGTCTGAACACACATGCTGGTGTCATTGTCGAAGGCGAAGCCAGTGAAGGCGGCAACTCTAGGCAGGTTCATGCTTGCAGGCACGTTGATGTGGGCTGCCTTGTAGCCCTCGATGCCTCCTCCAAGGGCGGGCTTGCTGCAGCAAAGGTACTCGACATTCTCCATGAGAACATCAAGCTTGGTGAGAACCTCACGAAGTACGTGAGCATAGCTTCCATACTCCGTCCTGTCGAGTCTGTACTCAACGACATCCATCGGTGGCAATGGACCAAGCGGCAAGTTGGGGTCCATCTGCAGGTTGATACGAGAATGGAATTAGAAAAGTTACAAAGAGGGAGACAAGCCATGCATAAAAGCGTATGCCATGGTCGGTGTATAAACGAGAGAGTTCAAGATTCTCCTAATTCTATCGTCCAATCCTATGGGTCTCATCATAGGATCAAGCATGACTCTGGTACCAACTGAAATATCCTTAATTTTCCATGAAGGGAAAATACACAGAATGCTGAATAATATAATAGTTCAAAGCTCAAACCATCACATTATCCAGCAATAGTTGGTACAGAAATCCATACTTCAGGAAAAAGAGTACATTTAGGGGGAATTACATAAATAGTTCATCACTACACTGGCGGAATCATCAGACTAGCTATAGCATCTGGGATAGCTGCGAAAGGCAGAAATACAATAAATCTCCAAAAGAAGCCTGAGCGTAGGAATGAGACATCTACTCCTCATCGGTGAAGTCATAGATGGGTTCACCTACCAAATAATTTTTAGTACGGTTTGTACTGACCACATCTCCCACCCTATGCTTTGCTTTTGCTATGTAGTATTTGGTGGGATGTAAAGGATATAATCAAGCGACCTAATATATGGCTGTGGTTTCCTATGCATGTAGTGACCAATATTATATAATATAGTTCATCAAGTTTTAACCCATCTCATCCAAATATCCGTCCCATTCCATCACCATCACACACATCTCACCCTCTCGCACTCAGTCGACAGGTCCAACTCCCTCTCGGAGCCTGTCTCAGTGGCTCACAGCAAGAAGGGTAACACCAGGGGGAGAATAGAAGGACTCATCTCACTACTCTAGAGAAGCATGGGTCTTAGGAAAAGCCATACCAGTGGCTCGCAGACTATATATATAGATTCATAAACTCTGCAGAGCGTGTACTCTCATAATCACAAGATCACCATCATCGGCGGTGCCCCGCCTAAGCTGATTCCGGCTGCTTTCTAACTGGTGCGATGACACCCTACCACTTAGTACTGGGACATCCTGGATAGGTACCACCGGCACACTGAGACTGTGAGACATAGTACCGGGCCCCCGAGGTTACTATGCTGTCTAAGGAGGGTGTGGGTCTCCATGCTTGTACCTCCCGACACTATCTGCTAATAACCTAGTAGTAGTGGCACCGTCCTAGCTAGTCAGACATCCGTCTCCCGCCCATACAAGAGCGAGTGGTGAGCATGTAAGTCCCATGGTTCCGGTCCTCAAGAGATATCAGGTCCTAGGGGCACCAGACAGGATTATCTTCTCATAGGGACTACAATAGTCCGTGCTACAATAGCACCATCTACCCGGGGCCTCGTTCCACTAAGGCTCTCACCCCCGGGATTGCCATATATCTCACAATGTGCCCGCCACAAGCACCTCACATGGGATGCCTAGAACACATCCCCCGGCATGACTCGCCCACATGGCTCGTCGTAGAATCCTGTCCGATCGACTCAACCCTCACCACACACCCAAGACGCATGCAGCACTCTCCCCGAGTGAAGTGGCACCACGTGCCTTAACCATATAACCATACTCTCCACCATGCATCACATCACACAGATATAAGCGTAGTAGAAGTAAAGCATCATAAGTAAATAAGCATGCGTCTAGCCTATCAGCGGGTGTGTAGGAGTAAGGTTGCGATAAGGTAAAGAATCATCAAGCAAATCTACCATGCAACCTATCATCAGGTGATATTTATAAATAAAGCACTAGCAAACTAGATATTATGCCATGCGTAATAGGATCTACGAGGTTGGGTGGGGTGTGTCACCTGCCAAGTCATCACCGAGCTCCTCCTCGTACTCATAGTCATCCCCCTCAAACTGCTCCTCCTCTGAAACGAGACAATAGCCGCGTTAGCGGCTCCTATAGAGTCAACACAAAGAATCAATAAATTTTTATAACTCCAAATGCACTCATACATAAGCCTATGATGTAGAGCTCATTTTTATGAAAATTTGGACACTTGGTTCATATTTTTTGAAGTTCGTACGAATTAGTTATGAATTTCTGAAGTTTATTCTTTTTTTAAAAAAGATAAAGGGCAGATAAACCTGGACGCGACACGTGGCTGGTTCTGATTGGTCCACGTGGCATGCGGGTCCGGCAGAGGTGGCGTGGGGCCGGCATCATGCTGACGTCATGTTGACGTCAGCACTGATGCGCGGGTCTGGCCGCTGGATGATAAGATGACGTCATGCTGACGTCATGCTGACATCAGCACTGACGGGTGGACTCGGTCAGCGGCTGACAGGTGGGACCCACGGTCAACGGTAACTGGCAGGTGGGCCTGAGTTAATGGTCAATGTTGACCGGTCAATGGTCAACGACGACCGGGCCTCGGCGGGCTTGGTTAGGGCTGGATCTAGGCCGGGTTGGGCCGGCCCGGCCCGGACACGTGTCGGGCTCTGGTCGTGCCACGTCGCGGTTTGGACCTTAGGTGGGCTCGGTCCAGGTCGGTCGGTCCATGGACTTGGTCCATAATGGACCGCAAGCAGAGCAAATGGGTGGAAGGCTGCGCTTGGTCTAGCTGTGTCCACATGGACCCAGTGGACGTGGTCTAGTGGGCCGAGGGAAAATTTCCTCTTCTCTGCCTCACGCGCGCGGTCGGTATGGCGGCCTCGGCCGGTAGCGAGCGGGCGAGCAGCGACGGCGGGTGGTGCTGGCTAGGCTGAGGTGAGGCTAAGCGGGTCCGGTGGCCAGGCCGGTGCAGCAGCGCGGTCTGTGCGGCCTCTTGGGGCTTGGCCTCGTCGGCGCGCGTGCGACCGCTGCACCGAGCGGTAGGGATGCGGCGGCGGGATGCTACGGTGTGCAGGGCTCATCGTGGACTAGCGCTACGGGGTCCTGAGGTCACGGCGAATGAGTTGATGGACACAATTTGGAAAAAGAAGTCTCCTAGCGAGGTGGTAAGGTGAGGCGGCGGCAGACGGCGTCGGTGGTGGATGACAAAATTGGCGCGGTGGGGAGCTCCTTTCTTCCCATCTCCTATCGTTCTGAGCAGCTCGAAACTCAAGTTTCTACAAGGCATGACTAACGGACAGGTGGCAGCTCGAAACTCAATAGGCGCGCGTGATGGTAAGGTCATAGCGGCGCTCCGGCGGCCGGAAGACATGGCGGGCAGGGCTGCAAAAGTGCGTGGCCCCGCTGGGCCACTCCCGAGCTCCAAAGAGTTTACCCGGCGGCATTCTAGGTTGTTTTGAACATGACGGTAAAGCTGATGAAGAGAAAGAGTGAGGGGAGAGAGAACACGGCCGGTGAGCTGGCGGCGGCCATGGCAGTCAGGATGGCTCACCTGCGCGTGGACGACGGGCTGGCGACCCAGGCGGCAAAGCGGCGGGCTCGGTGGTGGTGTAGCAGTGCAGCAGCATTGGTGAAGTCTTGTGGGGCCACCGGGGTCACATCGGTGTGCAACAACGGCGGTGATGGCATCGGGTCGGGTTCCTCCGCTCTGCCTCCGGTCCTCCCCCATTCTCTTTCTCCCTTCCTCCTTCTCAGCTTGGCGGGCAGTGGAGAGCTATGGGGGCTACCTGAGTGGCGGCGGAGACACTGGGAAACCCAAAGGCGTCGAGGCCCTCTTTTATAGCCAGCACCGGCCATGGCGGCAGCAATGGACATCGGGGGTTCGGTGCAGGGCATCGAGCGGCCAGAGTGTGTCCGTGCTAGGGTTAGGGTTGCCCCAACACGGCGCGAATGGCGGTGGGCAGCTGCGAGCTCGCGTGGCGGGTCACGGGGTGAAGGATGGATGGTGGGAGTTTGCCGTGCCATTTTTGGCATGATAGAAGGGACGTCACGGTGGCCAGAAGTTGAAGGGTTATGAGGGTGCTACGCTAGCCAGAAAACAAAACTTTTCTACCTCGGATCTACTGCTAGTTACAGGTTACAGGATTACCACTAGACGCGCAAGTGCAGCGGAAGATGACTCGATGTAGTTGTATGTGTCGCAGCAGGTAGTGCAGTTGCATGGTCATCCGTCACGTCAATCCCCTCATGTGGTTCGTCCCAGTGCTCCAGATGCAGCACCTCCGTGGAATCCCACATGTGCAGGGAAGAAGCGATGCGCCTCCGAATTGCTAGGTCCACGAGGAACAGAAGGCGCGAGCGTGGGGAGGATGACGGCAGCTGTCAAAAGCTCAACCCTGACCACGCACCCTACCCCTTGCTTATATAGGCGTCCCCAATGAGCTCATGAGTTGGAGGCCCATTAGCAACCCTAAGCCTTGTCTAATTCGAGTCCAACCCGAATTAGGCTTCCAGCCCCTTAAGCGTGCGACCCTATGGGTTCACGCACACATTAACATGGGCCGAGTACTCCTACTCGCCCAATAGTTGACAGCAGCCTCTAGCAAGGTGTGACAACTCCTATGTGCACACAAAGATCATATCAGATGAACCACTACGACCACATACAAGTTATTCCCTTTGCCACTCGATATATGGTTCAACTTGTGGGTTAACACTTAACCCAAGCATGGCCATGCATTTGTTGATCCAATCACTTGAGTGATCCAACGGTATCTCTCTCGCAAAGAGAGGGGCAAATTCCATCTTGATTGTCTATGTCTCATAGCATGCTTCCCGACCACCCGAAGACCAACTTTATAACTACCCAGTTACGGAGCAGCGTTTGATAGTCCCTAAGTAGGCCGTTTCACATCTTGAGTACATACCACAATCTCAGGTCTAAGGACATAACGTATATGATGTGAATAGAGACTTTCTCATATTGGGTCAGTCCAGCCTACATGTCACACATGTGCCCACATTATTAGTTTGACATCTCCATGTCTATGACTTGTGAAACATAGCCATCAACTAATACATGTGCTGGTCTAATATTCAAGTGTGTTCTCACAAGAATGCCAACCTGGGACAACTTTAGAATAACCATTCTAGTAATTGAGTTCCACAAATAATTCACATAATTGCCAATCAATACAAGTTGTCTATAATGGATATTCAATGAACACTTTATCAATCATGGATACAATCAGAATATCATCATCTACATGATTAGCTCTAGGGCATATTCCTAATAGAAGTGGCAGCTGACAGGCAGGTCCCGCCTGTCGACGAGAGTAGGATGGACGCATGGCACGGGTGAACGGTCACTGGGCCACGTGCGAGAGGCAGACGCGGGTGCGCCGTCGGCCTGCTGGACTGGCTGGCGCCATGCGGGCCGCGGGACTGATTGGGCTGCTTTGCCTTTTTCATTTCTCTCTCTATTTTCTATTCCTTTTCTATTTCTTTTCTATTTGTTTCCAAGCCAAGCCATGCCATGATTAGTTAGCAAAAAGTTTAGTGCTAATGAGTTAGTGTCATGGCACAAGGGCTTGATAGGTCCCATAGAGTCTCATGGTGGGGTTGAAGCCAAGTCCAAAGTTAGTAGCACATATATATACACATGTGATAATAGGTTATTGATTTCATTTGCAATACATAAAATCCATAAGAGGCAAATCATACTCTTGTAGTTAAGATGCAAATGTACCAACTAACATTGGTGCTACTTGTGCAACTATTGGGTGTTTTCCTAAATGACACTCTCCAACAATGGAATACTTTAGAAAAATTTTTGTTGGTTCCCATTTTTGGTATTTGGATTTTCAAAGTTGTTACAGGCCTACCCCCTTATGAAAATCTTGTCCTCGAGATTTAAAAGTGCAACTTACTCTTGAAACAAGTAGGGGTAGAGCCTCCTCATTTCTGATTCCTTCTCCCAAGTTGCTTCTCGTTCTGTGTGATTGCTCCACTGAATCTTCAAATATGGCGTGCTGGTGTTCCTAGTCTCCTTGGTGGCTCTATCCATAATGCGGATGGGGTGCTCTTTGTACTCCAAGGTGTCCTGGATATCAAGTGCCTCTGCAGGTATCGGATGCTCTGGCGGTTGCAAACACTTGCACAGTTGCGCCACATGGAACACTGGGTACACTCTGGCTAGTTGCGCGGGTAACTCAACTCTGTAGGCAAGCTTGCCAATTCTCTCATAGATTCTGTATAGTCCCACATACCTTGGTGCTAGCTTTCCTTTCACATGGAATCTGACGGTCCCTCGAAGCGGGGAGACCTTAAGATAGACATAGTCCTCGACTTCAAACTCGAGGTCTCTGCGCCTCTTGTCGGCATAGCTCTTCTGACGGCTCTGAGCAATCCTTAGATTCTCTGGCACTTGGGCACTCCTTCTTCAACCTCCTTGATTGTGGTAGGGCCAAAGAATGATCTTTCACCTATTTTGGACCACATCAGGGTGTTCTGCACGGTCTTCCAAACATAGCCTCGAATGGTGTCATCTTGAGGCTAGCCTGGTAACTGTTTTGTAAGAGAACTCTGCAAAGGGCAAACTCTTCTCCCAATCAGTTCCATATGTTAGAACACAAGCTCGGAGCATGTCTTCAAGGATCTGGTTCACTCTCTCTGTATGACCATTCGTCTGAGGGTGGTAAGCGGTACTGTAATCTAGCTTGCTCCCAATTGACTTGTTCAGGGCCTTCTAGAACTTGGATGTATACTGTGGCCCACGATCTGATATTATGCTCTTAGGGGCTCCATGCAGCTTGAGAATGCTCTCAACATATAGATCTGCTAGCTGGCCAACTCGGGCATCATTCTTTATGGCTACAAAGTGAGCTACCTTAGTCAAGCGATCGACTATCACACATATAGCATCATGGCCCTTCGAGGTTCGAGGTAAACCCACAATGAAGTCCATAGAAATGCTATCCCATTTCCATTAAGGTACATCAAGTGGCTTTAGTAGTCCTGCAGGTCTCTTGTGCTCAGCTTTGACACATTTACAAATGTCGCATCTAGCAACATGACCTGCAATATCTCACTTCATGTTCTTCCACCAAAATTTCCTATCCAAATCGGCATACATCTTAGTACTTCTTGGGTGGATACAATACTTAGAGTCATGTTCTTCTGATAGGATCTCATTGTGGATAGCTGGGTCTACAGGCACACAAATTCTGTCCTTGTGCCAATTGGTACCTTACTCATCTTCACTGAATTCTGGGCACTTGCCTTGTGGATAGGATTCATAAAGATGCGATAAAATCCAAATCACCCATTACATCAAGTGGGTAAATGGCGATATCTCTAGCAGCTATGCTAGGAGACTTGCAAGAAACGTACTATACGCAGGTAGTTCTAGCAAGGGGTGGACAACTATTCAACAACATGGTGAGTCTGGTCATTTGGCCACACATGGCCCATCATCTCCCGATCCTACACTACACTAAACTGTCCCTAGGGACTAGTCCAAACTGTAAGCTGTGGGAGGAATACCGATGCCAGAAGCTTGGATCTGCTCGTCAGTCATCCGAAGGCGAGAGACGTAACGATGGGCCTCCTCAAGCTGTGGGGTGGACACTGACTGTCCGCTGAGTCCAGTGGTGGGGCACCCACTCAAGTTGAGGTGACATTGCCCCAGCTCAAACATCTCAACTCTGACCTTCTTACGGGCTCGTAAGGGAAGCTCGTCCTATAATTCCTTGTACTCCCTGACTCTCTTGCAATCTGACCTCTTCCAAGCCTCCATGGTGTGTTTGAGCTTGTCCATGAGGTATGCTATCTTGTGGACGTAGTTAATTAGGTGTCCCTGGTTGTAGCTAGCAAGAGTGTATTCCTGCAGCAGCTTCTTGCATTGAGCCTTGCACTGCTCATGGAGTTTGTCCCTGTAGGCGGCATCTTGACTCTTCTCCTGGAATCTCTTTGCAATGTCTTCGTTCTTCTCAGCTACAGTGGTCTCAAGGTCTCCAATCTTCCTGATGAGTCGGCTGTCATGGAGCTGAAGCTTCTCCATCTCATTCATCAGCCTAGCGATCTGGTCCTGGTGAGTGTGCTCCTTGCATGCTAACTCATGTTCTAGGTCTGCAATCTTCTGCTTCCATGCTGCCTCCGTGCTCTCTGACTTGCGGATTCTCTCATCAACCTCCATCAGGTAGTTGCGGTCACGGTGTCCCTTTTGGTCCAGCTCGGCAATGTACATTTCCTGACACTGCAGCTACATCATGGAGGTACGGTGGCAAGGGTTATGGTCAACTCTAATATTCTGCTCAGTGTAGGCGATCTCCTCGCAAGAACCCTGCTAAACGTCAAGGGCACGAGGAAGTAGACAAAAGTGACTCCCTGTCAGGTAGTCAGCTCCATTGCGCAGCACAATGTGAAGTTCCTGGCGCGAAATGGTCTGAACACACATGCTGGTGTCATTGTCGAAGGCGAAGTCAGTGAAGGCGGCAACTCCAGGCAGGTTCATGCTTGCAGGCACATTGATGTGGACTGCCTTGTAGCCCTCGATGCCTCCTCCAAGGGTGGGCTTGCCACGGCAAAGGTACTCGGTGTTCTCCCTGGGAACACCAAGCTCGATGAGAACCTCGCAAAGTACGTGAGCATAGCCTCCATACTCCGTCCTGTCAAGTCTGTACTCAACGACATCCATCGGTGGCAACGGACCAAGTGGCAAGTTGGGGTCCATCTGCAGGTTGATACGAGAATAGAATTAGAAAAGTTACAAAGAGGGAGACAAGCCATGCATAAAAGCATATGCAGTGGTCGGTGTATAACCGAGAGAGTTCAAGATTCTCCTAATTCTATCGTCCAATCCTATGGGTCTCATCCTAGGGTCAAGCATGGCTCTGGTACCAACTGAAACATCCTCAATTTTCCATGAAGGGAAAATACATAGAATGGCAAATAATACAATAGTTCAAAGCTCAAACCATCACATTATCCAGCAATAGTTGATATAGAAATTGATACTTCAAAAAAGAGTACATTTAGGGGGAATTACATAAATAGTTCGTTGCCACACTGGTGGAATCATCAGAGTAGCTGTAGCATCTAGGATAGCTGCGAAAGGCAGAAATACAATAAATCTCCAAAAGAAGCCTGAGCGTAAGAACGAGACGTCTACTCCTCATCGGTGAAGTCGTAGTCAGGTTCACCTGCCAAATAATTTTCAGTATGATTTGTACTGACCACATCTCCCACCCTATGCTTTGCTTTTGCTATGTAGTATTCGGTGGGATGCAAAGGATATAATCAAGCGACCTAATATATGGCTGTGGTTTCCTATGCATGTAGTGACCAATACTATATAATATAGTTCATCAAGTTTTAACCCATCTCATCCACATATCCATCCCATTCCATCACCATCACACACATCTCACCCCCTCGCACTCAGTCGACAGGTCCAACTCCCTCTCGAAGCCTGTCACAACGGTCACAGCCGAAAGGGTAACACCAGGGGGAGAATAGAAGGACGCATCTCACTACTCTAGAGAAGCGTGGGTCTTAGAAAAAAGCCATACCAGTGGCTCGCGGACTATATATAGATTCATAAACTCTGCAAAGCGTGTACTCCCGTAACCATAAGATCACCATCAGTCCGTGCTACAATAGCACCATCCACCCGGGGCCTCGCTCCACAAAGGCTCTCACCCCCGGGATCGCCATATACCTCACAATGTGCCCGCCATAAGCACCTGACAAGGGAATTCCAAGAACACATCCCCCGGCAAGACTCGCCCACATGGCTCATCATAGAATCCTGTCCGATAGACTCAACCCTCACCACACACCCAAGACGCACGCAGCACTCTCCCCGAGTAAAGTGGCACCACGTGCCTTAACCATATAACCATACTCTCCACCACGCATCACACAGATATAAGCATAGTAGAAGTAAAGCATCATAAGTAAATAAGCATGCGTCTAGCCTATCAGTGGGTGTGTAGGAGTAAGGTTGCAACAAGGTAAAGGCTCATCAAGAAAATCTACCATGCAACCTATCATCAGGTGATATTCATAAATAAAGCACTAGCAAACTAGATATTATGCCATACGTAATAGGATCTACGTGGTTGGGTGGGGTGTGGCACCTGCCAAGTCATCACCGAGCTCCTCCTCGTACTCATAGTCATCCCCCTCAAACTGCTCCTCCTCTGAAACGAGACATAATAGCCGCGTTAGCGGCTCCTATAGAGTCAACATAAAGAATCAATAAAATTCAATAACTCCCAATGCACTCATACATAAACCTATGATGTAGAGCTCATTTTTATGAAAATTTGGACACTTAGTTCATATTTTTTGGAGTTCGTATGAATTAGTTATGAATTTCTGAAGTTTATTCTTTTTTCTGAAAAAGAAAAAGGGCAGATAAACCTAGACGCGACATGTGGTGGGTTCTGATTAGTCCACGTGGCACGCGGGTCCGACAGAGGTGGCGTGGGGCCGGCATCATGCTGATGTCATGTTGACGTCAGCACTGACGCACGGTTGTGGTGGCTGGATGATAAGATGACGTCATGCTAACGTCATGCTGATGTCAGCACACTGACGGGTGGACTCGGTTAGCGGCTGACAGGTGGGACCCACGATCGACGGTCACTGATAGGTGGGCCTGAGTCAACAATCAACGTTGACCAGTCAACGGCCAATGACGACCGGGCCTCGCCCGGGCCTCGACAGGCTTGGGTAGGGCTGGATCTGGGCCGGGTTGGGCTGGCCCGGCCCAGACACGTGTCGGGCTCTGGTCATGCCACGTTGCGGTTTGGACCTCAGGTGGGCTCGGTCCACGGTCAGCCGGTCCATAGACTTGGTCCATAATGGACCGCAGGCAGAGCGGCTGGGTGGCAGGCTACACTTTGTCTAGCTGTGTCCACATGGACCCAGTGGACGTGGTCCAGCAGGCCAGGGGAAAATTTCCCCTTCTCTGCCTCACGCGCGTGGTCGGCACGGTGGCCTCGGCCGGTGGTGAGCGGGCGAGCAGCAGCGGCGGGTGGTGCTGGCTAGGCTGAGGCGAGGCTAAGCAGGTCCGGTGGCCAGGCCGGTGCAGCAGTGCGGTTTGTGTGGCCTCTCGGGGCTTGGCCTCACCGGCCCGCGCGCGATGGCGGCGTCGAGCGGTAGGGACGTGGCGGTGGGGTGCTACGGCGTGCAGGGCTCATCATGGACTAGTGCTATAGGGTCTTGAGGTCACGGCGAACGAGTTGATGGCCCTAATTTGGAAAAAGCGGTCCCCTAGTGAGGCGGTAAGGTGCGGCGGTGGTGGACGGCGTCGGCGGCGGACAGCAAAATTGGCACGGCGAGGAGCTCCTTTCTTCCCATCTCCTTTCGTTGTGAGCAGCTCGGAGCTCAAGGTTCTATAGCACATGACTAACGGAGGCTTGCCAGGGCGCGCATGATGGTAAGGTCGCATCGGCGCTCTGGCGGCCGGAAGACATGGTGGCCAGGGCTGCAAAAGTGCGTGGCCCCGCTGTGGCCACTACCAAGCTCCAAAGAGTTTACCCAGGGGCATTCTAGGTCATTTCGAACATGATGGTAAAGCTGATGAAGAGAAAGAGTGAGGGGAGAGAGAGAACACGGTCGGTGAGGTGGCAGCGGCCATGGCGGTCAGGGCGGCTCACCTACGCGCGGGCTCGGTGGTGGTGTAGCAGCGCAGCGGCGTTGATGAAGTCATGTGGGGCCACTGGGGTTACTTCGGCGCGTAGCAATGACAGCGATGGCGTCGGGTCTGGTTCCTCCGCTCCACCTCCGGTCTTCCCCCATTCTCTTTCTCCCTTCCTCCTTCTCAGCTTGGCGGGCGGTGGAGAGCTGTGGGGGATAACTGAGTGGCGGTGAAGACACAACCCTAAGGTGTCAAGGCCCTCTTTTATAGCCAACACCGGCCACGGCGGTAGCAATGGACGTCGGGGGTTCGGAGCAGGGCATCGGGTGGCTAGAGCATGTCCGTGCTAGGGTTAGGGTTGCCCTAGCGTGGCGCGAATGGCAGTGGGCGGCTGCGAGCTCGCGTGGCGGGTCATGGGGTGAAGGATGGAAGGTGGGAGTTCGCCGTGCCATTTTTGGCACAGCGGACGGGACGTCACGGTGGCCAGAACTTGAAGGGTTATGAGGGTGCTACGCTAGCCAGAAAACAAAACTTTTCTGCCTCATAAACCAGGATCTACTGCTAGTTACAGGTTACGGGATTACCACTAGATGCGCAAGTGCAGCGGAACATGACTCGATGTAGTTGTACGTGTCACAGCAGGTAGTGCAATTGCGTGGTCATCCGTCACATCAATCCCCTCGCGTGGTTCATCCCAGTGCTCCAGATGTAGCACCTCCGAGGAATCCCACATGTGCAGGGAAGAAGCGATGCGCCTCCGAACTGCTAGGTCCACGAGGAACAGAAGGCATGAGCATGAGGAGGGTGACGGCAGCTGTCAAAAGCATCCAACCCTAACCGTGCGCCCTACCCCTTGCTTATATAGGCGTCCCCAATGAGCTCACGAGTTGGAGGCCCATTAGCAACCCTAAGCCTTGTCTAATTTGGGTCCAACCTGTATTAGGCTTCCAGCCCCTTAAGCGTGCGACCCTATGGGTTCATGCACACATTGACATGGGCCGAGTACTCCTACTCGCCCAATAGTTGACAGCAACCTCTAGCAAGGCGTGACAACTCCTATGTGCTCGCAAAGATCATATCAGATGAACTACTACGACCACATACAAGTTATTCCCTTTGCCACTCGATATATGGTTCAACTCGTGGGTTAACACTTAACCCAAGCACGGCCATGCATTTGTTGATCCAATCACTTGAGTGATCCAATGATATCTCTCTCGCAAAGAGAGGGGCAAATTCCATCTTGATTGTCTATGTCTCATAGCATGCTTCCCGACCACCCGAAGACCAACTTTATAACTACCCAGTTACGGAGCAGCGTTTGATAGTCCCTAAGTAGGCCGTTTCACATCTTGAGTACATACCACAATCTCAGGTCTAAGGACATAATGTATATGATGTGAATAGAGACTTTATCATGTCGGGTCAGTCCAGCCTACATGTCTCACATGTGCCCACATTATTAATTTGACATCTCCATGTCTATGACTTGTGAAACATAGCCATCGACTAATACATGTGCTGGTCTAATATTCAAATGTGTTCTCACAAGAATGCCAACCAGGGACAACTTTAGAATAACCATTCCAGTAATTGAGTTCCACAAACAATTCACATAATTGCTAATCAATACAAGTTGTCTATAATGGATATTCAATGAACACTTTATCAATCATGGATACAATCAGAATATCATCATGTACATGATTAGCTCTAGGGCATATTTCTAACAGAAGTGGCAGCTGACAGGCAGGTCTCGCCTGTCGGCGAGAGTGGGACGGACACGTGGCACGGGCGAACGGTCGCTGGGCCACGTGCGGGAGGCAGACGCGGGCGCACAGTCGGCCTGCTAGACTGGCTGGCGCCATGCTGGGCCGCATGCGGGCGAGCGCGAGCGAGCGGTCGGTGGCCTGGCGTGGGCGTGCCGCACTGCGGTGGGCCACCTTGCTGGGCCACGAGCGGGGAAGCAAGCAGGACGGCGCTGGTGGCTTGCTGGGCAGGCCGGCTTGCTTGCTTAGCGGGCCACCAGGGCAGTAATGTGGGCCACGGCGTTGCGAGGCTAGCAGGCTGAGGTGGGCCGCGGGGCTGATTGGGCTGCTTTGCCTTTTTCATTTCTCTCTCTATTTTCTATTCCTTTTCTATTTCTTTTCTATTTGTTTCCAAGCCAAGCCATTCCATGATTAGTTAGCAAAAGGTTTAGTGCTAATGAGTTAGTGTCATGGCACAAGGGCTTGATAAGTCCCATAGAGTCTCATGGTGGGGTTGAAGCTAAGTCCAAAGTTAGTAGCACATATATTTACACATGTGATAATAGGTTATTGATTTCATTTGCAATACATAAAATCCATAAGAGGCAAATCATACTCTTGTAGTTAAGATGCAAATGTACCAACTAACATTGGTGCTACTTGTGCAACTATTGGGTGTTTTCCTAAATGACACTCACCAACAATGGAATACTTCAGAAAAATTTTTTTTGGTTCCCATTTTTGGTGTTTGGATTTTCAGGGTTGTTACAGCCTCTCCTTTGTGTGGTGGCCTCCACCCGACCTCTACAACGCATCTTGACCCTTGTTCCATGTCGGTTTGATTCAAGGGCCATGGTTCATCCCTGTGGGCTATATAAGCATAGGCAGACCCCCTGGAGGCATATATCATCTCATATCATCTCATTTAGTTCAGGGTAGTCCCTCAAAAGGATAACGTAGAGCATCCACCATCTAGGGCATAGCTAGAACATAAGAATAGGAATTAGAGGAGGCAAGCAACGCTTGGATTTCGGATCTAGTCATGAGGAGGCTTGGAAATACCTTGTACTTCTCTCTTTTATTCAACAATGTTAATATATATTTGTGTTTCTAGTTCATCGTGTTTATCTTCTAGTTTATCTATTCGTTCTTCGTGTTCATCTAGTTCATCGCCTAATTGTCTAGTTCATCTAGTTCATTGTGTTCTTGTTCTAGTTCATGATAATCCTCTAGTTCTTGTTCTAATTCTTGTTCGTATTTGTCTTCGTGTAGTAGTTGAATACCTATCATGACTTGTTATAATAATAGATTCATAATTATAATGTTCATTGCCTATGTTGGTTATATGTCTAGTTTAGTTGGAGTAGTTTTGTGTTTATGCTCATGTTCGTATAGCTCTCATCCTGAAGTACAAGGGGTGAGTGGTAGAAACAATGTAGGCATGGTGCCTAGATTAGGTCTATCTGCGAATGCCCCCTATGTTCCAAGCCATGTGGTAGAACGGAAAGGTGACTATTATAGCTTTGTTGAGTCCTCTGTAGTCCACTCCCCAAATGTAGGACTGTGTAAGGCTTCAAGTTGCGGGGTGATGTCTTGCTCTGTTCCTGACCCACCTTGGCAATGTCTCTTGAGTATGGATGTGAGGTTGCCCTAACCATGATAGCTAGATGCAATTGCACTAATTAACGTAGCTCAATGATCTATAGTTATAATCATCCCTAAGAGTTATGTATCTTTATTTCATAGTTCTTTCTGGAATAACGCCCAAGAAGGAAAATGCTCGGTGGAACCTCCTTTGGACTTTGTTGAATTATTATCATCTTTTACTATTATGGTGTGATTGATCCCTGTTTTGAGTAGATCTAGATGACTAGTTATCACAAGTGTAAGTTATAGCTTAATTCTCCATACCTCCATTCTGCCTTCCTGGTGGTGAATTATAAATAACAATACCTGGAACTTTCCTAGGTGAAATGCTAAAATGGGAGTATTTATCTGTGCACTTGAGGATAATCTTTTTATTTTGTTTTATATGAAGTGGCTAGATAATAAATACAACTAACAGTTCTAGTGCCGTGTTGGGGATGACAACCTAACTTAAGCGATGCTAAGAATTACCAATGATGATGATGATCCACTAGATGATCAGAAACGAATGTGTTGGTTGCCGAGAGAACTTGTTTCTCCTCTTTCTTCCTTCTTCTTTTTCTTTAAAAGCCCGAACATGTTTCCTACACAAATAAATTCACCTTGCCACAAAGGATTAGGGGTTAGTAAAAACAAATCACCCTTGGAGGGTGGTCACCTTTACTTCCCTAATGACCCTTGGTGACCTTGCTACTAATCACTCATGTGTGAGTTACGAGAGTGGTGTGTGTGTAAGAATGAGCACTAGTGGAGATTTGGCCTTCCATGATGAAATTCCTTATGATGATTTTGTTATGGTCACTGAAGAGTGGTTTCCATGATGCTTTGGTCGCTTTGATCATTGAACTGCGTGATGATTTTGTTTTCCTTGATGTATTCTAAAAAGGTCATGAGAATCATCATGGAAAGCCTGATGGAATCATCACAGAGGTGTTCTCAGCACTGTTCATCACTGGATTGTGACGTTTTCATGGATATCCTCGAGTTGTGACCAACACACTTCATCACTAAAACCCGTGCCGCTCCATTTGGCTACGAGAGCTGGCGTCGTTTGCCTATGGGAGAGCCACCTTCACTCATACTTCCATCCACCGTTAGCACGCATCACTAGTACCCCCATCCGCCGTTAGTCATGGTACCCGCCCATCACTCAGCCGGACACTTCCCCATCCGATGTCATGGGACCCGCCGTTACTCATCCGTTCCAAATGGGCGCCGTTCTACCACACTTCACCGACCGACCTATGGGACCTGCCTGCCAGGGGAATCTTAAGGCCACCACCCTACAATGACTGACATGTGGGACCTGTCTGAGACCATTTTCCATCCGACCTGTCGGACGTGTGGGATTAGCATGTTAGTTAGATGGGACCCGCCACAGAAGACCCAATACTATTAATGTGGGGTCAACCTTCAACGACTGACATGTGGGACCTGCCTAGGACCGTTCTCCATCCGGCGTGTGGGATTAGCGTGTTAGTTAGATGGGACTCGCCATAAGGGACCCATCTCTGTTCATGTGGGGTCAACCTTTTCGACTGACATGTGGGACCCGTCTGGGGCCCTTTCCATCGGACGTGTGGGACCATCTCAACTTACATGTGAGACCCGTCTGGGACCATTTCCATCGGATGTGTGGGACCAAAGCGTCAGTTAGATGGGACCCGCCATAGGGCACCAACCCTGTTCATGTGGGATCACCCTTCTTCGACTGACCTATGGGACCGTGTGGCGCCCTTCACCACCCGACGCGTGGGACCAGAGCATCAGTTACTAGGGACCCACAACTGGGGACCCATCTCTATTCATGTGGGACCACCCTTCCTTGACTGACATGTGGGACCACCCTTCTTTGACCGATGTTCAATTCCCTAAAAACATTGGGTTCTCTAGGATTCGAACCCAGGACCTAGCATTAAGACGTGAAGGTCTTTGCCACTACAGTAAGTGGCTATTTGTACTCTCGTCCCCTTGGAGCCTTTATATAATTAAGTAAATTTTTTGTTCTCTTATATCTTATATCTATATAAATGGGATATATTGAATCCCCTCAAAGTGGAAAAGTATCTGCCCATTGGACTTGCGGCAGAGACGGAGGTGGCAGTGGAGGATCCCTGGTGTGCTGTGGTGGCTCCAGCGTCCATTTGGAGGCAGGCGACGGGGCTTTGCCGGTGGAGCACGGCTGCATTGGTGTTCGCGTCACTTGTGTGCTACGGCAGAGGCGTTAGATCTGATTCGCATCGCTTGTGTGCCAAGATGGAGGCGTCAGATCTGATTCGTAGGTCTCCTTTCTCCCCTTTTTACTGTTCGTTTCTTAATTTCTATTTTGCCTCAACATGGATCTACTATAGGACATAGGGATTTCGCTTAGATATATCACCTTTGATGCATACCTCCATATCCCCTAATTTTAGATAGATGCGGGATGGGGAATGGTTCTGGTAGTCTGTGTAGCATATGGCTATTGGATTTGTTAGGAGGCAGCAAATTGGTGCCACTAATATTTAAGCTGCATTTGTTGCTACGAATGCTGTAGATTTGAGATAAAACGTAGGCGAGGGGTTTTCCATAGCTGGGCTGACTACCAGGACCAGGTTCATGGGTTCTCTGGTGCTTCATATAAAAAGTACAACTCCTATAAATATGCAGTTGCTGCCTTCAACTCAAGAGTAAACAACTCCCTTGGCTGCTGATGATGACATCTGTCTTCAAAACCCAATACCTGCTCCACCATCTTTCTCCTTCAAAATTGTTGTAATAGTCCGCCTGGTTATCTATGTCTATAACATATGGAAGAAGCTGAGCTCGTGTACTGAATGTTAGTGTGTTTGTTAGATTTGATTTAGCTAAATTTGTAATGGTATTGTAAGTGTGATGGTTAGACTTGATTTACCTAAAATTGTAATGGTTATAGCTCCATTAACTACTATCTTAGTTTTTGTTATATATACCTATGTGCTACTCTTCTAAATTTTGATGAGCTCGTACCATGAAAAATGTTAATGGCTGTTAAAGCTGCTTTTCTTCGGATATACGTGTGTAATAACATTTCAAGCACATGGTTCCTCGATCCACTCTACATAACAATGCGATGAGATTTGCTCCTCGCTGCATTATGGGAGCCAGCAGGTAGGTGAATGATGTTTTGTATCAGTGCATACTGATTGATACGACAATCAAAACTGACAAACCCATTATTATTTGTCCTACAAGGTCAATAATGTAGCGGTTGGACTTTCTACATTAGTAGATATGAACTGTTAGGAGCCAACACATGGGACATGGGATAGTCTGGCCATTTCTCTTTCATGTACCATGGGAAAGTTCGGCGCTATCTCTTTTGTGTACCATGGGACAGTCCTTGAATGGGCCGAGATGGACAGTCCTTGAATGGGCTAAGAGATAATTGGGCCGTCCCCGCTCGTAAGGGACAGTCATCCACCATAGTATGTCTGCCCCTGACTGTTGTTGTTGCTTTACTTGCTTATTAGGATAGTCCCGTCGTTCCTCATTTGTGTAGCATCGAAAATTCCTTCATGTGTGTCATAGTTGAGCTGTCTTTGCAGGGACATGAGTATACTCTCAAGAGAAGGGAAAGTCCTTTGGCATCACATTTCTACAGTGGTGGGCAGTCAATCATAAATGGGCCAACTAATAATTGGGCCATACACCAGCGCACACTGCTCTACAACAGCCGTCGCGCACACACCCCTCTGCTACACCACCGCTCCTAACCATACAATGCTGCTCGCTACCATACAGTGCCGCACAGCACTCCACATCACGGGTTCCGTGAGAAAATGACAACCAACGCTGGAGACACGGAGACGAAGAAGCCCTCATTAAAGCCGCCATGGCCGAAATGCAAACATCCCATCCTTCTCTTCATTTGCATTGTTCCTTAAGAGTTTGCACTAGGGATTTAGATTTCGATTTGGAGAAACACAGTGGTGGATTTGCCAATGTGGTGGTGGTGGTGGTGGTGTGTGTGTGGGTAGGTGGTTGGAGGGGGAGGGTTGTGTTGCCCTTCCCCCACCCCACCAACTTTTTCTGCATCACTCACTCATGGGGACCATCCTCAAACACACATTTATCAACAGTAATCCTAAAAATGTGTAGGACATAAACAATTCTTGCTTGAAATTTGTTAGTCTTGACCATGATACTTGATACCAAATTTGATTGATAATTCATTTGGATGGCTGTGAATGTGTTGATGTTTCCAAATTGATTGGTCACATATGATTATATGGTGTATCTAAAATGTTTGCTCTAAACTATATACCATAGTACTTTGTCATCAATTTCTAAGCATGTAATCAAGTGTTGTAGCTTGCTTTCTAATTTCTTATTTGTTTTCATTAGTGGAGGCAGTTTTGATGAGACAAAGTATCCCATGGACTTGGCTCGAGTCCCTAAAAGGATATTTGATTGGGACATATCTGCTTTGTATGAGAGGTAGTACAACAAGTAGCCAAGTAATTCCCCATCAGAATATTTTCACACAAGCAAACTGTTTAAGCTGTTTCAAGGAGGCTTAGATAAGAGACCTAGGTATGGAGAGCATAGGTGTGTGAATTGGGAGTAGTTGGAGAAGTTTCTGCGTTTGAGGCCATGGGTTTGAAGGCCATGGGTTTGAAGGATATGATAGGGATGGAGCAAGACTGGAATGACTTGGTAATCAGACAGTTTTATGCCACACTAGAAATTAGGGAAGAGGAAGAGAAGCTCATCTAGATGACCGACACCGGGATTTTGGAGGCATCTTTCTCTGATCTTCCAAGAACTTGTAGATTGGATTACCAGGCAATGAAGTGAGAGACTATAATAGTTAATCTTCCTTTTTTGTCGGTTAGGGAGGAAGATAGCCTTTACCGTGATACTATTGAGAATGGTGATGGTGGAATTTTGAGTAGGATACCCAATATTATTTGGCAGCTTCTGAGGCTGACTTTCATGGCTGACCACAAAAATGATAGTGAATATGAGGATGTTCTACCTTGTATGGCCGACAAGATGATAATGGCTGTGCTGAAAGATAAAAGAATAAATACTATTGATTGGTAGGTTAAGCAGATGGTGGCCATCAGAGTGAACCCAGATAAGCCTCTGATCTTCTAGCCTTGTATCATGGCTTTGGTGCTGCTCAAGCTGCCCGGTTTCAAAGGTCGCCTAGATAGAACACACCACAGCTATAGTGTCTTCAGCCATAAGTTGCAGATCTGGCACAAGAATCCATTATCTAAAACCTATGTGTCATCAGATGAGGAAAGTAGCTTATAAAAAAGGGGAGTCATTCTTGTTTATTGTAATGACTTGTTTTTAATTATTAGTTTCATTTGTATGAACTTGATATATCAATGATCATGTATTCCCTTGCATTTTATGTCGTAGATATCGATACTCTATCATACAAAGTTAGTAGTCACTTAAACTAGTAAATGAGACAGTAACAAGCATCACATTAAAAAGAGAATAAGCTATAGAGGGTACTGCCAAACGCGGCCAAATGTATAGGTCGAACTTTCTTATGTATGCACTGCATTTGAACATCAATGTCTCCTTTGTTTTGCATTAGGATGCAGCGAGGTGGGAGCCTGATCGTATTGAATTGATGTAATGCTATCAATTTCCCAGCAGACTGATTGCTACGACATTCATAACAGACAAACCTTCACACTTTGTCCTACGAGTTCAAATATGCAGCGTTAGACTTTCTTGTGTTCGCAGTCAAATTCAAGTGCTAGGTCTTACCCGTGAAGCTGTAGATCGAGGCGAGACTTGTTGAGATGGACTCCTAACAGCGTACGGTTTACAACAAACATGTAATAAGAATAACCAAGGTATTACAAAGTTCAACAGAAGATCATGTGCATAGGCATTATAACAGCATGTTAAACTATTCAACATCACAATTGTATCTAGTGAGCATGTCCTGACAAAAAAATACTATGGATCTTGTGGCAGTGACCTTGACTGGTCACGATGAAGATGAGTACCAGTCTGGTCTATCGGTGGATCCGTGCCGATGTGCTGGTGAGGCGTACCTACGCGGACCACTAGCTTGTCAAACACACCCCGTTGCTACACCACCATCTTCAATAATAATTGGGTTTGATCCCCTGAAAGTGGAAAAATATCTGCCCGTTACACTTTCAATGGCGGAGTCAGAGGCGGTGGTAGCACGGCGAAGGATCCCCTTTGTGTTGTGGTGGATCCGACATCCATCTCAAGGTAGGCCACGGGGCACCATGGTGGCACTTGTTGCTGCTGATGCCAATAGCATCGGTCCTAAGTATTTTTAGACCTAGAATGAACAAAAAAATTTAGATTATATGACCATAAGAATACTACAATCAAAACTGATAAAGCCATTATGGTTTGTCCAACGAGTTCAATTATGCAGCGGCTAGACTTTTTGGCATTCGCAGACACTGCCAGGAGTCAAGACTTGGGACTTGCGGGATCAAGAGACAGGATAGTCTATCGATTTCTCTTTTGTGTAGCATGGGAATGTCCGACCATATCTCTTTTGTGTACCACAGGACAATCCTTATGTGGGCCATGTGATAATTGGGTCGTCCTCCCTCCTAAGGGTGGAACATGTTGATCTATATAATGGATATTTATCCCTTGAAAATAGGAAAACTGTCGGTGTTCTGACCCTCGAGGGGTTAACACCAACGAGTAATATCGTATCCGCGTGCTCCCTAATCCGGTGGGTGATGCAAGAATGACACAATGATTTATCCTGGTTCGGGCAAAGAAGGCCCTACGTCCAGCGGGGGGAGGATGATTCGTGTTATCTTGCACCGAATTGCTAGTACAAGGGAAAATACAAGCTGGTGTGAGGAGTGAAAGGTGGAGTTGGGGCGTTCAGACGCCTTGCTCTCGACCTCGCACAGGCTCACGGTGTCGCTCTGTGATCTAGGGCCTTAATGTTTCTATGCTCTAGATCCTCTTTTTTCAGTTCCATCCCTTTCTCTAACGCCCTGGCGCCTCCTTTTATAGACGAAGGAGGGGCACAGGTGTACATGTATTTCAAGTTCGCATAACGCTGATGACGTACGACGTTGAGGTCGATCATGTCGGTGCCGCTGTAGTGATGTACGTCGGTATGGGAGGCCCTGCCGCCGTCGCATCGGGAGTTGTTGAAGTTCAGCTCGAGGGTTCGTTCGGTGAAGTCGAGGGGCGACGGTCGAGGGTCCTGGCCGGAGCCGAGGGGGTCGTGCCGAGGAGGTCGAGCTTCGCTGGATAAGATCGGATCCCGGTAAACACGGAAAACATGTTAGTTTATACGTCTCGAGGCGGTGCGGGTCGTGGCACAGCGCTCGGTATGGCGCAACAGCGTAATATGACTTGCGGGATTCCGGGGCATGGGCGGTAAAAGTAGATTTGACCGCCACGCCTGTGACTGTTACCGTAACTGTGGCCATGCAGTTAGGCGGGGGTAGATAGATCGCATTAAATGCGCTCGGATCCGTATGGGGGAGTTGGTGGCCGAGGGGTGCTCCGTCCTCGAGGGCCGCCCATTCGCCCAGGCGAAGTTCCGTCCTCGAGGGGAGGCTCGTTCGCTGGGTGGAGTTACGTCCTCGAGGGTAGGCTCGTTCAGAGGATGAAGTTCCATCCTCGAGGGGTAGCTCGAATCGTACCCTCGCGTATACAGTACTTGTCCGTTCGGTATCCTCTCGGGTGAACAGTACCGGTCCATTCGGTAGCCTCTCGGTGATACAGCACTAGTCCGTTCGGTATCCTCTCGAGCAGGTTTTGGTTTTGGGCCGTCGTTTGTTCGTTCGTGGGCCAGTCCGATAAGTCTCAACCTATGGGCCTTCGTACGTTAGCGCGGGAGTTTATCGGAGGGTTCAAGATGCTGATTTTGTGGGGCTTTAGTTTGTTAAGCAAGGGGTCTGGGATGCCCGTTTCCAGGGTATCGTCAATAGCCCCTGAGCCCCTGCGCGAGTGATGTCACTCGGGGAGGGGGTCAGGAATTTAGGAACGAGACGTGATTCGGATTTTTTCGCGGGGGGCGCGCGAGCGACCCCCGCGGGGGTAGCCCCCGAGGCCTCGTAGGAGTCGAAAGACTCCTGTGAGGGCTTTATTTTATGTTTAGTTAAAGGGTGCTCGTCCAGTCGGGTATAGGCCTAAACTGGAGTCATAGCGTTTTACCGAGGGGAGCCCCCAGGGGATTTTTCGACCCTCTTTCGTCGAGGGGCGCCGGACACAGGTGAGCCCCCGAGCCTCGTGCGGCTGGGGCGTTGCTGGCCTCGGCCTTCTTCTCACGAGTCCTTTCGATCGGATGTGAGGCGAGAAGCATCGGACTACCCCTGATAGGGCGAGCCGCGAAGTTCTCAGTGAGCTAGTAACGAGAAAATCCAAGCGAGAGCCCGTTCCTCGTTCGATAGAGGTCGGCAGGTGGCCTGGAGGCAGTCTCATTAAAGCAAAATGCAATGGTCCTATGGATTCCGATTCCATTCGATAGGTCTCGGCGGCTCGATGCCTCCCTTCGGGGGGATTCCATAAGGTCCGTAGCGTTTCACCTTGGATGCGTCCAAAGGGGTCTCGAGAGTTCATTCTTGAGCAGGGCCTCCTGTTGGCTCCCCCTTGGTCACCCCTGACTCAGGTGCTCGAGGGCGGTTGTCGAACCTTGTTCGTGGGGTCAGCCTTCGCTCCTTCGAGACTTAGGGCTGGAGCCCGATTTTGGTGCTCAAGGGCGGTCGTTAAGCCCTCACACGAGGACCGGCCTTC
>CM041637.1:30565898-30693902 GCA_023333625.1 Bothriochloa decipiens | reverse complement strand
TTAAGCCCTCACACGAGGACCGGCCTTCGCTCCCTCGAGACTTTGAGGTGCGTTTTACCTTATGTAGAAAACTCCGTCAGCGAGTAACGGTCCTTTTTTCTTACCGTTGGGCACGCCTTTTGAGGAGAAGGGCTTAACAGTGCGATCGTGACGGGCCCGAGCGACAGCTCTCTCTCAGAGGCGTGACGCGTGCGTCTGGTCGAGGGGCGAGGGGGGAACGATCAGGTAAACACATTAATTGCGGGAAGTTACCTTTTCCCTGCCGCCGGGCTCTGCCCGTTGCTCTTCCCGAGTATAAAAACGGAGGGGGACAGGCGTTCGCTCCCACCTTTGCCATTCCGCCGAGCTCCCGCTTTCCTGCGCGCGTGAGGATAAAAACTTAGAGCGAGAAGTCACGATTGGGAACCTTCCTGGTCGACCGTCTGCCGAGGAGATTCGTGCTGTTGCCGCCGCCGCCGCGCCCACCGAGCAGATCTGTGCCGCCGCCGCCACCATGGCCCCAGTCCTCCAGCCCACCGAGCCCTGGCGCTCGTCGACCGTGACGCGGCAGAGGCTGACCGAGCTGGTGAGAGAAGGACTTCTCCGCCTTGTCACGGATTCAAATCGGTCGGAGTGGATTGCGCCGCCCAGGGACCACGAAGAGCCAAATCCGCCGGAGGGGTACGTGGTGAGCTTCCTCAAGTTCCATCGGCACGGGTTCGGCGTTCCCCCAAGCGAGTTCATGCAGGGGCTGACGAACTACTACGGCGTCGAGCTCCATCATTTCTCCCCCAACGCCATCTCCAACACCGCCATCTTCACGGCCGTCTGCGAGGGCTATCTCGGAATGGAGCCACATTGGGAGCTATGGCTCCACCTCTACAAGGGGGAGTGGTTCGCCTCCCCGGTGTCGGTCGAAGTAAGGCGAATCGTCAGAGCGGGATGCCTCAACTTCGCGTTGAAGACCGGGAGGTCGGAGGAGCCATGCGAGTACATCCCCACCGGGTTGGCGACTAACCACTCCCGGTGGGACGAGCAGTGGTTCTATCTGCGCAACGACGGCGGCTATCTCCCGCCATACACCGGGCGGCTCATCGCCGAGCGTCCATACAATTGGCCGTTCGGTGTCGCGGGAGACCTTCAGCATCGACTTCACCCCCTCGTCGTTGCGATGAGGACCCTTCGAGAAGCGGGCCTGACGGCGGGGATGGTCGCCTCGGCCTTTCACAGTCAACGGGTACTCCCTCTGATGGAGCGCCCGCTGCGGTTGGACGAGATGCTTCCCTCCGCAGCGCCCGAGCTTCTCAAGAGGTGCCGGATGTCCGGTGAGAGGCCGTCCGCCTCGGAAGTCGTCGCGCGGGTAAAGGGGATGGTGTCTGGCTCGTTCAAGGTGGAAGACATCAACCGTCTCCCCATGCGGCCGGAGGAGGGTTGCCTCGACCTGGTGAGTGCCCCGGCTCGTGCCCTTCGAGTTCTTCCCCCCTCCCCCCTCCCCTTTCTTATGTCCCTGTGACTGAATGTCTTTGCACAGGGGAGAATCGACTACCGAAGATCGAGGCCTCCACTAAGGGAGGACGCTCCCGATCGTCAGGTAAGACGCTTCACCGCCTAGCAAGAGAAGCGGAGTAAGGACGAGGAGGAGAAAAAGAAAGCCAAGAAGCTCCGGGAGCGCGAGAGGCTCGCGAAGCGCCGCGCTGAGCAGAGGCGCAACGGGCTCCCGGAGGAGGAGTCGCCCTTGTCCGAGGGAGATGAAGATGATGATGATGGTGATGACGTCGAGGGGGTGGAGGGGCGCCTCGACCGCATCCTGCCGGAATCCACCCATGCTGACCGCCCCTTCGTGCAGGAGGAGGTGGCGGAGCAGTGCGCCCCTCAGCCGGCGGCGTCGGCCTCGGAGCGCCGACGTGGAAAAAGGGAGGCCGAGGCCTCGCCTCGAGGGGGATCACCCACCTCGCATTGTACTCGAGGCGGGAGCCCACCCACTTCGATCCGGGAGACCCGATCCCGGTCGTCGGCGCGCGCGGAGCAGAGGCGTGCCCAGGAGGCCCCGTCAAAGCAGGGAAGCGCGGTGACCCCATCGACGGCCCCGAGCAGCCCCAGCCCTGCGAAGAGCTCGGCTTCGAGAGGGGTCTCGAAATCTGCGGGCAGTTCGAGGGGTGCCCGAAAGGCCTCTATACCCTTTGGGTAAGTGCCGTTGAATCGTTTACTTTTCGTTGCGTTGTCTTTGTGCGCTTCAATAAACCTTTTGCCGTTCTGCTTTCCATTCAGACCCAAGCGCCAGATCGAGGAGGCGTCTCTCACGCTGGCCAAGCGGCTCAAGATGGATGCAGCCTCGAAGACGGAGGCCCCGGCTACAGGTGCGTCGTCGAGGCCCTTGGCCCCGTGGGAAGCCAAGTGGTTGTCCTCCGCCCTTGGTGCTATGGCGCGCGGTAGGCTGACGGGTTCCACTCCTGCTGCAGGGTCGAGCATCCCGGGGGCCGCGGCGGGTGGCGACTCCGTGCCTGGGAGGACGCATGAGGGAGGGAGCACCTCCTTGACGTCACCGCCTGTGGCCCTCGAGCTTGACCCGGCACCAGGAGGCGGCGCCCCGACGTCGGGGGCTTCCGTTCCTGGTGGTCATTGTCGTGGACCTCGAGGGTGAGGAGACTTCGACCCTTCCCCCCTCGACGGGAGAGCGGCGGCCTTGGCCGGCGGGGCTGCGCGAGCTCGAGGCCCGGAGGGAGCAAGAGCAGGGGGCCCTGTAAGAAGCGGAGCTGCCACGGCCGCAGCAGGAGGAGGAGAAAACTGGGGATCAGCCCCAACATCAGCAGGCGTAGCAGCCGCCCGAGACGTCTAAGGCGGAAGTGACTTTCGGACTGCCCAAACAATGGGTGTCCGTGATTACTTTGGACGAGCTGCTGTCCAAACAAGAAACGGCGTCAAAGGCGTCGACGGTCCCGCGGCTGCCGGGGGCGCAACCGGAGGATGCCTTGGTACCGAGCCCGGTAGAAGACGCACCGACGGAGGTCCCATCGGCGCTACAAGTCATGGCGTTGGGTGAAGCGACGGCCTCAACTCCTCCACTGCCCCCGACGGCGCCGGAAGCAGCACCGGATCAGGCGCCGCAACCGTCGATGGAGCAGCCAGAGGAGACTGCGGCTGTCGGCGTGCTAAGGAGGTCGACGTCCGACCTCGGGCTGAGGAGTGCCCGCGCCGCATCAGAGTTCCACATCCCGGGGGAGTTGGCCGTGGGTTACGGCGTTCCGGGCGATGTGGTGGAGGAGATCGAGTCCTTGGCGCGAGCCAAGGTCAAGATGGTCCTTCCGGATTGGGGCAAGGAGCGCATCGTGCTCCGGGAGCTCAGCGATTCCAGTGCTCCAGGGATCGAGATGAACGACCCGACGGAGGTCAAGTGCTGGGAGGAGGCCGAGCGGTCCCAGGCGTGGCTGCGGCACTTGCTAAAACTAGGCGCCGAGCTCGCCGAAGGCCTTGACCGGAACCTCGCGGTGAGTCGGTGTGTTAGGCCATATGTAGTTTTTTTAAGTTCTTTCGTATGGGATGCTTTAACCCTCGATTTCCTGTCCCCAGGTGGTGCGGAGGCGGTCCTACTCCAAGTTAGTCTTCCTCCACGAAACGCACAACAGCCGGGAGGAAGTGCTTCGCCAACTCGAGGCCGGCGGCTCTGCTCAGAGCAGGGTGGCGGAGCTCGAGGAGGAGCTGAAGTAGACGAGGGAGGAGGCCGCCAAGGCCAAAGAGGAGGCCGCCCGGGCGAAGGCGGACTCCGACACCGCTCGAGGGGAAGCCGCCCGCCTCGAGGGGGAGCTCGAGCGTGCCAGGGAGGAGGCTGACGCGGCAAAGGCCGAATCGGAGAAGGCCAGGGTCGAGAGCGTCCGAGCCCAGGAGCACGTCGAGCTGCTCACGGCGGAGGCTCAGAGCTCCGTGGAGCGCATCTGTTCGCTCGAGGCCAGCTTCGCTGAAGTCTTCACCACGCGCAACGCCCTCTCCGCCTTGGTCCAGGAGGAGAAGAGCCGTGCCGCCGACCTGGAAACCCAGCTCGGGGCAATGAAGGCCACCCTCCAGGACAAGGAGCAGGCCATCATCCTAGCTGGTGGCGCCCTCGAGACCCTCCGCTTCGAGAAGACGGAGGTGACCCGAGCCTTCAAAGAGGCCCAGCGGGAGTGGGACGAGGCTCGGGGGGAGCGCGACGCTGTGCTGGGGGATCGCAACGCCCTCGAGACTCGCTGTGCTGGTGAGTTACTCAAAGGGTTTTTGATCTTTGTTCTTTCCGTATGGTTTATCAAAATCTTGCTTTGTGTTTTAGGCATCGAGTCCGAGCTGCTTGCGACCCAGACCGCCGCCAAGGCGCTGCAGGAGAGCCTTGCGGCGGAGGGGGCGCTTCTTGGTCAGCTCCGGGTTGCCCTCGACAGGCTCTGCACCCTCTGGGAGGTCGGGCCCGTCAAGGGTGCCGAAGAAGACATCCCTGGTGCTGCGCTCGTGGACCGGATCTACTACCTCGATGCCACCCTTCGCGATCGCGTGCGGGAGGCGCTTCACACTGGCGTGAAGCGGGCGCTTGCGGTGGTCTCCTCCGGCTTCATTTTTGACATGAACGTGGTGGCCCAAGGCTTTGTTCCTGACATCTCGAAGACCGACGCCGAGAATGAGGAGCGCTGCCGAGGGCTCATTAATGACGCCGAGAGGCCGGGGGAGAGCTGGCGAAGTTATTCGAGGACGAAGTCCTCCCCCCGGCGGATGGAGGGTACCATGTCGAGGAGGGCGGCGATGGGGCAGGCCTGTAGGGCAAGACTGGGCGAGGGTGCCCATGTAATGAATTAGTTTTTTGTAACTTATATTCAATTGTGGCTTCGAAAGCCCTTTTTTGGACATTAATACATCTATCGTAATGTGATGCGTCCTTTTACTTTTGAACCTTTTCTGCTTTCTTCTCACCTAGACTTTGCTTTTTTGACTAAGTTTTTGACGCAAGCTCGTATCCCTCGAGGGGGGAGCGAGTGGAGGTACCGTAGCCCGGAGGCGTAGGAGAGCTCCGGCTCGATAGCCCTCGACCCCAAGGGAGTTCGAGGCCCTTTCGACTTAGTCATGAAGCGTAGCGAGGTGTGAGAAGGAAGAAGCGCTCGAGTTCTGCTCGCCTCACTTTTGCTTTCCGACTGAGCGTTTGACGTGAACTCGTATCCCTCGAGGGGGGAGCGAGTGGAGGTACCGTAGCCCGGAAGCGTAGGAGAGCTCCGGCTCGACAACCTTTGACCCCAAGGGAGTTCGAGGCGTTGTCAACTTAGCTGGGAAGCAAAAAGAGGGGAGCGTGCGAAAAAATCGTTCATATTTTTAGGAACTTAGGGGGTTACCCCCCGTTAGCCCCCGAGGGAGGCTCGACTCTGGTGAGGCAGGGTCGAGGCTACCTCTTGCATGTACAATAACGAGTTTGAACTTATGATCAAAAGTAGTCCTTATATTTGTCATGCGGAAATGTACAAGACATGCGAGAATGTACAAGGGCACTGGTGCCCTAAGGGTAGAAACGACGTAGCTGTTCGATGTTCCACGCGTTGGTGAGGATTTCGCCTTTGTCGATAGCGAGCTTGTACGTCCCAGGCTTTAGCACCTCAGCTACGGCGAATGGACCTTCCCATGGCGGCATCAGCTTGTGACATCCTTTGTTGCTCTGCCGTCGACGTAGGACGAGGTCTCCAACTTGGAGGTCCCTCGGGCGCACGTGCTTGTCGTGGTAGCTTCGAAGTTTTTGCTGATACCTCGCGGAGTGAAGCAGCGCCATGTCTCGAGCCTCCTTGACCTGGTCGACGGCGTTTGCAAGGGCTTCTTCATTGGTTTGCTCGTTGTACACCTTTAGTCGAGGGGAACCATACTCGAGGTCAGTGGGGAGGACGGCCTCGGACCCATAGACCAAAGGGAATGGGGTGAACCCCGTGGCTCGACTAGGTGTTGTCCTTAAGCTCCATAGGACCGACGGCAACTCCACGGCCCATTTTTTTCCGTGCTTGCCGAGGCGTTTAAGGATCCTTGGCTTGAGGCCCTGTAAAATCATGCCGTTGGCGCGCTCGACCTGGCCGTTAGTTCGAGGATGTGCAACCGCGGACCAATTCACACGGATGTGATAGCGATCGCAAAAATCCAAGAACTTCTTGCCGGTGAATTGCGTGCCGTTGTCGGTGATGATGACGTTCGGGACCCCGAAGCGATGATGATGTCGGTGAAGAACTCGACCGCCCGTTCAGAGCGGATGTTGTTGATGGGCCAGGCCTCGATCCATTTGGTAAACTTATCGACGGCAACGAGCAGGTGCGTGTACCCTTTGGTTGTCCTTTTGAGAGGCCCCACAAGATCGAGCCCCCAGACCGCAAATGGCCAGGTAATTGGGATCATTTGTAGGGCGTGAGCTAGGAGGTGCGTCTGCTTGGCGTAGAACTGACACCCTTTGCATGAGCGGACGATGTTCGTGGCGTCGAAAATGGTGGTCGGCCAGTAGAAACCCTGTTGAAAAGCATTGCCTACGAGGGTCCTTGGTGCTGCGTGGTGGCCGCAGGCTCCTGAGTGTATGTCCTCGAGGAGCCTCCTGCCTTCCTCGATGGTAATGCAGCGCTGAAGAACGCCCGAAGGGCTTCGCCTGTAGAGTTCCTTGCCGTCACCGTAGATGACGTAGGACTTGGCCCGTCGCGCGATCCGTCGAGCTTCGGTTCGGTCCTCCGAAAGTTCTCCCCGAATGAGGCAGTTGAGTAAAGGGGCTCGCCAATCCGGTGGCGGGTTCGACTCAGGGGATGTCTCCCGGATCTCCATAACCTGGGCCCCGGTCGAGGGGGCCCCGATCGAGGTCATGGGGTGGGGCTTCGAGGGCGTAGAGCAAGCCCCCGAGCCCAAATCGATGGAGGGCTCGAAGAGGTCCCTCGAGAACACGTCCGGAGGGACCGTACCTCGAGTCGACGCGATTTTCGCGAGCTCGTCCGCGGCTTCGTTGTATCGTCGAGCGATATGACTAAGCTCGAGGCCGTGGAATTTGTCTTCCAACTTGCACACTTCGTTGCAGTATGCTTCCATCTTGGCGTCGTGGCAGCTCGAGGCCTTCATTACTTGGTCGATGATTAGCTGTGAGTCGCCTCGAACGTCAAGGCGTCGGACCCCGAGTTCAAGGGCGATTCGTAATCCGGCGACAAGTGCCTCGTACTCCGCGACGTTGTTAGAAGCGGCAAAGTGGATGCGAATGACGTAGCGCATGAGGACTCCGAGGGGTGAAATGAAGAGCAAGCCCGCGCCTGCTCCTGTCTTCATGAGCGACCCGTCGAAGTACATCGTCCACAGCTCGGCTTGAATTTGGACTGGTGGCAACTGAGTGTCGGTCCACTCGGCGACGAAATCCGCCAGCACCTGAGACTTGATGGCCTTCCGTGGTGCGTAGGTGATGGTCTCGCCCATCAGCTCGACCGACCACTTGGCAATCCTTCCAGCGGCCTCCCGCTTATGGACGATCTCCCCCAAGGGGAAGGAGGATACCACAGTAACCGGGTGGCCGAGGAAGTAATGTTGGAGCTTGCGACGCGTAAGGACGATGGCGTAGAGCAGCTTCTGCACCTGTGGGTAGCGGATTTTTGTTTCTGAAAGCACCTCACTAATGAAGTAAACCAGCTGCTGGACTGGCAAGGCGCGTCCTTCCTCTTGCCTCTCCACCACTATGGCCGCGCTGACCACCTGGGTGGTTGCGGCGACATAGAGGAGGAGGGGCTCAGGCGGCTCAGTCGCCGTTGCTGGTCGAGGAGGGACGAGGATCGGAGTGGACGTCAGCTTGGCTTTGAGTTCGTCGAGGGCCCCCTCGGCCTCTGCGGTCCACGTAAATCGCTCGGATTTTTTCAAGAGACGGTACAGAGGCATGGCCTTCTCCCCTAAACGTGAGATGAAGCGGCTGAGGGCCGCGAGATAGCCCGTGACCCTCTGCACGCCCTTGAGATCCCGAGTCAGCCCCATTCACGTGATGGCCGCCACCTTCTCAGGGTTGGCCTCGATCCCGCGTTGGGAGACGATGTATCCGAGGAGCATGCCCCGAGGCACTCCGAAAACACATTTCTCGGGATTGAGTTTTATGTTTTTGGCTCGAAGGCACCCGAACGCGATTTCGAGGTCTCGGATGAGGTTGTCCACTCTTTTGGACTTGACCACGATGTCATCGACGTAGGCTTCAATCGTGTCGCCTATGTGTTCGCCGAAGACATGGAGCATACACCGCTGATACATTGCCCCGGCGTTTCGGAGGCCGAAGGGCATTGTCACGTAGCAGTACATGCCAAAAGGTGTGATGAAGGAAGTCGCGAGCTGGTCGGACTCTTTCATCTTAATTTGGTGGTAGCCGGAGTAAGCATCGAGGAACGAGAGGGTTTCACACCCCGCGGTAGAATCGACAATTTGATCAATGCGTGGCAAAGGAAACGGAACTTTGGGACATGCTTTGTTTAAACTAGTATAGTCAATACACATCCGCATCTTTCCATTCTTTTTCTTAACTAACACGGGATTAGCTAACCATTCGGGGTGATGAACCTCCTTGATGAATCCAGCCACCAAAAGCTTGTGTACCTCCTCGCCGATGATCCTGCGCTTCTCCTCGTCGAAGCGGCGCAGGCGTTGCTTCACCGGTCTGGACCCGGCCTGGATTTCCATGGCGTGCTCGGCGACTTTCCTCGGTATGCCCGGCATATCCGAGGGACCCACGCAAACATATCGGCGTTTGAGCGGAGAAAGTCAACGAGCATGACTTCCTATTTGTCCTCGAGGTCGGCGCTGATCGTTAGCACCTTCTCGCATGGGTAGCTCGGGTCGAGGGGGACTTTCTTGGTGTCTTGTGCCGGCTCAAAATTGCCGGCGTGTCGCTTGGGATCTGGCATCTCGTCAGTGAGGTGCTCGAGGGTCGCGGCTATCATGGCGTTTTGCTCGACGGCCTCCCCATATTCGACGCATTCGACATCGCAGTCGTACGCGTGCTCGTAGGAGGAGGCGACAGTGATGACGCCTTTGGGTCCTGGCATCTTGAGCTTGAGGTAGGTGTAGTTCGGGATCGCCATGAACTGTGCGTAGCCCGGTCGGCCGATGATGGCGTGATACGTTCCGTGAAACCCGACCACCTCGAAGGTGAGGGTCTCTTTCCTAAAGTTGGCAGGGGTGCCAAAATAGACAGGGAGTTCGATACGGCCGACGGGGAAAGCCTTCTTCCCTGGCACGACGCCATGGAACCCCCCGGCACTGGGTCGGAGTTGGTGCCTCCTGACCCCCAGGAGGTCGAGGGTCTCGAGGTAGATGACATTCAGGCTGCTACCGCCATCCATGAGGACCTTCGAGAGGCGGGTGTTGATGATGATCGGGTCGACGATGAGCGGATAGGCCCCGGGGTTGGGGACTCGATCCGGATGGTCATCGCGGTCGAACATGATGGGCGCATTGGACCAGTCGAGGTAGTGAGGTGTCGTGACACAAGCTGAGAAGACCTCTCAACGCTCCCGCTTACGCTGTCGGGGTGTGAGCTGGGTCGAGGGCCCCTCGTAGATCATGTAGCAGTCATAGACTTCCGGGAATTTTCCGTCTTCCCAGTTGTCTCCCTCGCTGCCGCCTTGGTCTTTCTTGTCGTCACCTTTCTTCACACCCACTTGTTCGAAGTGCCTTCGAAGCATGCGACAGTCCTTAAGCTTGTGCCTTGCCCCGTCCTTATGGTAAGGACAGGGCTCCTCGAGCATCTTGTCGAAGATGGCGCCCTCGGGGGGCGCGGGGGACCTCGAGGTCTTTTGCGTTCGGTTGCAGCGACGAGGTCATCTTCTGCAGCCTCCTGCTTGCCTTGTTGATTTTTCTTCTTCTTGTTATTTCTCTTTGACCCTTTGCTCGAGCCTCCTGCGTTGTCGGCTACTGGCGTTTTTCCCTTGTCCTTCACGTCGCTGAAGAAGGCGCCGACGGCCTCCTCGCCGGCCGCGTAGTTGGCGACCACATCCATAAGCTCATCGACGGTGTCGGGGCGGTTACGCCCTAACTCGCGAACTAGGTCCTTGCAGGTTGTACCTGCAACAAACGCTAGAACGACGTCGAGGTCGGAGATGTGGGGCAGCTCGGTGCGGAGCTTGGAGAATCATCGGGCAAAGTCGCGGAGAGACTCCCCTGGCTTTTGCTTACAGTTGCGCAGTTCCCAGGAGTTTCTGGGACGCACGTAGGTACCCTTGAAATTCCCCTCGAAGATGCGGACAAGGTCGGTCCAAGTGCGAATCTGGTCGGGGGGAAGCTCCTCGAGCCACCTACGCGCGGTGTCGGATAGGAACAGGGGAAGGTGACGTATGATGGCGTGATCGTCGCGCACCCCGCCCGCCTGACAAGCCAACCGGAAGTCGGCTAGCCAGAGCTCGGGATTGGTTTCGCCGTTATATTTGACAAGGCTCGTGGGGGGTCGAAACTTGTTGGGCAGTTGGGCGCAGCGGATCCTCCTGCTGAAGACCCGGGGGCCCGGTGGCTCTGGGGCCTGTTGGTCTTCTTCGCTGTCGTAACGCCCTCCTCGATGGGCACTATACCCTCGATCCTCGGCATCCCCGTGCTTGCGTCTGCGGTTCTCGACAATGTCGAGGCGTGCGTCGCGGGGAGCGCGGTCATCGTTGATTGGCTCTCGGGCCGGGTTCTTCTTCTGTCGGGGGGCCGCCCCCTGATCGATCGAGCCCTCCCTCTCGGGCCGGGAGGGCTCGACCTGAGGCTCGGAGGCAGCTCCTCGACGCCTCGAGGCTGAGCTCTCGGCTTGTTGGGCAGCAGCAACTTGGAGGAGACCCTCGACCTCGCGTTGTATTCGCCGAGCTTGCGAGTTGGATGGTGCGGGCATATTGCGGAGGAGCATAGCCGCTGCAACAACGTTCTGGCTTGCTCGGGGATAACGGTGGACGGGTTGCTCGGGTGCTCCTTCCTCGATGATCTACCGGTTGACCTCTCGGGCCCTGGCTCGGGCTCTACCGTCGAGCGGTCGCCGCTCTTGTTCGAGGGTCAGCTCGAGTAAGCGCAAGCGTTCCTGCTCGTCGACAAGCTTCGCCTGCAACTCTCGAATCTGTGCCATCTGTGCGTCCTGCTCGCCAGGACGAGGGCACGCTTCTCGGGGTGCATCTGGTTGTTGGTCCTCTGCTCTGGGGGGAGCGTCTCTTGCCATGGCAGTAGACGCCGCAGCCGCTGGATCGACGGTTTCCTGATCGGAGTCAACGCCACCATCGATGTGGAGGCACTCTCGGGTAGGATCCCAGTGATCAGAGTCAGAGTTAGGATTGCCGCAGTAGAAGACGAGGAATTGCCCTCGCGCCTCCTCCTGCAGCTGCCGTCGGAGTGTGCCGACGGTGTACCTCCAGGGGCCGGGCGCTCTTGCGAAAGCCAAACCCTCAGAGGCCGGAGTGACAGTCCCCGCGTCCGTCATTGCGCGGAGAAGGGTGTCTGGACGGTCCTCCAACGCGCTCGTGACGGAGCGGGTTGCTGTCGTAGCCGTCGTCGGGGGATTGTTGGAGTCGGTCGAAGACCACCAACGACGCTCGAACAGCCCGTGCGGAAGCGAGCTTGATCGAGCGGGGGTTTCATCGCACTTCCCCGACGAGCGCACGGTAAGAGCGGAGTCAGGGTTGTGCCGGGATCCTGCTGGTTTGCCCTCTGCCTCTAAACTCGGGTCAGATACGCCCTCAACAAGAGGTTTCTCATCTCCGGTCTGGGGCATGGAGAAAGCGGCGGGGACCCTTCTCGACTCAGGTTGACGGCGATGACGGCGCCAACCGTGCCTCCTTCTGGATGTGGAAGCGTGGTCATGAGACTGGCGAGCAGCTCCCGATGAACGTGGGGGTGTACCGCGACCTTCGTTCGGGTCACTGATCGAGAGCAGGGTCATGTCGTAACCCTGGCCGAGGGTCATGAACTCCAGGCTCCCAAACCAGATCACCGTAGCGTGCGGAAGTGGTGAAACGAAATCGCCCATCCGGAAAAATGGCAGGAAATCGTTAGTGACACGTGGTTCCCCTACCTGGCGCGCCAACTGTTGGTGTTCTGACCCTCGAGGGGTTAACACCAACGAGTAATATCATATCCGCGTGCTCCCTAATCCGGTAGGTGATGCAAGAATGACACAATGATTTATCCTGGTTCGGGCAAAGAAGGCCCTACGTCCAGCGGGAGGAGGATGATTCGTGTTATCTTGCACCGAATTGCTAGTACAGGGGAAAATACAAGCTGGTGTGAGGAGTGAAAGGTGGAGTTAGGGCATTCAGACGCCTTGCTCTCGACCTCGCACAGGCTCATGGTGTCGCTCTGTGATCTAGGGCCTTAATGTTTCTATGCTCTAGATCCTCTTTTTTTTAGTTCCGTCCCTTTCTCTAACGCCCTGCGCCTCCTTTTATAGACGAAGGAGGGGCACAGGTGTACATGTATTTCAAGTTCACATGACGCTGATGACGTACGACGTTGAGGCCGATCATGTCGGTGCCGCTTAGTGATGTACGTCGGTATGGGAGGCCCTGCAGCCATCGCATCGGGAGTTGTTGAAGTTCAGCTCGAGGGTTCGTTCGGTGAAGTCGAGGGGCGACGGTCGAGGGTCCTGGCCGGAGCCGAGGGGGTCGTGCCGAGGAGGTCGAGCTTCGCTGGATAAGATTGGATCCCAGTAAACACGGAAAACATGTTAGTTTATACGTCTCGAGGCGGTGCGGGTCGTGGCACAGCGCTCGGTATGGCGCAACAGCGTAATATGACTTGCGGGATTCCGGGGCATGGGCGGTAAAAGTAGATTTGACCGCCACGCCTGTGACTGTTACCGTAACTGTGGCCATGCGGTTAGGCGGGGGTAGATAGATCGCATTAAATGCGCTCGGATCCGTATGGGGGAGTTGGTGGCCGAGGGGTGCTCCGTCCTCGAGGGCCGCCCATTCGCCCAGGTGAAGTTCCGTCCTCGAGGGGAGGCTCGTTCGCTGGGCGGAGTTACGTCCTCAAGGGCAGGCTCATTCGGAGGATGAAGTTCCTTCCTCGAGGGGTAGCTCGAATCGTACCCTCGCGTATACAGTACTTTTCCGTTCGGTATCCTCTCGGGTGAACAGTACCGGTCCGTTCGGTGGCCTCTCGGTGATACAGCACTAGTCCGTTCGGTATCCTCTCGAGCAGGTTTTGGTTTTGGGCCGTCGTTTGTTCGTTCACGGGCCAGTCCGATACGTCTCAACCTATGGGCCTTCGTACGTTAGCGCAGGAGTTTATCGGAGGGTTCAAGATGCTGATTTTGCGGGGCTTTAGTTTGTTAAGCAAGGGGTCTGGGATGCCCGTTTCTAGGGTATCGACAAAAACATCTACCCATTGGAGTTGCGCTGTCTGGGCTGCGGAGCTAGAGGTGGTGGCGGAGGATCCCCAGTGTGCTGTGGTGGCTCTGGCGTCCATTTGGAGGCAGGCGGCGGGGATTTCCTGGAGGGGCACGGCGTCATTAGCATCCGTGTCCCTTGTGTGCCGTGGCGGAGGTGTCAGATCTGATCCGCAGGTCTCCTTTCTCCCCTTTCACTGTTCGTTTCTTCATTTGGGTTTTGCCTTGACATGGATCTACTACAGGACTTGGGGATTTCTCTTAGATTGAACACCTTTTATGCATACCGCCATATCCCTTAATTTTAGATACATGCGAGACGGTAGTGGTTCTGGTAGTCCCTATAGCTAATGGATGTCGGATTTGTTAGGAGGCATCAAATCAATGCCACTAATATTTAAGCTTGACTCGATACTGCTGATGCCAATGATGCTCACTAGCACTTGCACTTATAAAACTAAGGCACTAGCACTTGATCCCTGGTTCTTCTAATAGAAAGTATAGCTCCTATAAAGTAGCAGTCACTGCCTTTAACTCATCTGAAGCTGAGCTCGTGTACTGATTGTTAACATGATAGTTGGAGTTGATTTAGCTGAATTTGTAATTATATTGTAAGTGTGATGGTTGGACTTGATTTAGCCAAATTTGTAATGGCTACAGCTACATTAACTGCTATTCTAGTTTGAGTTATACATATCTATGTGCTACTACTCTAAATTTGGATGAGCTCGTACCATGGAAATTTTTAATTGTTGTTAAATTTGCATTTTGGATGAGTTGTGAACTTCACTGAGGGATCTTTGTTCGATTGTTTTCTGCTTCAGTAATCTCATTACTTAGGAAACATAGGAATGTAGCACACTAATGAAATAGAGGAGGCCCCCAACAACAGGATGGCCAACCCCCTAGAACAAGCACTACTTATTTGCTATTGCATCCGATACCTTCTTTCCAGGGTCCTCTGCATAATCTCTTGGATTTTCAATTGTAGTCCTTTTCCACTATCTATAAGCTAATGATTACTGCTTGGAGTTCGTAGGAGAGAATGCTTTGCAAACTGTTTGCAGCTGAACAGAAATATTCTGCTACACTTTCCAACAAATTGAATGAATTGTTAAGCATGATAGAACAGTTTCATTCCAGAACTGAGGAGATTCAAAAAAAGGTACTAGAGCTTCAGAATAACTACAAAGAGAAACGAGAGGAGGTCAAAAAGCTCCATGAGTATGTCATGCGTATCGAGCGCAACTCTCAGTCTTCAACTCCTAGGGGCTTGGCTGAGTGAACATTTATTATTTGATGTTATAGTACCTTAGTGCTTTTGAGCAATTTCTCTAAGAATTTCATGTTCGTGCAGTTCTTTTTAACAAATGATCAGATGGTGTGAACATTTAGTATCTATGGAATTAGAGATATGCCCTTGTTCTCTATTTCTGGAATAGGTGTGATGTTTTCATTGTTTACTGGAGACAATTGTTTTGTTATACTGTTTTATCTGTTGTTTCACTTTGTATTAGGTCAATTAAACTATGTTATGCCATTACTACAGATTGACCAAAAGCGTAGTCATCAGTAGGCATTAGCAGTGATGCTCGTAGCCATCACTGTCAGTGTCGCAAACTGTATGTGCATGTTTCTTGACCGTCTGTGCGTGTTTCTTCACCGTCTCTGCCATCTCCTTGTTTAGCTACAAATTGGCCTCATCCTATGCAACTGCTTTTAACCTCTTTAAGGAGACTACTATGAAGGATACTGTCAGACGTGATCAAATTTACACGGGCTGGACTTTCTTATGTATGCAATCGCATTTCAAAACCTATGGCTGCTCCGTTTTGCATTAGGATGTGATGAGACTGGATGGTCACTGCAAGGCTGGAAGCAGATGGAAGGTGTAGTATGGTATTCACACTAGATGGTCATTGCTATCGGTTTACAAGCAGACTGATTACTATGGCATTCAGAACAGACAACGAGCTTAATGATGAGGTTCACGTGATAGTTGTGTGAGTAGTAGTATGGCGCCGACGGCCTCACCGCACACCCCTTTCATCGTCTTGCACAACGCACACAGGGCGGCAAGGTCATGCATTAGATGCTCTGCAGTCTTGGTGACGCGGCCCACAATCTCACCAAGCAACGTCTCTTGCAGCTTGTCCATACTGCATGCCACACAGGAACGCCACCAACGTGCACACGTGCATCCACGGCCACCGCATGTCCTGCATCAATACTATCTGTGTAAGTGAATATTTTAAATGGTTGGACCTTCTGGCCAGCAAGCTGTGCAGTGTGGTCCAATCAAATTAGTGACACCATCGTGGACTCCAGCTCACGTAAAGCAATTTCTCCTGCATGGTTTTGCAGATGCTACAGCTATCTAGAGATGGCTACAACAACACCGAATTAACCACCATCCGTGCAGAACCGAGGCCGCCGAATCATGCCCTCAGTCTACCCAGTACGGCATCGGACTTTCTGACATGCGCACAAAATTGTGATGACAAATAACATGACATCGACACATTTTCAAAGCGCATTTGATTCATGGATTGTCAATTACAATGGGTCACCTGATACACCGCAAGGTGAAGCCAAGCCACTAGACTAGGAACCAACACAAGACACAAGGACACAATACTGAATCCCGAGTAGCCACCATCTTGCCAGCAGCCGCAGGGATGTGGATGATGTCGTCCACATAGACAGACACAAATCTTGCCAGACATGCGCCGACATGAACTAAGGGGAGCGCTTCGTGACACACTGGTGCACGTCGGACGATGGCATGCCGTGGAGACCTATGTTCGTTGGTCTTTATGGAGCATTGGAATGGAGGAAGCAACAGCGACTGCCACAGCACGGCAGCCAAAACACGATAGTGACCACCACAGCACGGAGGCCAGAGCACGATAGTGCCGCCGCCTTGGCCAGTCTGCCCAAATGCAGTGGACCTGTCGGGTTCTTCTTCTTAAGGATCTTGCGGCCCTTGATGTGCTTGTGCATGTCCTTCGAGCACTCCTCCATGTTCTCAATGATTGCCTTGTGCTGGATAGGCTTGTCCACTATGGCGACGAACGCATCGGACTCCTCTGCCAACCGAGTGCTAGCGTGGTTCGGTACGTCTTACTTGGGGTGGCGCTCATGAATAGCATGCCCAGCATGCGCCACCGCCATGGGGGGTGGAGTGGACTGTGTGGGTGAGGGTGGCAGAGTGGAGCTATGGTTGGAGGTGGCGATGGTGGTGGTGGGAGTGGGTATTCCGACTCCTAGTCATGGATCCAGGGCAGACGCCACTCAAGGTCCCCACTGGTAGAGGATGACCGGAAGACCAGAACAGGGACCCGTCAGAGTCATCCTCCTCTCCACTGGACTACGAGCTAGAGGGGACACCCCGGCTGACCATCTTGGGGAGGACAAAGTTGTCGACATCATCCATGGCCCCCCTTGGCAGAGTAGCAGGAGCAGGTGGCACCCTTGGAGCCGGATGGTAGGTTGTGGTGGGGACCATGAGCTGCGCCATCTTGCAGCGAAGCTTACAGTGGCAGGAGAAAAACGACGATGGCAAGTGGAAATGTGACCAAAAGCATGTGAAGGGTTGTGGTTTGAAGTATCTATAATGCGGGATGGCATCTACAAGGAGTGAACACCGTATCCCAAAATATTTTTGCTGGGTTTAGTAAACCAGCCATGGGAAGGAGGGGTTGGGTAGCTGTCATGTTAGATTTACTACTTTGGGAAGTAGAGTTGCAGAGTAATCATGTCTGGCCAGTTGACATTTACATCCATCGGACATTCCCACTTGCGTATATATCGTGAGATGTGGCTGTGTCATTCTGGCTTGTACACTAAAATTTGAATGTCAAGGTGCCTCGTTGTAATGCATTAGAACGATGTGAGACTTGATCAAATGAATTATGTGATGCATGTTTACTATACAACAAATTAGAAAGACAGATAGAAAGAAGCCTGCAGGTGAAACTACAACACGGGGTACAAATCGGGTACCAAATGATCAAAATGACCTAAAAGCATGGTCATGCCACTACTCAAAGCGAGTCATGCAGCAAGGGCACTAGAAAGCATACTAGTACTAACTACACATGTTAACATGAGCTGATACTAGTAATGAGCATTGGCATCCTACAGATCTAAGCAATTCTTGTAACAAAGGAACCAACCAAAATCTATGAGGTAAACCTGGCTGGGTTGAAACCAGCAAATCCCTTGCACTCGGAGAACCGGCATGGCCTGAAGATCCATTCAGTCCATCCAGCCCTAGTTCATCGCCAAGACGCAATGTTTGGCAGCCATCTCGTGTAGAGGGATATCCATTGACGAGGAAGGTTTGCCCAATATAGAATATGGTTCTTGGCATCGGGCTGTGTCTAACCAATGTGATTCCCAGGGCACAGGGGGCACACCAGGCCGCCAAATTTGCTGGCGCACATCATGAGCTTGCTCTCAAGGCATAGGGGGCACACCTGCTTGGAGCCAGTCAAAATGTGGCCCAGACCAGGAGAGCCATCGAACATGTCATCAGCGGACGGAGATCAGGAGAGGGTCGCTGCATGAGTCCCGCCCACACCGTGGGGCCCCAAGAGCGGATCTGAAGACAGGACCTGTGACCACAGCGAGGTGCACCACAGCGATAGCAGTGGAGACGAGCGAACCACCCTAGCCGGTGCCATCAGTGTCATCATCGATCGTGAAGGGGACAATAGTGGCACTCTAGGAGACACAAGCCACGCCAAGCAAACCTTCCTTGAGTACCACTTCTTTACCATGGGCTTCTGTGAATATTTGATTTCGTAGGGATGTCCGGCTACTGTACGTTCAAAAGCGTCAGACTATACCCTCCGCAATTTATTCTTGTTTTCCTATGATGGTTTACTGTGTCATATAGTAGTAATGTTTTACCATGCGTCTTTCATTGTTACTATCCGTTGAGTGAATATACCTTAACATAGAGGTGCAATTCCAATTAGCGGCACCATCACAGTTGCCAAGGAGCTGTGCAGTCTAGCTCCTGCTAACGTGAAACAATTTCTCTTGCATGGTTTTGTAGAGGCTACAACAAGCTAGATACATGGTTTCATAGGTTCTCATCATAAGCATTCCCTTCGGCTATGGTTGCAGCGTCTGATTCAGGAACCAATTACCATCATACTTCATCCATGCTGCAGTAGATGGAGCAGCTCCTATTTATAGCTTCAATCGATCGGGCAAAAGTTATACTCGTAGCTCTATAATAAAAGTTACGTGTCTAGATCATAAAATTTGACGTGACTGCGGCTGGGATTCTAGACACAAGTTAAAGTGTATCGAGGAAAAATGACCTTTTGATCACCATGGCATGCTTGAAACTTGAGTGACTGATATGGTTGTGATATGTCTTTTCTGTACTTATTTCACTCCAATCCAAGCAGTAGCAACAATCGAGGGGCAGAAGTACTGATTGCTACATTATGGACAGCTGACAACACTTTGCACTATCCTATGTGATCAAATGCTCAGCGGCCAGACCTTCTGGCATTTTGAGTAAAGTTCGACAGATACAGCTCATCAGTTCTACATTAGTTATAGGCGAGCCCTTTGAGATAAACACCTCACTACATGGTTCTTGCAAGTTCAGCAACTCTTGTCAAAGACACGAGTTGGGTCCACACAGGGTCCACACAAAGCCGATCAGGCCAAAGTTGTACATGTAGCTCGGTAGTCCAAACATCTATTTGGACCACGAGAAAGTCCGATCTGCGCATATTTGATCTCGTAGTAATGTTCGGTCGCCGTAACATCGATCGCGTCGGATAGTATCCTCTTCAATGGATTTTTGTTTGCTTTACTGTGTCAAATATATACTAGTAATATTTTACATGGCTAACTTTATAGGAAGGTAGGGATTATAGTAAGGTCTCTTAAAGAACTGAAGCAGAACAAGTTTGGTTCAACACAGATCAATGCCACTATGACCAATCGACCTGAGCCACAGAATGCTCAACCGACTTCCACCCACCTAATACAAGAAAAGCTCGACAAAAGTTTACACGAACATGCAAATCAGAGTTCATACATTCACATGTGCTTCCCACAGATCAAACCTAGTCACTTGTACTAGGACTATCGATATGTCCCACACAGATCATGGGGCGAGTAGGGCACGTAGGATCCTCTCCACCTCCACCGTCACTAAGACGGCATTGGTGACGGGCTCAAGGCTCTCGATCAGATCAACAATCTCATTGACATCCGATCCTGGCAGGAAACCCTGCTCCACCTCCTGGGCGCTCGCCGCTTCGCCATTATGAAGCTAGGAAGCTGCCAGCACTGTGGCAGCCCCTTGACGAATGGCTTCGAACACCACAGCTTGAAGGCAAGCGGGAAGGGCTTGGAGGCACTCCTCTGCAATGGCCGGATCCATGTGTGCTTCCTCCAGATCACTGTGCAGGTGGTCCTCGATCCCCCAGGTCACCCTCAATACCTCCAAGACCACACTGTAAGCATGCAATAACTTGAAGAGATTGTCTCTGTCTCCATCGCCGCCTAAGGGTTCGCCTCCTTCCAAAGATTTGCCAAATTCAATAGTAGAGGACGGTGCGAGGACAGACAGGAGCAGCATGGAACAGAATCGCGTCTGGCAGCTCCCATCGGGGGAAGCCTCCAGGGGCCACTTCCCGAGCACGATCATAGACAAAGCACCGGGTCCAGGGCCAACGTGGTCCCATGAAGAGAAAATGGACAATTTCCAAATACTAGTTGAAGTAAACAACATGAATACAAATACTCTAGTTAGATGAAGATAAACAACATGAACAACGGTACGGTGATTGTGCACCTCCGAAGGGGGAATTGGCATGACGGATACCACACCACTGAGAGGTTCGTCTATAGGTGGTCAGCGTGGAATGCCTCCGATGCCACACCCCCGCCAAGATCCTGCACACCTGGTCCCATAGCTGCCATCACTAGTTCGTCTAGCACCACCTGGCAGATGGGGGCGCTCGACTCGATTGTAGGTTCCCTCATGCCCACGTACCCCACTGTGGGTGGTTCCTCTGATTCAAGGGGAGAACCCAACGGGCCATGAAGGTATGGATCACCATCGCCCTGGTTAGGCTCCGATCCTTCAGGTTCTTGATCGCATCTCAAAATATGGGCACATCCACCACAACTTCCAGGTCTGGCAGCATCGACCATTCATCTGGCATGTAACCACGTAGCCGGTCTGGAGAATAAGACGCAGCGGCGGCCCCTCATTAGGCAAATAGAACCACATCTGCTGCCATGCCAAGTTTGCAAATGGGCGGTGATGAAGGCTCAGGTATCTCTCCTCCCATCTGGGATGAAGCTGGATTGAGGTGCCCCCATCCAAGGATGGAGGACCCCCTGGCAGTGAGCGAAACACTTTGAACAAAAACTTCCATAGAAAATAATGTGCATTGATACCTAGGAAGCCTTCATAGAGCATGATGAATATGGAGAGGTGGAGGATCCTGTCTGGGGTCAAGTCGTGGAGGCACAAGCTGTAGTAGCACAACAACTACCTGAGTAAGGGGTGCGCCGGTAGCCCGAAGCCAAAGGCATGGAAATCAACGAAAGAGACAACCTCATTTGGCTTCAGCCTTGGCTTCACTTTCATTGCTTCTGGCAATCTCCACCCGATTGTGTCGGTGCTATCCATGATTACGGATGATTTTGTCCACTCGGTCATTGTCCTCGTGGGGAGCATCGGCGGTGTAGAGGGCACAGATGGGTGGAGGGCAAAAGCTTTAGGATGGAATTGAAGCAGGAGCTCTAGAGAGCCTTCCCCTCTCGTCGACGGCACAATGGGAGCAGTTGGGTGGAGGGCACTAGCTGTATGAAATGGAATTGAAGCAGCAGCCCTGAGAAGCCTCTGCCCCGTCACATTCAAGGCAACAGGTAGCGAGGCGACGTCCCTACTACAACAGTCTGCTGATGGTAGGCACGCGCGTGCACCTACGCGGGAATCCTAGAGCCTACTAGACGAACAGCTAACGCATGTCGGTCCTCTTCACTCTACTGGCCGAGTAGGCCAGATTTTAAATGGCCAGACCTTGTGTGATCCTGTGTGAATCTCCGTCCAGACATGAACGCAGTGTTGTGTGCCATCAATAGTACTGGTACAGTCTAATAAGGTGAATAGTCAAACAGGAATCATAGAAGTCAAAGAATTGCATTTTACTTTTGTGAGATAGAATATTTTATTATGAAAATACATTCACCGTTGCACGTCTATAGTAATAGGTGGCAGACTGTGTGAGATGTGTCCGGCACGGTCAGAGTTTCGATGAGCGAACATCACTATAGGTACACTTGTAAGGTAAGACTAAAGATTTTCCTCCCAACCGCTACGTGTAGCCTCGGGTGTCATCGCGATTTCTCAGGGGTCACAAACGATGCTTGTATTTACATGTACCCCACCCCACAACTGATGTTCTACAATGCAGGTTTGTGGCAGCTCCAGAAACACAAAAAAATAAAGCACCCGCACGAGAGGAGAACAAGAATAGAGGTATTGCACCAAGGATTCCTCGAGATTGTGAAGTTCCCTAGTTGCCATGGTGGGGCAGCAAGAAGACATGGAAAATCCAAGCCAACGCGACGTGGAGTGCTTCATGGTCCTTCTTTCTAGCATGTATGCAGACGAACTAGTAAGCACCCATTATCTATGCCCTCAGATCTGATGGGGTTTGCAATTGGGAATGAATCACTCCTTATATTTGGCTATGTCTATCATTGTGCATGCAGAAGCTGCCATCTAAGATGGCCATGGCCATCGGAGCTTGCCGAAAACTCGAGCTTTGTTTAGACGATGACCAAATCTAGGCATGGTGGATGGTGGAGATCTTGCCCGTCGGCGGCGGCCTCATGTACCTCCATCGGGGATGGAAGAATATCGCCGACATCCTCGACCTCCACGATGGGTACACTCTTGTATTGTGGTATGACAGCTACTCACAGATTAACTTCAAGGTTTTTGACCTTACCGGCTATCGCAAAAAGTACAAGCACACTGACATGGTCTCCTGTAGAACTCTCTCCCTGCCAATCTCGGGGCCGAGAAGTTTTGCAGTGACCCTAAAAAAACCACCTCAATGCGAAGTATCTAGTGAGAACTCATGCTAGACGTAGAACTTCTGATGTTTTAGGTTACCATTGTTGTCCTTCACATCAATCTCTCTTTGTGCGATGCGAAGAACGTTTCTGTGGACTTCGAACAAGCGCACGGCTACGGGAATCTATCGGTCATCATGGTGTGGATGGTTGGGTAGTCCTTTGTCATGGGCTTGAAGAGGAACATCAAGAACAAAGCCTACCACACATCGTTCTGGTGGGGTGGGACAAATTCTACGCTACGAACCGCCTCATGGTCGGCAACATCTATTTTTTCATGGTCATTCACGAGTACACCTGGAGCGTTGAAGCCGATGAGATGTGGGAGATAGACTCGACAGAAGTGCCTGAAGCTACGCTCAAGGTGGAGGTGTACGGGACAAACGGCGAATGGAGGCGGTGAACTAGGCACATGAGTTGACACCATCTGTATTTTGTCAGTTCAGCAGAAGTATTATCCGACCTATCCGGATTTCTGAGTATCGGATTGTCTCAGGCTTTGTTTGGATGGACTTTAACTAGTTAGCTCCCCTGATAGTTGCCACCACTCTATTTTGTTCATTGGATCACAACTATTGTCTGGCTTGTTAAGATTTCTGTGTAGTGAACTGTCTTAGGCCCAGTGTGAATGGACTGCTGACTAGTTAGCCTTTGGCCTGAGATAGTTGCCACCGCTGTATATTTTATTATTTCTTTGAATATTGTCTTCGATCCTATTTGGAGTTGGACTATGACTAGTTAGCTCTCCAAAAATCATCCAATTAGTTTGTTCATGAATATTGCTATTTATCCGTTGGCAGATCGATATGGCCATACCTTATCCCTCCACTATAGTGTCCGGCTTTTTTATTAATGGCTTGGTCAATCTATGGGTCGCAGGAAAAATTCAACAGTTGTGCATCCATCATTCAACGGATGCAGTTGATCCAAATCATAATTCAAGCAAGGATGTATGGAAAAGTTAAAGCCGAGTGTGTGTACATACATATTATATATAGTAGACAAATATGAAGTGTGATGAAAACCATGAATAAAGGTAGACAAAACTATATGTTGTTATATATTATGTAAACATCTATATGAATTTGAATAAACCATGAATGAAGGTAGAAAAAACTATATGTTATTATATATTATGTAAACATCTATGTGAATTTGAATTGAATGATATTATATTGTATCATATTTGATAAAAAATCGATAAGGTAATATAAAAAACAATAGAATATTTGATTACATTATAGATGAATAGGTGGTGAGACAAATAACATATGTCAATGACTTGTGTGTTAATGGATTAATATTTGCAATATATCACATAATAGAGATGACATGAACATTTTTTGTAATTAATATGGGATGACATGGACTTAGTGGGGAATGATATGGACACATGGCATGAAGAGATAGAGCATTTAGTGGATCACTTAGAGCAACTCGAATAGAGTTGGTAACAGTGGATTGCTAAACCTATGATTTAACCAACCTCTAAAATAGAAAACCATGTACAAAAATTTAAAAGTGCAGTAGCCTTTATACTATGCCGATGATAGATGGCTAGCGACACATGCAAGCTATATTTATCAAGTGAGGTTCCAGGAATAGCCAACTTGCTATTTTACAAAACAAGACAACATAGCTATTGGAGTTTATTTTTTGCTCTAAAAATCTAATTCTATATAGCATACAAAACAAAGGATGACATGTCGCTTGGAGATGCTGTAGTGGGGAATGATGTGGACACCTTGCTTGAAGAGATAAATCATTTTGTGGGGTTATCTTTATAAGAGTCATAGTACCCTTCGTTTCAAATTGAAGTTCATTTGACTTTTTTGACCTTACTTTAATCATTTGTCTTATTGAAAAATAGAGCAAATGTAGTCAAATTAGCTTATTCTCGAAGATCTTTTATTAATTAAGAAAGCTACAACAAAAGAAATGATATTTTGAACAATTTTTTGAATAAGAAGAGGGGTCAAACTTGGTATAAAAAAGTCAAACAAACTATAATTTGAGACAGACTAGTAAATATTTAAATAAAAGATATCGTAAATACCAGTCAGAGTAGTAGGCGACCTCGCCGGCCACCAACATGCTATCCGACGCATTGTATTTACAGAGCTAGGGACTTTCTCCGATCGTAAACATTTTCCATTTAAAAAACATAGAATATGTGGCGGTCTCTGCTTGAGAGTAGACGGGGTAGTCTCCTTGCACGAAAGTTTAAATTTTGGGCGAAATTTTTGCTCCGCACCCGCCAACACGTATATGTCTCTATTTTGCCCTTCCGCGCTAAAAATATGTTCACCTAAGACAAGGGCATTTGTGGTATTGTGGTGGCCACATAAAAGCGCAAGGACGGGCCCTCTCCGCCCCAATCTCCCATTCTCGCAGCCACACCAGTCTCTCTTGCTGCTCTGGCCTCCCTCAACACTTTCAAACTTTCAAGCAGTGCCACTTGCTGCTATGCCCACCCCGCTCCGAGCACATAAGCTATAGTTTGGTGCTTATTTGTACACCCCTGCTTGCGTTGGCATTTGATATAATCGTTAGTCTTTAGTTTAATATAAGTGCCTTTGTAATCTAGATGAAGAGGAGCTAAATCCTTATGAAAGAGCACAGAATGAAAACATAGCAAAGAATCTTTTAAAGATGCAAGAATTAGGAATAAATGTGGACCAAAAACCTTTGATTCCTCCAAATGAAAAGGTGTCAAGTGCAAAGAGTAGACATGGTGAAGATTTGGAATACATCCCTAATCCAAGGGAGTTAGTTGATGGAGGTCCTGAATCAGATGAAATAGATTCAAAATTAGAAGCTAAGCCAGAGCCTCTTGTAGTTAAGTTGATTGTTATGTCTTGTATTTCGTTATGAGGGGTGGGTGGGTGCAATGCAATGCTTCACTGTTTGGATAGCAATTTAATTTGTACATGCTTGCTGCTTTTGTTTGTTTCACCAATTTCAGTGTCAGGGTCCAGGAAGAAAAAGAAGGCGAAGTTGCACGAAGCAAGTTATGCCAACAGCACCAAAGTTGACTTGTGTTCTTACTCGATCCAGTAAACAAAAATTGTTGGATGTATCCGGTGGAGGCGGACACAGTTGTAGGTCAGCAGCAGCAACCGACCATGGTGGAGAAGGTTTGCCATATATTTTTGATATTTATATTACTTTTGTAACAATATGAAACCAAATTTATGCTAGATTACGATACCCATGCCAGAGAGGGTCCTTCTAAGCAAGCTCCGGTCAACCCCAACCCACAGAACAATAATGAAAATGTGCATGGTTGGAATTAATTTATAACTGTGTATAAACCAATTATGCACTAGTTATTTGATATCCATGTTGCTTTTGTAACAATCTGAATATATGAAAACGGTGTAGAAGAACCACAGGAAATGAGAAACAAGAGGGGGAGAACTACAGGAATTATGTTGAAAAGATTGAGCAAAAAATATGTAGGAACGAGGATGCGCATCTCTATTGCTGAGGGGAAAAGATGGCCGCAGGATCTGCTGCAAGCCACCAATTTTTCCTTAGAGGCTAGTATAGTAGTTGGGTGTTGCATACGAATTTTGATGCATTTCAAGCATTACAGGGCACCTGGCGGCATGGTCCATTTTGATAAGTTTATGAATATGCTATCTGTATGTATCGGTATCCCTTCTTTACATTGCACCATGCCGTGAGCAACTCACTTACTCATTTAATCTACATTCACACTGATGCAGACAAATCTGGCCTTCAACCGGCACAACCTACCAACAAGAGAAGCTTGCTAGAGTGTGTTTTGGTGTGTTGGGAGGCAGGAATGCTACAGGTTGAAGAAATTGTACTTCAATAATGTCCCTACTGATGAGATCGTGACAAGCTCTCCTGTCAAGTCCATGGATGATAAGCAGTGGCAAGGCCTTGTCCAAACTTGGTCTAGTGTTAAGAGCAAGGTGTGTGAACTCAGAGATTTCCTGTCTAATCTTCCTATTGTCTACATATGCTACAGTCTAACACAGATGTCATTACATCAAGTATCTATAAAGAACAAGAAAAACCGTGCAAAAGTGAAGTAGCACCAGACTACAGGGTCTCAATCCTATATTGTTGGCCTCCACGAACTAGTAAGAGATGGTTGTTGTATTATTTTTCGTACTTTGTGTAAATATAAACTAAAAATCATGTGCAAAGTGAACAGATGGAGAACAAGAGGAAGGCCGTGTGATGACACCAAGGAGTAGATGAACAGTCTGACGATCAAGGACTCGTTGCATGCCTTGGTGGACCTGATGGAGATGTTAATGTTGTGGAAGTCTTTAAGCGGTTCCATACCAGTAAGAGTAAAGGCCTTAGTGATGCTGCAAGAGAAGCTGTTGTAAGCACCTTGATTTGCTTTCCTTGAAATTTGCAAGTCTATCCCAATCTATATGGTACCTCTACATTGTGATTATGTAATATTCATTGGATCTAGGCTAATCTCTACAAATGCATTATGCTCATGTATTCTCTATCAACATAATGCTGAGGAAGACCTATGCATTAGTTATGAATCAATGTCTGGTGTTTTCAATTTAAGTCCTCTACCACTATCTATAACCTAATGTTCAATGTATGAATATTCACAGGTAGCTATGGAAAGCCTGCTAGAAGCTGTAAGGTCCTAGATGGCTAGAGGGGATGAATAGCCTATTAAAAATTCTACAAACCACTAGACAAAACTTGATTAGTATAACAAATGGCATAAACACAGTTTTGCCTAGCCTAGATTGTGAGCAAGCCTCCTAATGATAATTCTAATATATATATTATGATCTCTATGTCACACAAAAGTTATGTCACTACTTTCTAATCTATTGAGCTATCAAGATAACAAGTTCTACACAAGCTACACAATATGAATATATATATGTATAACAAAGTAAATACAAGAGGTAGGATGGCAATTTCAATACCGACGGTGGAGTGGAGTTGTTGCCAATCACCAAGATGATATTCAATCAATCACAATGACAACAATATAAATAAATCAAGGAAGAACCAATCACCAGGAGACAAGAGACAATTATTTTTCTCTCGAGGTTCACTTGCTTGCCGGCAAGCTAGTCCCCATTGTGTCAACCAATACCTAGATGGTTCTTTGGTGTGACTCGCAAGCCACTTGCCTCGCAAGGCACTCCCTCGCAAGGGAACCGCAAGACACCACTCTCAAGTGCAGTAACTCAATGACACGAGCTATCCACTAGAGTTGGAATTTGGCACTCCACCGGGGAACCACAAGAACCCCTCACAAATATTACCATGATGGGGGCACACACAATCACCAAATCCCCTCACCAATCAATCTAACACCAACCGTCTAGGTGACGACAATCACCAGGAGTAATAAGAATACCACAATTGCAATCACACTCCTAGTGCCACAAATATGACTCACAAATGCATGCACCTTGGGTTTCCCAAACCTCTCACCGAATGAAACCAACCATGGAATGGAGAGGAGAGGGAGGAGATCCTCTTGGAGCTCTCAAATCGATCACTAGAGCAAGCTCTCTCACTTGAATGGAGCACACAAGCTTGGGAGTGAGAGAGGGAAGATTGAGAGCTTCTTGTTCTAGAGTATGCAATGGGGAAGAACAAGAGAGAGGAGGCAGCTTCTCTATGTTTTCGTTGGAAATGAATGAGCTGGTGAGAAAGAGGGGGTGAGCCAGTTTATATATTCAACGTCCAGATGAACTACCGGAACATTCGGTTAAACTCACCGGAACTTCTGGTCCATCTCAGATCCGACCATTTGGCTTGGAAAAATACTGGGCTAACCGGAACTTTCGGTTAAAGTACCGAAACTTTCGTTGACAACAGGAACTTCCGATGACAATCGGAACTTTCGGTGGAACCCACCGGAACTTCCGGTCAACTTGAGATCCGACCGTTGGGCTTGGAAAAAATCACACTCAGACTGGGCTGATCGGAACTTCCGGTTAGAGCGCCGAAACTTCCGGTTAGAGCACTGGAACTTCCGGTGACCACCGGAACTTCCGGTCAGAGACTAGAACCAAAAGGATGCACGCGGTCGCTCACAAAAAGTCAACTACCAAAACTTCCGATTCGTGTACCAAAACTTCCGGTCCGGATCAGAACTTCTGGTTTTTTGCTGGAACCAAATGGAGGCGGGCGAACGCATGAGAGTTTGAACTACTGGAACTTCTAGTCCTACAACTAGAACTTCCAGTGCACCTAGCTGAGAGAAACATTCTCATTCTAACTAAAGTACCATGTCATCAAAAAAATTACCAAATCACTTTAGCACTTGAGATAGCATTTCTCCAAAACTTTTCAAGGAAATTTCTCAAGCATCTCAACAAGCCACTAAACCCCAATGCATATGCAAAATGAAATTCAATTTTAGTAGCACTAGATGAGTAACACAATCATAATATTCCCTTAATAGTACGGTTATCAATCCTAAATCACTCACACCCTCTATGGTGTATTGAGTGCAAACCAAAAATGGCCCTATAGATTATACCTTTGCCTTGAGACCATTTTGTCGATCCTCCAACCGCCAAGCCTTTACATGACACGTGACACTCCATGTCATCATGCAACTGTCTTGGTCCATCGATCTCGATATTACTTGCTCTGCACCGTTGGTAGGTCCATCGGTGCTAAGTCTTGCCCAAGCTTCACCGTCGCACGGTCCTTCGCTTCGAAGCCTCAACTTGCCCTTCACACTTTCAACCAGTCCATTGAGCCAAGCCCATCTTGATCTTCACCATGTTTAGATTACATAACTTCATGTCATGCCTGAACATTGAGCTCCACTTGGCATGGACTACCTTTCTCTAAATCATCCACTTAGAAACAAGGTTAGTCCTTAGGTTTCATCAGTTATCCAAAATCAAACCAAGGACTTTCAATCTCCCCCTTTTTTGTAATTGATGACAACCTCACAAAGATGATTTTATAATAAGATTTTGAACTTATCATGCTTGTCCAAGCAATTTGAATCATGAATAAGATTAGGACAATCATCACAAATTTGGTTTTGGTAGGATTAGCTCCCCCTACATATGTGCTTAGAGTTTGGATTGAAAGCTTTACACATATGTATGTATATGAAATTTGTGGGAGAGTAATTCAACCAAAATGATGCTAAGGTGTAAAAAAGGACCTTTGAAGCATGATACTAATCAGAGTTGCTTTTACACCATCCTTAGCACCATTGTTGCACTAGGCATTCATCAAAGCTCAAGAACCCCGTGAGATCAACATTATAACATAGGCTCTTGATCCACATGTAAATTTAACTAAGTCTAGTTACAACCTATTCATGCTAGTCTTTCACTTCACCATTCACATTATAGTACTAGCATACACCACACAAGCATAAATATGAAATTTAAATACATGTGCAATGAGCAAGTCATATATTAATGCACAAGCAATTGCATCAAATTGTTCATGAGCTTGCTCCCCCAACAAATTGCAACAAATTGCAACAAATTTTAACTTACCCCTTTCCAATGGCATATCTTTGTGACGTATCTCTCCCCCTTTGTCATTTATTACTAAAAAGGTATGGTCAAGTTGTGGAGAGTAAGTCACATTAGGTCATTTGGAGAGGTAGCTAGAAGGGTTATCTTGCCTATGTTGAATTAAACACTTATAGCAAATATTCTAGAGTCAACACTGGATTGCAAGCTCACAAACATGGCATATATCATCACTAGATCAAGTCACACATAGAAACAATAATGATGCTATATATCCAACAAATTCATTTGATTTCTCATGAATGCACTTAGGATGCATCTTGTATGTCTATATGCACTAAAAAGTCCTAATAAACCATGAATGACATGTCAATACAATTTTACCTTTGCTTTGTCAAAGGAGAGGCATGTAAAAAGTGGGTGGGGTGCATTCAACTCATGTTTGAGAAATCAAGAATCGTCAACTCATTCCTTAGCTTGCAAAACCTTTTCTCATCAAGTGGCTTGGTGAAAATATTGGCAAGTTGATCATCGGTGCCAATGCTTTCAATTAAAATATCACCCTTTTGTTGATGATCCCTTATGAAATGATGTCTTATGTCAATGTGCTTTGATCTTCCATTTTGGACCGGGCTTTGTGTCATTCTAATTGCACTTTCATTATCACAAAACAATGGTATATTCTTAAAATTGAATCCATAGTCCTTCAAAGTTGACTTCATCCAAAGCAATTGTGCACAACATGCCCCCGCACTAACATATTCGGCTTCGGCGGTAGATATTGCCACACTATTTTGTTTCTTTGAGGACCATGACACTAGTGATCTTCTAAGGAACTAACATGTTCCACTAGTGCTCTTTCTATTGATCTTGCATCCCCCATAATCAGAGTCTGAATATCCAATCAACTCAAATTGTGACCCCTTGGGATAACATAGTCCAACATCTTGTGTATGCTTCAAGTACCTCAATATTCTCTTTGCGGACTTGAGATGACTCTCTCTAGGTGAGGCTTGATATCTTGCACACATGCATACACTAAACATGACATCTGGCCTTGATGCGGTACATAGAGTAGGCTTCCAATTAGAGACCAATATTCCTTTTGATTCATCATGTTGCCACTAAGATCACTATCAAGACTTTCATTGGTGCCCATTGGAGTTGATATAGCTTTTGCCTCTTGCATTCCAAACTTCTTCAACATGTCCTTGATATATTTTCCTTTACTCACAAATGTGCCTTCCTTCAATTGTTTGACTTAAAGACCAAGGAAGTAGCTAAGTTCTCCAATCATGGACATCTCAAACTCTTTGGCCATCATTTTACCAAATTTTTTGCAATAATCTTCATCAGTTGAACCAAATATGATATCATCAACATATATTTTGCACAATGAATAGGTCATTCCCAATCTTCTTGGTGAATGGGGTAGTATCAACTTTCCCACTATGAACCCCTTAGAGACAAGGAAATTCCTTAGCCTCTCATACCATGCTCTAGGTTCTTGCTTCAAGCCATATAATGCCTTCTTCAACTTATACACATGGTTGGGTTTCTTCTCATCTTCAAACTGGGAGGTTGCTCAACATATACGAACTTATTGATGATCCCATTGAGAAATGCACTCTTGACATCCATTTGATAGAGCTTGATGTCATGGGCATAAGCATAGGCTAATAGAATTCTAATTGCCCCCAATCTTGCCACCGGTGCGTATGTTTCTTCAAAGTCAAGACCCTCTGTTTGAGTGTAACCTTGTGCAACTAGTCTTGCTTTGTTTCTCACCATTATGCCATCTTGATCTTGCTTGTTTTTTGAATACCCATTTGGTTCCAACGACATTGTGATCTTGAGGTCTTTCTACCAGTTCCCAAACATCATTTCTTTTGAAGTTATTGATCTCTTCTTGCATTGCCATGATCCAATCGCATCCTTCAATGAAAAAAGGGCGTACCTAGTGCCGTAGGCTCCCGCACTACGGGGTCTAGGGAAGGAAAAATAGCCAGCAGCCATCCCTGCACAAATGTGCAGAGGCTGGGGCTTGAACCCTAGACCTCTTGGTCACAGGTGGTAAAGCTCTACCGCTTGCACCAGGGCCGCCCTCAATCGGCATCCTTCAATGCTTCATCAATTTTCTTAGGTTCTTTCATTGACACAAATGATGCATGCTCACATATCATTGCCATAGATCTTGTTTGCACACCACTTCTAATATCACCAATAATTTTATCAAGTGGATGATCTCTTGCAATATGAGTGGGTTGGAGCATTTCATTTTGATTGCTTGATCTAGGTTGGTCATTTGACTTGTCTTCCTGAGATGGTGAACTAGCATGATGATCTTGCACTTGAGAACCACTAGCTTGCTTAATGGGTGATGTGAGTACTTGATCTTTGTTATCATCTACATCAATCACTTGCCTTGCTCTAATGTCCCCAATATCCATGTTCTTCATTGCTTCAACCAACCGAGGTCCACCAACATCATCCAAGTTTTCTTCCTCATCTTGAGATCCATTGGTTTCATCAAATTGTACATCATGGACTTCTTAAACTAGACCACTAGCATTGTTCCAAACTCTATAAGCTTTGCTTGTTGTTGAATAACCAAGTAGAAACCCTTCATCACATCTAGAGTCAAACTTTCCAAGTCTAGTGTCCTTCTTCAAGATATAGCATTTGCAACCAAAAACTCTAAAGAATGAAATATTTGGCTTTCTTCCATGAAGTAGCTCATATGGGGTCTTCTCAAGCAATGGATGACAATAGAGCCTATTGATTGAATAGCAAGCCGTGTTGATTGTTTCATCCCAAAACTTGTGACTCACATTATACTCATTAAGTATAGTTCTAGCCATATCAAGCAATGTTCTATTCTTCCTCTCAACAACACCATTGGAGGGTGGATTGTATTTGGCCGAGAATGGATGTCCAATACCAAAGTCATCACAAAGATCACCAATTCTTGTATTCTTGAATTCACTCCTATTGTCACTTCTAATCTTCTTGATTTTGATTTCAAACTCATTGTGAACTCTCTTGACAAAGGTTTTGAATATGTCAAATACTTCACTCTTGTCACTAAGAAAGAACACCCATGTGAATCTTGTAAAATCATCAATAATAACAAATCCATATTTGTTCCCACCAATGCTTGCATATGTTGTTGGTCCAAATAAATCCATGTGCAATAACTCAAATGCTATGCATGTGCTCATTGTACTCTTCTTTGGATGTGCACTACCAATTTGCTTCCCGGCTTGACAAGCACTACAAAGTCTATCTTTTTCAAACTCAATATCTTTCAAGCTATTGACTAGATCATGACTCAATAATTTCTACAATTTTTTCATGCCAACATGACCAAGTCTTCTATGCCATAAACAACCCATACTAGGTTTTGATATCAAACAAGTTGATAGAGAAGTTTCACTAGCATTGAAGTCAACTAAATAGAGGTTCTCAAATCTAAACCCTTTGAATATCACATTGGAACCATCCATGCTAACAACCTCAACATCATTTGGTCCAAATATGCACTTGAAAACCAAATCGCAAATTTGTGCCACCGAAAGAAGATTGAAATCTATGCTTTGAACTAGAAACACATTGGATACGCTCATGTCATTTGATATTGCAATCTTACCATTCCCAATAACCTTGCCTTTCTTGTTATTTCCAAATGTGATAGAATCAATGCCACTAACATTATCATTGATAGAGTCAAACATTCTTGATGTACCGGTCATGTGTTGAGTGCACCCACTATCAATGATCCAATGCCTTCCTCCGGCCTTGTAATTCACCTACAATCAAATCAATGAGATTTAGGTACCCATTTTTGGGTCCTTGTAGGTTAGTAACTAAGCTCTTTGGTACCCAAATTGCCTTCTTCTCTGGGCCAACAATGGGTGTACCAACAAACTTAGCTTTCACACCCTTCTCACCCTTGGTAAGCACATAACAAGAATCATAAGATATAGCATTCATATTTTTCTTGTTCTTGTTCATTTTATTACAATTATGCTCTACGTGCCCAACTTGCTTGCATCTATTGCAAAACCGACCATTGCTCTTCACAAAGCTAGGCTTTGGGGTTGCAAAGGCCACCTTGCCCTTCTTGGGGGGTGTAGCCTAATCCCTCTTTGTTGAGAGAAAACCTTTGGCTACCCAAGCACTTTAGCAAGTGGACCTCACCACCATAGGATCTGCCTAAGGCGTGAGTGAGCTCATCCACCTCTCTCTTGAGAGTCTCATTCTCAACCACTAGTGATGCATCAAAGTAAAACCATCACTACTAGTAGAGGTAGAGTTGGTGGTGATGGATGAAAAACTACAAGAAGGGTTAGCACTTGACATGATAATAGGTTGATAAAAGGATTCATTGATGATATCACAAGTTACACCTATATCACTTGATACAACAACCTTCTCTTTTGCTTGTTGCTCTAGAAGCAATGAGTGAGCCTTTTCAAGCTTAGAATAAGCATCACCAAGTTTCTCATGGTCTTCCACTAGACACTCATGAGTGGTTTTAAGCTCACTAAGAGCTTTCTCAAGTATTGCTACCTTCATAGAAAGCTTCTTACACTCTTTGTCCTTGGCAATAGCAATATCTCTAGTTTGTTCCATCAAGTCATATAGTTGTTCTTTAGCAGGTTCATTATTATCATCATCATTATCATGAGTATATTCCATTTCACTTTCATCATCACTACTATCATATTGTACCTTAGTCTCCTTTGCCATGAAGCATGAGTGTCATGTAGAGAATAATGAAGGCTTCTTGTTGATAGCAATAGGAGCAAAAGCCTTGTCGGAAGATTCTTCTTCCTCCTCTTCATTATCACTCTCCCAAGGGACCACAATGGAACCATCCTTGCCCTTCTTGAGATTCATTCTTGCTTCTCTCTTCTTCTTCTCAAACTTTCCCCTCTTGTTGTTGTTCTTTTTCTTTTCAAAGGGACACTCATTTTGAAGGTGCTCGGTGCTATCATAATTGAAGCACTTCCTTAGTTGCTCATTTCTCTTGGAGTTGTCAAACCTCTTCTTGAAGCCTCTTCTCTTGATGAACATATGACCCATATTCTTGACAACAAGAGCAAGTGCCTCATCATCAATCTCAAACTCTCCTTCCTCACCATTGCCTTCTTCTTCTTCAAAGATAGAAGCTTTGCCCTTGGAGGAGGTGGCCTTGAACACCACGGTTTGCTTCTTCTTCTCTTCCTCCTTCTTGTCGTTCTCATCAACTTGCTTGTCATATTTGTCATAGGTCAAAACCTCTCCAAGCAAGTCATTTGGCTTCATTGTATCAAGCCCATCTCTTTGTAGCATCATGATCAACATCTTGAATCTTGAGGGTAATCTCATCAAGAATTTGACACAAAAATCTTGGTCTTGTGTCTTGTACCCTAAGCTCTTGAGATCATTCACAATCACTTGTAGATGATGAAACATCTCCAAAATGGTTTCATCATCCTTCTTCTTGAAGTTCTCAAACTCACCCTTGAGTCTATAGAGCTTGGCACTCTTCACAAGCTTAGTGCCCTCATAGGTCTCACTCAACCTTGTCCAAACCTCATGTGTAATTTCCAAGTCCTTGATACCCTCAAATATCTTAGTGTCAATGCCATTGTATATTGTGTTGAGAGCCATCTTATTGCATGTTCTATTTGCTCTGTCTTCATCGGTGAGATTGTTAGGGTTGATAATAGTATAGTCATTCTCGGTGACCTCCAACACTCTCTCATGAATTGAACCAAGGTGCATACTCATCTTTCTCTTCCAATGATCAAAAGAACTAATACCATCAAAGAAAGGTGGTTTGCTCCCCACATGATTGAACATAATTTGAGCCATCTTTTCAACACTAAAGGATGTTAAGCCTTGCTAAAAATGGTGACCATGGCTCCAATACCACGTGTAAGGTCCTAGATGGCTAGAGGGGGTGAATAGCCTATTAAAAATTCTATAAACCACTAGACAAAATTTGATTAGTATAACAAATGGCATAAACGCGGTTTTGCCTAGTCTAGATTGTGAGCAATCCTCCTAATGACAATTCTAATTTATATATATATTATGATCTCTATGTCACACAAAAGCTAAGTCACTACTTTCTAATCTATTGAGCTATCAAGATAACCAATTCTACACAAGCTACACAATATGAATATATATATATAACAAAGTAAATACAAGAGGTAGGATGGAAATTTCAATACTGACGGTGGAGTGGAGTTGTTGCCAATAACCAAGATGATATTCAATCAATCATAATGACAACAATATAAATAAATCAATGAAAAACCAATCACCAGGAGACAAGAGATGACACAATTATTTTTCTCCTGAGCTTCACTTGCTTGCCGGCAAGCTAATCCCCATTGTGTCGACCAACACCTAGATGGTTCTTTGGTGTGACTCGCAAGACACTTGCCTCGTAAGGCACTCCCTCGCAAGGGAACCGCAAGACACCACTCTCAAGTGCGGTAACTCAATGACACGAGCAATCCACTAGAGTTAGAATTTGGCACTCCACCGGGGAACCACAAGAACCCCTCACAAATATCACCTTGATTGGGGGTGGACACAATCACTAAATCCCCTCACCAATCAATCTAACACCAACTGTCTAGGTGACGGCAATCACCAAGAGTAATAAGAATACTACAATTGCAATCACACTCCTAGTGCCACAAATATGAATCACAAATGCATGCACCTATGGTTTCCCAAACCTCTCACCGAATGAAACCAACCATGGAATGGAGAGGAGAGGGAGGAGATCCTCTTGGAGCTCTCAAATCAATCACTAGAACAAGCTCTCTCACTTGAATGGAGCACACAAGCTTGGGAGTGAGAGAGGGAAGATTAAGAGCTTCTTGTTCTAGAGTATGCAATGGGGAAGAACAAGAGAGAGGAGGCAACTTCTCTGCGTTTTCGTTGGAATGAATGAGCTGGTGAGAAAGAGGGGGTGAGCCAGCTTATATACTCGACGTCCAGATGAACTACCGGAACGTCCGGTTAAACTCACCAGAAGTTTTGGTCCATCACAGATTCGACCGTTTGGCTTGGAAAAATACTAGGCTAATCGGAACTTCTGGTTAAAGTACCGAAACTTCTGGTGACAACTGGAACATCCGGTGGAACCCATCGAAACTTCTGGTCAATTTGAGATCCGACTGTTGGGCTTGGAAAAAATCACACTCAGACTAGGCTGATTGAAACTTCTGGTTAGAGCATCAGAACTTCCGGCCAGAGACCGGAACCAAAAGGACGCACGCGGTCACTCATGAATAGTCAACTACCAGAACTTCTGATTTGTGTACTAGAACTTCTGATCCGGATCAGAACTTCTGGTTTTTGGCCAGAACCAAATGGAGGCGGGCAGACGCGCGAGAGTTTGAACTACTGGAACTTCCAGTCCTACAACTAGAACTTCCAGTGCACCCAGCTGAGAGAAACATTCTCATTCTAACTAAAGTACCATCTCATCAAAAAAGTTACCAAATCACTTTAGAACTTGAGATAGCATTTCTCCAAAACTTTTCAAGGGAATTTCTCAACCATCTCAACAAGCCACTAAGCCCCAATGCATATGCAAAATGAAATTCAATTTTAGTGGCACTAGATGAGTAACGCAATCATAATATTCCCCTCTTAAAAGTACGGTTGTCAAACCTAAATCACTCACACCCTCTATGGTGTCTTGAGTGCAAACCAATAATGGCCCTATAGATTATACCTTTGCCTTGAGGCCATTTTGTCGATCTTCCAACCGCCAAGGCTTTACATGACACGTGACACTCCATGTCATCATGCAACCATCTTGGTCCATCGATCTCGATAATACTTGCTCTTCACTGTTGGTCAGTCCATCGGTGCTAAGTCTTGCCCAAGTTCACCGTCGCACGGTCCTTCGCTTCGAAGCCTCAACTTGCCCTTCACACTTTCAACCGGTCCATCGAGCCAAGCCCATATTGATCTTCACCATGCTTAGATTACATAACTTCATGTCATGCCTCAACATTGAGCTCCACTTGGCATGGACTACCTTTCTCTAAATCATCCAATTAAAAAAAAGGTTAGTCCTTAGGTTTCATCAATTATCCAAAACCAAACCAAGGACTTTTAGTAGCCCGTATTGGTGAAGGGTAGGAAGCAATGGCTAGTGCGATGTTGTTTGTAAGGTCATCTATGACTCCCAAGGCAGGAATGAGTCACAGGCACACATCCGCAACATCCCTTTTCTGAAGAATGCTGATATCTAGGCAGGGTCCACCATGACCGAGACATTGGCGAAGAGGGTCCTTCGACAATAGATTTTTGAGGAACAGGTAAGTTGTGCTGGCCTTGTTGAGTGACTGGATGAACTGAAGAGGAAAGCAGAGAAGGCTGAGATGGAGTTTGAGGAATACAAGAGATGGCATGAACAGCAGAAGAAGTTTTGTGATGAATTGTTGGCATCCAAATCTTCTAGGAATTAACTATAGCTCTTCTACTTTAGCAGCCTTGATGCCATAAACATTTGTGGTTTGATGTGTGCACTTGTGTGCTGTTGTGTTCCAGTTTGATGTCTACTCATGTGATGTTAATTGGTTTATGTGACATTCATGTGTGATGTTAATTGGTTTACGTGATGTTTTTGAAATGGTTTATATGACATTTTTTAGTTAATTTTGTGACGAACTGAATTTCCTCTGTGGACAAACTGGGGTAGCGAACATGGTTAAATAAATGCTCAACACGTGGCCCAACTGGTGGTCTACGTGTATAATGACTAGGCCTCGATGCGCAGGCTCCTAAATACCTGACGTGTGGAGGGAAATCGTCTCGCCACATATCCCAATCAAAAAGCTGAACGTGGACGCATGCAAAAGTGACAACTGGTCGAATGTCAAACGGCCACGTGGACAAATAAAAAACTGACAGATGGTCCAGTGAGGTGCAGACATGTGGGCAAATAGCAACACGAAACCTGTGCCAATAAGAAAGTGGCACGTGGCTGAACAGGGACGCCATGTCAGCCTAACAGCCACCAGGGCGCCTAACGGCCATCTGGGCCATCATGTACGCATACGTAGCTGTCTTGTATTCATACGGAAATAATACTATGGCGCATTTGGTCATAGGAAACACTCTTCTGTGATGCTATTTTTAGAATCATCATAAACACATAAGAGTGACGCGAGTTCCATGACGGTGGCATTTTGGTCACAGATTCATCATGGAACTAAAATAGTGATGAATTTCGCACCTACCATGACAAAAAAGTTCATCATGGTAGGTCATATCTCTACTAATGGAGGAGTGGACTTGATGTTTTTCTAGTGTGGGTTGTTGGCAAGCTTCACATTCATCATATAGAGGTGAGTAGAGAAGGATGGGGGCCATCTCTGGCACAAGGACGGCGGACGCCTTGGTCATGGGGTGAGCGCCCTGGCCATGTGTACCACTTTGCCTTATTTAGTTTGGACCCATCCTAGATGCTCTCACATGCAAGGTTTCAGAAATTTGAAGTTGAGAAGGAGCCAAGAAGATGAGTAGGATGATGGGATATGTTGGAAGAAAAAGAGAAGGTGAAAGAAAGAGGTGAACGGTGGAATCACATCAAGTCTTTGGCATTTTTATGAAGTGGAGAGAGAGGGGAATAGGAAGGGCCAAATTGGCCTATGCCTTGCCAGGATGCTGAGGGTGGCGCCCCCAACTTTTTGCTATTCTAGTGATTCTCGACTTCTTAAGAGAGGTACTAAGTATGCTTAAGTAAAAATTAATTATTACTATGAAAATAAAGGAGTTTAGTTCATACCTTGGAGTTAACTCACCTTGACTTGATTAGGCACATTGGATTCTCTCAGGATGCATGATGTAGTTGTGGGGTCTCTTGAATGACAGGCGCTTCATTATTTGTTATTTTATCGGTGTGGTTGCCTTCCATCGATGAACATTGCTCCAATCGTGGCCTGAAATGAAATGTTTCTTCCTTCCCATTGATGTTGAGGTGGATTTCTCTAGCTCCAACATCAATATTTGCATTTGCAGTACTTAAAAATGGTCTTCCCAAAATTAATGGTGTTCTAAAATTAGGATTAATATCTAGTACCATGAAATCTACGGGAATGAAATAGTTTCTTATTTTAACAGGAATGTCTTCAGCTATTCCTATGGTATAACACCCTGATTTTTTTATATTTAAATCTTAAATGGATTTGATTTTATATCTGCATAGATGTTTTACATTCACAAGCCAATTATAAATATTTTATGAATTACTTTAAAATGTGTAGCACGTTAGAAACCATGCATTGTTGCATTCATGCTGCTACATATGTTTTATGGTTGAATTGTTTAAGCTTGTTGTTTAAATTCTTGCTTTGCTTTCTAGCTCCTAACATGCTCTAACTTGTCTCCTCTAATGCTAGACTAACAAAACCTAGTCTAACTAGCCTAGGCCAGTCCCTAGTGGACTCTGGCCAACCCTAGCCTCTTCTGGCCAAGTGTGGCCAGCCACAGCCAGCCATGGCCAACCTTGGCCAGCCTTGGCCGAGACCAGCAGCGGCCACGGCTAGCCAAGGCCAGCTACGTCGGCCAGCAGCATAGCCAGCCGCCAGGCCGCAACCCAGCCGCGCGCCCGCGTGGGCTGACCCAGCTACGGCCCAGCCGCCAGCGCGCTCGCGCCGCGCCCCTTGGTGGGCCGAGCGGCCTAACAAGTCGTCGCGCATAGCCCGCGTGGCGCCACACCCCCTGCATCAGCACCCTATGCCAGCCGCTTGCGCCAGCATCGTGTCACCGCCCACCGCCGCTGACAAGTGGGGCCTACCCGAGTGGGGCCCACCCGCACAGTGTCGTCTCCCTCGCGGAGACGGACATCTGGGCAGGCTCGAACTCGCCCTATGCGCCGCGTGAGCACGCGACCCAAGGATCCCTGGCTGTCGCTGTAAAGGGGTGTCCGCCGCCTCCCCGCGCCGCTTCTGGAACCCTAGCCGCCACCGTTGCCTTTGCCCTCGCCTCCATGAAACCCTAGCCGTCGCCATCGTTTCGCTGGGCCACGCCACCATCGATCTCCGCCACTAGCCCATCCCCGCTGACAAGAGCTCCGCCCCGACTTCGCGGTGAGGTGAGTCACCGTTGGAGCCCTTCGGCATGCCTTCCCGTGCCCCGCAGCACCTTCCCAGCTCAGCTACCCTAGCCGGCCATGGCACCGCCACGTAGACCGCCACCTCCGGCCATCTTCCGCCACCACTGACCCCACAGCCAAGCCCGTGAAACTGAGCTCGTCCCCCCGTACCCTCTGCGCCATCAGCCGTGCCCCGGAGCGTCGTTCCGGTGAGCTCCGGCGACGGCGGCAAAGCTCCAGCCGACCTGACCCCGCTGGTTGGCTGACGTGGCAGCCACGTGGGTGCCACGTAAGCACCACGTGTGCGCTGACCGCGTCAACATGGTCAAACAGCCGACAGCCTAGGAACTTTTGTAGAAAAGCCCCTGTGGTTTTGCATATTTACAATCTAGTCTTGCGTAGTTCAAAAGTATTTAGGATTTAGTCCTGTTTTCTGCAGATTAGCCCCTAGTCTTGTATAGGCCATAACTTTCATGTTTTAACTCTGATTTTAGCAAACTTATACTTTTTGGAATTGTCTTGACGAGTAAAATATTTCTATGCTATTGTTTGCTGCTGTTATCATGTTTGGTGTACTGCCCTAATTAAAGTATGTGTTGCTTGCATGTGTTGTGCGTGTGTGATGATGGTGGCGTATAGAGAACGAGATGTGGGTGAACGAGGACCAGCAGAACCCGAAGGACTATGGCAGTAGGACAACAACCAAGGCAAGTGCAGGCATTCTTTTGAACATATTGCGCCTATTCATGTTTAAGTAAATACATTGCATGTGTCTTAAATCGGCGAACCATAGAACTTACTAGCCACTTTACCCAAAGATATCCTATGGGGGTATTAGTTGTTAGGTTTTAGGTTGCTAATGCTCTATCTCACCTCTCACTGTTTAATGAAGATAAAATTTTCTTCTTAACTTGTTAAGCCTTGGGCTCTTGGCTTTGGCCATTGGAGAAGTTGATGCATTTCCGCATCGTTGGTTGGCGGTGAATGAAGCGGGAAACGGATGCTAGTGGGACTCGTGTTGACGAGGGTGTTCGTATCTCCTCCCCGTTGTGGTCCTTTCATGAAGTGACAACCTGGGACTTTCGTACATCTCCAGGCTAATGGGCTCTGGCTTGGTTGATTAGCAGGACCATGATGGGCAGGATAGACAGCTTACCGACGGGTGGCCATAGCTATGGTCCCTGGGGTTTGTTTACAAGTTGTAGTATGGGAGGGGCTAGAGATCCGTGATGGGGGCGGCCTCACGGGGAAGTCGCCCATACACTTGGACTCAAGGCTAGCGAGTTGTTACTGCCTATGACCCTATGAACTTGTTGTGACCTCTGCCCGCCTATCTCGGTAATGGGCTAAGAGGTTGGCCACCCCGGGCATAAAGAGTAATCACAATCTGGAGTGAAAGTGTACACCTCTGCACAAAGTTAAAATTGATATATCATCCATGCTCACAGTCATGAGCAGCCTAGATCCTCGCATGATTAGCCAAATGGTTTAAGCTATGAAATCATGGTGATGTAGTTGAGGTTGCTACCTCGGGTTTTATCGGGATGGCTATCCTATGTTCCCTTGAGATGGCTATCTCATGTTTAATGTTGTTAATGATATATGTTTATACCTATGATGCTAAATGACACATTAATATTACTTGAACCTTAATAAAGGGTTGAGTGTTTCAACAAAGTTGATTAGAGAATAGGTTGCAATAAGTTAAATCTTAATTGTTTAACTTTAAAATGCTACCGCAGTCTACCTTTCAGCTTTACCTTGTACTAGCCTTGCATGTCATTACTTTTCGTCTATACTTGCTGAGTTTCGACATGGAACTCACCCTTGCTATTTCCCAACCAAAGGATGCTCAAGTGATGACTCGGATGGTTACTTTCCTGAGAACTATCTGGGGTACTAGGCGTCGTGATGCTACCGTTGACCTTCCTATGGCGAGATGGAGTCGCTACGTCTACGTCGTTTAGTTGTTATTTGCTTTGGATGATGTGATTTATATTCTACTTTACTTTGATGACAGTTATGTAATAATGGTATGATGTAATCGTTATACTACGTTTTATTCGAACACTGTGCTTTTGGACCATGTAATTTGTCATTCATGTGTGTAAATTGTTCCTGGCACACATGAGCTTTTGCCTTGGTTTCATTCCTTCGAAATCAGGGTGTGACAAAGTGGTATCAGAGCCATGTTGACCGTAGGATCATGAAGCCTTAGCTAGAAACGATCGTTTTCTAACCATCTTAGGTTGGCCTTTATAAGTTATTGCATATCCCGTCGTTTATTAGCATGCTTCATTATTATCTTGATATGCATTTACTCCAGCTATTATTACTATTATTTATTGATCATTTATTACCTTATCTTATAGTTACTACCATGCTTTTGTCATTATGATCATGTCATTATGCTATTTTGTTTAACTACAAATACCACAGAATGCATGCTACTCCTGCTTCAATTTATTTAGGGAGATTGAAAGCCTGTTTAGGGCAGTGTTTGTTGAGATCAGTGTAATCAACGCACATTCTCCATTCATTATTCTTTTTGAGTACAAGAACCGGATTGACTAACCGCTCTGGTTGATAAACCTCTTTGATAAAGCCAGCTGCCAAAAGCTTGGCTACTTCTACCCTAATGACTTCCTTGCGGTCACGAGTGAACCATCGCATTTTCTGCTTGATCGGTTTGGCGGTCTTCAAGATGTCATGGTAGTGCTCGGCCTTTTCCCTCGGGACACCTGGCATGTCGGTGAGTTTCCATGCGAACACTCTGATGTGCTCTCGAAGGAATTGGACGAGCGCATCTTCCTATTTGGGCGGAAGGATGGCCCTGATCTTGATGGTCTTTGAGGGGTCATTCGGGTCGAGCTGGATCAACTTGTGCTGCTTGACCTTGTTAGAAGGTCACTGAGCAGACCATACCAGAACCTCGTGCTCTGCAGGGGGCGCCTCCTTGACACCCAAGCTGGTGTGCTCCATGGCGTACTTCAACTCCTCGACCTCCGCAGCTGCATAGGCATCGGACTTGCATACGCGCGTCGTGAAGACGTTACCGCGTAGGGATAGGTCACCCTGCTCGGTTGGGAGCTTCAACATGAGGTACCTGTAATGAGGAACTGCCATGAACTTGGTGAACCCTGGTCGGCCAAGGAAGGCATTGTAGATGCCTTTGAAGTTGGCCATGATGAAAGTGATGTGGTCGATGTGGAAGTGCTGCTTTGTCCCAAACTGAGCGAGCAATGTGATCTGCCCGAGAGGGTATGAGGGTTTGCCCGACATGATGCCCCAGAATGGAGATTCGTATGGCTTGAGGTTTTCTTACTTCAACCCTAGCTTCTTGAAGGCCGGATAGAATAGAATGTTCAGGGCGCTACGACCATCAATGAGCACTTTTTTGAACCGGATGCCGTCAATTATCGGGTCAAGGACCAACAGGAAATGACCGGCGTCAGGGATTTTGGCCCACATATCGATGCGACTGAATGATATGGGCTGCTCAGACCAAGCGGGCACCTTGACATCCGCAACGAAGTCGTTAGTCTCCCGGATAGCCACGATGGCTCGCGTCAGCAACTTCTTGTCACGGGCGTTCTCTAGTCCGACCTTGCCACCAAAGATGACGGCAGTCACATTCTTCACGGGATCCCTATAGGCGTGCCATGGGTTCTCATCTTGAGCTTCTTCCTTGTTGGCATCTTCTTGCTGGACGGGGTTCTTGGCCTTGGCTTTGGGAGCTGGACGCGGTTTCTTATTGGCCGTCTTCTCCAGCGCCTCTTTTAGGACCCGGCACTCGCCTAGCGTGTGGCCCTTGCTAGGATGACGAGGGCAATCCTAACTAAGGACTTGTTGAGCTTGTCGTCATTTGCCCTCTTCTGGCATTTTACCGCGTTGACAGAGGAGTCATTACGGTTACACCGACCACCGTTGTAAGCGTCCCGACCATGACGCTTGAAAGAACGATCATCACCACGGTGGTCGGGGTCATGATTGTTACGATGGTTGTGGCGATCGTCTCGCCGATTTGGCCGACGGTCTTGGTTGTTGTCGTGGTCGTAGTCGTTGTCACGATGGTTGATGCGGTTGAGGGGAAGGAAATCCCCCTAGTTTAGTCTGTCATCGAGATGAGCGAATCTGTGGGCAATGGAGAGGAGCTCTTCCATGGTTCTTGGTCGCTCGAGGAGCAACTCCTTCTCGAGGTCTAGACCACATGGTTGGACCAGATCGACAATGAAGAGGTTGATCCCTTCCACCGGAGTGACGTCGATCATGTGATTTCATGCATCGAAGAATCACTGAATATACTGTCGCAGTGACTCCCTTGGGCGATGTCGCACCTGTGCCAAAGTATACTTGGTGTTGGGATGCACGCAAGTTGGCTTGAAGTTGTCGATGAACATCTGCTTTAGCTGGGGCCAACTGTGGATGCTACCGACGCGCTGGCGAAGCAACCAGGAAGTGGCAACATTGCTCAAGACTACTGGGAGGTAGTTTGCCATGACAAACTAATTGCCACCTGCTGCTCGGACTGCCACTTCATACAGCATAATCCAATACTCCGGATCGTCATGCCCATCATACATCTTGACGTCTCCAATCTGAAAGTTCTTTGGCCATAGGACGGCCTTGAGTTCCTCCAAGAATGGAGCAGGTCCATTAATGTGTCACCGAGCATGGTAACGCTCGTCGAGGTGGCCACGAAGATCATGATCTTGAGGTTGCTCGACTTCTTGGTTGTGCTCGGCGTAGCGGTTGGCCTGTTGCCTGTGGGCGCGCTGGTGATTACCGCATTGGCGCTGATCATCGCGCCATGCCTGTCATGGGGCATCATCGGTGTTGGCCTACAGGGACTATTCGGGCGGAGGTCCTCCTTGGTTGGACTCGTTGTCGGCACCATTTTCTATGGGTTGGCAATGATGACTGCATTGGGATCATCGCGACCAATGCGACATGGTCAGTGAACCGACGGAGCAGAGCTGAACCACCTGTGCTTTGGCGGCAATTAAAAAATCATGGATCGCTTCGACCCGTGGTGTGTTCGGGGGAAGTTGTCGAGCTGATCCATGGCCATGGCAATGTTGGCCGTGGGAGTTTCATGGACAATCTGATCTCCCACCATGTTGAACTCGCCATTGAGGTTGCGTTGGAGGCGGCGCGGCTGGGGGCCTGCACTGTTACCATCGTTGCCCCCATTGTTGGCGGCATTTGCTTCTTGTGCCTCTGGAGGCGTCGGGATTCTCGATTAGTGTTACGTTCTTCCCTTGCTTGCCTCTCTTGCTCGGCTTCATTTGGAATAGGAGGCTCATCCACGCTGACCACGAATACCGAGCCATCGAAGCTAGGCGGGATCTTAGGGGTGCCTGTTGCCTGGTTGGTAGAACAAGTCCGGTGGTCCGATGTGGTCGGGCTCTCCTCCTTGACATTCTCCTGGCCCTGGACCTCAGGACTCTCTTTGTCGGAGAGGAGGTACTAGGTAAGGTCGAAGGAGATTGAGGGTGTCCCGTCGAGCTTAGAGAGCGGATCTAATGCGACATCGTCTTGGGGATCATAGCATCTGATCTGAAAGGGATTTGCTGCAAAGTCACCAAGGCTACCATGGGCCTTGGATCTTCTAGGAATAGCACCAGGTCAGAATCTAGATCCAGGAGGTGGTCATCACATCATGAGGAGCTTCCAGTTTGCCGCTGGTGTGGCCATCAACTCTGCCCTCGTCATGGACGACTGGAACGATACCGGGGGCGGCCCCGAGATCTAGGTTGTTGGAGACGTGGTTGGCGCGGTTAGTGCTGGGACCGACTGCATCACAGTCGAAGCTGGGACTGGCTGCGCTGCTCCCGCGAATGTGAGGGAGACGCCCACCTCGAAGTCCATGGAAGCTGGGAATGAAACCATCTGGATCGCCTAAAGATTAGATCGTGCATCCCCTACCTGGCGCGTCACTATCGATGAAACCTCCTCGGCAGTCTACCACGGGATACCCTGAGGTAGTAGATTGTAGTGAGGGCGTACTCAGATCTACGATCTAGATGTGAGACACAAAACAAACAACCAGGACAACAAGGGTTTATCCAGGTTCTGGCTTATATAGTTAGGGGACAAGGTTACGTATCTAGGGTTTTCCTATGGTCGGTTATATTGCGCCGTATCCTTGGAGTACATGAACAGATCTAACCGACTAAGACTCCTTGCATACCAAGCAGCCTTCAGCACCCGTGTGGCCCACCGACCTAGGCCGTAGTAGACTACAGGCTTTGTCTTGTCGTCCGCCCCACCGATCAGGATGATGATGGACCAGCCTTCCTCTTCTGGCCTGGGCCGTCTGGACCGAGCAGCCCAATGTCTGGCTGTGAGGGTATACGGGGTCTATACCCCCACAGGTACCTAGTACCGTTAGAGAGCAACTGCTGAATCTCCTAGTGCCATGTAGCGCGGAGCTATAATACATCATAAGAGGATCAAAGCAGTGCCTTGTCAAGCCGTTCTCGGTGGGTAAGAAACAAAGTTTAATTGTGACTTATGCAGGGCGCATGTATGATAGACAGGATATGTATACAAAGCTGTAACAAGAAGAAAACAACAAAGAACTTTATTAATTTCTTTAAATAAACTTAGCTTGTCTTTAGAGACGTGTCGTCGCTGTGGTGAGTAGATGGACGCATTGAGGAAGTGTAGCACGACGCCCATGCAAAGGCTCCGTTTGCATGTATGTACACGTAGATTGCTTCCTAGCTTTGCAGTCGCCGGTGTACATGCAACCGAGCATTGCGGATTTGTGATATACGTCCATGCACTTGATGAACACAATCAATTTCCTGAAACAATCATCCCAGTATATGTAGATTTCCAAATATTATATCATAGGATATTTAGATTAGAATATGAAACATTGACTTAGCTTTGTTCAGACGGGTGGATCTTGTCTTTTGTCTTGTGCCTATCGGTTGGTGTAAGACCGTGTGCGCACATGCAAGTCATGGCTTCCGTAATTAGCTTGCGCGACTGATGGTTTGCATGGCACTCGTAGATCGGATTGTAGGTAGCTTGACTTGGAATATGACCCGCACACGAATGGGACTCTAATGCACGGTCGCCCGTAGGACGCCATATTGACTTTGGACTCTTGGGACGTCGAGTCATGGACGAGATCGTAGTTGTCCCCGGTCGAGTTGTGGCCGCACCATGCACGCGATGCGCGTACATGACCTTTGCTAGCTCATCTTACGGCCGTCATGAAGTAGATCACACAGCCATGGACGCAAAGGCAAAATTAACTATAATGTTTTCCTAGATCTTGCACGTTGTCGATAGCTGACTCCAATGCGTGCTGCGGTGCTTGGACCCATCGTGATTTGATGCCGCGAGTACAATATGAGGAACGCCACTGTGACGTGTAAGCTGATGACGATGCCTTGCGGTGATGGCGCTGGATGCTTGGTGGTAGTCAGTCCATGGCCAGATTTGGATCTGGGCGGGTTGAGTGGTCGGTACGGCTCGTGTGTCTACGCTGACGTAGGTGAGCGTGGTGAAGCCATCCTCAGCAGATCGATCTTGGATCGATTCTGCGAAGGAAACTGTCGATGAGTTGCTGGAGTAGATGACCCCAAGAGAGGTCCCGAGATCAAACTTGTCAGCGAAGTGGTCGATGACATTGGTGCAGAAGCAGGCTACACCGCCTCCATGGTTCCGGTGGTCGTCGCTACACCGGTGGTCGGTGATCGCGCCGACGGTGAAGGCCAGACCCGCCTCAAACTCCAAGGAAGCAGTGAAGAAAACCATCTGGCTCGCCTAAAGATCAGATCGCGCACCCCCAACCTGGCGTGCCACTGTCGACGATATCTACTCAGCAGTCTATAATGGGATACCCCGAGGTAGTAGATTTGCGGTGAGGGCGCGCTAAGACCTACGAACCGGATGTGAGACGCAAGACAAACAAGGGTTTATCCAGGTTCAGGCCGCTATGAAGCATAACGCACTACATCCTGCGTCTCTGCTACTGTATTGATGAGTACCATAGTACAATGATCAGAAAAAGATGTGGTCTAGGGGGTCCTTGCCCGTCTTATATAGTGGGCGGCAAGGCTACATATTTAGGGTTTCCATGTGGTCGATTACATTGCTCCGTATCTTGGAGATTACAAATAGATCTAACCGACTGAGACTCCTTGCACGCCAAGTAGCCTTCAGGACCCGTGTGGCCCATCGACCAGGGCAATAGCGGACCACGAGTTTTGTCTTGTTGTTCAGCCCACCGACCAGGGTGGTGATGGACCGACCTCCATGTTGTGATCTGGGCCGTTTGGTCTGAGCAATCCAAAGTCTAGCCATGAGGGTATATGGGTTTATACGTCCCACACTGTCCAGTTCGGGACGAAGCAACACTTCCGCATCGACCACATCACCTTCATTGTGGCCAATTTCAAGGGAATCTACCACGCTATCCTCGGCCGACCAATGATTGCCAAGTTTATGGAAGTTCCTCACTACGGGTACCTCATGCTCTAGCTCCCAACCGAATAGAGCCTCCTGTCCCTGTGCGGCAACATCTTCATGGCACCAGAGTGCGAGACCAACGCTTATGCAGCTGCGGAGGTCAAGGACCTGAAGTCCATCCTGGAGCACACCAGCTTGGAGGTCAAGGGAACGCCCCCAGCAGACCTTGAGATCCCGATCACCAGAGCTCGGTGCTCTCCCAACAAGAGCAGGCAACTCAAGGTGGTCGAACTTGTCCCGTCGATCCCTCAAAGATGACGAAGATGGGGCCAACCTTCTCCCAAATTAGAAGACATGCTCATCCGGTTCCTCTGAGAGCGTGTCAGCGTGTTCGCATGGAAACCCGCAGATATGCCAGGTGTTCCGAGAAACAAGGCCGAGCACTACCTTGACGTCTTGAAGACCGCAAAGCCGATCAAGTGGAAGCTACGATGATTTGCTCGTGACCGGATTAAGGAAGTCATTAGGGTAGAAGTAGCCATGCTTCTAGTAGCTGGCTTTATCAAAGAGGTGTATCACCCAGAGTGGTCAGCCAACCCGGTTCTTGTACGCAAAAAAATAATGAATGGAGAATGTGCATTGATTACACCGATCTCAACAAACACTGCCCTAAATAGGCTTTCAATCTCCCTCAAATTGGCAAGGTCATAGACTCTACTACAGGTTACAAGTTGCTTTCCTTCTTAGATTGCTACTTGGGCAATCACCAAATAGCCCTCAAGGAGAACCAGGGGAAAACTGCCTTCATCACACCCTTCGGTGCTTTTTGCTATACGACCAAGTCGTTTGGCCTCAAGAACGCCGGAGCTACCTACCAGCAAGCCATCCAAGCATGTCTCGATGATGAAATAGCTGATGACCTAGTTGAGGCATACGTAGATGACATGGTGGTGAAGACTAGGCAATCTGATGCTCTAGTCGAGAATCTCCAAAGGACCTTCATGGCTCTTGATGAGTTTTAGTGGAAGCTGAACCCCAACAAGCTTGTCTTTGGCGTGCCCTCTGGGATTCTGCTCGGCCATGTGGTTAGTTTTAGACCTCCAACGGCTGTGATGCATCAAAGATATACAAAAGCTCACGGAGTGCATGGCGGCCCTGAACCGTTATATCTCTCGGATGGGTAAAAAGGGCTCCCCTTTTACAAACTTCTCAAAGCAAAAGAGAAGTTCGAGTGGACGGACAAAGCTGACCAGGCTTTCAAGTAGGTCAACCAACGTAGTCAGCACCGTGATGGTGGTCGAGCGCGAGGATCCTGGGCACATCTATAGTGTACAACGTCTAATCTACTACATTAGCGAGGTCCTCAACGAGACCAAGCAGCATTACAACCACATCCAGAAGCTGCTCTATGCGCTCCCGATTATCAAGAGAAAGCTCCTCCACTACTTTCAGGCTTACAAGATCATGGTGGTTATGAAAGCTACGCTTGGTGACATCTTGCACAATAGAGACACCAGTGACCTCATATTGTTAAATATGCATTGGAGCTCTATGAGTTCACATTGACATTTCGTAGTCGAAAGACTGTCAAATCTCTGGCCCTGGTTGACTTCATCTAGAATGGTCGGACATCACCTTGCCTCTGGCCGATTCAACTGTAGACGTACATCACTACAGCAGCACCGACGTGATCGGCCTCAACGCCATGCGTCACCAGCCATGCGAACTTTAAATATATGTACTCCTGTGCCCCTCCTTCACCTATAAAAGGAGGCGCCAGGACGTTAGAAAGAAAAAAGAACGAGAGGATCTAGAGCATAGAAACGCTAAGGCTTTAGATCACAGAACAATACCGTGAGACAGTGTAGGGTCAAGAGCTAGGCGTCCGAAACGCCCAAGCTCCAGCTCACGCTCCTCACACCCGCTTGTATTTTCCCCTGTACTAGCACTTCAGTGCAAGATAACACGAACTATCCTCCCCCCGCTGGACGTAGGGCCTTCTTTGCTCGAACCAGGATAAATCGCCGTGTCCTTCTTGCATCACCCACCGGATTAAGGGAGCACGCAATTACAAATATTACTCATTAGTGTTAACTGGGGGCGTGCCAGGTAGGGGGACCGTGTGTCACTAACGATTTCCCACCATTTTTCTGGATGGGCGACTTTGTTTCACCACTTCCGCGCGCTACGGTGATCTGGTTTGGGAGCCTGGAGTTCATGACCCTCGGCTAGTGCTATGACATGACCCTGCTCTCGATCAGTGACCCGAACGGAGGTCGCGGTACGCCCCCACGCTCATGGGGGGCCGCTCGCTGGTCTCACCACCATGCTTCCACATCCAGAAGGAGGCACGATCGACACCATCATCGCCATCAACCTGAGTCGAGGATGGTTCCTGCCGCTTTCTCCTCGCCCCTGACAGGAAATGAGGAACCCCTTGTTGAGGGGTTGTCTGACCCGAGTTCAGAGGTAGAGGGCAAACCGGCAGGACCCCACCACAACCCTGACTCCACCTTCGCAGTACGCTCATCGAGGAAGCGCAACAAAGTCCTCGCTCAATCGAGCCCGCTCCCGCACGAGCTGTTCGAGCGTCATCGGCGGCCTTCGTTTGACTTCAACAATGCCACGACGACGATCTCGACAGTGACCCACTCCAACATGAGCACGTTAGAGGACCGCCCAGGCACCCTTCTCCGTGCAATGATGAACGTGGGGACTGTCACACCAGCCTCCGAGGGCTCGGCCTTCACGAGAGCACCCGGCCCTCGGAGGTACATCGTCGGCACACTCCGACGGTAGCTGTAGGAGGAGGCACGGGGAGAATTCCCTGTTTTCTTCTGCAGCGACCCCGACTCTGACTCTGATCATTGGGATCCTACCCGCGAGTGCCTCCACATCGATGGTGATGTCGACTCCGATCAGGACACCATCGATCCAGTGGCCGGGGCAGCTACCGCTGCGGCGGGAGGTGCTCTCCCTAGAGCAGAGGACCAACAATCAGACGCACCCCGAGAGGCGTGCCCCCATCCTGGCGAGTAGGACACATAGCTAGCACAAATTTAGGAGTTGCAGGCGAAGCTCGCCGACGAGCAGGAACGATTGCGCCTACTTGAGCTAACCCTCGAGCAAGAGCGACGACCGCCCGGCGGTAGAGCCTGAGCCAGGGCCCGAGAGGTCAACCGGCAGATCAATGAGGCTGGGGCACCCGAGCAACCTACCAACCGTTATCCCCGAGCAAGCCAGAACATTGTCGCGGCGGCTATGCTCCTTCGCAATATGCCCGCGCCATCCAACTCGCACGCTCGGCGGATACAACGCGAGGTCGAGGATCTTCTCTAAGTTGCTGCTGTCCAGCAAGCCGAGAGCTCAGCCTCGAGGCATCGAGGGGTAGCCTCCGAACCTCAGGTCGAGACCTCCCGGCCCGAAAGAGGAGAGCTCGGTCGATCAGGGGGCGGCCCCCCGACCAAAGAAGAAGCCGGCCCGAGAACGTATCAACGATGACCGCGCTCCCCGCGATGTGCGCCTTGACATTGTCGAGAACCACAGACGCAAGTACGGGGATGCTGAGGATCAAGGGTACAGTGCCCATCGTGGAGGGCGTTATGACAGCGACGAAGACCGATGGGCCCCGGAGCCACCGGGTCCCCGATTCTTCAGCAGGATGATCCGCTGCGCCTAGCTGCCCGACAAGTTTCGACGCCCCACGAGCATCGTCAAATACAATGGCGAAACCAATCCCGAGCTCTGGCTAGCCGACTTTCGGCTGGCTTGTCAGGCGGGCGGGGCACATGATGATCACATCATCATACATCTGTTCCTTTTCGAGACCGCGCGTAGGTGGCTCGAGGAGCTTCCCCCTGACCAGATTCGCGGCTGGGTTGACCTTGTTCAGATCTTCGAGGGGAACTTCAAAGGTACCTACGTGCGTCCCGGGAACTCCTGGGAACTGCGCAACTGCAAGCAGAAACGAAGGGAGTCTCTCCACGACTTTGCTCGATGATTCTCCAAGCTCCACACCGAACTACCCCATATCTCCGATCTTGACGTCATTCTAGTGTTCGTTGCGGGTACAACCTGCAAGGACCTAGTTTGCGAGTTGGGGCGTAACCACCCCGACACCATCGACGAGCTCGTGGATGTGGTCACCAACTATGCGACCGGCGAAGAGGTGGTCGGCGCCTTCTTCAGCAACGGGAAGGACAAGGGAAAGGCGCTGGCAGCCGACGACGCCGGAGGCTCGAGCAAAGGGCCAAAGGGAAATAATAAGAAGAAGAAAAATCAGCAAGGCAAGCATGAGGCTGCAGAAGATGATCTCGTCGCAGCAACCGAATGCAAAAGACCTTGAGGTCCCCTCGAGGGTGCCATCTTCGACAAAATGCTCGAGGAGCCCTGCCCTTATCACAAGGACGGGGCAAAGCACAAGCTTAAGGACTACCGCATGCTTCGAAAGCACTTTGAGCAAGTGGGCGTGAAAAAAGGTGACGACAAGAAAGACCAAGGCGGCGGTGAGGGAGACAACGAGGAAGACGGAAAATTCCCCGAAGTCTATGACTGCTACATGATCTACGGGGGCCCCTCGACCCAGCTCACGCCTCGACAGCGCAAGCAGGAGCGTCGAGAAGTCTTCTCCATCCGAGTCGTGACACCTCACTACCTCGACTGGTCTGACCCGCCCATCACGTTTGACCGCGATGACCATCCGGATCATGTCCCCAACCCCGGGGCCTATCAGCTCGTCGTTGACACAATCATCATGAACACCCGCCTCTCGAAGGTCCTCATGGACGGCGGCAGCAGCCTGAACGTCATCTACCTTGAGACCCTCGACCTCCTAGGAGCCAAGAGGTGCCAACTCCGACCCAGCGCCGGGGGATTCCATGGCGTCGTGTCGGGGAAAAAGGCCCTCCCCATCGGCCGTATCGACCTTCCTGTCTGCTTTGGCACCCCTGCCAACTTCAGGAAAGAGACCCTCACCTTCGAGGTGGTCAGGTTTCATGGAACGTATCACGCTATCCTCGGCCGATCGGGCTACGCGCAGTTCATGGCGATCCCAAACTACACATACCTCAAGCTCAAGATGCCAAGACCCAAGGGCGTCATCACCGTCGCCTCCTCCTATGAGCACGCGTACGACTGCGACGTTGAATGCGTTGAGTATGGAGAGGCGTCGAGCAAAATGCCATGATAGCCGCGACCCTCGAGCGCCTCGCTGACGAGGTGCCAGATCCCAAGCGGCACGCCAGCAACTTTGAGCTGGCACAAGACACCAAGAAAGTCCCCCTCGACCCGAGCTACCCCAACGAGAAGGTGCTAATGATCAGCGCCGACCTCGAGGGCAAATAGGAAGCTGTGCTCATCGACTTCCTCCGCCCGAACGCCGATATGTTTGCGTGGAGTCCTTCGGATATGCTGGGCATACTGAGGGAAGTCGCCAAGCACGCCTTGGAGATCCGGGCTGGGTCCAGACCGGTGAAGCAACACCTGCGTCGCTTCGACGAGGAGAAGCGCAGGATCATCGGCGAGGAGGTGCACAAGCTTTTGGTGGCTGGATTCATCAAGGAGGTCCATCACCCCGAATGGTTAGCTAATCCCGTGCTAGTTAAGAAAAAGAATGGAAAAATGCGGATGTGTATTGACTATACTAGTTTAAACAAAGCATGTCCCAAAGTTCCGTTTCCTTTACCACGCATTCATCAAATTGTTGACTCTACCGCGGGATGTGAAACCCTCTCGTTCCTCGATGCTTATTCCAGCTACCACCAAATCAAGATGAAAGAGTCCGACCAGCTCGCGACTTCCTTCATCACACCTTTTGGCATGTACTGCTACATCACCATGCCCTTCAGCCTTCGAAATGCCGGGGCGACGTATCAGCGGTGCATGCTCCACTTCTTCGGCGAACACATAGGCGACACGGTCGAGGCCTATGTCGATGACATCGTGGTCAAGTTCAGAAATGTGGACTACCTCATCCATGACCTCGAAATCACGTTCGGGTGCCTCCGAGCCAAAAACATAAAACTCAACCCCGAGAAATGTGTCTTCGGAGTGCCTCGGGGCATGCTCCTCGGATACATCGTCTCCCAGCGCGGGATCGAGGCCAACCCCAAGAACGTGGAGGCCATCATGCGAATGGGGCTGATTCGGGATCTCAAGGGCATGTAGAAGGTCATGGGCTGCCTCGCGGCCCTCAGCCATTTCATCTCACGTTTAGGGGAGAAGGCCATGCCTCTATACCGCCTCTTGAAAAAATCCGAGCGATTCACATGGACCGCGGAGGCCGAGGAGGCTCTCGACGAACTCAAAGGCATGCTGACATCCACCTCGATTCTCATCCCTCCTCGACCAGCGACGTCGACTGAACCGCCCGAGCCCCTCCTCCTCTATGTCGCCGCAACCACTCAGGTGGTCAGCGCGGCCATAGTGGTTGAGAGGCAAGAGGAAGGGCGCGCCTTGCCCGTCTAGCGGCCGGTTTACTTCATTAGCAAAGTGCTTTCGGAAACAAAAATCCACTACCCACAGGTGCAGAAGCTTCTTTACGCCATCATCCTTACACGTCGCAAGCTCCAGCACTACTTCCTCAGCCACCCGGTTAATGTGGTATCTTCATTCCCTTTGGGGGAGATCATCCATAACTGGGAGGCCACTGGAAGGATTGCTCAGTGGTCGATTGAGCTCATGGCCGAGACCATCACCTTCGCACCACGGAAGGCCATCAAGTCCCAAGCGCTGGCGGATTTTGTCGCTGAGTGGACCGACACTCAGTTGCTGCCAGTTCAAATCCAAGCTGAGCTGTGGACAATGTACTTCGACGGGTCGCTCGTGAAGACAGGAGCAGGCACAGTCTTGCTCTTCATCTCACCCCTCGGAGTCCACATGTGCTACGTCATTCGCATCCACTTTGCTGCTTCTAATAACATCGCGGAGTACGAAGCTCTCATCACTGGATTACGAGTTGCCCTTGAACTCGGGGTCCGACGCCTTGACGTTCGAGGCGACTCACAATTGATCATCGTCTAAGTGATGAAGGCCTCGAACTGCCACGATGCCAAGATGGAAGCCTACTGCAACGAAGTACGCAAGTTGGAAGACAAGTTCCACGGCCTCGAGCTTAGTCATATTGCCCGACGATACAATGAAGCCGCGGATGAGCTTGCAAAAATCTCATTGACTCGAGGTACAGTCCCTCCGGACATATTCTCGAGGGACCTCTTCGAGCCCTCCATCGATTTGGGCTCGGGGGCTTGCACTACGCCCTCGAAGCTCCACCCCACGACCTCGACTGGGGCCCCCTTGACCGGGGCCCAGGTTATGGAGATCCAGGGGACTCCTCCTCCATCGAGCCCGCCGCCGGATTGGCGAGCCCCTTTCCTCGACTGCTCATTCGAGGAGAGCTTCTGGAGGACCGGACCGAAGCTCGCCGCATCGCGTGACAGGCCAAGTCCTACGTCATCTACGGTGATGGCAAGGAACTCTATAGGTGAAGCCCTTCAGGTGTTCTTCAGCGCTGCATTACTATCGAAGAAGGCAAGAGGCTCCTCAAGGATATACACTCGGGGGCCTGTAGCCATCACGCAGCGCCAAGGACCCTCGTAGGCAATGCCTTCCGACAGGGTTCTACTGGCCGACCGCCGTTTTCGACGCCACGAACATTTTACGCCAAGCAGACACACCTCCCAGCTCACGCCCTACAAATGATCCCCATCACTTGGCCGTTCGTGGTCTGGGGGCTTGATCTTGTGGGGCCTCTCAAGAGGACAACCAAAGGGTACACGTACCTGCTCGTTGCCATCGACAAGTTTACCAAGTGGATTGAGGCCTGGCCTATCGGCAACATCCGCTCCGAGTGGGCGGTCGAGTTCTTCACCGACATTATCCATCGCTTCGGGGTCCCGAATGTCATCATCACTGACAATGGCACGTAGTTCACCAGCAAGAAGTTCTTGGATTTCTACGATCGCCATCACATCCGTGTGAATTGGTCCGCGGTTGCACATCCTCGAACTAACGGCCAGGTCGAGCGCGCCAATGGCATGATTTTGCAGGGCCTCAAGCCAAGGATCCTCAACTGCCTTAGCAAGCACTGAAAAAATGGGCCGCGGAGCTGCCTTCGGTCCTATGGAGCTTAAGGACAACACCTAGTCGAGCCACGGGGTTCACCCCATTCTTCCTGGTCTATGGGTCCGAGGCCGTCCTCCCCACTGACCTCGAGTATGGTTCCCCTCGACCAAAGGCGTACAATGAGCAAAGCAATGAAGAAGCCCTCATAAACATTGTCGACCAGCTCGAGGAAGCTCGAGACATGGCACTAATTCACACCGTGAGGTATCAGCAGAAACTTTGACGCTACCATGACAAGCACGTGCGCCCGAGGGGCTTCCAAGTTGGAGACCTCATCCTACGTCGACGACAGAGCAACAAAGGACGTCACAAACTGACCCCACCATGGGAAGGCCCATACGCCGTAGCTGAGGTGCTAAAGCCCGGGACGTAGAAGCTCGCTAACGACAAAGGCGAAATCCTCACCAACGCATGGAACATCGAACAGCTACGTCATTTCTACCCTTAGGGCACCAATGTCCTCGTACATTCTCACATGTTTTGTACATTTTCGCATGGCAAATATAAGGAGTACTTTCGATTATAAGTTCAAACTTGTTATTGTACATGCAAGAGGTAGCCTCGACCCTGTCTCGCCAGAGTTGAGCCTCCCTCGAGGGCTAATGGGGGGGAACCCCCTAAGTTCCTAAAAATACGAATGATTTTTTAAAAAAATTCGAGCGTCCCCTTTTGCTTCGCAACTAAGTTGAAAACGCCTCGAACTCCCTAGGGGTCGAGGGCTGTCGAGCCAGAGCTCTCCTATGCCTCTGGGCTACGGTACCTCCACTCGCTCCCCCCTCAAGGGATACGAGCCTGCGTTGAACACTTAGTCGAAAAGCAAAAGTCAGGCGATCAGAACTCGAGCCCCTCTTCTTTCTCATGCCTCGATACGCTTCACGACTAAGTAGAAAATGCCTCAAACTCCCTAGAGGGTCGAGGGCTGTCGAGCCGGGAGCTCTCCTACGCCTTTGGGCTACGGTACCTCCACTCGCTCCCCCTCGAGGGATACGAGCATGCGTCGAAAACTTAGTCAAAAAAGCAAAGTCTAGGTGAAAGAAAGCAGAGAAGGCTTGAAAGTAAAATGACAAATTGCATTACGATAGATGCATTAATGTTCAAAAAGGCTTTCGAAGCCACATTGAATATAAGTTACAAAAAACTAACTTATTACATGGGCATCTTCGCCCAGCCTTGCCCTACAGGCCCGCTCCGTCGCCGCCCTCCTTGACGCTGTACCCTTCATCCGCGGGGGGACGACTTCATCCTCGAACAACTTCGCCAGCGCTCCCCCTGGCCTCTTGGCGTCATTGATGAGCCCTCGGCATCGCTCCTTGTTCTCGGCGTCGGTCTTCGAGATATCAGGAATGAAGCCTTGGGCGACCACGTTCATGTCGAAGATGAAGCCGGAGGAGACCACTGCTAGCGCCCGCTTCACGCCGGTATGAAGCGCCTCCCGCACGCGATCACGAAGGGTGGCGTCAAGGTAGTAGATCCGGTCGACGAGCGCAGCACCCGGGATGTCTTCTTCAGCACCCTCGATGGGCCCAACCTCATAGGAGGCGCAGAGTCTATCGAGGGCAACCCGGAGCCGGCCGAGAAGCGTCCCCTCCGCCGCGAGGCTCTCCTGCAACACCGTGGCGGCAGTTTGGGTAGCGAGCAGCTCAGACTCGAGGCCTGAAACACAAAAGAAGAGTTAGACAAACCATACAAAAAAAGAGATCAAAAGCTCTTCAAGGAACTCACCAGCACAGCGAGTCTCGAGGGCGTGGCGATCCCCCAGCACGGCGTTGCGCTCCCCCCGAGCCTCGTCTCGCTCTCGCTGGGCCTCCTTGAAGGCCTGGGTCACCTCCGTATTCTTGCAACGGAGTGTCTCGAGGGTGCCACCAGCCAAGATGATGGCCTGCTCCTTCTCTTGGAGGGTAGCCTTCATCGCCCCGAGCTGGGTTTCCAGGCTAGCGGCTCAGTTCTTCTCCTCCTGGGCCAAGGCGGAGAGGATGTTGCGCGCTGTGGAGACTTCAGTGAGATTGGCCTCGAGCGAGCAGATGCGCTCCACGGAGCCTTGAGCCTCCCCCATGAGTAGCTCGATGCGCTCCTGGGCTCGGCTCCTCTCGCCCTTGGCCCTCTCCGTTTCGGCCTTGGCTGCGTCAGCTTCCCCCTTGGCACGCCTAAGCTCCTCCTTGAGTTGGGCAGCTTCCCCTCGAGCAGCCTCGGCGTCCTCCTTCACCCAGGCGGCCTCCTCCTTGGCTTTGGCGGCCTCCCCCTAGTCTGCTTCAGGTCCTCCTCGATCTCAGCCACCCTGCCCTGCGCAGAGCGACCGGCTTCGAGTTGGTGAAGCACTTCCTCCCGGCTGTTGTGCATTTCGTGGAGGAAGTCTGACTTGGAGTAGGAACACCTCCGCACCTCCTGGGGACAAGAAATCGAGGGTTAAGGCATTCCATAAGAAAGAACTCAAAAAACTGCATATGGCCTACACAGGGACTCACCGCGAGATTCCGGTCGAGGCCTTCGGCGAGCTCGATGCCCAGCTTCAGCAAGTGCTGCAGCCACGCCCGGGACCGCTCTGCGTCCTCCCAGCACTTGACTTCCGCCGGGTCGTCCATCTCGATCCTCGGAGCACTGGAGTCACCAAGCTCCTGGAGTATGATGCGCTTCTTGCCCCAATGTGGAAGGACCGTCTTGACCTTGGTTCGCGCCAAGGACTCGATCTCGTCCACCACATCGCGTGGGACACTGTAACGCACGGCCAACTCTGCCGGGGTGCGGAACTCTGACGCGGCGCTGGCATCCCTCAGCCCGAGGTCAAAAGTCAACCTCCTCGGCGAGCCAGAAGCCGCCGTCTCCTCTGGCTGCTCCGTCGACGGTTGCGGCGGCTGGCTCGACGCTGCTTCTGGCACCTTCGGAGGTAGCAGAGGTGTCGAGGCCGTCGCTTCCCCCAACGCCACGTCCTGTGGCATCGGCAGGTCCACCATCGACGCATCTTCCGGTGGGTTCGGTACCGAGACCTCCTCCGACTGCACCCCCGACAGCCGCGGGACCGTCGACGCCTTCGACGCCGTTTCTTCTTTGGCCAGCAACTCGTCTAGAGTGATCATGGACACCCATTGCTTGGGCAATCCCAAAGTCCCCTCTGTCTCCAACGTCTCGGGCAGCTGCTGCGTCGGCGGGTCCAACGGTGCCGTGTCCCCAGGCGGCATCTGCTCTGCCTGTTGATGCTAGGGCTGGCCCCCAGTTTTCTCCTCCTCTTCCCGCTGCTCCTACGGCTCTTTCTCCCCCCCCCCCCGCTACGGCCGTGGCAGCCTTGCTTCTTGCAGGGCCCCCTGCTCCTGCTTCCACTGGGCCTCGAGCTCGCGTAGCCCCGCCGGCCAGGGTCTTCGCTCTCCCGCCAAGGGGGAAAGGGCTGTGGTCTCCTCACCCTTGAGGTCGACGACGGCTACCTCCTTTCCCGGCTCATGGCCCTTGGGGGCTCCCACCTTGGGTGCGGGGATCGAAGCCACCGTTCGGCCAGGAGTGGAAGCTCCCGACGTCGGGGCTCCGCCCCCTGGCGCCGGGCCGAGCTCGAGGACCGCGGATGACGATGCCAAGGAGGTGCTCCCTCCCTCTTGCATCCTCCCTGGCTTGGAGTCGCTTCCCGTCACGGCCCCCGAGACGCTCGACCCTGCAGCAAGAGCGGAACCCGTCAGCCTATCGCGCGCCATAGCTCCGAGGGCTGAGCACAACCACTTGGCTTCCCACGGAGCCAAGGGCCTCGGCGTCGCACCTGTGACCGGGGCCTCCATCTTTGCAGCTGCGTCCACCTTGAGCCGCTTAGCTGATGCAAGAGACGCCTCCTCGATTTGGCGCTTGGGCCTGGATGGGAAGCAGGATGGTAAAAAGCTTATCAAACTGCGCAAGGAGGATGCAACGGAAAAGAACTAAATCAACAACGCTTACTTGAAGGGGATAGAGGCCCTTCGAGTCCCCCTCGAACCACCAGCAGATCTCGAGACCCCTCCCAAAGCCGAGCTCTTCCTGGGGCTGAGGCTGCTCGGGGCCATCGATGGGGTCGCCGCGCCTCCCTGCTCTGACGGGGCCTCCTAAGCACGGCTCTGCTCCGCCCGCGCCGACGACCGGGACCGGGTTTCCCTAGTCGAAGTGGGTGGGGTCCCGCCTTGAGTACGACGGGAGGGGGTGAAACCCCTCGAGTTGAGGCGTCGGCCCGCCTTTTCCCACGCTGGCGCTCCGAGGCCGACGCCACCGGCTGGGGGGCGCGCTCCTCCACCGCCTCCTCCTACACCAAGGGGCGGTCAGCATGGGAGGAACCCAACAAGATGTGCTCGAGACACCCCGCCACCCCCTCGACATCATCGCTGTCATCGTCAGCATCATCTTCATCTCCCTCGGACGAGGGAGACTTCTCCTCCGGGCTCCCGTCGTGCCTCTGCTGAGCGCGGCGCCTCGCAAGCCTTTTGCGCTCCCAGAGCTTCTTGGCCTTCTTCTTCTCCTCTTCATCCTTACACCGCTTTTCTTGCTGAAGCATCTTACCTGACGATCGGGAGCGTCCTCCCTCAGCGGGGGCCTCGATCTTCGGTAGTCGATTCTCCCCTACACGAAAACATTTAGTCACAGGGACAAGAAAAGGAGGGAATGAAAGCGTGAAAGGCATGGGTCGGGGCACTCACCAGGTCGAGGCAACCCTCCTCCGGCCGCATGGGGAGGCGGTTGACGTCTTCCGCCCTGAACAAGCCCGCGACCATCCCCTTTACCTGCGCAACGACTTTCACGGCGGATGGCCTCTCGCCGGACATCCGGCACCTCTCGAGAACCTCGAGCGTCGCCGAGGGGAGCATCTCGTCCAAACACAGTGGGCGCTCCATCAGAGGGAGCACCCATCGACTGTGGAAGGCCAAGACAACCACACCTGCCGTCAGGCCCACCTCTCGAAGGGCCTTCATCATGGCGACGAGGGGACGAAGTCGGCGCTGAAGATCTCCCGCAACACCGTGCGGCCAGTTGAATGGACGCTCGGTGATAAGCCGCCCGGTGTACGACGGGAGGTAGCCTCCATCGTTGCGAAGGTAGAACCACTGCTCGTCTCACCGGGAGTGGTTGGACATCAGCCCGGTGGGGATATACTCGTGCGGCTCCTCTGACTTTCTAGTCTTCAACATGAAGTTGAGGCAGCCCGCCCTGACGACTCGCCTTATCCCTGGTGCCACCGGGGAGGCGAACCACTCCCCCTTGTAAAGATGGAGCCACAGCTCCTAATGTGGCGCCATCCCAAGGTAGCCCTCGCAGACAGCCACGAAGATGGCGGCGTTGGAGATGGCGTTGGGGGAGAAATGTTAGAGCTCGACGCCATAGAAGTTTGTCAACCCCCGCATGAACTCGCTCGGGGGTACACCGAACCCATGCCAATGATATTTGAGGAAGCTCACCACATAGCCCTCCGGCAGGTTCGGCTCTTGGTGGTTCCTCGGCGGCGCAATCCACTCCGGCCGATTCAGATCGGTGACGGGGCGGAGAAGTCCTTCTCCCACCAGCTCGTTCAGCCTTTGTCGTGTCACGGTCGATGGGCTCTAGGGTTCGGCGGGCTCGAGGACGGGGGCCATGGCAGCAGCGGCGGCACGGATCCGCTCGGTGGACGCGGCGGCGGCAGCAACAACATGAATCTCCTTAGCGGACGGGCGACCGAGAAGGTTCCCAATCACGATTTCTTGCTCTAAGTTTCTACCCTCACGCACGCAGGAAAGCAAGAATTCAGGAGAATGGCAAAGGTGGGGGCGAACAGCGCCTGTCCCCCTTCATTTTTGTACCCAGGAAGAGCAACGGGCGGAGTCCAGCGGCAGGGAAAAGGTAACTTCCCGCAATTAATGCGCTTACCTGACCATTTTTCCCCCCTCGATCCTCGACGGGATGCGCGCGTCACACCTCTGGCAAAGAGCCATTGCTCGGGCCCACCACGATCGCACCGCTAAGGCCTTCTCCTCAAAAGGCGTGTCCAACGACAAGAAAAAAGAGCCGTCACTCGCCAACGGAGATTTCTACGAAAGGTAAAATGGGCTCTGGCCTCACCTCAAAGTCTCGAGGGAGCGAAGGCCGACCCTCAAGTGAGGGTTCAACGGCCGCCCTTGAGCACTAAAAAATTGGGCTCCGGCCCTAAGCCTCGAGGAAGCGAAGGCTGGCCCCACGATCAGGGTTCGACAGCCGCCCTCGAGCACCCGAGTCAGGGGTGGCCAAGGGGGAGCCAACACGAGGCCTTGCTCGAGAATGAACTCTTGAGACCCCTTTGGACACATCCAAGGCAAAATGCTACGTACTTTATGGAATCCCCCCGAAGGGAGGCATCGAGCCGCCGAGACCTATCGAATGGAATCGGTATCCGTAAGACCATGCGTTTTGCTCTAATGAGACCGTCTCCGGGCCACCAGCCGGCCTCTATTGAACGAGGAATGGGCTCTCACTTGGATCTTCTCATTACCAGCTCACTAAGAACTTCGCGGCTCGCCCTATCGAGGGTAGTCCGACGCTTCTCGCCTCACGTCCGATCGAAAGGACTCGTGAGATGAATGCCGAGGCCGGCAACGCCCCAGCTGCACGAGGCTCGGGAGCTCGACTGTGCCTGGTACCCCTCGACAAAAGAGGGTCAAAAATCCCCCGGGGGCTCGGCGTCTCTATGCACCCCTCGGTAAAACGCTGCGACTCCAGTTCAGGCCTGTACCCGACTGGACAAGCACCCCTCGACCAAAGACAAATGAAGCCCTCACAGGAGTCTTTCGACTCCTACGAGGCCTCGGGGCTACCCCCGCGGGGGTCACTCGCACGCCCCCCATGGAAAGATCCGAATCACGTCCCGTTTCCAATTCTTGACCCCCTGCCCGAGTGCCATCACTCGTGCAGGGGCTCGGGGGCTATTGTCGTTACCCAGGAAATGGGTACCCCAAACCCTTGGTTTACCGGGCTAAACCCCACAAAATCAGCAACACGAACCCTCCAGTGACCTCCCATGATTAACGTTCGAAGGCCCGCAGGCTAAAGCATATTGGGTAGACCCACGAACGGGCTACGACGGCCCAAAGCCAAAGCCTGCTCGAGGGGCTACCGAGCAGACTGGGACTGTACACTCGAGGGTACAATTCGGGCGACCCCTCAAGGACGGAACCTTGCCCGGTGAATGAGCCTACCCTCAAGGACGGAACCTCGCCCGGCAAACGAGCCTGCCCTTGAGGACGGAACTTCTCCCGATGAACGAGCCTGCCCTCGAGGACGGAACTTCGCCCGGCGAACGAGCCTGCCCTCGAGGACGGAACTTCGTTCGACGAACGAGCCTGCCCTCGAGGATGGAACTTCGTTTGCGTGAATGGGCAGCCCTCGAGGACAGTGCACCCCTTGGCTAACGACTCTCCCGTACGGATCCAGGCGCATTTAATGCATTTTACCTACCCCCGCCTAACCGTATGGCCACAGTTACAGTAACAGTTGTGGGAATGGCGGTCAAATCTTGCTTTTACCGTCCATGCCCCAGAATCCCGCGAAAACTTTGCTGTTGCACCAGAGCACTATGCCCCATCCAGCACCCCCTCGAGACGCATAAATCAGCACGTTTCCCGCATTTCCCGGGATTCGACCTTATTCGGTGAGGCTCGACCCCTTCAACTCAACCCTGTCGACTCGAGCCAAGTCCTCAACCACTGCCCCTCGACTTCATCAGATGAACCCTCGAGCAGGACTCCAACGACTCCAGGCTGCACTTCAGCAATTCCTGACACGACGGCTGCAGGGCCTCCCATACCAACGTACATCACTACAGCAGCACCGACGTGATCGGCCTCAACGCCATGCGTCACCGGCCATGCGAACTTTAAATATATGTACTCCTGTGCCCCTCCTTCACCTATAAAAGGAGGCGCTAGGACGTTAGAAAGAAAAAAGAACGAGAGGATCTAGAGCATAGAAATGCTAAGGCTTTAGATCACAGAACAATACCATGAGACAGTGTAGGGTCAAGAGCTAGGCGTCCGAAATGCCCAAGCTCCAGCTCATGCTCCTCACACCCGCTTGTATTTTCCCCTGTACTAGCACTTCGATGCAAGATAACATGAACTATCCTCCCCCCGCTGGACGTAGGGCCTTCTTTGCCCGAACCAGGATAAATCGCCGTGTCCTTCTTGCATCACCCACTGGATTAAGGGAGCACACAATTACAAATATTACTCATTGGTATTAACCCCCGGGGGTCAAAACACCGACACACCTAACAGAGTTAACTCACTTTGAGGTTGAGGGCAAAACTTAATTGTTTACATTTTTTCTACAACGACACTCCATATATTAAAAACGGCAATATGTTTATCACCCGCTTAAACATGCCTACCTTAAATTATCTGCATCAAAAGGCTAAAAGTTACAAGCAACCAGTGCTTTGGCACAACTTACAAACATTGTTTAAACACATATAAACATTGTTCAGCCTACTGACCACCATCACCTACTGCAGGATCCTCAATCAGGGTCATATCTTGAATGATGAGGACGGCGGTCGGACCAGATGTGGTGCGGAGGTCCTCCACATCCTCGTCTAAGACCACGGGTAGGATTCCTCGCTTGATGTCCGCTAGCTCCACCTCTGGGTAGTTGGCACAGACAAAGTGAGCACTGTAGCGGCCACATACCAACCAACGCCTGTGACAGCTTCCCGCAAGGCAGGCCACAGCCTATGGCACTGGTCGGCCGCGGTAACCGCCTCGCCCACAGGGTCCATGGGGTGTGCCTCTCCAGGGAACATGACCCGTAGCACCGGCTTGATGTGGTCGGCCATTGTCTTGATCTTCCCCTGGCGAGCAGTGTTGGCATCCTCTAGGACCCGGAACTGGGCCATGTGGCGATCCCTCATGTCTGTACAAGAACAATCCTGGTGGTTAGCATAGCATGACCCATCCAATATGCAGCAAACAATCCTAAATTGTTTCACTAACTGGTCAGCTAAGCAATCTGCTCTTGGTCCTCCTTGGCTTGCTCTCGGGCCATCTCATTCTCGGTCAGCAGGTGGGCGATCACCTCAGCCATTGTAGTATTCTGGGAATCTAGTTCTTCAACCAACAAAAGTTAGCCTTCAGCAGGCAACGTGATATAGTGGAGTGTTCGGACATCTTACTCTCATTGTCAGCCTCCAGCTCCTCCACCTTTCTATGTAGCGTGGTGACTTCAGCCTCCTAGGTGCATTCCTGCTCCTGGTACACCTTGGCCTGCGACTCCAGCTATGTTTTGGCCAACCTGAGAGCCTTGCACTCCCCCCATGTCACCGCAAACTGGTCAATGGTTCTGCCACACTAGAAGGAGGTCTGCTGCCATGACTGAACATGCCTAATACCAAGAAGCTTAGTCACTACAATTGCAAACATAGTAATTTATCAGCAGTTGCCATGACAATTACCTTGATCCAGTCAACTAGCACTTCTATGGCATCCTAAATGCCAGCTTCCAGGTCATTGTCCGGGATTTCCTCATAAGTCATGAAGTCATTCGTCCCTCTCTTGCACGTCGTGTGCATGAGCTGGTTTGGGATGTCCATGCAAGGAACCCTTGGCGGTGCTCTGGGCACTTCCTCAACCTTCTCCAGCGGCACCGAAGCATTTGGCCTCGCTCGATCTGCACAGCAAAGTGGGTGACCCACTGTATGTCTCAACAGCTTCCAGGGCACCGGCCTTCTCACCGATTGGCCCGCAGGCGTAGCAGCTGGTCGGGATGGCATCGCTGTGCTACTCATGGCCTCTGGCCACCTTGTGGAATGGGCTGCGTCGCTAGCCGTCGATTGCTCGGTGGTCGGTGAAGGTGTGGTCTGGTTAGATGATGGGCGCGGCGATGCTGCTAGAGTACGGCTGCATTCGGATCACAAGGACCTAGAATTTTTTCACAAGCACAAGTACAATGGAAGATCATAACCAGAAATGTGATAGGATACTTACGCTTGTGCTCGTCAGAACCCTCCCCTGTACTGTGAAACTGCTCCCCTGCCAGGAGCACCTGGGGTCCCACTGGACACCCCGCTGCTACGCCAGGGGACTTGGCCTTATGCCCCACTGAATATGCCCATCCTGGTGGGTCGCACCGGTGGAGTTGGCTCCCTTGCTGCCTTCGGGTGCCCTGGTGATGAGGCTGTCCCGACCTGGGGCATCGCCACTCTATGAGGCGTGCGCTACGGTGTTGGTGGTGGTGGTGTTGATCTCCCGGCCCACTTCGGTCAGATTGGTGATGCAGTTTCCCCTGATGAGGGGGAGGAGGTGGTGGCGGTGCATGCCGTGGTGATCTGCTGGTTGATGACATGGGGGCCTCCCATATGAGGCATTGTGTCCTAACGTTTCCTTCATTGCTCATTCAGTGACAGGCGGTTGTCAGAGTTCGACGACTCCCGGGTAGTCGGGACACCCCTCTTCCTACTTCCCCTTTCCCCACCGTCCAGATTGAGCTTGCCACCGGACAGCAGGGTAGAGGGCTTCTTCTTCTTGGGCTTGGCGGCTGACATTGGCCATTTCCCCGCTGCCTGACGTGTTTCTCGGGTGGCTAGGCTCTCTCCTTCATCATGGCTAGAGACATGTCACACCCTGGTTTCCAAAGAAGATCAGAGGTTGTCATATGTGTGCCCAGGAAGTGCACACATAAAATAGAAAACAGATAAATATTAGAAACAATGTATATTATAGCGAAAACATATATATTTAACACTTACACTTATCATAGTAACACGAAACATTGGCTAAGACTTCTCTTCAGTCTTCATTCTCCTCAGGGACCATGACTGGGGGCTCCATATGCCAAACACTTCCAATACCCAACTTCTTTATCATTCCTTTGAGAAACACTTTACTACAAACTATAGCAAGGGTGAGTTCCATGTCGAAACTCAGCAAGTACAGGTGGAAAGTAATGACAGGCATGGCTTATACAAAGGTCAGGCTAAAAGAGAAACTGCAATAGCATTTTAAATGTAGCAATTAAAATTTAACTTATTGCAACCTATTCTCTAATCAACTTTTTTAAACACCCAACCCTTTATTAAGGTTCAAGTAGCAATTAATGAATCATTTATCATCATAGATATAAGCATATATCATTAATATCATTAACCTTGAGATTGCCATCACAAGCAACACAGGATTGTCGTCTCGTTCAGATACAGAGGTAGCCACCTCCTTAAACAACATCACCATGATTTCACAACTTAAACCATTTGGCTAATCACGTGAGGATCTGGGCCGCTCGTAACCGTGAGCACGAACGATATATCGATTTTAACTCGCACTGAGGTGTACACTTTCACTCCAGATTGTGATTACTCTTGGTGCCCAAGGTGATCAGCCTCTTAGCCCATTGCTGAGATAGGCTGGCAGAGGTCACAACAAGGTTCTTCACAGGGTCATAGACAGTGACAACTCGCTAGCCTTGAGTCCAAGCGTATGGGCGACTTCACCGTGAGGCCGCCCCCACCACAAATCCCTAGCCCCTCCCATACTAAATACTTGTAAACAAACCCCAGCGACCACAGCTATAGCCACCCATCGGTAAGCTGCCCCCTGCCCATGATGGTCCTACTAATAGACCAAGCCAGAGCCCATTAGCATGGAAATGTATGAAAGTCCCAGGTTGTCGCTTCATGAAAGGACCACAAGGGGAAGGAGATACGGATACCCTCCCTCAACACGAGTCCCACTAGCATCCGTTTCCCCCATCTTTCACCGCCAACCAACGATGCAGATCAGCATCAACTTCTCCAATGGCCGAAGCCAAGAGCCCAAGGCTCCAACATATTTTAAGAAGCAAGTTTTATCTTCATTAAGCTGGTGAAAGGTGAGGTAGAGCACTAGCAACCTAATGACCTATCAATAAAAACCCCCATAGGTGATATATGGATAGAGTGGCTAGTCATCCCTATGGTTTGCTGATTTAAGACACATGCAATGTATTAATTAAAAGTGAATAGGCGCAATATGATCAAAGGGTGCCTACACTTGTCTTAAATCCAAAGTCTAGCTGCTCTTCTGGCCTCCAGCTTCAACTACACTTGTCGGTCCTCAGCTCTTAATCTTCAACATTAACAAACCACTCTTCATCTAGTCACACCAAACAACACAAACAAACACACAAAAAAGACAAGACTAGGAACAATACATCAATCAAAAGGGAAACTAAAAATAGAACGGTCTAAATGGCCAAACTCGGTGCTATGGTTGCAAGAGCGTAGGAACGATGAACGACGGATCTCTCATTAAAGAAAACACGGCTATCGAGGTACTTGAAACAAGCACAGAGACAAACTTTAAGATTGATACATTTACTAAAGCAAGATGCGGAACATATATGAAAGACATAAAGTCAAATCACTTATGATGTTGAAATATAAAGCAGGGTTAAACCTTAGTCATACTCTATTTATAAGCAATTATATTATCCAAACTACTTAAACATTCATAAATTATAAAGCTTAGAACATGTGAGAACAACTAAAAAACATGATATGTTCTCAAAGTAGATCTAAACAAGTCAAATTATAAAGGTAAATTGATATTAAACATATTAGCATTTATTTATATACATCAAAGTTACTTTTATTTAAATAAAGCATTATTAAAGCATTAATAAACCTAATCAAATTAACAAGATTAAATACACAAACATGTGACATGGTGAAGATCATATTTCACACAAAGCTTAAGGTTGACACGTTCGTAGCACAATGAGATCGAAAATAGAAACCCTAGTTTACTTTTGTTTATAAAACTATTAAATCATTATTAATCCAATTAACATTTAAATCAATAAATAAATTCACAACTAAATAACATGAAAACCATTAGCAGTACTGTGTAGGTCGCGATGATACGAAACTAACACAACTGGAACGACTCAATTCGGAGTTAAAACGGTGAAACAGCGGAGATTATACGACCAGTGGCAACTGTAAATAAATCGCTTGGTGGCAAAGTCGTAAATACCTCGTCTTCTACCTCTGTCCATCTTCCTCTCCAGGCCATGGCCATGGCAGCCAGGCTGCAGCTCACGCCGGGGGAATGGGCCTCGGCCCTGGCCTGCTGCAGCCGGCGGCGGCCTGCTACGGCCTGCTACGGCCGACGGCGGCCGGCTGCGGCCTGCTACGGCCGGCATCGGTGGCCAGATGCGGCCTGCTACGGCCGGCGGCTGCCAGCTGTGGCCTGCGACGACCGACGGCAGCCAGCTGCCACGCGCGGGAGAGGGAGGACCACGGCCCTCAGCCGGGACTTGGCCGGCCGGCAGCGGCAGGCTGTGGCCGACGAAGGCTGGCTGTGGCCGGCGGCGGCTGGCTGTGGTCGACCATGGTTGGTTGCACGCGGCTAGGGTTGGCTGTGGTGGGCGGCGGCTCTTTCTAGGGTTGCCAAGGGGCTGCGGCGCACGGGGCTGGCGCTCTTTATAGCCGACGGGGAACCAGTGGGGCTGAAGTCGCTGGGCTTGGCCCGTTGGGCCGGCTGCGGCTACCTATGGCCACTAGGGGCAGGGCTGGGCTGGCTATGGCCGGCCAGATTTGGCCATGGCCGGCTGGAAGTGGCCAGGCTTGGCCAAGGATAGCTAGAGAGGGCTCAAGGTGGCCAGGGAAGGCTATGACTTCTTGCGGCCTGCTGTGGCGAGCTGCTGGACTGGGTCACAGCCTAGGCTGGCTTGTGGCCACTGTGGCCAAGCTATTGCTGGCTGTGGCCATCCGATGTTGGCCGTGGCCGGCTGAGAGTGGCCACAGGTGGCTGTTGCTGGCCAAAGTTGGCTAGATGAAGCTAGGTGAGGCTAGGAGTGGCCCAAGCTAGGTAGGAGCTAGCCAAAGCAAGCTAGGATGCCTTAAGGATGGCAAAGGGTTGCTAGTGTTGGCCTTACTATGCTGCTGATGGCCAAGTTTGGCCACTAGTGGCTGGCTGCGGCTACTGCTAGCCTGGCCAGGGTGGCCATGGCCGGCTAGGGCGGCCAGGATTGGCCAAAGCTGGCTAGTTAAGGCTAGGAGAGGCCAGAGTAAGCTAGGTCGGGCCAGGATAGGTTAGGGTATGCCAGGGATGACTGGAGTTTGGTAGGAGATGGTGTCTAGCTAGAGCGATGGCCAACACTATAGAGAGAAAGAAAATCTCTTTTTTATACCAGCAAAACCAAGCAAAGCACCAAGCACAAACCAATTCAATTATTTTCTAAAAATAATATAGAAAAGCACATTTTATTTAGTGCTTTCTAATAACAACCCAAAACACAAATTTTGGGGTGTTATAAGACATCTACTATCTCCTGCCTTGCTCTGGCCACGCTCCAATAGTGGGCCTCCTCGGTACGTTGCTGGTTGGTCAGTGCCTCCCCTCGCAGCCATGCCTCCACTGACACAGCCGAGAAGAACGCCACTTGGTCCAGTCCAAGCAGTGTCTAATAGTCAGGCCATGACATGTTATATACATCATCATCATGATTATATCAAACAAAATCAAAACAAGCTATTAACAACATACCTCCAGTGGTGGATCAGCTAAGGAGTATGGTGTGGCACGCGGCTCTGGATAGCCCTTGTCCAGATCGAACTTCTCAAATAGAGAAGACATCCGTTGATTCAGCATTGACTCCTTGACCTTCTCCTTGGTCTCACAGGAGGGGTCGGAGGGACCAGCGTACTCAAATAGATGGTTCACCCATTTCTTGCACGGCACGACCTGACGCACCGTCCATGTGCCAGCTACCAGTGCACCATTCACCAGCCTATTGTCAATTAGCTGTAGCAGCTCCCTCACCTAATGCATCTCACCGAAGATGGCTTGTCTGACCACCGTGGGTTGAATTCGAGAACCTAGTTCACATCGCAGGGCACCCGCCTCCCCTCCACATCCTGGCTCATGTAGAACCAGCGGGTAAACCAGCCCCTATGTGCCAACATGTGTGGAATGTCTATCCAATGCGCTTTCATCCCATCTCGCAGGCACAGATGCCTCCCACGATCTGGTATCCCCCGGTCTCGGTCCCCTTCTTCCTCAGCAGGTAGAAGTGGCGGAATAGATTGAAATGGGAAGATGCCTAGAAAGCACTCACAAAAAGCAATGAAGATGGAGATGGAGAGGATGGAGTTAGGATCCAGATTACAAATGCTAATCCCCTAGGAAATGCACAGATCTGTGAGGAATTCGTTCACCGGTTGCCCCAGCCCCCGGGGTCTCGAAGTCCTCGAACACAACTATTTCCCCATCCTAGGGTCGAGGCATATCCTCACCTCGTGGCTCTCGCCAGACTCCCTGCTCCAGTGCTAGTAGCAACCACTCTTTGGTGCGCGCCTGTAGCGACTCCCGCGAGGAGAAAGATTGCGTCCATTGTGGCCCCGTCCCGCCAGATCCGGACGTCTTCACCGCCCTCTTCCTTGCCTTCTTGGCAATCTCCTTCATAGGGTGGTCGATTGATGGGTGGTGTGAGGCGGAGGCGCGGAGCAGTGCTAGACCTAGGCGCGGTGGTGGTGACACGGTGGTGGCAGATGGAGTGGCGGCGATACCTGTGCATGTGCAGTTGCAGCAGAGCGTTTGAGAAGGTGGTGAAGTGGGGAGTTAGAAATGAATGAACATGGAGCCGTCTCCCCAGGTGGCGGCCGGATATTTATACTCTCTGGATGATGTCGTTTTGACTTCTAGGGTTGGACTCGCTGACTCAGTGTGGACGTGGTTTTTCCACCTAAATAGGCCGTCCCGATCCCCACCTGGGGATGTGGGCTGCGGATTTCTTTATTTGTGCTCGTACGGTTACCACGTACTCTAGTGCCGTGACTGGCGCTAGTCCATTAATTATGGGATTTGTCCCTGGATTGAGATTTTTCTTTCCAAATTTGTTCAAGATTTTCTCTACTTAAATCTAGGGACTGATTTTTTGGCCGGATACTTTATTTTATCTACCTGGGGACTGTGCATCGACTTGCCACCCAGATGTGTCTGTGGACCACCAGTTCTCGGTGTTTCTTGACCCGATCAAATTTGTGCTCCGTCCAAGACTTGCCTGGGGACTGCACATCGACTTGCCACCCAAAGGTGTCTATGGACCACCGATTCTTGGTGTTTCTCGACCCGATCAAGCATGTTTACCTGGGGACTACGCATCGACATGCCACCTAGAGGTGTCTGTGGACCACCGATTCTCAGTGTTTCTTGACCCGATCGAGTTTGTGCTCCAACCAAGACTTGCCTGGGGACTGCGCATCGACTTGCCACCTAGAGGTGTCTGCGGAACACTAGTTCTCGGTGTTTCTCGACCCTATCAAGCCTGTTTACCTCAGGACTCCACATCGACTTGCCACCTAGAGGTGTCTACGGACCATTGGTTTTTGGTGTTTCTTGACCAGATCGAGTTTGTGCTCCGTCCAAGACTTTCCTGGGGACTGTGCATCGACTTGCCACCTAGAGGTGTCTGCGGACCACCGGTTCTTGTGTCTCTCAACCCGATCGAGCTTGTTTGCCTCGGTACTATCCACCGACTCATCACTTGACACTGACTATGGATCAGTTAGTGCTATTTTGATTTTTTATTAAAAGCTCAATACAACATCTTCTATCTTCTATCAAGCTTGGGGACTACATGGGCCCACGTCACCTTGCAGTGACTTAGGCTCATCTTTTGTTCTTAGTTTGGTACCCTTACATCTACTGGTGGTTCATGTTAGCATCCCAGTGATACTTCATGTCACGTGTTAACGTGGGCCCATGTCTCAGGACGTGAAAAGCTTTTTTCTTTTTTTCTTGGAGCACCACGCATCTTTCGACAAATCACCTTCCTTGATAGAAGCTGTGGTCAGGACTTACTGACTGCTCAGGATGAAGCTGGTCAGTACTAAGTGGTTAGCATCCATGCTGGTCGACTCTACGTGGTCAGCATTACGTGGTCGGCATCTTCACTGTTTGATACAGGACAAGACGGTGACTCCCTCAAGATACATGGTGCTCGAGGATTAGCTGTGGGGGTATAAAACCCTATACCCTAACGGTGAGGCCTTGGGCTGCACGGACCAAACGGCCCAGATTACAAGACGAAGCCCGTGGTCCACTACCACCCTGGTTAGTGGGCCGCATGACGAGACGAAGCCTATGGTCCATCACCGGCCTAGTCGGTGGGCCGCACAGATCCTGAAGGCTGCTTGGCATGCAAGGAAGCCTAGTCAGTTAGATCTGTTCATGATCTCCAAGATATGGAGCAATGTAACTGACCATAGGGAACCCTAGATCTGTAACCTTGCCACCCAGTTATATAGACCGAGCAAGGACCCCCTAGAACGCATCTTGTCTTTTCCCTCATTGTACTCCGGTACTCATCAATATAGCATCAGAAGCACAGGAAGTAGGGTATTACACATCTCATGGCCCAAACCTGGATAAACCCTAGTTGTCCTGGTTGTTTATCTTGTGGTTCACATCTAGTTTATAACTCTTAGCACGCACTCACCGATCATCTACTACCTCGGGGAGCCCCGTTGTAGGCTGTCGAGGACACTTCATGTGTCTCTGGGGTGGTTGGGGCACCCCTCTTCCTGCTTCCCCCTTCCCCACCGTCTAGATTTAGTTTGCCTCTGGATAGTAGGTGAAGGACTTCTTATTTTTGGGGTCGCCAGCTGACATTGGCCGCTTCCCCGTGGCCTGACGCCTATCCCTGGCGCCCGGGCTCTCATCTTCATCAGGGCTAGAGACATGTACTATCTCTTCCCCTGCTTCGGTAGTGGGCCTCCTCGGTACATTGCTAGTTGGCCAGCGCCTCTCCTGGTGGCCATGCCTCCACTGGCATAGCCGAGAAGAACACCGCTCGGTCCTGTCCATGCAGTGTTTGATAGTCAGACCACGACATGTTATATACATAATCATCATGGGTATAACGTGCAAAATCACAAAGCTATTAATAGCCTACCTCCGATGGTGGTTTGGCCAAGGACTACGGTGCGGCATGAGGCTTTGGGTAGCTCTTGTGTGGATCAAACTTCTCAAATAGAGAAGACATCAGTCAATTCAGCATCGACTCCTTGATCTTCTCCTTGGTCTCATGGGAAGGGTTGGATGGACTGGCGTACTCGAATAGATGGTTCACCCACTTCTTGCATGGCTAGACCTGACACACTATCCATGTGCTAGCCACCAGCGGACCATTCACCAGCCTGTTGTCAATCAGTTGCAGCAGCTTCCTCACCTGATGCATCTCATCCGAAGACAGCTTGTCTGACCACAGCGGGTTGAATTCGGGAACTTGGTTCACATCACAGGGCACCCGCCTCCCCTCCACATCTGGCTCATGTAGAACTAGCGGGTAAACCATCCCATCTATGTTGACGCATGTGGATGTCTATCTAGTGCGCCTTCATCCCATCTCGCCGGCGCAGATAGCACTCCTCGTGATTTGGGACCCTCGGTCTCGACCCCCTTCTTCCTCAGCAGGTAGAAGTGGCAGAACAGATTGAAATGGCGGGATGCCTAGGAAGCACTAGTAGAAAGCGATGAAGATGGAGATGGAAAGGATAGAGTTGGGGACCAGATTGCAAATGCTAATCCCCCAAAATATGCACAGGTCCGTCAAGAATCCGTTCACTAGTTGCCCCAGCCCCCGGGTCACGAAATCTTCGAACACAACTATTTCCACATCCCAGGGTCGAGGCGTGCCCTCACCTTATGGCTCTTGCTAGACTCCCAGCTCTGGCACTGGCAGCAGCCCCTTGTCATCAAGCGCTTGTAGCGAGTCCCGCGTGGAGGTCGATTGCGTCCATTGTGGCCCGGTCCCACCACATTCGGACACCTTCGCCGCCCTCTTTGCGGCCTTCTTGGACATCTCCTCTGCGGTATGGTCGATTGATGGGTGGTGTCAGGTGGAGGCATGGAACAGCGTTGGATCTATGCATGGAGGCGGGCGGCGTGGTGGTAGCGGATTATGGCAGAACCTCATAAATCATATGGCCCACACGCATGATTATTGTCTAAACCGACTCCAAATAACCATGACTGTGTTCCATACGACTTAAAAAGTCTGTCGGGTAAATCCCGAATCATCCACGATTCTCCGAGCAGGATCAATCGTTGTAGAGAGACATTGCAGTATTACAACAGTTTGACATAAATAATATACCATGGAGTAAAACAGCGGAAGACTTACAATAACATAAGTTTACAAACCTTTGAGTTTCAAATATTTACCATAATAAGTTTAGATTGTACAACCCGTAATAGTAGTGGAGTAGTAGTAGATAACCTTATTACAATACCAAACGAAAAGCTCTGCCCAAGAGCTAAACACTTTACTCATCGTCACTTTCCTCGACGACTGTCATGCAGCAAGATGCAAAGTACTCCTGCCCATGAGGCTCACCTGCAACAAGGGTTCAACAAACCCTGAGTACAAAAGTACTCAACAAGATTGACCCGACGAAAGAGAGGGGTGGAGACTCAAGAAATGCAGGCTAGAGGGACAAGGTGAGGTCTGTAGGAGATAAGAAATTTTGCGGAAAGGCTTAACAGAAAGAAAAGTTTGCTTGGACTAGCTCCAATTATCAACCAACTTCATTAGTGAACCTTAATCTTTGTTCAAGTTGTTACTACGATGATGAACACCGATCGAGTCTTCTTCTCCGAGAAGCAACGGCGATTCGAATCCATTTTCATACCCAGCTGGGACTTAGGTCACTAGAATACCGAAGACTTTAACTCTGATGCACCCGAGATGAACCGATATACCGGGATAACAACCGCAGCCATATATCACCACATGGAACACGTGAGCTCTGCGGCCCAATGTACCGAGATACGTGGGAACTTAAACCCCACAGTAAAACACACTATGACACATATGGGATCTCTGGCCCCACATAGGTCACTCCATGATATACACGGCTCCAACCATCCGTATATCACTTCATGCATGTGGATTTCTAAATTCTCGATATCACCAGTTCACCAACGGACGGGACCTAGGGCATCAACAGACGAAAACACTACAGAGGGACTCCATTCCCAGTGCAAGTTAGCCATCCGGACTCGATTTATTACTATTATCAAGATTCCAACAAGAAAACCAATCTCATCTTTTTCATTCTTTTGCCTTTGAACAATTACTTAAATAAGCAAGGCTAAGCATTACTACTTATCTTCCAAAGCAGGTAACAAGGACTAAGGAAATAAGACAGGTAATGCAATTGGTGGGTTTTCACTCAACTCCTATTACTTAATGCAACATATCATAGCTGAAGCGGTAAAACTTTTATAAATAGAATAGGGTTTGAATGCATCCGGGGCTTGCCTTGGTGTTCGGGGTAGACGGTCTCAAACTCTGGATCAACTCCCGATTCTTGAATCTGCTCTTCCTTCGGATCTGGGTGACAACGTTAACTCTCCGTTAACGGAAGCTATTCGATAATTAATATGCTTTAACATGATGGAATAGTAAACATGATGCTCGATGGATGCATGATCAGATTAAGGGATCGAGTACAACTTTTCTTCACGATAAAGTTGCAAGCTAACAAAACTTCGCTTATAAAACTCATTAGGGTTAACTACGTCATTTAAGAAATTAATTAAACACATAAAATAACGTTAATTAAGCCCTAATGACATGATTAAGGTAAGCGTAAATAATTAATTAAAGTGCCAAAGGTCATTAGGGTTAATGACCTAAGGTCATCAATCAATCCCAAAGTCAAACAAATCCTATAATGATTAAACTTAATTAAATAGATTTATTAATTATTTAAAAGCATTAATAAAGGCATAAAAATTAAAGTTATCAATTTAAGCCCAAATTTTTATTTTAGAAAGCTCTTAGCTTAATTAGATGGCAAAACAAATTTTAGAATTAAAAGCCAATTATTTTATTTATTAAAAATCATTGAAGGTCCATTTTTCAATTAAAAGGACTAATTTTAACATATGCAAAGTATACTCAAATTTGGCATTTCATATTTTTCCTAGGTAGATGACATCATAAAGAACACTCACAAAAAGTTTTAGAATTTTTGGAGCTATATATGAATTACTATGATTTTTCAAATAAAATAGCATTTAAATCATTTTCTAAAAATAGAAAAAGAAAATCGACACAGTACTCCCGCGCTGACCGACGGTTCGCCGGCGGTTGACCGGCAATTACTCGCCGATGGAGAGGTCTCCGGCGACCGGACCTGCACCATTGGACTCACGCCGGCGGAGCAGCGGCCGCACCCACGCCGGCAGCCATGGCGGCGCAGTGGCGGAGCTCACCGGAGCGGTTTTCGGCGACGACGAACATACGGGCGTACGCAGGGCACTCAGGCGAACGTATTTGGCAACTAAATGACACCGTCCCCTGGTCCCTAGCCAAAGCGGCAACGCGCGCGGCGGAGCGGCATGGCCGTGCCGGCGGCGAGCCACGGTGACCGGCGGCTACGACACGGCAAAGACGAAATTGATGGCATAGATAAATGCAGGAGCTCACCATGGCGCTGGTGCGCACGTTAATGGAGGCTCGGAGCGGCTGGGTTGAGCTGCGGACGTCGGCGTTGATGGCGGCGGCGGTGCTCCGATGGCAAGGTCGGTGTCACCGGCATTCCTGTGCACCATCCAACCGGCCAAGAAGCGCATGAGAGGCAGAACAGCATGGAGAACACGATTGCAGGGTTAAAGGTAATATATATTCACCCTGTGCGGCGGTTGATGGCGAAAGAGCTCGCGGCGGCGCGGTGACCGGCCGCGAAGAAGATGACGGCGTGCGGGCAGCTCGGGCGAGGAGAGCAAGCACGAACTGGCTCAAAATGACCGTGAGGATGTGGCGGAGCTATTGGCAAGAGCAATCAGATAGCGGTGAAGCGTCGGTGGCGAATTTGAGCGGCGGAGCGAGGTCGTCGGCGGTGGCGGCAGGAGGAAGAAGAAGGAAATACGACGGCGTCCGACCGGTATTTATAGGCCATCGGCGACGCAGGAATGGGCGACACGACGACGGTGAAGGTTCAAGCGTCTGGAGCGAGCTGGCGACCGAGATATTCGCGGCGGTGGACGGCGGCGCGCGTTGAGAAGCCGGCGATGGCGGCCGACGATAGGTTTCGGTACTGTTCGCAGAAATTACAGAAATGCCATTCCTTTCAAAATACAAATTATTCCAAAATTCATATAAGAACTTGAAAATCTCCAAAAATATCATTTGCGTAACTTTTCAAGAGCTACACTTTTCCTTTAACTGGCATCCTCAAATTCTATCTGGATTTTGAAATTTGAATTCAAATTCAAAAAGGGGATAAAACCCTAGAAACAAACATTTAAAATTACTTTTGATTTTTCAATAAAACTTGAAAATATTCAAAACTATGAAATATTTAACTTTCCAAACCAAACCTTTTTCATGTACAAAATTTTCCAAAATTATGCATAATTTTTGAATTATGGTTTTAAAATCAAAAGGGGTAAAATATTGGAAAACTATATTTTTAAATTCATTTGAAATTTCTTTTGGAAACATGAAAAACTTTATATACCAACTTTGTAGCTCTTGTCAAGATCTACAAACTGTCATTTTAAAGTATCTTCAAATTCTTTATAGATTTTGAATTAGGGAAAAGGGGGTAAAACTAGGTTTCAGAATAAAGGGTTTTTGAAATAGAATTTAAACTCAACTTGGTTTCTAACTTAATTGGACGGTTATTAGTGATCACAAACATCATCTAAGGACATTTTTAGGTCATTGACCCAATGGCACCCTTGGTTGACCAAGTTGACTTTTGAAAAACCTTTTATAGCATTTCAAATTTGAATTTAAATTTGAATTGCCAGACTTGCAGGTAAGCTTTGGAATCCAAATTCAACTTCAAATATGGAAATCATTTTTAGGGTTGGACTTAGACTTATACACTATGCTTGACACTAGTGTAAACATAGTTTACACCTCAAGTACATAGAGTATAAACTAAGCATTTGCGATGACATTCGAAAATAGGGTTTTATTATTCCATGTGACAAAACATTCCAGAAACACAATCAACCTATGAAATATAAACTTGTTTTCGTTGATGCACATTAAGGTTGACTTAAACATGAATGCTTTGTAGTGCATATGATGACATGGCAGGTTTTAGTTAATATAACACCAGAGGTGTTACAGCCTTTCCCCCTTAAAGAAATCGCGTCCCGAGATTTAAAGCCTTGAGTGAAGTAATGGAAAAGGAAATGTGTCAGGAGAACACACTTCAACTAAATTTATAAAGGAAAGGAATTGTACAGTTACAATTCGTAGAAGGGATTATTACTTAGATAGAAGCATAAAACTCTGAGAAGTTTTCTAGCAGATAATCTTCTGATTCCCAAGTAGCTTCTTCCTCTGAATGCTGATCCCATTGTATCTTGTACCACTTGATTGTTCTGCTTCTAGTAACACGATCCTTCTGATCCAAAACTCAGATTGGATACTCAGAGTAAGTCAAGTCAGGTTCAAGTTCAATACCTTCAACATCAATGACTTTATCTGGTACACGAAGACACTTTTTGAATTGGGACACATGGAACACATTGTGTATGGCCGACAATTGTTCAGGTAATTGCAGACGATATGCTGATTGTCCACATCTTTCTATAATTGGAAATGGTCCAATGTATTGAGGTGCTAGCTTACCCTTGACTCCAAATCGGGTAACTCCTTTCATGGGTGACACCTTTAGATACACGTGATCTCCCTTATTGAACCATAATGGTCGACGCCTTTGGTCCGGATAACTTTTCTGACGAGCTTGTGCCACCTTTATATTTTGTTGTATCTGCTTAACTTTTGCTTCAGTTTCTTTTACAAGATCAACTCTGAAGAATCTTCTTTCTCCAAGTTCGGACCAACTTAACGGAGTTCTACATCTATGACCATACAATGCTTCAAATGGTGCCATTTTTATACTTTCTTGATAACTATTGTTGTAAGAGAACTCTGCTAATGGCAAACACTCATCCCATTTTTTTGGAAAATTAAGAACACATGCTCTCAACATATCTTCAAGTATTTGATTTACTCTTTCAGTCTAACCTCCTGTTTGTGGATGGTAGGCTGTACTGTGCAAAAGGTCAGTACCTAAAGACTTGTGTAACTATTTCCAAAACTGAGAGACAAACTGTGTGCCTCTATCAGAAACAATGGTCTTTGGTATTCCATGAAGACTTATGAAGCGCTCAAAATACAATCTGGCATATTGCGAAGCTAAATTTGTACTTTGAACTGGAAGGAAATGTGCCGTTTTTGTGAGTCGATCCACTATAACCCAAATTGAATCAAAACCTCTTGTTATCCTGGGTAGACCCACTATAAAATCCATACTGATATCTTCCCATTTCCAAGCTGGAATGGGTAATGGTTGAAGTTCTCCTGCTGACTTCAAATGTACAGCTTTGACTTTCTGACAAGTATCACACTGAGCCACATACTTAGAAATTTCTATCTTCATCTTGGTCCACCAAAATTTCTATTTCAAATCATGATACATCTTATTACTTCCTGGATGAATAGAAAACTTTGAAAGATGTGCTTAATCCAGAATCTTTTGTCTCAACTCAGAATCTTTTGGTATGACCAGACGATTCTTATACCATAAGACATCTGCTTCATCAGTTGTGAAACAAGAAATATTTTCTCTTCTAACTTGCTTTTTAATATGTTTAATGCCTTTATTACTTCTCTGTGCAGCAATAATTTGATCTCTGAGGGTTGTCTCAACAGCAATGTTAGACAAACTTCCTTGTTGCACCATCTCTATACCCAACCTTTCTTATGTCATGACATATAGAGATATCCAAAGGCTTCACTGTTAAACAATGACAATGACTTTTTCGACTAAGTGCATCAGCCACTACATTTGCTTTACCAGGATGGTAATAGATTTCCAAGTCATAATCATTGATTAACTCTAACCATCTTCTTTGCCTCATATTCAACTCATCTTGAGTGAATATGTATTTCAAACTCTTGTGATTACTGTAAATATTACATTTATTACCCCACAGATAATGTCGCCATATTTTCAATGCATGGACAACAGCTGCCAATTCCAAATCATGTGTTGGATAATGCTCCTCATGTCTCTTCAACTGTCTAGAAGCATAAGCAATAACTCTCCCCTCTTGCATCAACACACATCCAATACCAATACCAGAAGCGTCACAATAAACATCAAATGGCTTCTCAATGTTTGGCTGTGCTAGGATAGGGGCAGTAGTCATCAATTTCTTTAATTTCTGAAATGCCTCTTCACAGGCGGGTGACCAATTAAACTTAACATCATTTTTCAAGAACTCAGTTATGGGCTTTGATATTTTTGAGAAATCAGGTATGAAACGACGGTAGTAACCCGCCATTCCCAGAAAACTTTGAACTTGATGCACAGTCTTTGGTGGTTCCCAATCAAGTATATCTTGTACTTTACTAGGATCAACAGCCACACCCTTACCTGATAAAACATGTCCAAGAAATTTCACTTCTTTCAACCAAAACTCACACTTACTAAACTTGGCATACAGTTGATGTTCTCTTAAACGCTGCAGAACAATTCTGAGTTGTTCAGCATGTTCTTCTTCATTTTTGGAATATATCAATATGTCATCAATGAAGACAACCACAAACTTATCAAGTTTTGGCATGAACACTGAGTTCATCAAATACATGAAATAGGCTGGTGCATTGGTAAGTCCAAAAGACATAACCAAATATTCATACAGACCGTACCGAGTGGTAAAAGCAGTCTTTGGAACATCTTCTGGGCGAATATTGATTTGATGATACCCAGACCGAAGATCAATCTTAGAGAACACCTTTGCTTCCGCCAATTGATCAAAAAGCAGATCAATGCGGGGTAGAGGATATTTATTCTTGATTGTTACCTCATTCAAGGGACGATAATCCACACATAATCTCAAACTTTGATCTTTCTTTTTCACAAAGAGAGCAGGGCATCCCCAGGGTGACGAGCTAGGTTGAATAAAACCTTTATCCCATAGCTCTTGCAATTGAGTCTTAAGCTCTGCTAACTCAGGTGGTGCCATCCGGTAAGCTCTTCTGGATATTGGAGCAGCACCAGGCTTCAAATAATTTCTAAACTCCACCTTTCTATCAGGATGTAAACCCGGCAACTCATCGGAAAATACATCAGGAAAATCACAAACCACTGGTACATCCTCAATCTCTTTTACAGAAGTTGCACATACCTTTTGAACATTCCTCTTAAGTGTCGGAAGTTGGATAAGAAGTGAAGTTTTGTAATTGGGTATGTTCAATCTCACAGTTCTATTCAGGATGTCTATCACAGCGCCATGCCATTTCATCCAATTCATACCTAGGATCACATCTATATCCTGATCCTTTAATATTATCATATCAGTGGGAAAAATGTACCCACCCAAACTTACTGGCACATCATGTACCATTTCTTTAGTACACATACGCCCCCCAGGCGATTGTATAAAGAACTGTTCTTTTGTCCCCATTATTGGAATTTCATGTGTCTTAACAAATGTACCATTAATGAATGTATGAGATGCACCCGAATCAAAAAGCAGAATTGCAGGATGATCAGCAACAGGAAACGTACCCATCATGACGGGCTCTCCTTCTGGGATTTCCCCAACTTGAGTGTAGAACACTCTACCAGACTTCTTCTCATTTTTACTATTCGACACCTTCTGATTTCTTGCCTTATGCTGATTCTATGGTTGTGGTTGTGGTACAAAAGTCCTAGGAACATAAGAGTTATACTGCCTCAGATGCGGGCAGTTTCGTGAAAAATGACCCGGCTTCCCACAGTTGTAACATGGGAAGATTGGTGGCTGGAAATTGGGGTTACGAATACCAGGGGCATTCGGCTATCGTGGATATGAAAGATTAGCAGTAGGACGAGCGAATGCCTGTTGCTATGCTTGGTATTGTGGTGGACGATAAGGCGGACGGAAATGATTCTGAGGGTGATAGATTATTTTATGGCGTTTTGGGTTGCCACCAGAAAATCCAGAGGGTACACCTTTCTTCTTTTTAGTTTCCAAATGCTGACGATTCTTATCTTCATAGGATATAGCAATATTTACTGCCTCATGAAAAATGGCATTTGGATTTCCCGTCATCATTCTCTGAATTTTACTATTCAGACATCTGAGGAAACACTCTTTCTTTTTATGGTCAGTACTAACATAGTCTAACGCATATTGAGACAAGTGATTGAATTTGCCAAAATATTGCATTACTGACATATCACCTTGCCTCAAGGAAAGAAATTCTTCAAGTTTTATAGTCATTATTCCCTCAGGAATAAAATATGCTCGAAAGGCTTCTCGAAACTCAGTCCAAGTAATGCGATGGCCTTCGGGCTGAGCAGCCACGAAATTTACCCACCAAGCCCCTGCAGTACCTCTCAACTGCTGAGCTGCAAACCTAGGGCTTTTGATACTCTGTGCATTCGATCAGTCCAAACTTTTTCTCCATAGTGCGGAGCCAATCATCAGCCTCCATGGGTTCATCTACTCTGGTGAAAACCGGAGGACGGGTGTCTGTGAAATCCACATATGTGGTTTCATCTCTATGGTTCCGCCCATGATTTCCCTGTTGGGCATTCTGATTCTGATTTTGAGCCATCATTGTGGTTGCAGTGACTAATGCTGCAACTGCCTCGGCTAGAGTGGGTGGAACTGGTGGAGGATTTGGGATATCACCTCCATCCTAAGATGAACTAGTAGCATCATAGGAACGGGTGTGAGCAGGCATCTGTTGATACACAAACTACACTTTATTCACAAAACCTTATTGGATTTCATAAGGAGATATTACAATAGTGCAACACACTTATGATACACTATTTTTATTACAACAGTCTGCACTCCGGCAAGACTTCCCACACCTACTAGGCTTTAGAAAGTAGGAAAGGATATATTACACGCCTTACTTTCCAATCTCCTTATTCATCTTCCTCAGGATCCTCTTCTTCTTTAGGATCTTCCGCCTCTTCAGGCTCTTCCTCTACTATTTCTGGATCTTCTTCTTCCATAACATCTTCTTCATCTTCATTCTCTATATCCATTTGGTTTTCTTCTTCTTCATCGATGACATCCTCATCGACAGATTCTAGTTCTTCAGGGTCTTCCTCTTCCTCATCCTGACCCATTACAAGACCAAGGTCATCCTGGACTGCCTGTCTTTGATATTCAGGATCCAATAAGTTATTTAACCTCACACATTCGTCATCAGCTTCCTCCACATATTCCTCCAAATCTTCCACATAATCCTCAAGTTCTTGGATACGAATATTTTCTACATCTTCTCGTGCCCAAGCATCATTTCTTTGGTGCTTCATATGCTCCCGGGATTGCCTCAACTGAGTAATTTCGGCGGCCTCTTCAATCCTGTCGACTTCAGCCCTCTTCAACTCGAACCTAAGCCTTGCTATTTCAGCTTGGGGATCCGGATGCGGATTGCTACTGCTTTCACCGATCTCATATCTGGGAGCTAACTGATGTCGAGGTACCCCTTTCAGTGCAGTGCTCTTACGAGGTGTTTGCTTGGTAATGGCCATCTTGAAGAAAGGTAGGTCATAAAAGATAAGGATAGATAGGGAGAAGTCTAAAGGTTAGCATGAAAAAGGATTGATACTACTTAACCCAAACCACCTTAAAGGGGAAACTAATTAAACAAATTAATTAAGAATGATGCATGAACGAACTTATGATCTACACGTAAAAGAGTTGTAAAGCAACTCTTACATATAAATAACTTTTATGACATAGGGCAATATAATATGCTATTCCTCCACCACACTTTGTAAAATCAGAATAAGGGTCGATAGAAAGAATCGTAGATAAGAAATAAGCAATTGGACCCAAAATAGTCAAGTTAAAATTATTTGACTCAAAACTTTTGAAGTTTTCACAAAAGAATACTACAACAACTCTTCTTAACAACGAACCTACTCCGATACCAGCTGTGGCTGAACCTCCTAAATCATATGGCCCACACGCATGATTATTGTCTAAACAAACTCCAAATAACCATGACTGTGTTCCATACGACTTAAAAAGTCTGTCAGGTAAATCTTGAATCATCCACGATTCTCCGAGTAGGATCAATCGTTGTAGAGAGACATTGCAGTATTACAACAGTTTGACATAAATAATATACCACGGAGTAAAACTACGGAAGACTTACAATAACATAAGTTTACAAACCTCTGAGTTTCAAATATTTATAATAATAAGTTTAGATTGTACAAACCGTAATAGTAGTGGAGTAGCAGTAGATAACCTTATTACAATACCAAATGAAAAGCTCTGCCCAAGAGCTAAACACTTTACTCGTCGTCGCTTTCCTCGACGACTGTCATGCAGCAAGATGCAAAGCCCTCCTGCCCATGAGGCTCACCTGCAACAACGGCTCAACAAACCCTGAGTACAAAAGTACTCAACAAGACTGACCCGACAAAAAAGAGGGGTGGAGACTCAAGAAATGCAGGCTAGAGGGACAAGGTGAGGTCTGTAGGAGATAAGAAATTTTGCGGAAAGGCTTAACAGAAAGAAAAGTTTGCTTGGACTAGCTCCAATTATCAACCAACTTCATTAGTGAACCTTAATCTTTGTTCAAGTTGTTACTACGATGATGAACACCGATCGAGTCTTCTTCTCCGAGAAGCAATGGCGATTCGAATCCATTTTCATACCCAGCTGGGACTTAGGTCACTAGAATACCGAAGACTTTAACTCTGATGCACCCGAGATGAACCGATATACCGGGATAACAACCGCAGCCATATATCACCACATGGCACACGTGAGCTCTGCGGCCCAATGTACCGAGATACGTGGGAACTTAAACCCCACAGTAAAACACACTATGACACATATGGGATCTCTGGCCCCACATAGGTCACTCCATGATATACACGGCTCCAACCATCCGTATATCACTTCATGCATGTGGATTTCTAAATTCTCGATATCACCAGTTCACCAACGGACGGGACCTAGGGCATCAACAGACGAAAACACTACAGAGGGACTCCATTCCCAGTGCAAGTTAGCCATCCGGACTCGATTTATTACTATTATCAAGATTCCAACAAGAAAACCAATCTCATCTTTTTCATTCTTTTGCCTTTGAACAATTACTTAAATAAGCAAGGCTAAGCATTACTACTTATCTTCCAAAGCAGGTAACAAGGAATAAGGAAATAAGACAGGTAATGCAATTGGTGGGTTTTCACTCAACTCCTATTACTTAATGCAACATATCATAGCTGAAGCGGTAAAACTTTTATAAATAGAATAGGGTTTGAATGCATCCGGGGCTTGCCTTGGTGTTCGGGGTAGACGGTCTCAAACTTTGGATCAACTCCCGATTCTTGAATCTGCTCTTCCTTCGGATCTGGGTGACAACGTTAACTCTCCGTTAACGGAAGCTATTCGATAATTAATATGCTTTAACATGATGGAATAGTAAACATGATGCTCGATGGATGCATGATCAGATTAAGGGATCGAGTACAACTTTTCTTCACGATAAAGTTGCAAGCTAACAAAACTTCGCTTATAAAACTCATTAGGGTTAACTACGTCATTTAAGAAATTAATTAAACACATAAAATAACGTTAATTAAGCCCTAATGACATGATTAAGGTAAGCGTAAATAATTAATTAAAGTGCCAAAGGTCATTAGGGTTAATGACCTAAGGTCATCAATCAATCCCAAAGTCAAACAAATCCTATAATGATTAAACTTAATTAAATAGATTTATTAATTATTTAAAAACATTAATAAAGGCATAAAAATTAAAGTTATCAAATTAAGCCCAAATTTTTATTTTAGAAAGCTCTTAGCTTAATTAGACGGCAAAACAAATTTCAGAATTAAAAGCCAATTATTTTATTTATTAAAAATCATTGAAGGTCCATTTTTCAATTAAAAGGACTAATTTTAACATATGCAAAGTTTACTCAAATTTGGCATTTCATATTTTTCCTAGGTAGATGACATTATAAAGAACACTCACAAAAAGTTTTAGAATTTTTACAGCTATATATGAATTACTATGATTTTTCAAATAAAATAGCATTTAAATCATTTTCTAAAAATAGAAAAAGAAAATCGACACAGTACTCCCGCGCTGACCGACGGTTCGCCGGCGGTTGACCGGCGATTACTCACCGACGGCGAGGTCTCCGGCGACCGGACTTGCACCATTGGACTCAGCTTGGCACGGGGAGTCGATCAAGGTAGCTAACGGCGCGACGGAGCGACGGCGGCACCCACGCCGGCGGCCATGGCGGCGCAGCGGCGGAGCTCACCAGAGCGGTTTCCGGCGACGGCGAGGATACGGGCGTACGCAGGGCACTCAGGCGAATGTATTTGGCAACTAAATGACACCGTCCCCTGGTCCCTAGCCAAAGCGGCAACGCGCGCGGCGGAGCGGCATGGCCATGCCGGCGGCGAGCCACGGTGACCGGCGGCTACGACATGGTAAAGACGAAATTGATGGCACAGATAAATGCAAGAGCTCACCATGCGCTGGTGCGCACGTTAATGGAGGCTCGGAGCGGCTGGGTTGAGCTGCGGACGTCGGTGGTGATGGCGGCGGTGGTGCTCCGATGGCAAGGTCGGTGTCACCGGCGTTCCTGTGCACCATCCAACCAGCCAAGAAGCGCATGAGAGGCAGAACAGCATAGAGAACACGATTGCGGGGTTAAAGGTAATATATATTCACCCTGTGCGGCGGTTGACGGCGAAAGAGTTCGCGGCGGCGCGGTGACCGGCCACGAAGAAGATGACGGCATGCGGGTAGCTCGGGCGAGGAGAGCAAGCACGAACTGGCTCAAAATGACCGTGAGGATGTGGCGGAGCTATTGGCAAGAGCAATCAGATAGCGGCCAAGCGTCGGCGGCGAATTTGAGCGGCGGAGCGAGGTCATCGGCGGTGGTGGCAGGAGGAAGAAGAAGGAAATACGGCGGCGTCCGACCGGTATTTATAGGCCATCGGCGACGCAGGAATGGACGACACGACGACGGTGAAGGTTCAAGCGTCTGGAGCGAGCTGGTGACCGAGATATTCGCAGCGGTGGACGGCGGCGCGCGTTGAGAAGCCGGCGATGGCGGCCGACGATAGGTTTCGGTACTGTTCGCAGAAATTACAGAAATGCCATTCCTTTCAAAATACAAATTATTCCAAAATTCATATAAGAACTTGAAAATCTCCAAAAATATCATTTGCATAACTTTTCAAGAGCTACACTTTCCCTTTAACTGGCATCCTCAAATTCTGTCTGGATTTTGAAATTTGAATTCAAATTCAAAAAGGGGATAAAACCCTAGAAACAAACATTTAAAATTACTTTTGATTTTTCAATAAAACTTGAAAATCTTTAAAACTATGAAATATTTAACTTTCCAAACCAAACCTTTTTCATATACAAAATTTTCCAAAATTATGCATAATTTTTGAATTATGGTTTTAAAATCAAAAGGGGTCAAATATTGGAAAACTGTATTTTTAAATTCATTTGAAATTTCTTTTGGAAACATGAAAAACTTTATATACCAACTTTGTAGATCTTGTCATGATCTACAAACTGTCTTTTTAAAGTATCTTCAAATTCTTTATAGATTTTTAATTAGGGAAAGGGGGTAAAACTAGGTTTCAGAATAAAGGGTTTTTGAAATAGAATTTAAACTCAACTTGGTTTCTAACTTAATTGGTTGGTTATTAGTGATCACAAACATCATCCAAGGACATTTTTAGGTCATTGACCCAATGACACCCTTGGTTTACCAAGTTGACTTTTGAAAAACCTTTTATAGCATTTCTAATTTGAATTTAAATTTGAATTGCCAGACTTGGAGGTAAGCTTTGGAATCCAAATTCAACTTCAAATATGGAAATCATTTTTAGGGTTGGACTTAGACTTATACACTATGCTTGACACTAGTGTAAACATAGTTTACACCTCAAGTACATAGAGTATAAACTAAGCATTTGCGATGACATTCGAAAATAGGGTTTTATTATTCCATGTGACAAAACATTCCAGAAACACAATCAACCTATGAAATATAAACTTGTTTTAGTTGATGCACATTAAGGTTGACTTAAACATGAATGCTTTACAGTGCATATGATGACATGGCAGGTTTTAGTTAATATAACACCAGAGGTGTTACACGGATGGAGCAGCTGCGACGGGTGCGCGGGTGTAGTTGCAGCAGAGCGTTCGAGAAGGTGGAGCCAGACTTTGGGCTGCTCGGTCTAGACGGCCCAGACCAGAAGATGAAGGCTGGTCCATCATCATCCTGATCAGTGGGCCAGACAACAAAGACGAAGCCCGTGGTCTACTACCGCCCAGGTAGGTGTGGACGCGGCTTGGTGGGCCATCCTGGTCCTGAGTGCGCGTGTGGGCCGGGTTACTTTTGTTCCCCCCATGTGCATGATTACGTATCCAACCCCGGTTGTTGCGCACTATCTGGTCATCTGGGGATTTAATCTCAGATATGCTTTAAATTATATATTCCCTTCCGCATTTATTCTAGATTTTTTCCTAAAATCTAGGGACTGATTTTGACAGTTTCTTCACCTAGTGTTGCTTGCGAACCATGGGTTCTCGGTGTCCTTGACCCGATCGATCCTATGACCTGTTCTGAGCACACCTGGGGACTGCGCAACAATTTCTCACCCAGTATTGATTGCGAACCACGGGCTCTCGATGTCCTTGGCCCGATCAAGCCCGCAGCTTGTTCTGACCACACCTGGGGACTACAAGACAGGAGGAACACGTTGAGTCCTTTGATACTGGTCTCGGTTAAGTTAGTATGGTTTTTGACTTTTTCCTAAAAAGCTTAATACAACATATCCTATCTTCTATCAAGCTTGGGGACTATGTGGGCCCACGTCACCTTGCGATGACTTGGGCTTATTCTGTCCTTAGGTTCTAGAAAGGGTATTTAGCATTTACTACACTTGGCTGGTATTTTTTTGTTGATTTTTCTTGAAAAAGCTCAATACAACATTTTCTATCTTCTATCGAGCTTGGGGACTATGTGGGCCCACAACACCTCGTGGTGACTTAGGCTTATACTTTATCTCTGGTTCGATGCTCTTACCTCTATGGACTGTACATGTTAGCATACCAGTGATACTTTTTATCATGTGTTAACATGGGCCCACGTCTCAGGATGTGAAAAGAATTTTTCTTTTTCTTGGAACACCATGCATCTTTCAACAGATCACCTTCCTTGACGGAAGCTATGGTCAGGAGTAGACTTACAAACTACTCAGGATGAAGCTTCACTGGTCGGCACTACATGGTCAGCATCCATGCTGGTCAGCACTACGCGATCAGCATCACTCGCTGGTTAGTTCTACGTGGTTAGCATCCATGCTGGTCAGCACTACGTGGTCGGCATCTTCGGTGGTCAGCACTACATGGTCTACATCTACACTGCACAACATAGGTCAAGATGGCAATTCCCTCAAGATACATGGTGCTCGGGCACTAGCTGTGGGGGTATAGAGCCCGTATACCCTCCAGCTAGACTTTGGGTTGTTCGGTCCAGACAGCCCAGACCAGAAGATGAAGGCGGGTCCATTATCATCCTGATCAGTGGGCTGGATGACAAAAATGAAGCCCGTGGTCTGCTACCACCTAGGTCGGTGGGCCGCACGGGTGCTGAAGGCTTCTTGGCATGCAAGGAGTCTTAGTCGGTTAGATCTGTTTGTGTACTCGAAGGATACGGCGCAATGTAACCGACCATAGGGAAACCCTAGATATGTAACCTTCGAATCTCGCCCTTTCTTTTGATCTCATCTGATCAGAATCCTTATACTCAGGTACTCATCAATACAGCAGCAGAGACGCAGGACTTAGGGTATTACGCTTCTGAGCGGCCTGAACCTAGATAAACCCTTATTGTCCTGGTTGTTTGTCTTGTGTCTCACATCTAGATCATAGATCTTAGCGCGCCCTCACCACAACCTACTACCTTGGGGTATCCTGTGGTAGACTTCCAAGGAGGTTTCATCGACAGTGGGCAAAGTGGGGAGTTGGAAATCAATGAATGCGGAACCATTCACCCAGCGGCAGCTGGATATTTATACTCTCTAGATGACGTTGCTTTGACTTCTAGGGTTGGACCCACTAACTCAGTGTGGACGTGGCTTTTCCACCCTAAATGGGTCGTTTCGGTCCCCACTCGGGGATGTGGGCCGCGGATTTATTTATTTGTGCTCGTGCGGTTCCCACGTGCTCTTGACCCATGACTAGCGCTAGTCCATTAATTATAGGATTTATCCCTGGATTGTGGTTTTAATTATACTTCTTTCTGAATTTGTTATAGATTTTCTCTACTTAAATCTAGGGACTAATTTTTTGGTCAGATATTTTATTTTTCTTACAACATCTCGGTGTCTACAGACAAGAGTTTCTCGGTGTCCCTTGACTCGATTGAGCCCGTGCTCCATCCTGGACTTACCTGGGGATTGCGCATTTGACTTGCCACCTAGAGGTGTCTACAGACCAATGTTTCTCGGCATCTCTCGAACCGATCGAGCCTGTGCTCCATCCAGGACTTACCTGGGGACTGCGCATTCAACTCGCCACCTAGAGGTGTCTACGAACAAATGGTTCTCAGTGTCTCTCAACCCGATCAAACTTGTGCTTTGTCCAGGACTTACCTGGGGACTGTGCATTGACTTGTCACATGGCATTGACTATAGTTTGGTTGGTGTTGCTTTGAGTTTTTTCTTAAAAGCTCAATTCAACATCTTCTGTCTTCTATCGAGCTTGGGGACTACGTGGGCCCACATCGCCTTGTGTTGACTCGGGCCTATCTTCAGTTCTTAGTTTAGTACCCTTACATCAACAGACGGTTCATGTTAGCATCCCAGTGATACTTCGTGTCACTTGTTAACGTGGGCCCATGTCCCAGTGACGTGAAAAGCTTTTTTCTTTTCCTTGGAGCACCACTCATCTTTCGACAGACCACCTTCCTTGACAAAAGCTATGGTCAGGAGCAGACTTACGGACTGCTCGGGACAAAATTAGTCAGCACTACGTGGTCAACATCTTTGCTGATCGGTACTACATGGTCAGCATCTTCACTGATCGGCACTATGTGGTCAGCATCTTCACTAGTCGACACTATGTGGTCTCCATCTTCACTGCTCGGCACAAGACAAGACGGCGGCACCCTCAAGATACATGGTGCTCAGGGACTAGTTGTGGGGGTATAAATCCCTATACCCTCATGACAGGGCCTTGGGCCACATGAACCAAATGGCCTAGACCACAAGACGAAGCCCGTGGTCCATCACCGCCCTGGTCAGTTAGCCACGTGGATCCTGAAGGCTGCTTGGCATGCAAGGAAGCCTAGTCGGTTAGGATCTGTTCATGCTCTCTAAGATACGGAGCAATGTAATTGACCGTAGGAAACCCTAGATCTATAACCTTGCCCCCCGAATATATAAGGTAGGCAAGGACCCCCCTTAGAACACATTCATTCAATCATTTGTCCTCTGGTACTCATCAATACAGCAGAGGTCATGTTAAGAGGGAATATACAATTCTAACCTACCTTAAATAATGGAGCTTTAGAAAATTTTGTATTCTTGGAGATGATGAATAGTTGCTCTGCCATAAATCCTTTGAAGTACTTTATATTTAACCTTGCACCCACCTGAGTTTTGCTCTCAACCTGAGATTTGTGGGAAGCAAATGCTTGACCTAAGTCTAGGTGATTAGAGAGTGTGATATAGAATGGTTTGCTATTGTTCTCCATGTTTTAAGTGATACTAGACTTCTGGGTATTTATTTTGAAAACTTAAAATTACCACATGATGAGATCTTGTATGATGAGAGTTTGAATTCCTACCACAGCCATATAAACATGCTTGATTAGAATAGGAAAGATTTCCTTACTGATTTGGATACTTGTATGCATTGAGTTGCGTCTGACCATGTTGACCCTTAGGAACTTGTCATATGGTTAAAATCAAAATTCACATGCACTTTGCACCCCTTGCTACTTCTACCCTAGGAGTACGCACCACCATATACACACTGTCAGATCCACCTCAAAAAAATTTTGTTCTACTCCTACACTGAGAGTGAACATCCTAAAAATATCATATCCATAGGTTTTTCCTTGTTTTCTAGCCATGCTCCACATTTTCTCCAAGGTTATCCACATCATTAGTTTCACAAGTTATTCAAGGTTGTCTCTAGTTTGAAAAAAGAGAAAGGAAAGGAAGAAAGTTTTGCAAGAATTAAAGCTTCAGTTGTTTATCAAAGTTCCAATTGTTCAAGATCTTTAGAAATCTTTGAGGTTTGACAAGTTATCTTTTGCAAGGGGCAATGTTTTCACCCTTCCTACCCCCCACAAATATTCTTTACCACATTGATCATACCTTTGAAACCACACATGCACTTCTTGATTTGATTGTATGCCAAGGATCTTTAGATTTTATCCTCTGGATCCATGTGTTAGACTGGGCAACATATGTATTACAAGTAAGCTGTCTCTTGTCCCACCTATGAACTCTAGATACTTTTCCTAGTTTAGGGTGAGAAAGAGACAAGGCATGACGCTACTCTTCCTAAGTCCAAACATACTACATATACTAGAGGAGAGAAGGCAAACCACCATCATCGCCTTGGTGAGAATCCACAAATACCACAAATGAGAGACCTGAAAGCATCATACTAGGATCTCTAAGTTTTATTTCAAAAATTTTATAAAACCCAGGATAAAGGTTGATCAAAGAGTATGGGGAATGGTACTTGACTTGATTGTTCCACTCTTCAATAAAGCTACAAGCTCCATGGTCAATGGTAATATGGGTAAGTTTGAAGATTGGAGTAGTTGAGTCTAATCCAAGGGAGAGTTCTTGTTTAAGCATATGAGTATTTTTAAGGCATGAAAGCATTGTAGCAACTCCTAATCCAACATCACACATAGCTTTTACTAAGGGACTAGCAAAACATAAGCTTCAGGGAACTTGTTGATGTTAATTAACTCTAATTTTTAGCCGTCAACTGATCCCGGGTAAGACCTTAATTGAAGAATAAAGTAAGATAGTAGGGATTTGTTCTAATGAGTTCCACGAGTTATGTTACTCTCACTTGTTTTCCAGTATATTTAATATTTCATCATAAAAGTAACTCAAATGAAGAAGATGAGCACACCATTACGAAGAGCTCATCGAGATGATCAAAACAGACATATCACTTGCCATATTTGGAGCACTAGAGAGAAAGTTCTCGAAAGACTCTAGAAGGCCCTAGAAATCAACATCATCGCAAGGCTAGGGACTAAACTAACAGAATTTCATAGCTCGATCAAATAATATTTTCCAGGATCTTATCCAGAAACTAGGAAAGGAAAGAATCCCTCACAACATGACTCATTACACAACCAGATCAGAAAGAGGCACTAGAAGGACGTGGAAGACACCAGAAGACAAGAGATCAAAGCGGGAGCCTGGTGCCTGCTAGGTGGGGCCAGCCGACCTCACATGATAGGCCGACCGACCTGGCTCCACTGCCAAGTGGGCCCCTTTTTGTGTGGCGGCCTCCAACCGACCTCTATGACGCATCTTGACCCTTGTTCCATATCGGTTTGATCCAAGGGCCACAGTTCATCCCACCAGACTATATAAGCACAGGCAGACCCCCTGGAGCATCTCTCATCTCATATCATCTCATTCAGTTCAGGGTAGTCCCTCGAAAGGATAACCTATAGCTCCAACATCTAGGGTATAGCTAGAATAATAAGAACAGGAATTAGAGGAGGCAAGCAACGATTGGATTTCGGATCTAGTCATGAGGCTTGGTAATCCCTTATACTTCTCTCTTGTATTCAACAGTATTAATATATTTGTGTTTCTAGTTCATCATGTTTATCTTCTAGTTCATTTACTTGTTCTTCGTGTTCATCTAGTTCATTGTCTAATTGTCTAGTTCATCTAATTCATTGTGTTCTTGTTCCAGTTCATGATAATCCTCTAGTTCTTGTTCTAGTTCTTGTTCGTGTTCGTGTTCGTGTAGTAGTTGAATACCTATCATGACTTGGTATAATAATAGATTCATAATTATAATGTTCATTGCCTATGTTGGTTATATGTCTAGTTTAGTTGGAGTAGTTTTGTGTCTATGCTCTTGTTTCTGTAGCACTCATCCTGATGTACAAGTAGTGGGTGGTAGAAATAATGTAGGCATGGTGCCTAGATTAGGTCTATCTGCGAATGCACCTTATGTTCTGGGCCATGTGGTAGATCCCAAAGGTGACTATTATAGCTTCGTTGAGTCCTCTATACTCCACTCCCCGAATGTAGGACCTTGTAAGGCTTCAAGTTGTGGGGTGATGTCTTGCTCTGTTCTTGACCCACCTTCGCAATGTCTCTTGAGTATGGATATGAGGTTACCTTGACCATGATAGCTAGAGGTAATTGCACTAATTGATGTAGCTCATTGACCTATAGTTATAATCAACCCTAGGAGTTAGTCTTTATTTCCTAGTTCTTTCTAGAGTCACGCCCAAGAAGGAAAATGCTTGGTGGAACCTCCTTTGGACTTTGTTGAATTATTATTATCCTTTATTATTATAATATGTTTGATCCCTATTTTGAGTAGATCTAGTAGACCTCTTATCACAAGTGTAAGTTATAGCTTCATTCTCCATACCTCGATTCTGCCTTCCTTGTGGTGAATTATAAATAACGATACCTAGAACTTTCCTGGGTAAAATGCTACAATGGGAGTATTTATTTGTGTGCTTACGAATAATTTTTTTATTTCATTTTATGTAAAGTGCTTAGATAATAAATACAACCAACAGTTGTGGTGCCGTGTTGGGGATGACAACCTAACTTAAGCGACGCTAAGAATTGCCAACACACGGTCACTACCATGACTGGTCCACCCAGTATGTGCAAGTGATGCTATAACAATCAACTGGACAACACTTACCAGCGAGTTGAGCAATCTGCTCCTTGTCCTCCTTGGCCTGCTCTTTGGCTGCCTCGTTCAGGTCCAGTAGACGAGACACCTCCCAGGGACATGAAAAGATTTTTTTCTTTTTTTGGAGCACCACGCTTCTTTTGATAGACCACCTCCTTGAAGGAAGCAGTGGTTAGGAGCAGACGTACGAACTACTCGGGATGAAGTTTGACTGGTCGGCGCAACGAGGTCTACATCTTCACCACTCAGCACAGGACAAGACAGCAACTCCCTGAACATGCATGGTGCTCAGGGACTAGCTGCGAGGGTATAAACCACTATACCCTCACAGCTAGGCCTCGGGCCGCACAGACCAGACGGCCCAGACCACAAAACAAAGCTCGTGGTCTGCCACCGCCCTGGTCGGCGGGTCATGTGGAACCTGAAGGCTGCTTGGCATGCAAGGAAGCCTGGTCAGTTAGGATCTTCATCGTACCCTCTGTAAGGTCCTAATGGCTAGAGGGGGTGAATAGCTTATAAAAATGTCTTGCAAAGCACTAAAACAACCTGTTAGTATTTAAGATGGAGAAGCTTTTTCTATCACTAGCTCAACTAAGCTATGCAAGCCACCTACACAATTCTAGCAATAGACTATTATCTCTAATAACACCAACAAGACTAGGCTGCTAACTTACTCATAGTGATCAAAATAACTATAACTAATTACCACAAGATATATATAAATGTAAGTGCAAGAGAGTGATAGGATTGTTGTACCGCCGATGTAGAGGTGATGAACCAATCAATAACAATCACAATCACAAAGATGAATCCTTAGAAATCAAGATGACACAATGATTTTTTATTGAGGTTCACTTGCTTCCCGGCAAGCTACTCCTCGTTGTGGCAATACACCCACTATGACATCACCTAGCCAAACCCATGGCCTCAGGTGCAGCACTATCAACATAAGAGTTGCAATTTGGCCCTCCACCAGGGAAGGACAACAACCCCTCACAAATTTACCTTGATTGGGGTAGACACAATCACCAAATCCCCTCACCAATCAATACAACTCCAACCGTCTAGGTGACAGGAATCACCAAGAGTAATAAGAATACCACAATTGCAATCACCACCTAGTGCCACAAATATGAATCACAAATGCATATGAACACTAGGATTCCCAATCTCCTCTCATGAAAAAGCACCAACCATGGGACTGGAGAGGAGAGGGAGGGGATCCTCTTGGAGCTCTCAAATCGATCTCTAGAGCAAGCTCTCTCAATTGATTGAAGCACAAATCACCAAAATGAGAGAGGGATGGATGAGAGCTTTCACTTTACTCTTCTAGGGTTTGAGCAAGAATGAATGAGCAAGAGAGTGAGATAGACTACCAGGAAAGGCAAGGTGCTGCCTTATCTTGCCAACCCCCAACAGCAACTGGCAGCAGGCCCACGGCACCCTCTCCTCAGCTCCGCTCCAACGGTCAGGGGCGCAGGTTGGCCTCCCCACGTGCTCTCTGCTGCTCAATCACCAACGGCAGGAAAACAGGTGTGGCTCTCAGTTCTGTCTGTCTGGTCAAAGCACGGGAGGGCACGGCCAGCTATCCAGGCATCCAGCAAATGAGCAAGCAAGCTAGCAGGCCAATCAGCGCAGTCGCGGGCCAACCAATGAAGCAGCGGTGCCATCTGGCCCAGCGCAGCAACCAAGCAGCGGCCCAGCACGCAAGACCAGCAACGGCCCACGGTAGTAGTAGAGTAGCCAGGTGGTGGCCCAGCCAACATAGAGTGCAATAGCAGCACGAGCGGGACAGTTGCATGGCTGAGCTACTGCAGGCGCAGCACCCAGCAACGCGAGGCTAGCAGCAGCACGGCCCATATGCACCCAATGACGGGCCGGCCCAGCATGGCTGCTGGCAGCAACGGGGCCAACAGGCTCCCCAGTAGGCCATAGAAGCCTAGCAGCAATCCATCCAGTGCACTAACATTTTCCAGAGCATTAGAACAGTAGAGAAACCTCCATTTCTTCCATGATACACATCAAATTCTCATTCCAAATAATGTACCATCTTATCCAAAAGTTACCAAATCATTTTAAAACTTGCGATAGCTTTTCTCCAAGATTTTTCTAGGGAATTCTCAACCATTTCATCATGCCACTGACCCCAATGCATATTCAAATTGAAAAACAATTTTGTGGCACTAGTTGAGTAAAGCAATCATAATATTCCCCTCTTAATAGTATGGTTACCGAACCTAAATCACTCACACCCTCTATGGTGTCTTGAGTGTCAAACAAAACCCAATTTATACCCATTCCTTCGTATCCATGGCTTTGTCTTCTCTTTCTCACTTTCCAAAAGTGAAGCAATGGGTTATCACAATGTGTTTACTGTGGGGTACCTGAACAACGGGGTACCCTAAACCCTCGATCAAGTGAGTCAATCCTGATATCATTGAAAAAATCTATCACCATGATCTTCAGTTACAATTCTTGGCAAGCCTAGACACAAATATGTAAGTACGAGGCCCAGGTACCAAATCGTACCAGGTCAGCCCATGAACGGGTCTCAACAGCCCAGACCAATGCTCGCTCGATGGGGCCCCTCAAGTACGGGAGTCTACCTGAGCGGACAACCCCCCGCTCGAGCGAAGGGATCCACGCGGGTGGACAACCCCCCGTCGAGTACCGCACACCTCGACCACCAGCTCCCTGTATGGCGCCCAAAGCAGTAATTAAATCTTACCTACTCCTACCAACCCCCATGGCTACAATGACTATAATGATGGGCGAGTGAAAAGGTCTAGTCTACCTTTTACCGTCCATCCCCAGGGAAGCGTCATCTCGTACAGACCACTATTCCTCCGTATTAAACACTGTTCCCCGTCAGGCGCCCCCTCGAGACACAAATGTCAACATCTGTACTAGGAATCCTGGGGCTCGTTCTTATCTGCACGGCCTCGAAGCCCCTGGGTACCCCTCGACTCGAGCTCTCAGTAGCCCAGGTTAGCGATCCAACCACTCCCGTACGGCATCTCCTGCAAGCCGTACGCCCTTAAAAAGAGGTCATGTCTTTCACCTTGCTGCTGAGGCATGCCAGAGTCATCATCAGGACTAGTCAATCACTGACTTCACCATGACATCTCAGAAGGGCGAATCTCATCATCACGTACGCTGCTACAGGGCTCGACCTCGCTTCATCACACACCCCTACAATGTGCATGACATGATGGGTCCTCGACGTCATCGCCTACGATTTCCCTCACAGCACCATTAGGGTTTTCTGTACACCCATGCCCCTCCTTGGACTATAAAAGGGGGTGCAGGGCTAGCTGAGAGGGGGGAACTCATTCAAACTCACTGAGCCTCTCCACGCACATTGCAAGGCATAGGGCTAGCTCTTCTAGACTTAGGCCTCGTTCTTCACCCCATTTCGTATGCGCTCGCTTGTATCTCCCCTGTACAAGCACTTCGGTGCAAGATAATACAAGACATCCTCCCCCACTGGACGTAGGGCCTTCTCTTGCCCGAACTAGGATAAATCGTGTGTTCTTCTTGCATCACCATCCGGATTAGGGAGCACACAGCACGTAGTTACTTGTTGGTGTTAGGCCCCCGGGGTTGTGACACCGACATTCACCATCTCCACTTTCATGAACTTGTGGCCTTCTCCACCTAGCCACCATGTTCCATCATTTAATGTTGTTAACATATCTCAATTTAACTTTAGAGACAAAGGTTAGCAACTAGGTTTCATCAATTACCCAAACCCAAACATGGAGCTTTCAATCTCTCCCTTTTTTGTAATTGATGAAAACCTTTACAAAGATATGAAATTAAATTCAATTTGAACTTGAATTGCTTGTCCAAAGCATTTTGGTCATGAAATAAGATTGGACAAACATCTCAACTTCAATTTTGGTAGAATTAGCTCCCCCTACATATGTGCCAAGAGTTTGGATTTGGAAGGCTTTGCACATATGCATAGATAAAAAATTTGTGGGAGAGTAATTTTACCAAAATGATACTAAGGTGCAAAGAATGGACCTTTGAAGCGTGATACCAATCAAAGTTGCGATTTACACCATCCTTAGCAACATGGATAACTAGACATACATCAAAAACTCAAGTACCCCGTGAGATCAACATAATAAGAAAAGAGAGCACTTGATTCACTTGAAAGCATAAAAGTCTAGTTCTATCACTATGCATGCTAGAATTTCAATTCACCATTCAAGTTCTATCACTAACATACACCATCCAAACATAAATATTGAATTTAAAATTACAATGCAACATCTCATTATGTTAATGCACATGCAAATGCAACAAATAGTCTATGAGCTTGCTCCCCCTATTTGTGTGCTCAAATTTTAATTGATCCCCTTCCATTGCAGTATCCTATCTTTGTGAGTTATTTCTCCCCCTTTGTCAACAATCACCAAAAAGGTGCCAATTTTAGTGAGAATTAAGTCAATCAATATAGGATGAGGATCATTGTCGATGTTAGGAACCCGGGGGTGTCCTAAGCCAACGAGTAAACGTATGTGTGCGTAACCCATTCGGATGGTGATGCAAGAAGAACACAGCGATTTATCCTGGTTTGGGCAAAGAAGGCCCTACGTCCAGCGGGGGGAGAAGATTTGTATTATCTTGCACCTAAGTGCTTGTACAGGGGTGAATACAAGCAAAGGAAAGAATTCGGGGGGTCGAGTATAGAGCGAAAGAGTTATTCAGAGTCTAGGAGTCTGCCTAGGCGTGTGTTCGGTTGGATCATTGTCTGGAGTCGGTTCTTCGTCTAATTGGGCCTCTTCCTTTTGTTGTGTATCCTAGCGTCCCCTTTTATAGGCCAAGGGGAGGCACAGGGGTACAAGTGTCCTGGTTCGATGATGCAGTGGTGACATCGTGGGTCATGGTGGTCAACTCGAGGCCACTGTAGAGACGTGCGCTGAGCATGGCTTGTTCTGTAGCAGCATGGCTCAGAGTTGACAGTCATCCTTCGGAGGCGTGGTCGCTGACTGGCGAAAGACGCGATTCCCTGTAGAGGACGTGCGAGTCTCTGTTGGTGTCGCATCGGGAGTTGTTGGCGTAGCTTTCGAGGTCGATGTGGGTTGACCGGAGGGCGTCGACACATACTCGAGGCCCAATCGAGGGGTAGCCTCGAGCGTAGTGGTTGAACACCGGAGGGCGTCGACACATACTCGAGGCCCAATCGAGGGGTAGCCTCGAGCGTAGTGGTTGAACGAATAAGATTGAACTTAGGGAATCCGATGTCGGTTGTTTATCGTGTAGCACGTCGAGGGGGCCTCGAGTGGCCTAACAGTGTTGAGTACGGCGTAACAGTGCCGTGCAGACCAATGCACATCCCCAGTATGGGCGGTAAAGTGGGATTCAACCGCTGTACGGACCACTGTGCGGCTACTGTAGCCATACGATTGGACGAGGTTAGGTAGTTTTGCAACAAATGCGCTGTCGGATGCACCCAGAGTTGGTGGATCGAGGGGGGCTCGACCCTTGTTGTATCGAGGCGTCTGTCCCACCGGGGCCTCGACACTTGACGTGTGGTCCCCCCTCTCGAGGGGGCTCGACCCTTGTTGTATTGAGGCGTCCGTCCCGCCGGGGCCTCGACACTTTACGCGGGTCCCCCCTCTCGAGTCATCATCAGTTGGTGACGTCAGTGACTTGTCAAGGGTTGCGGCAGAACTTAAGTATTCTATTGTGGGTCAGCCCAGTGTGTATTTGCCAGTGGGCCCTGGTGGGTCGAGGGTGTATGGTCTGGTCTTGCACGTGTTTTTTCGAGGGTCCCCGTGAGATTAATCTGAGGGTAAACTCAGGGCTCCACCAAAAACGAGGGAGGTTTAGGGTACCCCTTTTCTCGGTAACCGACAGTAGCCCCCTGAGGCTTCGTGTAAGTGTTGATACTTACGCGGAGGCTCAGTTAAATGGACTCGGAGTGTTGGTCGTATTCCAAGGGGTGCGCGCGAGCTCACCCTTCGGGTGTAGCCCCCGAGGCCTCAGGTGAGTAGAATACTCGCCCGAGGTCTTTTATTTTCGGTTTTGGTCGAGGCGTGCTCGAATGATCGAGCCCCCGGGCGGTTGGGTCCTCTTTCGTCGAGGCCACCGGTTGCGAGTCCGCTCCTTAGCTTCTTTCGTCGAAGCCGATCAGGTACGAGCTCGCCTTTTTCGTTCGACCCTCACGAACCCTTTCGATCGGGTAGAGGGGGAGAAGCGTTGTGCTACCCATGCTCGGGCGAGCATCAACATCTCAGGCAAGCTACTATCAGGAAATTCAAGTAAGAGCTCGTGCCCCGTTCGATAGGGGTTGACTAGTGGCCCTGAGGCACTCTTATTCGAGCAAAACAGTGGGTCCCGCGGATGCCAAACCCTTTCGATCGGGTCTGGTGGCTCGATGCCTCCCCTCTAGGGGATTCCGTCGTGGTCCCTTAGTTTTGCCTTGAATGTGTCCGAGAGGGCCTCAAGAATTCGTTCTCGAGCAAGGGACTCGCGTCGGCCCCCTCGGTCACCCCTAACTCCGGTACTCGAGGGCGGCTGTCGAACCCTTTTCGAGGGCCAGCCTTCGTTCCCTGGAGATTTTGAGGGCCTGGGCCCGTATCCCGTGTCATGGGAAGATCCGTCTGCGGATAACTCCTCCTGTCCGTCACGCGTGCCTTTTTATGCGGAAGCCGAGCGGCACGGTAGTGGTTGATTCCTGTACTTAAAGCGCATTTTGAGGAGGATAACTGTCAGTTGTCATATCAATCTCATTTTTTAAGAAAAGATTCGAAGCGGCGCGGCCGTAATGTCACGGGAGTCGGAACGGCGCGGTCGTGGTGGGGCCGGCATGACGGCTGATTCGTGGATGCTTGATGCGTGTCCATGGTCGATGGGAGTCGAGGGGGTGAATGCAAAATGGCGTGAACGCGCTGGCCCGAGGGTATCATTGGCGCCTGGCAGCCTCGCTTGTGACGTCGATGCACAGGAATCGAGAGGAGAGTACTTTGGGCGCATTTAATGCGGAGACTTACTGGTCGGGCAAGCGACGGCCGCCCGCTGGTCTTCTGCCCCTATAAAAGGAGGCACTCCATGCACTGTTGCTCTTCACTTGCCTTCCTGCCATTTTTGCCTTCCTGCGCTTGATTGCCTTCCTTGCGCTTGCCTCCCTGTGCTTTGCCTTCCCTGCGGAGATAGGAAATCTTCCGGGTCGTCCGTCCACCGAAGAGCTCCGTGCCCTTGCCATGGCGCCGCCGGAGATTCTTGAGCCCGCGGTGTGGCTCGCCTCGGATGTGACGAGGAAGGAGCTGGAGGGGTTGGTGGTGGAGGGGCTCCTTCGCCCTATCACCAACAAGGCCGAGCCCGAATGGCTCGTTCCGCCGAAGGGGGATCTCGAGCCGAACCCACCGGAGGGCTACGTGGTCAGCTTCGTCAAGTTCCATCGACTGGCCTTCGGTTCCCCGCCGAGCCGGTTCATGTGCGCCCTCACCCACTACTACGGGATCGAGCTACAGCATCTCTCCCCCAACGCGATCTCCTACACCACCATCTTCACAACTGTCTGCGAGGGTTACCTCAGGGTGGAGGCGCACTGGGAGCTCTAGCTTCATCTTTTTCGGGCGGAGTACTTCTCCAAGAGCGTGTCGCCGGGGGTGCGGAGGCTGGTGCGAGCCGGGTGCTGCAACTTCACTGTGAGGAAGGTCGACACCTTCATCCCTATCGGCCTGACTTCGAGCCACGGTGCCTGGTCTTCGAAGTGGTTCTACATCAGGAACGATGAGGGGTTGCTGCCTCAGTACACGGGGTGCGTCATCGAGTCGTGTCCCCACAACTGGGGCGCCTCGGCGTGGGACCATCAAGGGAGGCTCGAAGACCTCCTCGATGCCCTAGCGACCCTTCGAGGGCAGGGGTTGACTGCCGGGGTCGTTGCCTCGGCCTTCCACCATTGACGGGTGCTCCCCCTGATGCGGCGCTCGCTCCGCATGAGCCAAATGTTCTTTGGAGCGAAGCTCGAGGGGAGCCGGATGGTTGCTAAGGATATTACGCCGGAGAGTGTTGCCAAGAGGGTTAGAGGCACGGTGTCGGGCCCCTTCACGGCGCAGGAAGTCAACCGTCTTCCGATGCGACCAGATCCCGGTTACCCCGAACTGGTGAGTGTATTACTTCGTCGAGCCCTTCTTTTTTGTTTCTTTTCGCCTTACATTTTTTTGGGCTTTGCGTGTAGGGGGAGCTCGACTACGAGTTGTCGCTGCCCCCCACTAAGGAAGATTTCGGAGCTGATCTGATGGGGCTTCTCGGCGCCTCATCGGCAAAGAAGACGAAGGAGGAGGAGAGCACGAAGAGGCGGATGTAGAAGCTCGATCTCTCTGCGGGCGAGCAGCGCTCGGCTAAGCAGAGACGAGAGGTGGGGCCCGTCGAAGGGTCCTCCTCTGAGGAGTCAGGGAAGGAGTGGAGCGGAGAAGAGGAGCACCTCTCAACCCGGAGGGTCACGACTGGTGCCACTTCGACGCAGGGCGCTGCTGGTGGGTCCACGAAGGGATCCCATGAAAGTCATCTGGCCCTTGGAGCCGGGCCGAAGGCGCTGGCTTTGGCCGCATTGGCGGCGGCCTCCGCTCGAGGGGCTGTGGGGCCTCGCGGCGTGACGCCGCCGGTAGCGACTTCAAGCCTTCCGGACACCGGGACGCGGCCGTCGACGGGGGGCTCACGAACCCCGAGGAGGTTCCCGGTGGGGTAAGTTCTTAATCTTGGAGCAGCTTTATATTTCGCGTCTCGATTCCATGCATCTAATTTTTCCTTTCTTGTAGACTCAAGCGCAAGCGAGCACTGGCAGGGCCTGCTCTGGCCAAGCGCCTTCGGACAGAGGCTGCGACAGAGGTGATGGCGGTCGCGGCGGCTCCGGCTACGGGCCCGGTTCCTTTGGCGACGAGCGCCGCCTCGACTCCCCCGGTGATTTTGAACGCGGGGGTCATCGCTTGGGTCAAGGCCGCATGCGCGGCGTTGGCCTGGGGCGCTGCTTCTGTTATCGGTGAAGCGGCCACTGAGACTGCAGCGGCTGCGGCGTCGCGCCGGGATGGCCGTCGAGGCGCAGGGCAGCAGCGTGCCGGAGGGCCCCTCGGATGACTCGCTGCTGGGGTTTTTGGAGGTGGCACCCATCATCCTTGAGGCCAAGGAGGGCATGGCCTCCATCGATGAAGGGAAGGAGAAAGACGCCGCGCCCCCCTGTCGCCACCGAGGTCGAGGGTCGTCGAGTTCGAGGGTGCCGAAGCGGCCCCATCAGGCGGGGCCCCCGTGGGTGATTCGGTCGAGGAGGCGAGCGTCACCGTGTCTACCCTGGTGGACCTTTTTGTCGAGCGGGAGGAGCCACAGGCCGGCTTGCTGGCTATCGTGCCGAGGGAGGGTCCGTCTCCCCTCGCGGTGCCCGAGCAACGACCTGCGGCAGGTGCGGCCGTCGACGCGGAGGGTGCCGGAGCAGAGACGGCGCGACGGCTCTCCGAGGCGGAGACTTCGGGATGGGGCTCAGAGCCCATCCACATCCACGACCCCACGAGTCACGACGCTCCCTCGTGGGAGGTGGATGACCCCACGGAGCTCGAGTGCTGGAGGGGCGTCGAGGAGGAGCGTTCTTGCCTTCAGAGCTCGCTGAAGGCAATGCTTGGTCTCATCAGTGACAACCTTCACCAGCGCCTCGCGGTAAGCATCCTTCTTCGAAGTTATGGAACTCAGGGTGTGTTCTCTTTGTCGATGATGTCCTTTGTTCTTCTTGCTCTTAGGATCTGAGAAAGCGCTCGAACATCAAGTCCTATCTTATCCACAGCGCCAAGGACAAGTGGAACCAGGTCCCCGAGCTAGAAGCAGTGCTCGAGGCTACCCGGGTCGAGGCCGTGAAGGCGAAGAAGGAGGCTGCTGCCGCTCGAAGTGGGCTTGAGAAGGTGAAGTCCGAAACTGCCTTGGCCCGAGAGGTGGCTGCCCAAGCCAAGGAGGCTGAGGCCAAGGCGAAGGAGGAAGTGGGGAGGGCCCTCGAGAAGGCGAGTTCCGAGGCCAGCGACGGGCTGGCAAGGGCTGGCGCGGCCCTCAAAGTGGTGCAGAAGGAGCTCGAGGCCTCGGCCTCCAAAAACGCCAGCCTTTTCGAAGCCTAGCAAGAGCAAAGGCGGAATGCCATTTCGGCAGGCGAGGCCCTCGAGAAGCTCAAGGAGGAGAACGCGTCAATGGTCTGCGCTGGTGAGACGCTTGAAAATGAGTATCTCATTCTGCAAGATACACACACGAAGCTCGAGACCCACGCCGTCGGTGAGTCTTCCTTCTTTTCTTGAAGAGTTTTTTGCCTTTGTTTTTTTCTTAAGCATTACTGACTCTGTTTGTTTCCAGCCTTGAAGGAGGAGCTGACTCGGGCTCATCGCGACCTTGGCCTGCTTTCGAAGTCGTACACGGCCGAGGTGAAGCTGACCAGCGAGCTCGGCGGTATGGTCGACATGGTCTGCGATAGCCTTGGCGTCCCTCATCCTGAAGCGGCCGCGGATGATGTCCATGGGGCCCCTCTCCTTGACCGGCTGTTCGAGATCGGTCGCGTGGTTAAGGAGAAGGTGCGGGGCACCCTTCATGTCTGCGTGAAGCGGGCGATGGCGGTCATCGGCTCCGGCTACATCTACGACATGGAGGTCGTCTCCCACGGCTTCGTTAGCGACCCTTCGAAGACTGACGAGGAGAACGAAACCATCTTCATGGGGTTGGTCGAGGTTGCCGAGGAACCTGGCGGTCGTCTTGCAAGCCTCTTCGAGCGTGAGGTCCTTCCACCTCCTGAGGATGATGACCTGTGAGCCAAATCTGGGCAAAGAGGCCTTTGTAAGAAATCTTGTAATTTTCTGGTTTGTGAGGCCCAAGGAGCCTCGAAACATTATCGAATGTAAAATATAACTTCACAAATTGTTTAGTCCCTTTCTCACATGTCTGATAATGTTTCTTAACTTAGTGTGATGCATGTTCATGCCCCTCAATGTGGGAGTGAGTGGAGGTACCATAGCCCTGGGGCGTCGACAGCCCTCGACCTTTAGGGTGTCACATGGCGTTTTTGACTAAGTATTTAGAGCGTATCGAGGTGCGTAGAGAGGATAGACTTTTGAGTTTTTAAAAAATCATGCGAGTTTTTTGGGGACTTCGGGGGGCTCCCCCCTTGTAGCCCCCGAGGAAGGTTCGACTCTGAGGGAGCAGAGTCGAGGCTACCTCTTATATGTATAAGAAGATTGAGCTTGTGATCGAAAGCATTCAGGGATAGAAGCGATGTAGCTATTCGATGTTCCATGCATTGGTGAAGATTTTGCCTTTGTCATTAGCGAGCTTGTAGGTTCCAGGCTTCAACACCTCTGCTATGATGAAGGAGCCTTCCCACGGTGGAGTTAACTTGTGGCGACCCTTGTTGCTCTGTCGCCGTCGTAGGACAAGGTCACCCACTCGAAGGTCCTTTTGCGCACATGCTTGTCGTGGTAGCGTCGAAGCTTCTGCATGTATCTTGCGGAGTTGAGGAGGGCCATGTTTCAAGCTTCTTCGAGTTGGTCAACGGTGTTTGCGAGGGCTTCTTCGTTCGTCTGCTCGTTGTAGGCTTTTAATCGAGGGGACCCGTATTCGAGGTCGATGGGGAGGATGGCCTCTGACCCGTAGACCATGAAGAACGGGGTGAATCCTGTGGCTCGACTAGGTGTTGTCCTTAGGCTCCACAGGATCGAGGGCAGCTCGATGGCCCACTTCTTGCCGTATTTCTATAGGCGGTCGTAGATTCTAGGCTTGAACCCTTGAAGGATCATCCTGTTGGCACGCTCAACCTGGCCGTTAGTTCGAGGATATGCAACTGCAGAACAATTCACATGGATGTGATGGTGATCGCAGAAGTCTAGGAACTTCTTGCCGGTGAATTGTGTGCCATTGTCGATGATGATCAAGTTGGGGACCCCGAAGCGATGAATGATGTCAATGAAGAACTCGACCGCTCGCTCGGAACGAATGTTGGTGATGGGCCGAGCCTAAATCCACTTGGTAAACTTGTCGATGGCAACGAGCAGGTGGGTGAAGCCTCCAGTTGTCCTTTTGAGGGGACCAACGAGGTCGAGCCCCCATACGGCGAACGGCCATGTGAGGGGGATCATTTGCAAAGCATGCGCAGGGAGATGCGTCTGCTTGGCATAGAACTGGCACCCCTCACATGAGCGGATGAGGTTGATGGCGTCAGAGACAGCGGTCGGCCAGTAAAAGCCTTGTCGGAAAGCGTTACCGACGAGGGTCCTCGGCACTGCGTGGTGGCCGCAAGCCCCCGAGTGTAGGTCGTTGAGTAACCTTTTTCCTTCCTCGATGGTGATGCAACGCTGCAAAACTCCGGTCGGGCTCCGTCGATAGAGCTCCTTGTCTGGACCGAAAAGGACGTAGGTTTTGGCCCTTCGCGCAATGCGTAGAGCCTAGTTTCGCTCATCTGGCAGCTCCCCTTGAGTAAGGTATTTGAGGAAGGGCTTATGCCAATTGGCTTTGTTGCTCGAGGGGTTGATACCTCGAGGTCCATGACCTCGGCCCCGGTCGAGGGGGCCTGGGTTGGTTGAGGCTCGACCCCCTTGGACGGATGTTCCTGTTCATCCGCAAAGTCAACTGATGGCTTGTAGAGATCTTTTGCAAAGACATTGGGTGGCACGGTGCCTCGGGTTGATGCGATCCTTGCGAGCTCGTCTGCGGCCTGATTGTAGCGTTGAGCAATGTGGGTTAATTCGAGGCCGTAGAACTTGTCTTCCAATTTGCGGACCTCTTGACAGTATGCTTCCATTTTAGGTTCATGGCAGCTCGAATCCTTCATGACTTGATCGACGATTAACTGCGAGTCGCCCCAGGCTTGGAGGTGTCAAACCCCGAGCTCGATAGCGATGCGTAGTCCAGTCACGAGGGCCTCGTACTCCGCGACGTTGTTCGAGGCTGCAAAGTGGAGTCGAATCACGTAACGCATGTGAACCCCGAGGGGTGAGATGAAGAGCAGGCCCACGCCCACTCTCGTTTTCATCATCGACCCATCAAAGTACATGGTCCATAGCTTGGCCTGGATCTGTGCGGGTGGTAGTTGAGCGTCGGTCCATTCGGCCACGAAATCCGCCAACACCTATGACTTGATGGCCTTTCACGGTGCGAAAGTGAGGGTCTCGCCCATGAGCTCGACTGCCCACTTAGCGATTCTCCCTGTGACCTCCCGATTCTGGACTATCTCCCCGAGGGGAAGGATGAGACCACAGTTATCGGGTGGCTTAGGAAGTAATGTTGGAGTTTGCTCCACGTAAGGACTAGAGCATACAATAGCTTCTGAATCTAAGGGTAGCGGGCCTTGGTCTCCGAGAGTACTTCATTGATGAAGTAGACTGGCCTTTGAATGGGCAGGGTGTGCCCTTCTTCTGCCCTCTCGACCACTATGGCTGCACTGACCACCTGGGTGGTTGCGGCGACATAGAGGAGGAGGGGCTTGGTCGGATGAGGAGGTACTAGGATCAGGGGCGAGGCTAGCATAGACTTAAGCTTTGAGAGGGCTTCCTCGGCTTCGAGGGTCCATTTGAAGTGCTCTGATTTCTTCAAAAGGCGGTAGAGGGGCAACGCCTTTTCCCCGAGGTGGGAGATGAAGCGGCTCAGGGCTGCTAGGCATCCTGTGACCCTCTTAACGCCTTTGAGGTCTCGAATGGGCCCTATCTTGATGATCGCCGAGATTTTCTCCGGGTTGGCCTCGATGCCGCGCTGAGAGACTATGTACCCTAAGAGCATGCCTCGGGGGACACAGAAGACACACTTCTCGGGGTTCAGCTTGATGCTCTTCGCCCAGAGGCATTTGAACACGGCATCGAGGTTGGAGACAAGATCCTCGACTTTTTTGGTCTTGACCATAATGTCATCGACATAGGCCTTGACCGTTGAGCCGATGTGTTCTCCGAAAACGTGGAGCATGCACCGCTGGTACGTTGCCCCGGCATTTCGAAGGCCGAAGGCATAGTAACATAGCAGTACATGCCAAAGGGGGTGATGAAGGAAGTCGCGAGCTAGTCGGACTCCTTCATCTGGATCTGGTGGTAGCCGGAATTGGCGTCAAGAAAGGAGAGGGTCTCACATCCCGCCGTCGAGTCAACGATTTGATCGATGCGTGGCAAGGGAAATGGGACTTTAGGACATGCTTTATTCAAGCCGGTGTAATCTACACACATCCTATATTTTCCATTTTTCTTTTTGACTATTACAAGGTTAGCTAACCACTCGGGATGGTGGACCTCCTTGATAATTCCGGCCGCCAAGAGCTTGTTGACTTCTTCCCCGATGATCCTGCGCTTCTCCTCGTCGAAGCGGCACAGGCGTTGCTTCACCGGCTTAGACACAGGGCGGATCTCCAAGGCGTGCTCGGCGACTTCCCTCGGTATGCCCAGCATATCCGAGGGACTCCACGCAAACATGTCGACGTTCGTGCGGAGAAAGTCGATGACCACTACTTCCTATTTGGCATTGAGGGAGGTGCTGATGAGCAGCGCCTTCCCCTTGGAGCAACTCGGGTGGAGAGGGATCTTCTTCGTGTCCTCGGCAGGCTCGAAGCTACCGGCATATCGCTTGGGTTCAGGAATCTCGTCAGCGAGGGCCTCGAGAGTGGCTGCAAGCATCGCCGAATCCTCGAGGGCTTCCGCGTGTTCGACGCACTCGACGTCACAGTCGTATGCGGGGCCCGGCATCTTGAGCTTGAGGTAACTGAAGTTGGGAACCGCCATGAACTTGGCGTAGCCCGGTCGTCCGATGATCGCATGGTACGTGCCTCGAAACGGGACTACCTTGAACATGAGGGTCTCCTTTCAAAAGTTTGCGGGAGTACCGAAGTACACCGGCAAGTCGATGCATCCGATGGGAATAGCCCTTTTCCCTGGCACGACACCATGGAAGCCCCCAGTGCTGGGTTTCAGCTTTTTCGTCGGGATTCCAAGAAGGTCGAGGGTCTTGGAGTAGATGATGTTGAGGCTCTGCCTCCGTCCATCAAGACCTTGCAGAAGCGGGTGTTGATGATGACAGGGTCGACAACAAGCGGGTAGAGACCCGGGTTCGGGACGTGGTCCGGATGGTCGTCACGATCGAATGTGATAGCCATCTCAGACCAGTCCAAGAATCAGGGGGTGGCGACTCGAGTGGAGAATACCTCCCGACGCTCCCTCTTACGCTGTCGAGGGGTGAGCCGGGCGGTAGGTCCCTCGTAGATCATGTAGCAGTCCTGCACCATGGGGAATCCATCATCCTTGTCGTTGTTCTTGTCATCAGGCTCTTCCTTTTTCTCTTCCTTTCCTCGAACCATACCCTTGAAATGCCTTTTGAGCATCCGGCAGTTTTTGAGGGTGTGGTTGGCCTGGCCCTTGTGATATGGGCACGGTTTCTTGAGCATCTCGTCGAAGAGGCCCTTTTCGAGAGGGCCTCGAGGCTTCTTGCGCTCGACAGCCACCACGAGGTCGTCGTTGGGGTCGTCTTCGTGCTTGCCTCGCGGGTTCTTCTTCTTCTTGCCCCCTTTCTTGCCGCCCCGGTTCGAACCCTCGGGGTTGGCCGCCTTGGCTTGCGTTTGGCCTTTGCCATCATCGAAGAAGGCGTCGACGGCCTCTTCTTCGGCGGAAAAGTTGGCCACGATGTCCATCAATTCATCGGCGGTCTTTGGGGGAGCACGCCCGAGCTCCCGGACCAGTTCCTTGCAGGTGGTCCCGGCAATGAAAGCCAGGATCACCTCTTCGTCGGTGACGTGGGGCAGCTTAGTGCGCTGCTTGGAGAAGCGTCGAGTAAAATCATGGAGGGATTCCCCGGGCCTCTGTCTGCAGCCTCGGAGTTCCCACTTGTTGCCCGAACGCACATAGATGCCCTTGAAGTTCCCCTTAAAAACCCTGACCAGGTGGGACCAGTCATAGATTTGGTTAGGGGGAAGATCCTCGAGCCACCGTCGTGCGGTGTCGGAGAGAAAGAGTGGGAGTTGTCAAATGATGGTGCTGTCATCACGGGCCCCACCAAGCTGCCACGCCAGCTTGAAGTCGGCAAGCCAGAGCTCAGGCTTTGTCTCGCCGTCGTATTTGATGAGACTTGTCGGGGGTCTGAAGGGGCTAGGCAGCGGCGTGCTGCGAATCGCACGGCTGAAGGCTCGAGGTCCCGGCGGATCCGGGGATCGACGTCGGTCCTCGTCGCTGTCGTAGCATCCGCCCTGATGAGCGCTGTAGCCTCGCGCCTTGGCGTCACCGCTCTTGCGTCTGCGGTATTCGTTGATGTTGTGACACGCATCGCGGGGCTCGCGGTTGTCACGAACGCGATCGTAGGCCAGGACCGCCCCCTTCGAGCGGGGGGAGTCTACCGGCTTGGTCGAGGCCTGCCTCTCATGCCGCGAGGGTTCGTGGTGTTGCCCTGAGGCTGCACCTCGACGCCTCGAGGTAGAGCTCTCGGCCTGCTGGATGGCGGCCACCTTGAGAAGGCCCTGGATCTCCTGTTAGACTCGTTAGGCTTCAGGATTCGAGGGGGCTGGCATGTTGTGGAGAAGCATGGTTGTCGCGATGACATTCTGACTGGCTCGATTGAGGGCGGGACGTGCAATCGTTTCCGCGCCCACAATCTGCCGCTGTACTTGCCGTGCTCGGGCCCGAGCCCCTCCTTCTGGGGGATTCTGATTGTCTTGCTCGAGGGTACGCTCGAGCTGGCGCAGTAGCTCTTTGTCTTCGTCGAGTTTGGCTTGAAGCTCCCGGACCTGCGCGAGCTGGGCGACGCGGGCGCCCTGCGAATCGCACGGATCATTGGTCACGACAGGGGGCCCTTCCTCCTGTCCGGCCAGGAGGAGGGGCCCACTTATTGCAGCCGGTGGTGTGGACGTCACTGCAGGATCGGCGTCGTCGTTGCCCGACATGGCGACTATTCGATGTGGAAACACTCTCGCATGGGATCATAGTAGCTAGAGTCATAGTCGGAGTCGGAGTAGAGCGGGTAAGGCATGATGGTCCGCCCATATTGTTTCACTTCCAGCCACTGTCGAAGCACGCGAGGGCAGGCACCGTGTGGGCGAGGGTTAATCAGGCGTTCGGGGGCCAGTACCGGTACCTCCTGGCATGCTGCTGCGCGTAGGGGGGTCCAGTCCATCACCTGTCCACTCCGAAACCCGAGCGCACGACAGTGGAGTATGCTGAAGCGGCATTGTCGAGCCCAAATGGCAGTGCCAGTCGGACGGCAAACTACTCATGGGGCAAGAGAGCCGTAGACGTGTGGGGCGCGTTCGCCCGGGGAGAAGCGTTCAACCCTGGCGAGCACTGCCCCTCTTTGGGCCTTATGAGTAGTCGTGGGAGGCTCCTGGCCAGAGAGCTCAAGTCATCTGTCGAAGACGAAGAGGATGTGACGACCGTGGTCGCACGGCGGCGCCGCCCGCCCTGTGATCCATGTCTCCTTCTTGATTGGGAAGCGTGGTGGCAAGGGCGATGTGGGGCTCCTCGTGGAGTCCCCGAAGCGCCCCCGCTTGGGTGCCCGGCTGAGAGCAGGACCATGTCATGGCTTGTACCGAGCGACAGGAACTCCAAACTCCCAAACCAGATCACCGAGCCTAAAGGGAGCGATGATATGAAATCCGCCATCTGAATGAAGCGGTTCGACACACACAGTCCCCTACCTGGCGCGCCAACTATCGATGTTAGGAACCCGGGGGTGTCCTAAGCCAACGAGTAAACGTATGTGTGCGTAACCCGTTCGGATGGTGATGCAAGAACACAGCGATTTATCCTGGTTCGGGCAAAGAAGGCCCTACGTCCAGCGAGGGGAGAAGATTTGTATTATCTTGCACCTAAGTGCTTATACAGGGGTGAATACAAGCGAAGGAAAGAATTCAGGGGGGTCGAGTATAGAGCGAAAGAGTTATTCAGAGTCTAGGAGTCTGCCTAGGTGTGTGTTCGGTTGGATCATTGTCTGGAGTCGGTTCTTCATCCGATTGGGCCTCTTCCTTTTGTTGTGTATCCTGGCATCCCCTTTTATAGGCCAAGGGGAGGCACAGGGGTACAAGTGTCCTGGTTCGATGACACAGTGGTGACGTCGCGGGTCGTGGTGGTCAACTCGAGGCCACTGTAGAGACGTGCACTGAGCATGGCTTGTTCTGTAGCAGCATGGCTCGGAGTTGACAGTCGTCCTTTGGAGGCGTGGTCGCTGACTGGCGAAAGACGTGATCCCCTATAGAGGACGTGCGAGTCCCTGTTGGGGTCGCATCGGGAGTTGTTGGCGCAGCTTTCGAGGTCGATGTGGGTTGACCGGAGGGCGTCGACACATACTTGAGGCCCAATCGAGGGGTAGCCTCAAGCATAGTGGTTGAACACCGGAGGGCGTCGACACATACTCGAGGCCCAATCGAGGGGTAGCCTCGAGCGTAGTGGTTGAACGGATAAGATTGAACTTAGGGAATCCAATGTCGGTTGTTTGTCGTTTAGCGTGTCGAGGGGGCCTCGAGTGGCCTAACAGTGTTGAGTATGGCATAACAGTGCCGTGCAGACCAATGCACGTCCCCAGTATGGGCGGTAAAGTGGGATTCGACCACTGTACGGACCACTGTGCGACTACTGTAGCCATACGATTGGACGAGGTTAGGTAGTTTTGCATCAAATGCGCTGTCGGACGCACCCGGAGTTGGTGGATCGAGGGGGGCTCGACCCTTGTTGTATGGAGGCGTCTGTCCTGTCGAGGCCTTGACACTTGACGCGGGGTCCCCCCTCTCGAGGGGGCTCGACCCTTGTTGTATCGAGGCGTCCGTCCCGCCGGGGCCTCGACACTTGACGCGGGGTCCCCCCCTCTCGAGTGATCATCAGTTGGTGACGTCAGTGACTTGTCGAGGGTTGCGGCAGAAGTTAAGTATTCTATTGTGGGTCGGCCCAGTGTGTATTTATCGGTGGGCCCCGGTGGGTCGAGGGTGTATGGTCTGGTCTTGCACGTGTTTTTTCGAGGGTCCCCATGAGATTAATCTGAGGGTAAACTCGGGGTTCCATTGAAAACGAGGGAGGTTTAGGTACCCCTTTTCTCGGTAACCGACAATCATGTTATGGTCAAATCTAGATCACTTGCCTAGAGTATGTAATTCAGTTTGAACCAAGGGCAAGCTTCTTCACACCTCATAAAGTATAAGGGTTATCTTGACCATGTTGAATTACACATCTTGGGCTCATTTTCTAGATTCAACACTAGGATTGCAAGCCCACAAACATGGCATATGCCACCACTAGACATAACAAACATAGAAGCAACAGTGGTACCATATATCCATCAAATTCATTTGATTTTCAAGAATGATCGTGTAGATGCACAAATGTCTATATGATCTAAACAAGTCCTAAACAAGTATGAATGTCATGCCAATACAACTTTTACCTTGCATTGTTGAAGGAGAGGCATGTCATATATGTGGGGGGTGCATCAACTGATGTTTGAGAATCAAGTATGTTCAATTCATTCCTCAACTTGCAAAATCTCTTCTCATCAAGTGGCTTGGTGAATATGTCAGCTAGTTGATCTTCAGTGCCAATGCTCTCAATGCTTATATTACCCGTTTATTGATGGTCTCTTATAAAGTGGTGTCTTACATCAATGTGCTTTGTTCTTGAGTGTTGGACCAGATTGTTGGTCATCTTGATAGCACTCTCATTGTCACAAAACAAAGGCACTTTCTTGAACTTGATTCCAAAGTCTTTTAAGGTGGGTTTCATCCAAAGTAGTTGTGCACAACAATTCTCTGCAGTAATATATTTGACTTCGGTGATGGAAAGTGCAACAATATTTTGCTTCTTTGAAGACCATGAAACTAGAGACTTTCCCAACAATTGATATGTGCCACTTGTGCTCTTTCTATCAATCTTGCAACCGGCATAGTCGGAGTCCGAATATCCAATCATTTCAAAGCTAGACCCCTTGGGATACCATAGGCCAACATCTTGAGTGCCCTTGAGATATCTCAATATTCTCTTGGTCACGGTCAAGTGACTCTCTCTAGGTGAGGCTTGATATCCATACGCAGCCCCGACACAATACAAGGCCCAAACGGCCCAAAAGACGGCGACACAGCGCCCTGACAGATTCTGGACGTCAAACTGTTTCGACGATTCCTGATGACTCCGGATGAATTTGGGCCTCCAACAAGATTCATTCGAAAGGTCTTCTTGTTATCTTTCTTTAGAGTACAAGAACGTCCAATTCCGAGTTCGTATATGGCCTGGGCAACCGTTTTAGTGCTGACTGGTCCTGGAGCCCGAGATGGACTCGAACTTGACATGTATTGGGCCTCCAACTTGGCTTGGACGCCCATGCTGACCTCCAAAGGTGGTGGACAAGGTGGAGGATGTCTAAGGGCTTCCTTGATGTGTTCTTCAACTCTTTGGGGCGTGCTTCCACTTGGTCCAGGGTCCCAATGATGGATAACAAGCCCATCACAACGACGTAGCTCCCTATAGAAACAGCGACGGAGTGTCTTGTTCTTTTGATAGTCTTGCCAACATGATATGGAGATGGGACCAGACCTATTTGAAAGCCTATCAAACAAGCTTTTCATCAAGTGCTCATTGACCTCATTCGCACTCCGGACGGATGAGTTATGGCCTTCCCAATGAAGCACTATCATCCTGCCGACGAACCGACTGTTGGATTTTGATGAGTTTGCACTTTGAGACACATTTGTACCTACACTCAAATAAAACCATATACATGTGGAACCAAATGAGTTGTACCAAAAATCACTATGCACATGTAAGAATGAGCTCACCTTATCTTTAGCCTCCACGGGTATATCCATAGGTGTCATGTCCTCATCAGTGACATAGAGCAAACTTCCAATCATTGATCTATATAGCTTAATGTTATGGGCACAAGCAAAGGCTAATAAGATTCTAATTGCCTCCAATCTTCTTTTGTTTCTCACAACTAAGACATCTTGATCTTGCTTGTTTTTATACTTCAAGTTAAGTATCAAATGTGTGCAAATATACTCCACAGCCAAATGGCCTTGTACTCATTATTTTTCATGCTTCTAGCTCAACTCAAAATCAAACATAAGTGCCTCAAATACTTATAAACATATTTCCAACTTGAGAACCTTTCAATCTAGGTGACTCTAGATCAGTCCAATTATTGTCACTTTTCTGGCAGATTTTGTACATCTAAGAAAAATTCGTATCTCCCACTATGCAGCTCCAAAAGCCATGAAACTTGGTGGAGATGTGGTTCAGTAAGTATACTAGCCGCCTATAGATTGCTACCAAATTTCATATCATTCCACACTGCTACATGCTGAAAACTGCTGCACTATAGGTGACAAGATCCACTCTAAAACCAAAGTATCCCTTGTCCAATGATCATGAAATTTTTACAGCAGCTAATTCCATAAGTGTAGAGCATGAATACTAAATTTCAAGTCATTCTAATAGGATTTGATCATTCAAACATAGATATTATCACAGTTATCTCAGATTTGAAAGAATGGACAGATTGCACTACTTGAGCTATTCTTCTCCAAATGTGACATCCTTCAAGACTCTAACCAAGTCATGCCTCACTAGCTTGTTCAATTGTTTCATTTCAATATGACCAAGCCTTATATGCCACACCATCCCATGTTATATTTGCTAAGCAAGCAAGATGTGAGTTGAGTTTCACTAGCATTGAAATTCAACCAAGTACAAGCTACCATGCCTAAAGCCCTTGAATATCATATTTGATCCAACATCACTCATGATTTCAGCATCATCCTTTCCAAAGATGCACTTGTAACCAAGATCACATAGTTGTGCCACCAATAAGAGATTGAAATCAAGTTCTCAACTAGCACCACATTGGAAAAATTCTTGTCATTGAATATAGTAATTTTACCAAGCCCCTTTGACCTGGCCTTTCTTTTTGTTGCCAAAAGTGATAGAATCAAATCCACCATTATCACTTGTGTCAATTGACTTGAACATACAATAATCATTAGTCATGTGTTGAGTGCACCCACGATGAAGCACCTAATGCCTCTCTCCGGCTTTGTAATTGACCTACAACACAAGATTAATTTCTAGGTACCCAAACTTGCTTGGGTCCTCCAAGGTTTGTGACCAAACTCTTTGGTACCCAAATGGCTTTCTTCTTTGAGCCCATCCATGGTGTACCAATGAATCTAGCCTTTACATCACTAGCTCCCTTGATAAGAACATAAGATGCATTGAGCTTAATTGAGGATACATTAGATTGCTTGTTCATGCATCTTTGCTCTACATGACCAACTTGCTTGCAACTCTTGCAATAGCTACCATTGTTCTTCACAAAACTAGTCTTGCGAGGAGCAAAAGCAGCCTTGCCTTTCTTGGGAGGTATAGCCCAATCCCTCTTTGTAGAGAGAAGCCTTTTGGCTACCCAAGCACATAAGCAAGCGGTCCTCACCACCATAAGCCTTAGCTAAGGTGTGATTGAGCTTTCTTACCTCCTCCTTGAGTGTCTCATTCTCAACCATTAGTGTGGAATCACAAGTGAAACCATCACTACTAGATGAGCTAGAAGTGGAAGTGCTACAAGAAGGGTTAGTTGTATCAACAACAATAGGCTTATAAAAAGATTCATCAATAATATCACATGATATGCCTATGTTGCAAGGTTTAGCCTTTTCAACTTGAGGTGGCATGCTATCAAGTTGTTTGCTAAGAGAGGAATGAGCCTTCTCAAGCTTAGTGTGAGCCTTTTGAAGCCTCTCATGGTCTTCCTTTAGACTCTCATTAGATGCCACAAGATCCTCAAATTTGTCCTTAAGGTGTTGCTTATCCTTAAGGGTATCCTTGCATTCCTTCCTAATTTTTTATAAGCATTTTTATAATCCACAAGCATGATATATAGTTCTTCTTTAGTTGGACCATCATCATCATCACTATCACTATCATGATCACTCTCATCATCGGATTGTACCTTAGAGGCCTTAGCCATGAAGCATGCCGATGGAGTGTCGAAGAGAGAGATCTTCTCCTTAATTTCAATGCTATCATGCCCCTTCTTCTTGCTTCTCTTGTCATTCTCATAGGATGCATCACTCTCCCATGTAGCAACATGAGACTGATTCTTCTTGTTTTGAGAGGCTTCTTTCTTCTTCTTTTGTTTCTTGGCTTCTTTCTCAATGGCATCTTCATCACTATTATCATAGGGACACTTCCCAACAAGGTGCTCCGTGCTATGGCATCTAAAGCACTTTGTGATGTGCTCACTCTTCTTGGATGACCATGAAGATGAAGACTTCTTGTTTCCCTTTCAGTGAGTTTTCTTCCTCAAGAGCTTACCAATCTTGACAAATAGAGCACTCAACTCATCACAATCTCCATCATCCTCATTGCTAGAGCTATCTTCTTCTCCACTTGAAGAATCTTGCTCCTTCTTGCTCTTGCTCTTGCTCTTGGAGGATGAAGCCTTGAAAGCCAAACTCCTCTTCTTGTCATCATCCTTCTTCTCATTTTCCTTCTTCATCTTATTTACTAACTCTTCCTTCTCATGATCCTCTCTAAACTCATCATCGGCCATGATCTCTTGAAGGACTTGATTAGGAGTTGGTTTGTCTTTCATTGTAGTCTTGTTCATGACGGTGATCAATGTGTCAAATCTCTTGGGTAAGAATCTCAAGAATTTTGTTGAAAATTGACTATCCTTGACTTCTTCACCAAGTGCCTTGAGCTCATTGACAATTACTTGTAGCCTATGAAATATCTCCTACACACTCTCATCATCCTTCATCTTGAAGCTAGGGAACATCTCTTGAAGCATGTATGCTCTTGCCGTCTTCACACTCTCGGTGCCCTCATATGCTTCCTCAAGCTTAGCCTAAATGTCATGGGCCACCTCTATGTTCTTGATGAGCTCAAATGCCTTGTCATCAAGAGCCTCATGAAATACACTCACCGCAATATCATTGCATTGGAGCTTCTTCTCCTCAACCGGTGTGGGTGCATCCGCATTGGCAACCTCAAACTTTGTTTTGGTCACATTCCACACCTCTTTATTGATTGACTTGAGACGACTCTTCATCTTTAGCTTCCACTTAGCATAATCATTGCCATCAAAGGGTGGCACTCTCTTGATGTTGTTGATATGCAAGCTTAATGAAACCATTCTTCACCGTAGGTTGTTAAACTACTCACAAATGGTGCAACGGCTCTGATACCACATGTAAGGTCCTAATGGCTAGAGGGGGTAAATAGTCTATAAAAAATTCTTGCAAAGCACTAAAACAACCAGTTAGTACTTAAGATGGCGAAGCTTTTTCTAGCACTAGCTCAACTAAGCTATGCAAGCCACCTACACAATTCTAGCAATAGACTATGATCTCTAATCACACCAACAAGCCTAGGTTGCTAACTTACTCCTAGTGATCAAGATAACTATAACTAATTACCACTAGAGAGCTAAACTAGCAACTAGCACTACACAAGATATATATGAATGTAAGTGCAAGAGAGTGGATACGATTGTTATACTGCCGATGTAAAGGTGGTGAACCAATCAATAATAATCACAATCACAAAGATGAATACTCAGAAATCAAGATGACACAATGATTTTTTACCAAGGTTAACTTGCTTCCTGGCAACCTACTCATTATGGCGATACACCCACTTAGAGATGTGCCCGCTAAATGGCGTCACCTAGTCAAACCCACGGCCTCAGGTGTGGCACTATCAACACAAGATGGGGATCCTTCAAGCCATGAGCAATCTACTAGAGTTGCAATTTGGCCCTCCACCGGGGAAGCACAACAACCCCTCACAAATTCACCTTGATTGGGGCGGACACAATCACCAAATCCCCTCACTAATCAATCCAACTCCAATGGTCTAGGTGATAGGAATCACCAAGAGTAATAAGAATACCACAATTGCAATCACCACCTAGTGCCACAAATATGAATCACAAATGCATATGAGCACTAGGATTCCCAATCTCCTCTCATGAACAAGCACCAACCATGGGAATCGAGAGGAGAGGGAGGGGATCCTCTTGAAGCCTCAAATCAATCTCTAGAGCAAGCTCTCTCAATTGATTGAAGCACAAATCACCGAATTGAGAGAGGGATGGATGAGAGCTTTCACCTTTCTCTTCTAGGGTTTGAGCAAGAATGAATGAGCAAGAGAGTGAGACAGACTACCAGGAAAGGCAAGGTGCTGCCTTATCTTGCCAGCCCCCAATGGCAACTAGCAGCAGGCTCATGGCGCCCTCTCCTCAGCTCCGCTCCAACGGTTGGGGGCGCAGATCAGCCTCCCCACACGCTCTCTGCTGCTCAATCTCCAACGGCAGGAAAACAGGTGCGGCTCTTGGTTTGGTCTGTCTCTGGTCGAAGCACGGGAAGGCACGACCAGCTATCCAGGCATCCAGCGAATGAGCAAACAAGCTAGCAGGCCCAGCACGCGAGGCCAGCAGCGGCCCATGGCAGCAACAGAGCAGCTAGGTGGTGGCCTAGCCAGCCCAGAGTGTAGCGGCAGCGCAAGCGGGCCAGCTGCATGGCCCAACTACTGCAAGCGCAGCAGCTAGCAGCACCGGTCGGCCAGCGAGCCATACGGCCAGGCGGCCCAGCAACACGAGGCTAGCAGTAGCACGGCCCAGCTACGCCCGATGATGGGCCGGCCCAGCATGGATACTAGCGGCAGCGAGGCTAGCAGGCCATAGAAGCCCAGCAGCAATCCATCCAGTCCACTAACAGTTTCCAGAGCATTAGAACAGCAGAGAAACCTCCATTTCTTCCATGATACACATCAAATTCTCATTCCAAATAATGTACCATCTCATCCAAAAGTTACCAAATCATTTTAGCACTTGAGATAGCTTTTCTCTAAGATTTTTCTAGGGAATTCTCAACCATTTCATCATGCCACTGACCCCAATGCATATGCAAATTGAAAAACAATTTTGTGGCACTAGTTGAGTAAAGCAATCATAATATTCCCCTCTTAATAGTATGGTTATCGAACCTAAATCACTCACACCCTCTATGGTGTCTTGAGTGTCAAACATAACCCAATTTATACCTTTGCCTTCATATCCATGGCTTTGTCTTCTCTTTCTCACTTTCTAAAAGTGAAGCAATTGGTTATCACAATGTGTTCACCATCTCCACTTTCATGAACTTATGGCCTTCTCCACCTAGCCACCATGTTCCATCATCTAGTGTTGTTAACCTATCTCAATTTCACTTTAGAGACATAAGGTTAGCAACTAGGTTTCATCAATTACCCAAAACCAAACATAGAGCTTTCACCCTCCAAGTCATGGAGCATTGTAACCGACCACAGGGGAAACTGTTGATGAAATCTCCTTGGCAGTCTACCACGGGACTCCTCGAGGTAGTAGATGATCGGTAAGGGTGCGCTAAGACCTACGAACTAGATGTGAAATGCAAGACAAAACCAGAGTTTATCCAGGTTAGGGCCGCGAGGTGCGTAATACCCTACGTCCTGCGTCCCTGCTGCTGTATTGATGAGTACCAGAGTACAGAGGGCTGAATAAATTTGTTCTAAGGGGGTCCTTGCCCGCCTTATATAGCTGGGGGCAAGGTTATAAATCTAGGGTTTCCTATGGTCAGTTACATTGCTTCGTATCTTGAAGAGTACAAACAGATCCTAACCGACTAGGCTTCCTTGCATGCCAAGTAGCCTTCAGGAACCGTGTTGTTGATTCGGCCCCCGATGGGTGCACCCTTAGGACCCGAATCTTACTACCGAAGTAGAGACAAATATGAAACGAATATGGTGTATAGTGTTTCTTCTCATTAAACGGGTCCCGGCTAAAACGCACAGGACCGTCCTCCTTTACAACCCCCTTGGGGGCTCTATTTATACATGCTCATGATCTTTTATTTGACAAATTTACCCTTTCAGCTACCATTTATTCTGGGAATATTCTTCCAGCAACGAGGGCGGTGCCGTCTTTGAGCCCTCGGTGCTTCTGGTCTCTACACCAATGATAAGGTGAGTCCCGCCACCTGGCTACAGCCGGCGCGTTCCTTACCATCTTGGCATCTACCCATCTGCTTCACACAGCAGCCGAATATGCTTCACTAGAGCAGTCGAATACGCTTCACCTTAGCAGCCGAATATGCTCCACCTCAGCCGAAAGACAATCAGCCAACTATCATATTACCCGAATGTCAATTAACCTAATGTCATATCACCCGAACGCCATATTACCCGAATATCAATCACCCGAATGTCAATCACCCGAATGTCGATCACCCGAATGTCAATTAACTGAATGTGATTCGGGTGATATCGGCCGCGGCCATTCGGATGGGTCGATTGGCGGGGCAGCGTGCCAACGTCCCGGCTAGCCCCCCAACAGTAGCCCTTCGGCGCTGACCAAAATGGTTTTCTTTTCCCTTTCGGTTGGCGCCGCTTGCATCGGCCCAACCACATGACTGTACGCCATCCCAAGCTTGGGGAACGACTCAGGCGAAAATATTTTTTTGAAGCATTTTTTGAAAATTTTTGAGCTTGAGGGCTTAATATGCTTTGGCGGGCTTAAGATTTGAACTTTTGTAAAGTGAGATGTAAACATTCGGTCTTGCCTGAGCTTAGGATGCTTGGGCATTCGGTCTCGCCTACTTTGGTTCCCGAGCTTTGACCTTTTCGATGAGTCTCTCATCCAGTTGCTAGACACATTCCGTTCCTTCGGTTTTGTTTAGATATTTCGGTTAGGACAGAAGCATTATTTGAACTGTTGCACAGTGTGCCATGCTACCCGGCCGTGCTCAGCAGGCGTCGAAGTAGTGTTGTTGATGCAGCAACTGATGATGTGAAATTGCATTCGGTTGAATGCAAACAGGGCTTCTGCCTCAATGTGATAGGATTCGACATGCATCAACAAAAGCTGCAGTTCTTGCCGAAATAATGGTGGCTTCACACTGATAGGACATAGCCCTCTCACCATTTCGTTTAGGCGAGAAGACGAAGCTGGCCAAAACGCCTGACTAGACAGCCGAATGTATTTATTTATTTTATTATTTATTTATATTTTTTTCTGCCGAATGGTAATTCAGCGAAAAGAAATATGTTTCATCCTGACAACAACTGAAAGGGCGCTCGTCACTTTGAAGAATGCGGAAGCAACTGATTAAAAACTACCGTGCATACATTACTTACCTGACACGCACACATACACAAAGATTGCCTGTGAATTTTTAATAAAAAATAAATAAATGACAAGTCATTTGAGCATGAATGCACGAAACCATATTAAGCTGAAGACAGATTCGGTAGCCCTACTTGATTTTGGCCCTCGGCCAAGGCACCAGAATGGAACCTGGAGTGCCGAAACATGTTTCGGCATGAGCGGATTTTTTTTTGGGCCTTGCTTCATGTGTCTGGGCTAACTAGAGAGGATAGAGAGGCCATTCATGGGCAATGCTTTCGGTTCTATTTTGGGAACGCTGTCCCCCGACTTTTGTAGCCGAAGGGGATCATTCTGCGGGTTCAGTGCGCATGCAAGAAGGCATATACATTTAGTGCAAATTGCATTAAAGAGACCCTTCATTCGGCTGCTATCTCATGCACAGTTGCCATTTCGGCCTGCAAGCTATCTATTCGCTTTGGCATCAACGAAGATAAACTTCTCAATTTCTATATCCAAAAGTGTACACGTCATAAGTGTATATATACGCGCATATACGCGTTTCTTCAACGCTTGTAACGTGGTAGCTTCGGCACTTCTGAAATAGTGCCTGGTTTAGTTGGTGCAGCTTGTAACCGAAGGTGCACCAACCGAAGGCATACCCGGACTACTGAATGCACCCATTTGGTTGCCGAAGCGGGATTCAAAAAATTTTAGAACCCTCCGGCTTTGAATTTGAAACCAAAAAACAACACTTTCAGTTTTAATTTGACAACCCCGCCCCCCCCCCCCCCCCCCGACCTTTTTAGTCGAAGGGCTTCGGCCGAAAATTTTCAAGCTTTGGTTGGAAATTTTGGGGACCCTTCATTCGGCTGAATTTTGGCCAACCGATTATCTAGGCGAATCTATAAAAACACCGTCCCCCCAACTTTCTTAGTTGAAGGGCTTTAGTCGAAAATTTTTGAGCTTCGGTTGAGCCCTTTCGCTGAATTTTGGCCAACCGAATATCTAGGCGAATCTATAAAAACGCTGTACCCCCAACTTTCTTAGTTGAAGGGCTTTGGTTAAAATTTTTTGAGGTTTTGTTGAAATTTTTCGAGCCCTTCAGCTGAATTTTGCCCAGCCGAATATCTAGGCGGATTTATGAAAACACCGTCTGTCCCAACTTTTTTAGCCGAAGGGCTTCAGTTGAAAATTATCGAGCCTTCGGTACAAACAGTGCAATTGCCGAAGCTAGCAGAGTGAGCCGAATGTTCACATTCGGTTATGGCCTGGTGAGAAGCTTTGGTACAAGCAATATGATCGTCGGCAGGGTGAGCAGCTTCGGTGCAAACAGTGCAATTGCCGAAGCTAGCAGAGTGAGCTGATTTCGAGCACTTCAGCTAAATTTTGGCCAACCGAATATATAGGCGAATTTATAAAAATGTCGTCCCCCCAAGTTTTTTAGTTGAAGGGCTTCGGTTGAAAATTTTTCAACCTTCGATTGAAAATTTTCGAGCCCTTCAGCTAAATTTTGGCCAACCGAATGATTGGTAGTCTTTGATTCGAAAAGGCCGACTGCTACTACTAAAGTTGATTTACAATCTTGGTTGTAACGCATTACACTGTCGTGCGGCTTTTACGCGATGTCCACTGCCCGCGCAGCCGAAACGATCCCACCGAAGCTGATATTTGTTAACCGATAGCATTTTTTCAAAATAAAAATTAATCGGCTGATATCAACCGGAGCCATTTTTGGCTTTCTGGGAAACATTTTTGGTAGCCCTAGGAACCATTTTCGGTAGCCCTTTCCTGTGCGTTTTTGCACAGTGCTTCAGTTTTTTGGCTGAAATCTTTAGATAGCCATTTTCGGCTAGTGTTTTCTAGCGACCATTTTCGGTGCCTCTTTGGTTGCTCGTAACCTGATTTTATGCTATCGAATATTAGATCAGACAACTTGTGTCATGTTATTTTTCGGTGTTGCATGCCTCAGAGTGCAAAATTTAGGGGAACCGAATATAACTTAAAAATGGGTACAAAGGGTGTTGCCTCATTTCAATACCTCACACCTTCGAGAAAACTTTCCCGGTGAGGAAATAGAGTGCAAACCCTCGAATCTTCTGATTGTCCATTGAATAATAGAAAAATGAAAATTACAACACGCTTCTGGTGAATGCTGGTTACTAGTAAAAACGCCGAAGATTGTCAGCGTTCCACTGTGAATGTAATTTTCCATGTTTGTATTGGGTCTGATGATAAGCCGAACAGACGTTTGGAATCGACCCCGAAATAGGGTGAACACTAGAGCATACAGGCCTGTCGCCCTTTCCGAATAATGACCAATGAGTCATTTTTTTTATTCGTCGCTGGAGATAACATCGAGCAAACTCCTTCAGGACTTTTCTTTTTCACCGAATATGCTCTGCCAGGAGCTCGGACTCATGA
>CM041637.1:30490986-30565888 GCA_023333625.1 Bothriochloa decipiens | reverse complement strand
CTTTTCTTTTTCACCGAATATGCTCTGCCAGGAGCTCGGACTCATGAATAACTTAGCTGCAAATAACAATCTGAGGCTGACACTGACAAAGCTTCAGTTCGGGCTGCAAGACAAAACTCTAAAAAGCCGAAGATCTTCATGGTCCGAAATATCATTTAAGATTCAGTTTGAACACCCGAAGACATATCATGCCCCCTGGGTTCCATGTGAATACGACGCATGAGGATTCATTAATTCCTGCATGCACGATTCATCATTGCAGTAAATGACCGTGCGAGGTGGTGCGGTCGGTTTGGTCAGCCTGGGGCGGTCAGTTGGCCTGGCTACAGAATATGATATTCTGTAACTATATATATATGGTAATATCGTTTTAGCGAAATGACTGTGAATTAATTTAATTCATCATGACAATAGCTCAGGTGAGCACCCCATTTCATCAGGGACATGCTCGTAGCGAGAAGGCGAGCGACGAAGAAGCCGGGTCAGCTTGCCGAGATGCGATTCGGTAGCGCCGAATTACATTTCAGCTGGCTGGAGGGTGTTCGGTTTTCCTGATGGGTGTCAGTTTGATAAGGCATAAGCTGATGTGCCGAAATGCAATTCGATCATGCCGAAACACCATTCGGCAAGAGCGGGTGCTAAGAAAGTAAATATTTTAGGGTTTTTTTAGTAAGCTTTTGGGTAGCGCCGCATGCCAGAAAGGCTTAAACGAACAGAACAATGCCTGAATTGTATTGATTCGTACTGTTCGTAGTCAGGCAGCGCTGGTTTGTGGGCTGAAGGAGTTTCGGGAGAATTAGGTGATCCTTTTGGAACGCCATGCATCTCGTTGCGAGTGATTTTAGATAACTGAGCGCTTGAATGGGCAGTAAATGAAACAAAACTCTTCTATTGTATTAAAATAAGAGCGTGCCCGCGACGATAAACAATATTTTAATGATCTAGACCCAAATGTATACAACGCTTATGTGCGACCATCTCTTCTACTTGCTTATATGGTTATATATGCATGCACATGCCGAGATAGTATTCGGCTTCTTTCTGGGGTTGCCGTCACTTGGCCGAAACGAAGCAACACATACCGAAGTAAATTTCACCGTGATAAAAGGTGGAGTACATAATGCGTACAACTGAGTGTATATGTCGAAAAAGTGCTATTTTTTACAGTGGCGTTCACTGCTAAGAGAAAGCGAATTGTCCGTAGTTTAACCGAAGGATCATTCGGTATAACCCAAGGATGTTTCGGTTGGATGACCTGATTTTCGTTGTAGTGAGTGCCTGTTGCATATACACTTATGTGTCTGACAGTTGCAGTGGCAGACCCGCCACCTGCTGGTATTTACCTTCCCGAGTTGCGAAATGGTGCATAGGATAGCTCTGGAGCATGCGTAACCTCGATGCAGGATCTAACTCTAGCTGACTGGAAGAGTATAAAATAAGGGGACAAGGCAACTCCTCTTCGCTAGAGAGAACTAAAGATGCATGCACGTGGCCAAGTTGCCGAAGGCAAAAATCAGTTTGGTACTGGGCATAATGATGTGGCCGGCTAATGTTACAGCTACGAATAAATATCTCATATTAAAGCTGATGATAAATAATATAGTAAACCGCCCAAGTCTATGGGCTTAAATTTAAAAAAAGGTCGTAGGATTGATGTACTTATCTTGCGCGGTCACAATACTTTCGAACAGTACCATGAATAACTTTTTGCCATCCAAAGAGTCCCAGGCTATATTGTTTGCTATCTGGAGCACCCAAATGTTGTGTTATATATTTTGATGTGCAAGGATGATTCATTTCGCTTCAACCACCGATGCGTTATACTGTCTTGCTTCGGAAAGGATATTTTCCAGCTCATGTATGTAGCTAGGCAATATTAGTCAAACAAATGAAAAAGCTTGACGTACTAAGAATGGTTGTATCTTGAGACAGGTTAAAGCCGAAAGTGACAAAGGATTATCTCTTTCTTGAGCTGTAGTGGGTGCTGCAGACCAAGCTTTTGAGTTTCTAGTGCTAGCCCATGCCCCGTATTGATTGGCCGAAGTATACATTGGTGCAGCCGCAATGCCCTCCGGTTGTTATGCACCCTGATGATTTCACCATGCTGAAAAGGCGACAGCCGTTGGCAGGCTATTTGCTTCTTTTTGGTTGCCGAAAGGCTCTTGGCTAAAGAAGCGATGTGATGCTTCGGCTGGCTGAAGAAAGTGATGCTTCGGCTGGCTGAAGAAACGAAGTGTTGCTTCGGCACAACTGGTGGATATTCGGTTGCTAGCCTTTCTCGTGAAAGAATGGTTCTTGCCCCGGAGACGGTGTCACGACCGCCGGTCCTTTCGCCAACAGGCAGTTTCTTTTCATCTGCCCGAACGATACCTGCTTGAGCTGCCTCGGGAAAAAAAAAAGATGTTGTGTACAGTATATATATATATATATATATATCAAAATGAGAAGCAGTTAGTCACTGCTTGCTTGTTAGAGTGAGGAGTAAACAAATATACGGTTGCAAATTAAAGCGAAGTTTGTTCTATGGAACGAGCTACGAAGTAATATTTTGCTTGAGAAGGTATTAGAATGGAATCCCAGAGGTGTGCATTTTCTACGAATGCTCCTTTGGTCCAGCAAATTTTCTTTCGGTACTGTGAGTTTGGTCCTTCGGTCCTGGGCGAATTCGTCGATCGGGACGGGTTGTGCCGTCTAGCATGAAATCGATCCCACCCGCCGAAATCGTGTCTCGAGCGACGGTACAGGCTTCAAACGGCGAAGGCGCGAGGCGCAGCTTCCGGATGCGCCGCGAGCGGAGCACCGTGAAGTGCTGTTCGACGCTGCTCTCACCAGGGTGAAGGGCTGTTCACCTTCACCATGCCGAAAGAGCACCCGCTTTCTTCGCTTTCTGAAAATACATGCAACAGTCTCTTTGTTGCTTCTTTTATTTTTTAATATACACACATATGTATATATTATTAAACCGAAGACATACGGAGATAGGAAATCGGTGCACTTATCTTTATTTGGGCGAAAGTCACGTGCACGAAGAGCTGCATGGCACTTAGAGCGTGGTATTCGCACATCTCGCTTGATGAGTTGCATGCCTAGTCTGAAGATAGTATGCTCCTCGACAATGGAAGTCTATGTCCGGATGCCTCTTCTTGGCTGGCTGGTGCCGAATCGAATCGAACGGGCTCAACAGGCACCGGCCAGAGCATTCGATGGATATGCCGTCTGCACTGCCGATGCCGAATCGGTATTCGGGTCGCCGGCTGATGGCATGCCAAGCTGCGCACCTTCTCCCACCGAAGCCATCGGTTTCTTATTCGTACTCACCTTCGTCCTCTTTGGTCGCATCGCGGGCTCGATCAACAACCAGGTTCGCTGCCTAATGCTACCAAAACAGGCTCTTCCTGGAAGGCTCCCAGCTCACGAGAAGAATTGATGCTTCGTCACAACCATAGACGACACCACCGTTGATTCGGCCCCGGAAGGGTGCACCCTCAGGATCCGAATCTTACTATCGAAGTAGAGACAAATATAAAATGAATATGGAGTATAGTGTTTCTTCTCATTAAACGGGTCCCGGCTAAACGCACAGGACCGTCCTCCTTTGCAACCCCTTGGGGGCTCTATTTATACATGCTCATGATCTTTTACATGACGAGTTTATCCTTTCAACTACCATTTATTCTGGGAATATTCTTCCAGCAACGAGGGCGGTGCCGTCTTTGAGCCCTCGATGCTTCTGGTCTTTATACCAATGATAAGGTGAGTCCCGCCACCTGACTCCGGCCGGCGCGTTCCTTACCATCTTGGCATCTGCCCATCTGCTTCATCACAACAGCCGAATATGCTTCAACAGAGCAGCCGAATATGCTTCACCTCAGCAGCCGAATGTGCTCCACCTTAGCCAAAAAACAATCAGCCAACTGTCATATTACTGAATGTCAATTAACTCAATGTCATATCACCCAAATGTCATATTACCCGAATGTCAATCACCTGAATTTCAATCACCCGAATGTTAATCACCCGAATGTTAATCACCCGAATGTCATATCACCCGAATGGCAATTAACCGAATGTGATTCGGGTGATATCGGCCATGGCCATTCGGATGGGTCGATTGGCGGGGGCAGAGTGCCAACGTCCTGGCCTGCCCCCAACACGCACAGCTCACCGACCAAGGCGGTGATGGACCACGGGCTCCGTATTGTAATCTAGGTCGTCTGGTCCGTGCTTGTTTTATGCTGAGCAGTGAAGATGCAGACCACGTAGTACCGATCAGCGAAAATGCTGACCACGTAGTACCAACCAGTAAAGATGCAGACCACATAGTACCGACCAATGAAGATGCAGACCCCGTAGTACCGACCAGATTCTTCCCGAGCAGTTCAAGTCTGCTCCTGACCACAGCTTCTGTCAAGGAAGGTGGTCTGTCAAAAGATGTGTGGTGCTCCAAGAAAAAGAAAAAAGGTTTTCACGCCCCTGGGATGTGGGCACACGTTAACACGTGACATAAAGTATCACTGGTATGCTAACATGAACCATGCTTAAGGGTACCGAACCAAGAACAGAAGATATGCTCAAGCCCCGCAAGGTGACGTGGGCCCACGTAGTCCTCAAGCTCGATAGAAGATAAAAGATGTTGTATTGAGCTTTTTAAGAAAAAACTCAACATAGCACTAACTAGTCACAGTTAATGCCGAGTGACAGATCAAAACGCAGCCCCCAAGCAAGTCCTAGATGGAGCATAGACTCGATCGAGTTGAGGGACACCGAGAACCACTGGTCCGTAGAGACCTCTGGATGGCAAGTTGACGCGTAGTCCCCAGGTAAGTCCTGGACGGAGCATGGGCTCGATCGGGTCGAGAGACATCAAGAACCACTAGTCCGTAGACACCTCTGGGTGGCAAATCGAATGTACAATCCCCAGATAAGTCCTGGACGGAGCATGGGATCGATCGGGTTGAGAGATACCAAGAACCGCTGGTCCGTAGACACCTCTAGGTGGCAAGTCATGCGCAGTTCCCAGGTAAGTCCTTGACAGAGCAGGGCTCGATTGGGTCAAGGGACTCCAAGAACCCTTGGTCCGTAGACACCTCTGGGTGGCAAGTCGAATGCGCAGTCCCCAGGTAAGTCCTGGACGGAGCACGGGCTCGATCGGGTCGAGAGACACCGAGCACTGCTGGTCCGTAGACAGCTCTGGGTGGCAAGTCGATGCGTAGTCCCCAGGTAAGTCCTAGACGAGGCATGGGCTCGATCAGGTCAAGGGACATCGAGAACCGCTGGTCCGTAGATACCTCTGGGTGGCAAGTCAAATGCGCAGTCCCCAGGTGATAGAAATAAATTATCATACCCAAAAATCAGTCCCAAATTTAAGCAGAGAAAATCTGGAACAAATTTGGAAAGAAGTATAATTAAAGCCACAATCCAAGGATAAATCATGCAATGATTGGATATGCACCAGTCACGGGATAGGGGCACGTGGAAACTGCACGAGCATGAATAAAGAAACTCATGGCCCATACCCGTGCGTGGGTCCAGGTCGGCCCACTTAGGATGGAACCCTAGAAGTCAAAACGATGTCATCCGGATCCTATAAATAAACAGCCGCCGCCGAGGGGAACGGTTCCGCGTCGCATTCATTTCCAACTTCCCAGTTCCCACTTTCTCGAGCTCTCCACTGCGTCTGTGCCCGCACAACTGCCGCCGCCACTCCGTCTGCCACCGCCACGCCACCTGCCACCATGCGTAGATCTAACGCCCCTGCGAACCTCCATCTCATGCCCCAATCAATTGGCTGACCCATGGAGGAGACGACGAAGGCGTCCGGATCTGGCGCGGCTGGGCCGCAATGGCTGTAGTTGACCTCCATGTGGGAGTCGCTGCAAGCGCTCGCCGACGAGGGGCTACTGTCGGCGCCGGATATGGAAGTATGGTGCAAGCCACGAGGTGAGGACACGCCTCGACCCTAGGATGGGGAAATAGTTATGTTCGAGGATTTTGTCACATGGGGGCTGGGGCAACCCGTGAATGAATTCCTGACGGACCTGTGCATCTTTTGGTGGATTTGTTTTTGCAATCAGGACCCCAATTCTATCCTCTCCATCTCCATCTTCATCGCATTCTGCGAATGCTTCCTGGGGATCCCCCCACTTCAATATGTTTCGCTACTTCTACCTGCTGAGGAATAAGGGGCAGATACCGGGGGGTCCCAGATCACGGGAGGGTGCTATCTGCGCCTGAAGGATGGGATGAAGGCGCATTGGTTAGACATCTCGCATGCATCGGCGCAGAGAAGCTGGTTTGCCCGCTGGTTCTACTTGAACCAGGATGTAGAGGGGAGGCGGGTGCCTTGTGATGTGAACCAGGTTCCTGAGTTTAACCCAAGGTGGTCAGACAATCCATCTTCGGATGAGATGCATCAGGTGAGAAAGTTGCTGCAGCTGAGTGACAATAGGCTGGTGAACGACACACTGGTGGCTAGCTCATGGACGGTGTGTCGGGTCCAGCCATGCAAAATGCGGGTGAACCACTGTCAATTTTTTATCACTGATAGCCCACCACCGGGGTACCCGGGAGGGTGTTTTGGTTCGGAGGAGCTTGACAGATTGCGGAACTCGGAGGTTACGGCAACAAGGTTGATGAGACAGACAATTTTATACTGGTTCAGGCCCTCGACTTGCTTCGAGTAAAAACCTTTACATCCAGTCGGCATGAGACTATTGCGTTGTATTGAGACTATGTTATGTTGTGTGCTTCGCGTTGTTTACAAGGGGTACCCGCAATGGCCTTATATGGGGCGAGGCTGGCTGCGTGTTTTATGATTCCTAGTGGGATTCTAGGAATGAGACCTAAACTAAGAGTTTTGTGCTCTTTCTTATTACAATCCGTCTAGGATATGGTAATCCTCATGTCTTGTTACTCCATGTTGTACTCGAATCGAGCGATGGGTTCTTCGATCCTCCGCTCGTATTCCGTCTTCTTGGGGAACCTTCGCTGTCCCCCATCGTCAAGGCCCCGAGCGTTCCAGGATTTAGAATTCAGAAGGTGGGTTCTTTTGAGGTGAAATCTTGGGATGCTCTTTCTTCTTGCTACTTCTGTCCTGGTCCTTGAAGGAGTGCAATTTTGCACTCACTGAGTGTAGCCCCCGAGCGTCTTGCTTTTTGGCACAAGAAAGTTGGAGGGTCTAGTTGTCACCTTCGTCTTCCGGTCACCGTCTTCATCTTTTCATAGCAGTGAGTGCAGCCCCCGAGCCTCTTGCTTTATGAAACAAAAAGCTAGAGGGTCTTGCTAAAAAATTTGAAAAGTGCCTTCAGTACGGGGTACTCCTGTAGCCCCCGAGCCTTTTCTGGGTTCTTTTCATTATGAAAGGACTCGGGAAAGGGTTCTAGAGTTCCTTGCTGATGTAGCTCTTTACTGATGTACCGTTGGTTGTTGAGTGTCTTCATTGCTTTTGTACTTTTTAGAATATACTGTTGGATATGCCTTCTTTGTCTTGTAATGACTTCTACTGCTCGTCCGTGAGCTTTGCAGTTGCTCCTGATGGCTTTAATCTGCATGCCTGTCATCCTGTCGGCTATGTCGTGATTGCACGTGCTTGTTCAGTTGCTTCAAAGTTCTTGTTTTCTTCACATGGCTGTCTTTGCTTTTGATGCTTATCTCTTCTGTGGACTTGGTCTTCATACACCCATCTTTGTCTATAAATATTGCTTCCTGGTGCCATTGCTTCCTCGTTCACTTCTAGTCTTCTTGAGTTGCTTCTCCTCCTCTTTATAGCTATGGAATTGCTGGTGTGCGAGCCTAACGAGCCCCCGAGCTTGTTCTATGATATCTCTTAGCGAGTGGTGTAGGTCTTGTGATAGGGGCTAGTAGCAGGCTAGTCCCCAGGTGGAATCACTTTGTCGAAGGTGTCGGGGCGAATGTTGTAGGGCTTGTGATGCACTTGGCGCTGCCTCCAGTGCCTCGTTTTCCAATGCCCTTCACCATTTCTCCTTGTTGCCTTTAACTTGGTGGTTCACAAGCTGTTTAGGTTGTTCACGCTTCGCATGGTGTGGACTGGCCTCCTCTTCCTTCTCTGCTGTGTCATTTGGCGCTGCATTGCAAATCAGCTCGTGTTGGGAGATTCGTCTGAGTTCTTTGGGAGTCGTGGAGTGTGAAGACATGGTTGCTACTCTCGTGTACTTGGTGCTTCTGCCATTCTCAATGACTTCATAGACGGATTTGCTATAGCAATTTGGTTTCTAGGGTTGCCCTCCTGCTTGTCGACATCGAATCTTGATAGAGGTTGAACAACCTCAAATTCCACTGGGTTCTTTGTTGATATTTGCAGTTGACCAGGACTGTCTTGATGCCCTTGTGAATTCCACCAGGTTCCTGGTTGCTGTATAACTGTATTTCCCCTAGTTTATGAGGCTTGTATCCTTTTATACCCTATTGTAATCTTAGTATCCTCTTGATCAGTGAAATAAAAAAGATATTTGTCTTATCTCTGTCGCCAAGGATTGTGCGAGCTATTTGTTTACTGAGTTGATGTTGTATGGGTGAGATTCCGCGATTCTGATTGCGTCGAGTTTTTTGATGATGTGTCGGCCACTGTATAATATGTCTTGCCTGTTCGCGAGTTCTTCTGATATGCCTTCCGGTGTGTCCGGGTTGTTCTGATATCTCAACAAAAGGTTCATGAAGACTGTTGATTTGATGGGTTGTTGATGATTCTGGGTTCTTCTGCTTCTAGTGACTTCATGGTAAAAAATCTGTCTGAGATACTCTGTTTTTTGTCCGTTGGGGATATTACCGTTGTAGCATTTATCCTTTGTAGTAAGTATCCGTTGCGGCTGCCTTGCAGTCCAGATTTAGCAACCGTTGGCCTAATGGGCCCTCTTAGATCAAACGATCCTTATAAATACTTCGCTGCTTATCCTTCTCCTGTACGCTTGACCCTTTGTCATCCGTGCGCACAAAGCAATCTCTGCTTTCCTCACCGTCTCTGCTGCTTTCAAAAACTCTAGTTTTCTCTCCTTTTTGTCTACAATTTGTGAATTTGTCTGCTGATCCTTGAGCTCCAATGACTGGGACTAGGTCACAGAGCAAGAGCAAGGCCGTCGAGGTAATTGATTGGTAAAAATTCTTTCTTTTGTTGTTGATCGCACTATTTCTGATCGTGTGTCTTTATGCAGCGTACTTGGCCAGCGCCGATGACGACGGAGGTGGATCTTGACTGCTGGTTGAGCGCGGCCTGCTTTGAGAGCAGGCGCTCTTCGGGTATGTCCTTTTGGGTCGTCATCTGATCCCTACTACTTCACCTGATTAGATGATCTTGTTCGTCACGTTTATCGCTGCGGGACTCCGTTTTCCACCTTCGGACTTTCTGATGGATTTCCTTCAATTCTTTTGTCTTCAACTTTTTCACCTTTTTCCTAATGGGGTTCTTTATTTGTCCACCTTTGCGCATCTGTGCGAGGCGTATCTTGGGGTTCCTCCCAACCTACTTCTCTTTCGACACTTCATCCGCCTGAAGCAAGATTCAAAAATAGTGCCTTTTGGTTGCTGTACGATCCAGCTCCACTAGGGGATGGGTGTAGCTCTTTTTACCCTTGATTTCTTCCACAAGAAGGTTTGGGCAGACAAGTTCCATGAGTTTGTTGTCATCACATGTTTTGCAGGAGTCTCAATTTTTCATCAAATAAAAGTATCTCAAATGAATTGGAGTACACCATTGTAAGGGTCTCGCCACGCAGATCAAAATAGATATATTATTTGCTATATTTGGATTTCAGAACAAAAAGATATGGAGTTTGCAAATTAAAAAGGAGCGCGGATGTCAGCACTCCCGAGTCAACGCCGACAACAGCCTCACAGCGTGCCAGGTAGGACCCAACTGCCTGCCGACGCACTGCGGCGCTGTCTCCCCATGGGAGACTTGCGAGCAAGCCAGCCACTGGCTGGGTGGCACTTGGTGCAACGGCCACGGCACACACACGTGCCTGCAGAGCCAAGAGCGGGAGTATCAATTTGAATCAAGCTAATCCGTCGTGCCCATGTGGCAGCAGCCAGGCACCCACGGGCAGATGTGCGCGCGCAAGCACGGAGCGGGTGGCCGCGCGACTCGGACGGGCAGGCAGGATAGGTGGCAGCCCAAGACTGGACGCGCGAGGCGGTGGCACGGTTTGGGCGGTTCGGGAGCAATTGGACCACCTAGATCGGCCAGTTCAGCTAGTCAGACGCCGGATTTCTCTCCGGTTAACAGAAAACAGCGCCCGGTCTGATAGTTTGGCTCCGGTTCGGTGACCTATTGTCCGGTTCTTCTCTGGTTTTCGATGGCAGCATGTGGAGGACTTCACCACCGACCTACAGAGATCGGTTGCATGCAAGTGGAGCATCCCAACCCTTGATCAATAGCGGTTTTGCATCCTATGGTGGCCATTCAACATCACGCGGATTGCTGACATGACATTTTCTTCACCCCTACTCTACCTAGCACTATAAATACACCCCTTCTACCTCATTTGTAACACACACCTACATTCTACAAAGCTTCACTCTCTCATTTAGTAGTAGTAGTGTCCCTCTAGTGGGTTTTCTCCCCCAGTTGTAGAGAGGCGACTTCAGGAGAAGAGCCGGACCTGTCGGAGTCTCTCTTACCTTCTACCTCTCTAGGTCTTGTAAGTTCAGCTCAGGTGCGAATATTTATTCAGCATTTAGTATTATTAAAGTGTTTGTTAGTTCCTTGCTTACTACTTAGTATTTATTATTCGGTATTTATTTACTGCGTACTATATACTTGTGTGAGTACCTTGCTTTTCTGGAAAGTAAGGTAGTAATTAATAGTATAGACGTGGGGTCTATGCTAGTAATTACCCTGGTTTGCATTCAGTTCAATGGACCGCAGTGGTAGCCAGCATCGTGGTGACAGCCCTATCCGGCCTACGTATTCCACCACGTTAGTTCTGTTCTGTAGGACTTATGGGTGAACTCGCCTGCTCTTGCGAGTTGGTTGGTCCCAGGTGCCCGATGTAGATCACTTCAGTAATAGCTATCCTGCTCAATTATCTAGAAAGCCCTAGCTGTATCGACCAAGTGCCTCTCTATTCATCACCCCCTTGTTCCATCATTACAACATCACCTCCTTTGGACAACTTGGCTTTAGATTAGAACACTTCGCGTTCTCCGTGGAAATTATGATACCTTGAAATACTCCCAGGTGAACTCTATATCGGTATCCATGCACTTGAGGATTATATCTGTTAGGCTAGGATTTGCCAACACTAGGTCTAGGGCTTCATTAAGGTTAACTACTTCATTATTGAAGTTCATTAAGTACATAAAATAAATATTAATTAAGCCCTAATGATATAATTAAGGTAAGCTCAAACAATAAATTAAAGTATCAAAGGTCATTAAGATTAATGACCCAAGGTCATCGATCAATCCCAAAGTCAATCGAATCCTAAAATGATTAAGTATTAACTAAAAGATTAATTAATTAGTTAATTAAGCTTAAGATTAAGCATAAATTAAATTTGTCAAATTAAGCTCAAACTTTTATTCTAAGTTAATTACATCATAAATAAGCTGCAAAATATATTTCAGATTTATTGGATCATTATTTGATTTACTAAAATTAAAAGAAGATGCATTTATTAAATAACTACGCTAATTAATTAACATGCAAAAATTAAACAAAATTGGCATTTTATATTTTTCCTAAATCAAGCTCTCTGAGAATAACTCAACCACAAAATATCATAATTTTTGGAGTTATAAATAAATTACTATGAATTTATAAAGAAAATAGTATTTAAATTATTTTCAGAAAAAGAAAAAGAACTCATATTGATCCTGACGTTGACCAGAGACGATGGTGACGGTTGACCGGTGATTTCTCGCCGGCGGTGAGGTTTACGGCCAAACCGTTTGGCCCAACGGCCGCACCTTCATATGACGAACACAACAGTGGCAGGACGCAGCGGCAGAACATGACAAATAGGCTGGCCGCACGGCTATGGCGGCACGGCAGCGCGACGCGACAGCAACGCCGACTGGACGCGACTTCAGTGACGAGGACATGAGCACCAGCTCCTACATAGCTACACGGACACGATGCGCACGCTGGATGAGCAAACGTGCAGCCAACACGACGACAGACTCGCACGCGGCGGCTGACAAGGTCGTGCCGGTGGCGACACTCGGTGGCCGGCCACCACAAGGCACCCCGGACCCAACTAATGGCACCATGAGAACTAGGAGCTCACCGCGGACGCGGTGTACATGACAGTGAAGGCTCGACAAGGATGGAGGTGGTAGACCGACGACAGCAGGGACGACGGCGGCTTGCACCGGCGGCAAGGGTGATGTCCTGCTATCCCCTGAGCATCGATCAGCCAAATAAACGAGCGCATGAGATGCAGTAGCACATGGCGAGCACGAGGGTGAATACGGGGATGAAAAATAACCAACGACGATGATGGTTGACAGCGGTGGGCTCACGGCGGCCCTGTTGCCCGTCCCGAGGAAAACGGTGGTGGCGATTCAGGCGGTGGGCGAGACTACGAAGCGACTCAGCGTGCACGAGAAGGCATGGCGGAGCGATGATCGAGAGAAAGAGGCTGGGGATGGCATGGTGGACACGAATTTCAGCTGACGAGGACGAGCTCGACGACGGTGACAGAGCAGGGCAGGCAAAACTAACCACGGTGACGGCTCTGGCACGATATATATAGCGCGGTGGAGTCTGGCAAGCGCGCGACATGCAAGAGCGGCCATTGCCAAGTCGAAGCAGCTGTGTGGCGATCGCAGACGCGGTTGGAAGGCCGTGGAAGGACGCCAGCGGCGAGCAGTGTGCCTGCTTGCTCTGCTTGGCCAAATTACAGAAATGCCCCTATGTTCGTTTTTCAAATTATTTCAAAATTTTGAATAGAACTCGAAAATCTCCAAAAACAAGATTTGCATAATTTTGAAATGGCTACAATTTTCCTAATATGTAGATTTTAAAATTCGGCCTACGTTTAGAAATTTGAATTTAGAACCAAAAAGAGAATAAAACCCTAGAAACCCATTTTCAAAATTGCTTTAAATTTGTAGAGAAACTTGAAAAACTCAAAACACCAACTTTGTAGATCTTAACAAGATCTAGAAACTTTCTTTTGAAAGTACCTTCAAATGCTTTGTAGATTATGAACAATCAAAAAGGAGGTAACACAAGGTTTTCAAGAAATCAAGGTTTTGAAGAGAACTAGAGCTTGATTTATTTTCTACATTAATTGGTTAGTTATTAGTGATCACAAACATCATTCAAGAAAATTTTTAGGTCAATGACCCAATGACAACCTTGGTTGACCAAGTTGACTTTTGAAAAATTATTTTAAGGACTTTCCAATTTGAATTTAAATTTGAATTGCAAGACTTGGGGAAATAAGCTTTAGAATTCAAATTCAACTTCAAACTTGGAACTCACTTTTAATTGTTGTACTTGAATTTATACACTATGCTTGACACTAGTGTAAACACAGTTTACACCTCAAGTACAAAGGGCATAAACCAAGCATTTGAGATGACATTCTAAATTAGAGTTTTGGGTTCAAATCACACATTATCTCAGAAGCACAATCAACCTAAGAATGTAAACTTGTTTTAGTTGATGCACATCAATTGTGACCTAAACATGAACATGGATGCAATGCAATATATATGATGACATGTCAAGTTTTAGTTACTGTGTTACAGTGAGCTTCATCAACAACAACAAAACAACAATGGGTATCGGCCCCAACAGCAGTAACAAGGATGGAACTCGTGCCCCTTCTACCAAGGAAACCAAGGTAACAGTTACAACAATAATTTCAATAATTCTTATGGTAACCAACCTTCTTTAAGAGATCTTTTCTTAGGCCAAACTAAAATCAATGATAGTATTAACAAGAAAATGATGGCTAATGATAAGATTCTTGAAAGTTTAAGTGAGAAAATGGATACCTTTATTTTTGCCATGAAAAATTAATTAAGCTTTAATTAATAGAAGCTGTCCCATCCTTCGAGCAAGGTAAGATCCCTGGAAAACCTGAGGACCCAATTGAAGGTGTTAAATTGGTAACCAAGAGGTTCGGTAAGCCTCCTCTATGCTCCAACTGGGTCTATCTTCTTGATCCACCCTTCATCGCCAAGAAGGAAGATCCAAGCCTATCGACAATCACCTGCGAGATTGGACCACATATCTTTCACAACATCTTCTGTGACCTTGGATCATGTGTCAACATCATGGCCAAGGTAACTTATGATAATTTGCTAGGGGGGCCCTTGCACCCCACATTTATTCGTTTGCAGATGGCAGATCAAACAATTCAGTTCCCTGAGGCACTGGCAAGAGACATCCTAGTCAAGGTTCAAGATGAGTACGTTCCTATCGACTTCATCATATTGGACATGGGATCCAACAATGAAGTCCCTGTCATCCTAGGAAGGCCATTCCTCAACACGGTTAATGCTATCATCTACGTGGGATGCAACCAAATTCATTTCCAATTCCCAGGAAAGAAAGTAAAATGTCCATTTAACGGTTATAAAGCTAAAATGTAGGTGAAGGACAAAGAACCAAAGAACAAACCTCGCTACTACCCGCGTCGAAGGAACAACAAGAAAGGCGACTCGGCCAAAGAGGCTGAAGTAAAGAAGGAAGAACTCGCTGAACCACGAGGCAAAGGTAAGAAAATGTTGTGGGAGAAAGAGGTGCAATTATGGTCCCCAGCTCCGGGACCAACTGAAGCAACCAAAGAATGAACAAGACGGAGAGGTCTTGCTCTGTGGACCTAAAACATGGAACCCTTGCTGGTAAGGTAAATCAGTATTTATCCCATATTTATTTTCTGCATTTTAATTCTTGCATTTTATTTTCATTGCATCTTAGTTTTAACTCTGCATATTTCCTTTCAACAAAAATAGTTAGCAATGATAAATAAAACCTTGAGAACAATTTGCAATAAACTTTTGAGCTGCTAGAACATCCATGGTGGGATCGACGACCCCACCAGTGGGCCCACACCTGCTCTTTTTACTTTAGTTCGATGCACTGGTCCATGCTCTGCACTAAGGTGCCCTTGGGGCTCTCAAGTGGGGGTCGGCCGACCCCACCTTGTCCCCTTTTTACAGTCTGTTGTCTCCCATTTGTCATTCCTAGGAATCCTATGCACGCCACTCCAGCCAAAGTCTGAAAAGAAATAGTCCCTTGCTTTATCACTTTTAGCATAAGATGCTCTTTTTCATATTTGATTCTTTTGGGACCATGCCACCAGCTCAAATTCTCTAAACTGGTCACCTAAGCATGCTTAAGTGTACCCATGATCCATGGGAATCTCTTTAGACATGTCTCCACTTTAGCCATTCATCTTTTCTCTTTCACAAAGCACTAGGCAAGGGAATCTCTGAACAGTTCATCACTTTTGGTCCACACCTAGCCTTTACTTTACCAGACACTTGATGACACACTGTCTAAAGTGGTAGGGGCATAGGATGGGGGTCGGCCGACCCCCACTTTCGACAATCTCTAAAAAAGTTTTCTAGCATGTTGTTAGATTCCCTGCCAGGATTCAAATTTAAATTGGAAGTGCTTATGGGGGGGTCGGCCGACCCCTACCTTTGGGGTCCACCATTTGCCCTTCTCCCCCTATAAATACCCCTGCATTGTGAGCTCAACTCCACCACCAAGACCACCAGAATCATCTCGAGCTCACAATCTCTTTTCTTCTCTACTTTTTTGCAAGTTCTTTCTCAAGTTTAGTTTAGTAGTAGCCTTCCAAAATAAAAACCCAAAAATATTTCTTGCATAGTAGTAGTAGGAAGAGCTTGGTTGTCTCACTTGTACAGCTAGATGAAGAAAACATTCCTCTCCTGGTTCAAGAAGTCCAAGGTAGGTGAGAGCTCTTCCCAAGGCTCTCACCACACTCATGAAGGAACCTATGGGAGAAGAGAGGAGGAAGAGAGCTACCACCCGATGGTACTCTATGATCCTCCGTCAAGAGTGCTAGAACCCGAGAGCGGCCTCTTGCTGAGCCAAGAAGAGCTGCCAAAGTTCAACATCCTGTAAGAAAGCAACTTCCACCATACGGGCATCATCGACCCAGTCCTATTGGACCGCATAGGTATGATCAAAGAATTCAATAATGTCTTTAATGCAATCGGTTGGAGAGGTTTTTTGCAAGTTCCTAAACTCGGTATAAAAGTGCTTACCCAAGAATTTTTGTGCACCTTAAACTTAAAAAATGATGGGGTAGCCTTTCTCATGTTTGGGGAAGAGTATAGTTTATCTTGGAGCCTTTTAAACACCTCTTTGGGATGTGATCCTGATTGTGAACTTGATGTAGACATTGCCATTGATGGTTTTAACAAAGCTGAATTTTGGAAAGCAATTTCTGGCTCCAATGATTGCTCTCATCTTATAGCCTCTAAAATCTAGAATCCAACTCTGCACTATCTTCATTACTGGATGAATGTTACTCTTTTTCCTGGCACTAGAGGTAATGCCGTAAGTGATGATGAACTTAAACTGCTTTATGTCATGGTACACAAAATTAAGGTCTCTCGTGTTAAACTGCTATTGAACTTTTGGCTTAGCTACATTGAAAATGAAAACTCCGTCTACTGCACATCGTTTGTTACTCGTATAGCCGACACTTGGGGTTCAATAGAGTCACATGCCTTTGAGTACATTACCTCTACTAGGGATGTTATAGATGAGAATGTCTTTATTAATTCTAATGTGCTCAAGAGAGGTCCAAGGGGTGAACTTAAAATGATATATCCTGGCCATACAGTCGAAGTCCCTCTCCCTTGTGAGAAATGTCGGCTGTATAGGCTTCGTACACTAACCATCAAATTGGATCGAGAGGCAAGAGACCAAAATATTGCAGAGACAGACAGGATGACAAGAGAGATGTCACAAGCTACTCAGATGAACTAGGTAGACCCCTCACGCCCTGTAGAAGAAGAAGTTGAAGAAGGCGAGGAGGCAAGCTCCATGGACATTTCAGGGTCCATGGGGAGGCCTCCGCGTCCGCAGGACACCCCTCGCCAAAGGCGAAGGGAGAGGCACCCCCAAAGGACGAATGTGGATGACCTCATCAACAACATAGGTGCAATGCACATTGAACAAGATGCAACATTACACTTGGCGCAACAAAATACCCAGTACCTGCAAGCAATGCAAGAAGAGGAAGCACAACGTTGGGCCGGATGGTTCCAACACTATCCGCCACCACAGTGAGCAAGAGCCAAGCTTGGGGGAGATCCTCTCCACCACTAAGGTAAGTATTCTATCTTAACATTTGCATTTTAGTTATTTATCTTATTGCATATAAAAATCAAAAAGTTTAAAAATACAAAAAAAATATTTGTTTGTTTTTAGTAGTACCTATGCTTCATGTATATTTATCTCCTTATGGAAATGATGAGTAGTTGCTTTGTCAATGTTTCTCTAGTGTCTAGTTTACAACTTAGTGCTTCTTTAAGTATGGATTACTTAGCTCTCTTGAACCATCATGAACCTAAAAAATTTGTGGGTTGTGTGTGCTAGAACTAAGTCTAAGTTGTTGGGGGATATGAGATAGTGAGACAAGAGCTGCTATAATATTGTTCTAGGCAAGATTGATTACTAGAGAATTTATTCTTAAAATGATCAAAACCTTAATTGTTCCTCAATGGTGATGAAATACCATAGCCATATCTGTTCTACATGTTTATAAACCTTCCACATAGGCTATTTGCTTTATGTTGAGTGTTGTCAAGTCTTGTTGATCCCTGTTAAGAGAATTTTCATGCTCCTAAGATCAAGATCACACGCACGCCACATATATACATGTTGCTTCTACACTGGAAGTACGCAAAAACATGCATTTCATTTCCACCAAATAGGTTGCTCCATTCCTTAAATGTTAGAATATCTCTCTAAATAGTGCTTGATAGATGAGACACAAAAGGGCTAGGCAAAATAAGTATTCATATAGATGGACACATGAAAGTCCATAAAAAAATGCTAGCCCTGTCTCAATAAAAAAAGAGAGAGATCTTACCAAATAAAGGAGCAACCTAGTCCATCATATACCACATACTTGCACATCTTGATCTGGGGGTATGACACTTCTCTTTAAGGATCCGAGCCTTGACTTCGCAACATATGCAAGTAAGTATGCTATCTCCTTGTTATTCCTACCTTGAGCTCCAAATAAGCCTTTTTAGAAGTAGAATGAAATAAGGAAAGGCAATCTTACCTTGTGCCTTGGTGAGGAATCATACACTTGAGCGACATGAGAGAACCATATGAGGAACATTAAGTTTTCTTTTGAAAAACATTGCAAAATCTTTGGTATGAAACTTGCTATGAATAATAAAGTTAGTGCTCAAGTCAAATTGTTCTGTCTTTCAACCACCCAAGACAAAGGAAAAACTATAAGCCCCATATAGATTAAAGTAATATGGGTGAGTTTTTATAGCTAATTTTTACATTCAAGGAGAAGAACTTTGTTGTGCACATGGTACTCTTGAAATGTGGGCATAGTAACAATACCTGATCCACCGAGGCTAAGTTTGATTGTTTGCTCGGGACGAGCAAAGGTTAAGCCTGGGGGATCTTGTTGATGGTGGACATACCATAAAAATCCATACTCAAAACACCGTCAACATGCCTTGGTTCCAAGGAAGAATAGCATAACATGAGCATATTTTATCAATAATTAGTTCCACTTGTACTCTTAGCTTGTGATTTCAGGAAACAACAAAATACAGCTTGGTGGGACCCAATGAGGGGGTCGATCGACCCCCCTATGAGCTCACCTCGAGCTAAGCTTCGAGCATGATCCATGTCAAGGTCCCTGGAGTCCAAATCAACCATCAAATCAACTTGTATTTTCATCCAACGGCAAAGGATTGTTTCACATGGATTGATGGGCCCACAAGGAAGCAAGCAACGTGACAAATATTTAGAAGAAAACCAAGCCACTTGACATGACAGGTGGGGACACCTTCTAGAAGACCCAGCCGGGCCCACCTGTCAATGAGGGGGCTGGCCGACCCCCTCCTGTGGGCCCCACTAGGTCGGTTTGCTCCCATCGACCTCCTGCATGCCACCATGCATCAAGCTTCATCCAGCACATCCATTTGAGGTGGTTTCATAGTCAGTTCATCCAAGGGTGTAGAGAGGAGGAGCACACGGTTCGCTGACATGGCACCCCCTCTCCTTCCCCTATATAAGGTGGCTGCCACCACCCTTGGAAAGCATCACAAGATCCATTATCCAAGCTCCAAAGCTCCAAGCTAGAGTAGTAGTAGTTAGTCTAGAGTGGGAGTTAGAGTCGAGGCGGGCGAAGCTTGGGGTCTCCGGAGTCGTCTTCTGGAGAGTCTGGTATAGTCCTTGTATCTTTTCTCGTTTGTAAGACTTTCCTTTTTAGTCTTATTGTGTGCTTGTCTTAGTAGTGTAGTTGCCTTAGTTGGATTGGTTTCCCGTAACCAACTCCTTGTGTGTGTATCATTGTCCTACCTTACATAGGAGTTCTAGCTATTTGATCGTTAGTTAGAGTTGTAAGAGTAAGTGTGAGCGTGGTGCTTAGACTTAGTCTTACCTTTGATTGCCACTGGTCCGCATGGACAGTTCATGAGTGCACTCCGAGAGGTGACAGGTCTTGGGCAGCATTAGGGTTTTCTCACCATGTTCGGACTGGTTCTTAAAATGCAGGGCACCCATAAGGGTATAGCCGCTTTAGTAGGAGTTTTGTCTCCTGCTTTCTTGCATATACCCACCATGCAAGTAGTAAGGCACCAGCCTAGTTGAGTCATCTATCTTGTAGGATTAGGTTCATCGAAGTAAAGATACATAGGAGTCTTTTACACACTCATTGTCCTCCCACCTAGCTAGCTCTCTACTAGTTATCTTTAGATTATGATCGTTGTAATCAATTACCTATCCTTCCCTTTTATTTACTTACCCCCATTTTTACACTAGTGATACTAGATTGTAGAAGACACAAGAATCCCTTTTCTCTTTTATTAGATATTCCTAGCTACTGCTTTCCACTGGGATAAATATAAATTACGATACCATGGAATACTCCCGGGTGAAGTGCTACAGTGGTAGATTCTGTGCGCTTGCAGAATCATCCAATAGTTATAAGAATTACCCCACAGGCATTTCTGGTGCCATTGACAATCTTTTGTAGTGACGCTAAGATTTGTCAACACTGATCTGGGTTCTTTCTTGTCTTCTCTTGAGCCTTGACGCACCTTCTTCAGGTTGTTTTCTGTTTGATCCGGGTTATTTTCAGACTTGAATTGAGCCTCGACGTGCCTTCTTCAGGTTGTTTTCTGACCGATTCAGGTTCTTTTCTGGACTTGACTTGAGCCTTGATGTGCCTTCTTCAGGTTGTTTTCTAACTGATCCAGGTTCTTTTCTAGACTTGACTTGAGCCTTCATGCGCCTTCTTCAGGTTATTTTCTGACTGATCTGGGTTCTTTTTTGGATTTGACTTGTTTTCTTTCCTAGTTCATTTGGGTTGCTCTTGGACATCTCCTTATTGTCCTCATTCCTGCAAAATGTTGTACAAAATCTTTGGATAACAGAATTGGTATATGCAACTGAAATTTACCCTTCTTAAGGATACTTAGGCTATTTTAGCCTGGGTTGATCCTGAACCCTCGGTTGTTGCTGTAGGTTTTTAGTCTCTTGCAGGGTGTACCATGAACCCGAGTAGATTGTTTGCTTCGGCTGCTTCATACTACCTGCTGGTAGTGTAGTGGCTGATGCTAATCCAGAGTTGTTTCTGTTGCTTCGTGCTACCCGCTGGTAGTGTAGTGGCTAATGTTGAATCAGAATTGTTTCTTGTATTGAGTTGTGTTGCATCATGCCGCGGCGTAGTTTAGATCTGAGCCTGAACCCGCACAGTGTGCCTAAGTTCAGTTTAGTATGTTGTGTTCTACATCACATCATAGGCAAGGGGAGTCAAAGATCCTGGACCGACACGGTGTGCCCTAATCCGCTGTTGTAGCGAAATGGTTTTGACTCCCGAACCAGCACTATGTGCCCGGGTTCGATTGCATACTCGCTCGCGGTAAAAAGGAACTCTCTGATTGTGAACCGACATGAGAGCTCAGATTCACCCCAGAAAGACCCGAGCTGATCGACACGGTGTGCCCTGATCGAACTCGGTGCTCTGCACACAGGGCAGGCAAAACTGGGGATGCTAAAATCCTGGACCGACACGGTGTGCCCAGATCCAGCTATTGCGAAAAGGATTTGACTCCCGAACCAGCACAATGTGCCCAGGTTCAAACTGCATTCTCACTCACAGTACTCTCTGATCATGAACCGACAAGAGTGCCCTGATTCACCCCAGAGAGGCCCGATCCTAGACCGACATGGTGTGCCCTGATCTAGCCCGGAGCCGCGCGCTGGGCGGCAAGCCTATCCATGAATGCGGTACTATGTACATCAGATTCATGCAGGCACGCTATGAGATCACCCCATAGCACAATGAAGGTCTGATCGACCAACCCGCAAGGGATGGCGGGGAGTTCTCAGTGCCTTAGGCTCCAGGCGATTGCTTGGTCGTTGAACCCGCAAGGGACGGCGGGGAGTTCTTAGAGCCACATTCTCCAGGTGATTGCTTGATTGATGAACCCGCAAGGGACGGTGGGAAGTTTTCTGAGCCACATGCTCCATGCGATTGCTTGGTCAATGAACCCCAAGAGACGGTGGGGAGTTCTTTGAGCCACATGGTCCATGCAATTGTTTGGTCGATGAACCCACAAGGGACGGCGGGGAGTTCTCTGAGGAAGTGTCATTATGTTCAGAGTTGGAGCTCTGATCTTCTTCATTGGTTGTCTGTTGTCTTCATGAGGGTACTTTCGATTTTTCTTTTATAAAGGTGCAGAGAGCTCGGACTCTGCGTCATCGTTGGTTCTTGCTTTTCTTCACGAGGATGTTTCTGATCTTGTTTTGTTTGGGACGTACAGAGAGCTAGGACTCTGCTCCATCATTGGTTGTTCTCCTCCTTCGTGGGGGTGCTTGATGATTGTCTCCGGTGAAGTTCTTGAGAGTTCAGGGCTTTGGGTGGACAATCTCTTCACTGGAGATGCCATATCACCCCCACCCTAGAACCTCTCAAGAAATTTGGGCTCGGAAGCCCTCGAGCGTCGACTTGGTCTTGTTGTCGAGTTGTTGCAAATAACGTGTTTGAGTGCTTGCTACTCAAACGGCTTGTTTGTGATCTGCTTTTTGTTTGACGTGACACCGAGCAGGTGCTGACATGTTGATTCCTAATGCCGTCAAGTTTCTTGCGTAATTGTGTGCGTGCTGAATCTTGCTAGCTAGCTTGCTTGCTTCTTCTTCACGCGCTTCGGCCTTGTAGCTTGCTTTTCATGGTCTCGAGAACCCGGCTTGATTTGTTGTAATATGTCGGGCTGTCATCGGACGAGCGTACTTGCGTGCATGTCGCTTGGTTGAAGTCGACTTGATACAATCGACGTGTTGGCCATGTCAAGTGGTTAGCATGGCGAACTTTACCTGCCACAGATAGCACAGAGGTAGACTACAGGCTTAAAATTGTGGAGTTGTTAAGATAGTGTGATCATGATGCCACATAAATAATATCTGAAAATATTTTTAAAAATATGACGTGACTTAGCTTTGGTTCATGGTCGAGTTAGTTCGGACGAGTAGTCGGGTACAGCATCGAGTTGTAGGCGTAGCATCCAAGTTGATGGAAGCAGGGTCTACAACTCGCTTGACGTAGTCGAACAGCTTGGAGTAGTCGGACAGCTCGAATTTGCGTCAATCTCCCTTGCATGTTGGCTTCGAACAATTCTGATGACTTCAAGAACTCGGACTGGCTTGTTTTCAGTACGTGTTCATTCTTGCATATGTTTCGAGGCTTCTTCTATAATTAGCTTGCATCATCTTCGTGAATCTAGACGTGGCCTTGCTCGCTTTTGCCTTCGTGCATGCATATATACACATATATGCCTTGCTTGTTTGATGTTCTTGAATGTTGGTCGCCTTGGCGTTTGAGTCAATTCCGGACACGTAGCATGTCGAGTTGGAGACGGCAGAGGTGCTACAGTCCGGCTTGCGTTCTGATTGGATCTGGATCTTGCCCGATAGCTGGATGGTGCTGATGATGATGGAATTATTGCATCCTTCGCATGGCTTGTACTATAATTAGCTTGCTAGATTCCATGTTGCTTCCGTGTAGATCCCGTACATAGGTGTGCGTGTGTACCAAAAATTGATTGGCTTGCTTCTTCAAATAACTCTGACGACTTCAGGAATTCTGACTTGCTTGTCTTCTTTGCACACGATTTCTATAATCAGCTTGCTTTTGTGCACGGACTTCTTCTTGCATGCCACCGGCCTGTATCACTTCCTGGCTTCTATAATTAGCTTCTACGTCTTGCATGTTTGGCTTTGCACGGAGAATCCAAGTTCTGTACGGCGTCCGTGCTCTTGCGGTAGTCGGTGACGTCGGTCCTGTCTTCTGATAGTAGGTCTTGATGAAGTAGTCGAGATCGGCTTTGGCGAGTCTTTTGGGAATCGAAGTCTGGACTCAATCGGCGGGATGAAGTTGGAGTTGGAGTCGATCTCGGTCATGTCGAGCCTGGTGCGCGTAGTCTGCCGGGATCTCGCCGAGTTGACGAAACTGGAGTAGATGCTGATGGAGCGGTCACGTGTAGGCATGAACCGTTGTCCATGCTGATCGTGATTCGGTGAGTTAAGCCGACGAGTGCCGCTGCGAATCGCGGCAAGTTGTTGACGAGTGGTTGATCTTGCTGACGTTCGTGCTCCCAGCGGTAGCCTGCACTAGATTGGGTGTGCGAAGCCGTCAACGAGAACAAGTTGTTGATCTTGAATGTTGACGAGAGCCGCAGCGACGGCCGACGAGTGCCGCGACAAATCTTAATCTTGAGGTCTTCTGAGCTGCAGCAATTTGTCGACGAGGGTCGACGAGTCGTCGGTGAAAAACTCATCTTGAAGGTGAGGTGCGCCAAACTATCGGTGTACAATCCGTCGAAAGCCCCTAACACGCGTTAGCCGTCGATGTTTTATCACCGATAACCCACCATCGGATACCTGGGAGGGTGTTTTTGTTTGAAGGAGCTTGACAGATTGTGGAACTCAGCGGTTGCGGCAACAAGCTTGACGAGACAGACGATTTTATACTGGTTCGGGCCCACGACTTGCGTCGAGTAAAAACCTTTATGTCCAATCGGCGTGAGCCTGTTGCGTTGTATTGATGAGAATGAGGGATTGTGTTGTGCTGTGTATTTCGCGCTTTTCTAGACCGTGAGGTCTATTGTGGAGGTTGTGGTGGTCTGCCGATCTAGGGAGCCCTGCCCTCCTTTTATAGTCTTAGGAGAGGCTCGGATCCTAGTCGGTTACAAAGTAGAGTTTCTAGTAGGACTGTAAACTAATCATAGTAGGATTACATGAAAGGAATCCTAGTTGCACTAGGTCTTCTTATCTCCTCTTCGTGGGGAACCCATGTGGTACCCCGTCGACAGACATCTTGGTGGTGGCACTTCTTTTGTCCTTATGAACCTTCTTGTTGCGCATGCATCGTCCCGACTTGTTTGCCTTTATGCTAGTCGAACTTCTTCTGAAAAGTCATTGACTCCCGCTGCTTTAAGATTGCCGGTCCTGAGTCAATCACCATGTGTTTTGAGTTGCTGGCTGATGCGAGTTCTTGGTTACGTGCTTTCAGCTTCTTCTGTGTTGTTGCTTCTTTAGCGCTTTATATCATGACATCTGGTCTTGAGTCGGTATTTTGTGTGCAACTTCATCCCAGCGTCTTGTATCTCCTCGTAGCGAGAGGAAACTTTCTAATCGTGAACTAACACGAGTGTCCTGATTCACCCCAGAAAGGCTCCATGCTGAACCGACACTGCGTGCCCTGATTCAGCCCGGTGTGTTTCATCTCCTTGCAACGCCTTGCCTGGTCCTGAAGCGGCACTTCGTGCTCAAATTCAGGTCAGCGAGCTGCATCACCTCGCAGCAAAACCTTTCTGATCGTGAACCGACATGAGTGCCCTGATTCATCACAGAAAGGCCTGATCCTGGACCGACACGAGTATCCAGATCCAGCCCGGTGCATTGCATCTCCTCGCAATGTCTTGCCTGATCCTGAAGCGGCACTTTGTGCTCAAATTGAGCCCGGTGAGCTGCATCACCTCGCACCGAAAACTTTCTGATTGTGAACCGACATGAGTGCCCTGATTCATCCCAGAAAGGCCTGATCCTAGACCGACATGAGTGCCCTGATCTAGCCCTATGCATTGCATCTCCTTGCAATGCCTTGCCTGATCCTGAAGCGACACTTTGTGCTCAAATTTAGCCCGGCGAGATGCATCACCTCGCAGTGAAAACTATTCAATAGTGAACCAACATGAGTGCCCTGATTCACCCCAGAAAGGCCTGATCTTGTTCCAACACAAGTGCCCTGATCCAGCCCGGTGCATTGCATCTTCTCGCAACGCCTTGCCTGATCCTGAAGCGGCACTTCATGCTCAAATTCAAGCTGGCGAGCTACATCACATCGCAGCAGAACCAGCACTACATGCCTAGGTTCTTGTATGGTTTTGCATTTCGTTGCAATTATAGGTGAAGTAGTTGTTGTCCATAGGTTGTTCTTGATAAAGCTTCAACTGTTTCTATTGCATCATTGCGAGTTCTTTTACAGGACTTTTGCTAGTTATAGAATCTTCTGAGTTGACTAATGTGCCGGTGTCCTTCAATGGGATCTCTTCATTTGTCATCGGCTCATATGTGCCTAGTCCAATTGCTTTCTTTACTTTGAAAGGTCCCTCCCATGGACTAAGTAACTTTTGTCTTTCATCTTTCTTCTGGATGAGTCGAAGAACTGAGTCCCCGGGTTTTAGAGCCCAGGGTTGCGTGCTTTTGTCGTCGTGTCTTCTTAAGCCTTGTTCATATCTTGCATTCTGTAGAATTGCACATTCTCTGACCTCTTCTAGTGAATCAAGCTCTAGGCATCTTGTTTCTTCAGCTTCTCCTTCTTCATATTGTTCTATCTTTGGTGATGTCCATATTAAGTCTGCTAGTAGTATTGCTTCTAATCCATAAATGAGGAAGAAGGGTGAATATCCAGTTGATCTGCTGATCTGGGTTCTTAGTCCCCAAACCACTTTTGGTATCGCGTCATGCTCTGTAATCTATCTGGTCTTCATATAGCCTTGGCTTTAGTCCTTGTAAAATCAACCCATTCGCGCTTTGAACTTGTCCATTAGCTTGTGGGTGGGCAACAGATGCAAAGTCTATGTCGATTCCGCAGTCTCTTGCCCATGATGTGAACTCCCTTGTAGTGAAAGGTGACCCTGTGGGGTATAAATAACTATACCCTCACGGCGGGGCCTAGGATCCCACGGACTAGATGGCCCAGACCACAAGACGAAGCTCGTGGTCCATCACCGCCCAAGTTGATGAGCTGCGTGGACCCTAAATGCTACTTGGCATGCAAGGAAGCATAGTCGGTTAGGATCTGTTCGTAATCTCCAAGGATGCAGAGCAATGTAACCGACCATAGGAAACCCTAGATTTGTAACCTTGCCCCGGGCTATATAAGGTGGGCAAAGACGCCCCTAGAACACATCTGACTTCACGTCATCCCTCATTGTACTCCGATACTCATCAATACAGCAGCAGCGATGCAGGACATAGGGTATTACGCTTCCGAGTGGCCTGAACCTAGATAAACCCTGGTTGTCCTAGTTGTTTGTCTTGCGTCTCACATTTGGTTCGTAGGTCTTAGCGCACCCTCACCGCAAATCTACTACCTCAGCGAGCCCCGTGGTAGACTGCCGAGGAGGTTTAATAGACAGTGGCGCGCCAGGTAGGGGGTGCGCGATCTGATCTCGAGGCAAGCCAGATGGTTTCCTTCCCCGCTTCCATGGAGTTCGAGGCGGGCATCACCTTCACCATCGGGGCGTTCACCTAGACCTCCGGCGTGACAACGTCCATCACGACCATGGGAGCAGCACAGCCGGTCCCAACACCATCTGCAGCGCAGCCGGCCCCAGCGCCGACTGCACCAATCGCCGCACCGACCAGCACGGTCACAGAGTTGGTGGCCACGCCGACGCAGACTGGCGGCTTCCTCACTACCATAGGAGGCACATCGACAACTCGGATCTGATCGAGCTAATCGATTGGAAAGGCGAAGGCCTGGTCGTAGAGTTGGTGGCTACGCCGACAGCAGACTGGTGGCTTCCTCACTACCAAAGGAGGCATATCGATAACTTGGATCTGATCGAGCTGATCGATTGGCAAGGCGTAGGCCTGGCGACATCTTAGACTACGTGGAGTCTGCTTGTTCATGACTCCACGAGGATCTTGATTTCACCCTTGTCCCTCCAAGCCGGTGCGGGCATACGAATCGCATTGACCGCTTAGGCCGTGCAGATCCAAATCTACCTGCGACACGAGCACCGCCCCTGCTCGCCAGTAGGGCAGCCCCGACTATAACCAACCACGTCGGCAAGGCTGTATGAGCTAAGCCGACCACCCACGTCGCCAGGATCCTAACCCGGCCGCGGGCCGAGCACCACCTCCCATTCACCAAGGCGGTGCACCTACCAACCAGCAGCAACGACAAGGGCCTGCCAACCAAGGCCACCGTTAACGCCGACTAGATCCAAGTCTGGCTGCCATGCATGATCCACCCCCGTTCAGGCTGGACGAGTTCATTGACGTCTACCAGCGTTGGCGTGGCCCTGTGAACTGCATCGATCATCTGCCGTGTCCAGTTCAGGATCGGGCTATGTCTTGAGCACAGCAGAGGCAACAGCACTGTGTGCAGCAACCACCCCCTGCTACCCCGATGCAGGCAGATCCAAACTCTACTGCCCCAAGCAGTCGAGCTGTCTTCCCGCATGGGTTGGACAACGTAGCTGCCTCTTACGCGAGGAACCTACAGATTGCCCTCTTGCGACATGACGACCACCCCTTGGACCTAGATCCATCTAGGGTTTTGGTTCCTGAGGACCCAAGGCCAGTGGTCAATATGGTGATCCTGAAGGAGCTCAACCCGAGCTCATCAAACACTGTTCTGGAGAGCAACACCGTCTCTATCTACTAGCACAGCTCAACCGATCACCCTCCGGCTTCTCCAATTACACCAAGTCCCTCCTCTTCGACAAGAGTCCCGAGGTCCAGATGGAGGAGCACGTCGAGGACGCGATCCCGACCATGCCGGAGCACCGACCATAGACCACCACGATGGATCTAGCCCTAAACTTCCCCAAGTTCCCTCCTGGGTTTGGCGGCATGATGTTCATGGTCAGCGACGATGAGCCTCCCGTCCCCAACGAGACCGACCAGGCCAACCAGAACTATGCCCAGCGCTGGGTCCAAGAGCAGCAGCCACCGCCTCGGCCTTGCCGTCTCCACCGCGATCAACAGAACAACTTTGACATGTTCGGGGACACTCCCGTCCAAGAGACGCCCATAACAAACATAGCTGTGGCTAGGCACCTACTGAAGACTCTTCCACCGGGAACACCTGGGGCTGACGCCATCATTGATCACCTGATAGCTGCCAAGGATCAGGTGAATATATTGTGAGAGACCAGATCTATGACCACGTCATATCAATCTCGTCAGTCTCGTCAGCGGTGCAACCGCAGCCGCCGCAATCAATTCTCTGAAGGCGGTGTTGACAACTCTTCCAATCACGGTGGGCGTGATCCTCCGCCTGAACAGCCTCAACACGACAATGTCAATGACGACCCACGCGATGAACCGCGCGACGATCAGCAAGGTAACCGCCAACATGGTAATCGCCAGCGCGGCAACTGACGACTTGATGATGACCGCCAAGATCACAAGCAGGAGGTCGAGCAGTGTCAAGGTTCAGACCTCTGCGACCACCTTGATGAATGCTACCATGCTCGATGACACTTGGGTGGATCGGCGCCGTTCTCAGATCGCCTCAAGGCGGTTATTTGGCCAAAAATTTTTGCATCGGCGACATCAAGATGTACGACGGGAAGGATGATCCCGAGCACTGGATCATGTTATATGAGGTTGTTGTCCGGGCAGTCGGGGGCAACGAATACGTTATGGCCAACTACCTCCCAGTGGTCCTCAGCAATGTCGCTACCTCCTGGCTGCTACGCCAACGCGCCGGATCCATCCATAGCTGGGACCAACTCTAGCAGATGTTTGTCAACAACTTCAAGCCTACTTGCGTCCAGCCGAGCACCAAGTACGTCCTGGCACAAGTACAACATTGTCTGAGAGAACCACTATGACAATATATCAGACACTTCTCCGACATGTGGAATCGTGTGACTGACGTCACCATGGCAGAGGGGGTCGATCTTTTCATCGCCGGCCTTCGCCAGCCACGTGGTCAGGACCTCCGAAAGAAGTTGCTTCTTAAGCAACCAAAGATGATGGAAGATCTCCTTGCCATCGCCCATAGGTTCACCCACCTAGATGATGGTACGAACGAAGGCGACACTGGCCCCTCCAACCGTAACTATCATTGTGACGATGACCAGGACCGTGACAGCGATCGGGACCGCTGACCTGATCGCCGCAGAAACCGTCGTGGTAACCACGATCCTGACCAACATGATGACAACCGCTTCTTCAAGCACCGTGGCCGAGAAGGCTACAACGGTGGTCGATGCAATCGCAACCATGACTACATCTCTATCAACGTGGTGAAAGGACAGAAGCGAAAGCATGACGAGGAACTCGACAAGGTCCTTAGCCAGGACTGCCCTTGCCACCCTGGCAAGGTTTATACGCTAGGTGAATGCAGAGTCTTGGCGGACACACTCAAGATCACTGCCAACAAGAAGCCACGCCCAGCCCCGAGAGGCAAGGGAAAAAACGTTGTCCAGGAGGATGACGCCGATGAAGAGGAGCCTCAAGATCCCAATCGACGGCACGCCTACAGGGACCCCGTGAAGAACATCACTAATATCATCATCAGCGACAAGGTCGGGCTAGAGAATGTGCGGGACAAGAAGTTGCTAACGTGCACCATCGCATCTATCCAGAAGTCTAATGTCCTCATCACAGACGTTAGGGTGCCACCATGGTTCGAGCAGCCCATCTCGTTCAGCCGAAATGACATGTGCACCAAACTCCCCAATGCTGGTTGTTTCCCATTGGTCCTTGACCCGGTGATCGACGGTGTCCGGTTCGAGAAAGTGCTCGTCAATGGAGGCAGCGCCCTGAACATCTTGTTCTACCCTACTTTCAAGGAGCTAAGGTTGAAGTCGGAGAATCTCAAGCCCTATAACTCTCCGTTTTGGGGCATCATGCCGGGCAAGCCCTCGTACCCTTTAGGGCAAATCACTCTGCCCGTCCAATTTGGGACAAAACAACACTTCCGCATCGACCACATCTACTTCATCATGGCCGACTTTGAGGGAATCTACCATGCCATCCTCGACCGACCAGGGATTGCCAAGTTCATGGAGGTTCCTCACTATGGGTACCTTGTGCTCAAGCTTCTGACCAAGCAAGGTATCCTATCCCTACATGGCAATGTCTTCATGGCTCGAGAGTGCGAGTCCAACGCCTACGCGGCTGCAAAATTTGACGAACTGAAGTCCCTCTTGGAGCACACCAGCCTATAGGTCAAGGAGACGCCCCCGACGGCCCTCGAGATCCCGATCAAGGCTGCTCGTCGCTCCGCAAGCACGGGCAAGCACCACAAAGAGGTGGAGCTCGTCCCCAGTGATCCCTTGAAGACCACGAAGATTGGGGTCGACCTTCCCCCTAGATAGGAAGACGCGCTCGTCCAGTTCGTCCGAGAGCATGTCAGTGTGTTCATGTGGAAACCCACGGATATGCCAGGTGTTCCGAGGAGCAAGGCCGAGCACTACCTTGATGTCTCGAAGACCACAAAGCCGATCAAGCAGAAGCTATGACGGTTCGCTCGTAACTTTAAGAAAGTCATTAGGGTAGAAGTAGCCAAGCTTCTAGCAGCTGGCTTTATCAAAGAGGTGTGTCACTCGAAGTGGTTAGCCAACCCGGTCCTTGTACGCAAAAAGAATAATGAATAGAGAATGTGCGTTGATTACACCAATCTCAACAAACACTGCCCTCAACAGGCTTTCAATCTCCCTCGAATCGATGAGGTCGTAGACTCTACTGTAGGTTGCAATTTGCTTTCCTTCCTAGATTGCTACTCGGGCTATCACCAGATAGCCCTCAAGGAAGAAGACCAGGAGAAGACCGCCTTCATTATCCCCTTCGGTGTTTTCTACTATACGACCATGTCATTTGGCCTCAAGAACGCCGGAGCTACATACTAGCGAGCCATCCAGGAATGCCTCGATGATGTCACACCCGGCTCGTTTGGCCCGTAGTGGCCCATCTGGTCGTTATGATATATTATGGAGAGTTTAGTCCCACCTTAGTTGTTTAGAGTGGGATAGACCAACATATAAGGCTTCTAGAGTCTATCCCATCATCCCTGGGTTAATCCTTTTAAGCGAAGCGAGGACGAAAGCTTAAGTGGGATGGTGGTAGGTGTGGTTCGCTCAGTATGCAGAGTGGATCTGAGTCGTTTAGACTCCGGGGTGTTACAAATGGTATCAGAGCCGACCTTCGTAGCCACGGACACGTGCGGGCCAGGAGCTGGACATGGGGTTCACGAGCGTGTAGTCTCTGCGGAGTGCACTGCATGGCACATGTGCTGGCACTGGACGTACAGTCGCGTGTGCCAAGAGGGGAAAGTTCCTGGTCATTGTTTGCCGGATTGTGGGTATGTTGGGTTCGACGAGGACGTCGAGTTCTTTGATGGGGGTGTATGTCACACCTGGCCCGTTTGGCCCGTAGTGGCCCATGTGGTTGTTATAAGATATTATGGAGAGTTTAGTCTCATCTTGGTTGTTTAGGGTGGGATAGACCAACATATAAGGTTTCTGGAGTCCATCCCATCATCCTCGGGTTAATCCTTTTAAGCGAGGCGAGGACGAAAGCTTAAGTGGGATGGTGGTAGGTGTGATTTGCTCAGTATGCAGAGTGGACCTGAGCCGTTTGGACTCTGGGGTGTTACAGTAACACAATTTTGTTTGGGTTCCAATAGGTCGTATTACTATAGACTGATTTATTGTAACATATTTAATTGTCTATAAGATCATTTGTTTAGTGTTCCAATGATTTTTATTGTAACACTTCTTTTTTGCTCTTGTAACACTTCACATTATGATAGAACATTTAGCTTGTAACACATTGATTTAGCTATTGGAACACTTGCCAAGTGTTACATTGATTATCTGTTGTAACACTTTTGTTAGTTTTCATAACACTTCTATATCATAGTAGAACACAATATGGAACAAGGAACACATATTCTCTATTGATATCTATTGTAACTTATTCACATTATGAAATAAATATTTATTTCGCCAATACATATTGCACATGGTTTATTATAGAATCACACAAATGTGAAACTTTGTAAAATCACATAAAACACATATTTCAATAATCATAGCAAGATCCACATAACATAAGATGGTTTCAAACATTATGCTTGTTCATATCAAATCATTATATATGTACATAACAATGTATGGCTCTAGAGAGCAAACATAAATAGCCCATATTAGAAAGAAGAATTCGAGAACTAGCTATGATTCATAAATGCCATTCTTCTTCTTCCATTCTTTGTACACATCGATGTAGGAATTCAACCATTAATCATTTGAACCTCCAAAAGAAATATAAATTATAATATTACAATCCACAATATAAATATAGTCTATCAAAATAGAGAAATAAGAATAAAAATAAGAATTAAAACATAAGATAATTCTCAAATAAGGGTCAAGTATAGCAGAGTAATAACAATTAGACTAAAGTGATATGGATCACTATATCATGATAGGACATTTAACAAAAGCATAATGAACTCCTAATCGGACTCTTCTATAAAATGAATGACCATATGCTAACTACTTTGCCTTTGCCTATATGAGCGAACGAGATCAGCAATTGCATAAGTTGCTAACACACTGCTACCTGCTTACCTAATTGTCCAAGGGCAGCGGCTGAGCTCCTCCTGCTATCATTGTTTTCGTAGAAGTGCTCAGTTTTCAATGCGAGAACATGAATTGCACTAAAACATCTCTAATCTGCAAAGCAAAATGCTAATCAAATATTTGCTTAAACGACATGTCAATTGAGCTTCTCCCACATGATGATGAAGTTTAAATTTGATATCTTGATCACTGAAAAATCCAGTTTAGTGGTCAGGATGACAAAGAATAAGGCTGACAAAGGTTGATAGCTCGACAAAGAATAAGGGACAAAGATAGCCCAGACCCCAGCTTGTACTCAATCACATAGCATCCCCAGCTTGTTCAGACATATTACAGGTTAACGACTGAAAACAACCTAGTATGGTCTCAGTTAAAATTATGAGTTTAACAGCAACCCGACTGATGCATAAGATGGACTCATGGACCTGAATTGCCACAGTTCATGTGTGTTTCCCATGTAACTAGCCCGAATGCAGAAGTCAAACTTGATCTCAGAATCAGGTCTTTTAGTACAACTAAAAAGAATATTTCAAACTTAGATTTTTTAAGCGCTGCACTGATGCAGTAAAGTTTTCCTTCATCTTTTTTTGTGTGTTAAACATACAACGGCTTGATCAGTCTCTGCTTGACAATACGGCGGAATGACAACATTATATTCAGTTCAACAATTTTGGCTTTTTACTTTGACACAAGTTTGGTGCAAAGTACAAAGGTGCAGTGTGCTGTTCTGTTGGTCGCTCTCACTAAACAAAAGAGATTAACACATCAATCGTCTAATCATGAAACCCTTGTACAGAACTCATGTACCAAGTCCTGGATCAAATGGTTTTACATATGCATCTCAAGTACGAATGCGGGATATTTGGCACACGTCACTGTCAGTCTCAGAAGGTTGATCAGTCATGCTGTGAGAAGTCAGACCCCTAATGTGCAAAGTTAGTATCATAGCAATGTTCAGCAGTGTTGCATCCGAATCAAGAGAGATAGAGTGACAGACACATATTCCTGAAAGATAAAGCAGCTTTCGAGAACGAGCGACGCAGCGGTTTCGGAGCACGGTTTTGCGCAGCGGGAAAGTGCGGGAGAACGAGTGGGCATACCTGGTGGGTGCTCGTTGCTGACGAAGGGCCCGACGATGACCTGGGCAGATAGCGCAGGGATGCGGTGGCGCCGCGGCGGTCATACAGCCGTCAGGTCGTCGCCACTGAATGAGAGGGCACGCACAAGGTGAGGTGAATGGGAGCAGAATAGCCAGGCTAACGTGACGAGCCTTGCCTTCAGAAACAACATGACGAGCCTTGCCTGCCTTCGATGGTGAAGGTGACCATGGCCGGAGATGAACCGGAGGGATGGGAGCCGCTGCCGCGCCGACCAAGGAGCTTCGGTAAGTTACAGGGAACGGGGATTGATCGAGGAGGGCGTTCTAGTTTTTTCCGCTAGATAGATTGACCAAGTCACCTTGATAGCGGCAACTGTTACAGATCGGCACATGGCTTCGCGGAGAGCGGCAACTGTTACGTGGCTTGTGTGTCCCCGTTTATGTCCCCCATACACGTGTCTAGCATCCATCCGTTCCCTCCCAGATTGGGCCCTCACTTATTTCTCCCGTGCGCGCCGCACGTCCGAGAAAATGGAGCATATCCAAACGGAGCCGTATGCTAGTCTGCCCCCCGCCGCTTTCCCCTCTTGACCTCTGACTCCCTCTAGGCCTTTTAGCTTGAAGCTGGTCTGCTCGCATATGGCGTGAGATTCAATCGAAGCTGGTCTGCTCCCGTGGTGATAAACTCGATTTGGGAAGCAACGACCTCAATCTCATAGCGGTGAGTTGATTACGATTGGGGATCTCCATTCGAGTTTGCAGATTTCGATACACGAGGTCTACTCTGCCTTTCCTCTTCAGATCCATCGAATCCCAAATCACACCATGGTGGAACGAGCTGGGAGACTTCATATTGCATTGACTCAATTGCGTATTCTTGGCAGCAGCTCGTAGATGCTTTGAGCATGAAGGTGACGGTTTAGCTTTCGCGACCTCTCTTGGCCGCATATGTCATCAAGGCTTTTTCTTCCCCTTCCGGGATATTTACATTTTCACCATTGTAACGGAGAGCCACTCTCCGGACCTCACCCTACCGGATTTCCATATTATTTTAGCAACGTTACTCGTGAAACCATACATTTTTACCACTTTTGAAGACGTGACATGCCAACACAGCTGTTCGAGCTGCCCTTGCCCAGCTTCTCTCTATCTCTCCTTGTTACATGGGTCCAAGTAGCTCCTCCCAATGACATGTGGACCTCATGCGTCATGTTTATCTTCAACCTCCAACACAACACATGGCGAGACAGGTGAGCCACCACCTCGGTCTCCCTCTCCACGGCGAAGCTACGCTCGGCGCGTGTGGCCACGGCGCGGCTTGCTCATGTGCGCACTGCAAAGGTGCGGGGCGGGGCGGAGCTTGCTCGCGCGCGCACTGCGGAGGTGCGGGCCAGAGCTTGCGTGGCGGCACAACGGAGCTGGCAGGGGTGGCCTGCTCGCGCGAGATTCGGCGGCGGCCCTGGCGGCACGCCCGCGCGCTGGACACGACGGCGGCGGCCCAGGCGTCGCGTGCGCTGGACGCGGTGGTGGCTGCCCAGGTATTGTTATTTACGCGCTGTTGGTATAAATTAAGTGCAACTGAAATATGAAAGATTCTGTAAGCGCACAGAAAATACCATTGTAGCATTTTACCAGGAGTATTCCAGGTATCGTTATTTATATTTTACCATAGGGAAGCATTAGTTAAAGAATCTGATAATTCACCATCATGTATCTACTAACTTAGTAAACCAACTAGACTATAGCATGGGTAAATGATAATAGACTATAGCATGGGTAAATGATAAATGATATATATATGATAGGATTTATTCAGGGGATATGTCACTAAAGATATGCAACTAGTAAACTTGAGAGGTCACGGGTGAGGTAGATTCCTATGATATTCTTATCACATGGTAAAGATATACCCAACTATGCTAAGACTTACCATACTCTTGTACACTTCGGGACGCCACTAGTCAAGAGAGAGTACCACAAAAGATACCTCTACTGACGTGACTACGATCCTACAATTTAAAGACCTGCTCGATGTGATATGGACAGGGCTGTCACCTCCCGTAACTACCATGCAACAGGAAACAGGGTGTACTCACAGGCAGAACATAATATAAGCACCACGCTTACACGAGGCTCGACTACCTAGCCTAGTCGACAAGCTAGAAGGCTAAGCGCTCTATGAACTAGCACATAAAAGCAATGATAAACTCAACTAGCAAGATATAAAGTAAGCATAGCCATATAAATAAGAGAATAAGTATGAGTCTTGCAGAATGTTGATGTGAAAATACAAGACTTTACTAAGCCTCCAAGACTAGATCTGGAACCTCGAGCAAGAGCCCATCTCGACCCTCTCTCCCTAGCAACTAGTTGACTACATTGGAGAGTCTAGACCTAATCCTCTAGGGTTGAGAGAGAGAGATTATCCTTTCAAGGGACACTTCTCAATCAAATGAATAATAATGAATTAGGGTTTTTCCCAGGGCCAGGGTCCTTGCTTATATAGTTCCCTAGGATGTGCCACAACCCTTTGATCAAACCGACCTAAATAGACGGCTAATATTCATCCTCAAAGTCGGTGGAGGCAGGATCCACGAGCCTCCACCTGATTGGTGGAGGGCTCTGGGCGGCCACCCCTGCACCTGGGCGCCCGCCCAGCCATGCTGGTAGGTGGGCCCCAGCTTGCAGGGGGTGGCTTTGTGTACACCTTTGTCCTTTATCTCTTTGTAATCCCGACATATGTACCTTTTTTGGTAGTTTTTAGCTGACACCCTGCAGAAACAGATATTCACCAAAACTCGTGGAATTCTGTTAGTGATAACCCTATATCTACTAGGTGTTTGTATATAGATCTATTTTCATGTTTAGTTGACGGTTAAAATTATGAGTTATCTACCGTGAACAAACTCCCCCAAGCTTACCCTTTGCTCGTCCCTGAGCAAAGATAAACTCGATGATGGATCAGGAGTTGAAAGGTCCTAGTATGGCTAGAGTGGGTGAATAGCCTAACAAAAATTCTACAAAAACACTAGAGCAAAATATTAGAAACACAAATGGCGATAAAAGAAGGGCGGCCCTGGTGCAAGCGGTAGAGTTTTACCGTCTGTGACCAAGAGGTCCAGGGTTCAAGCCTCAGCCTCTGCACACTTGTGTAGGGATGGCTGCTGGCTATTTTTCCTTCCCCAGATCCTGCAGTGCGGGAGCCTACGGCACTGGGTACGCCCCCCTACAAATGGCGATAAAAGCAGTTTTGCTCTAGCTCTAATGTTAGGCAAGCCACCTATTGCAATTCTAATAATTATAGTCTCAGTGACACTCAATTTCTATGTCTCTACTTTAACTAATTAGAGAGCTACCAAGATGACTAAATTACTCTATGCTTCTCTACTTGCTACACTAACACAATATATATTGCAAGTATGAAAGAGAGGGGAATTTGACTTTTATACCACCGGTGAAGAGTAGAGAATGAAGCCAATCACCAATAATGAATTCCAACAATATATATATCAATCAATCCAAATGCACCAGGAGACAAGAGATGACACGATTATTTTTCTCTCGAGGTTCACTTGCTTGCCGGCAAGCTAGTCCCCGTTGTGTCGACCAACACCTTGGTGGTTCCTTGGTTGGAGGCCCTCAAGCTAACGCCCCGCAAGGCACCGCAAGAACCCACACACAAGTGTGGTAACTCAATGACACGAGCAATCCACTAGAGTTGGAATTTGGCACTCTGCCGGGGAACCACAACAACCCCTCACAAATTCACCTTAATTGGGGGCGGACACAATTATAAAATCCCCTCACCAATCAATCCAACACCAACCGTCTAGATGACGGTAATCACTAAGAGTAACAAGAATAACACAATTGCAATCATCACCTAGTGCCAAGAAATTGAATCATAAATGCATGCACCTAGGTGTGGCAGAACCTCCTAAATCATATGGCCCGCACGCATGATTATTGTCTAAACAGACTCCAAATAACCATGACTGTGTTCCATACGACTTAAAATGTCTGTCGGGTAAATCCCGAATCATCCACGATTCTCCGAGCAGGATCAATCGTTGTAGAGAGACATTGCAGTATTACAACAGTTTGATATAACTAATATACCATGGAGTAAAACAGCGGAAGACTTATAATAACATAAGTTTACAAACCTTTGAGTTCAAATATTTACAATCATAAGTTTAGATTGTACAGACCATAATAGTAGTGGAGTAGCAGTAAAAAAAACTTTATTACAATACCAAAAGATAAGCTCTGCCCATGAGCTAAACACCTTACTCGTCGTCGCTTTCCTCGACGACTGTCATGCAGCAGGATGCGTAGCATTCCTGCCCATGAGGCTTACCTGCAACAAGGGTTCAACAAACCCTGAGTACAAAAGTACTCAACAAGACTAACCCGACCAAAAAGAGGGGTGCAGACTCAAGAAATGCAGGCTAGAGGGACAAGGTAAGGTCTATAAGAGATAAGAAATTTTGCGGAAAGGCTTAACAGAAAGTAAAGTTTGCTTGGACTAGCTCCAATTATCAACCAACTTCATTATTAAACCTTAATCTTTGTTCAAGTTGTTACTACGATGATGAACACCGATCGAGTCTTCTTCTCCGAGAAGCAACAGCGATTCGAATCCATTTTTCATACCCAGCTGGGACCTAGGTCACTGGAATACCGGAGACTTTAACTCCGATGCACCCCAGATGAACCGATATACCGGGATAACAACCGCAGCCATATATCACCACATGATACACGTGAGCTCTTCGGCCCAGCGTACCGAGATACGTGGGAACTTAAACCCCATAGTAAAACACACTATGACACATATGGGATCTCTGGCCCCACGATAGGTCACTCCATGATATACACGGCTCCAACCATCCGTATATCACTTCATGCATGTGGATTTCTAAATTCTCGATATCACCAGTTCACCAACGGACAGGACCTAGGGCATCAACAGACGAAAACACTACAGAGGGACTCCATTCCCAGTGCAAGTTAGCCGTCCGGACTCGATTTATTACCTACCATCAAGATTCCAACAAAGAAAACCAATCTCATCTTTTTCATTCTTTTGCCTTTAAACACTTAACTAATTAAGCAGGGCAAAGCATTACTACTTATCTTCCAAACAGGTAGCAAGGAATACGAAAATAAGACAGGTAATGCAATTGGTAGGTTTTCACTCAACTCCTATTACTTAATGCAACATATCATAGCTGAAGCGGTAAAACTTTTATAAATAGAATAGGGTTTGAATGCATCCGGGGCTTGCCTTGGTATTCGGGGTAGGCGGTCTCAAACTCTGGATCAACTCCCGATTCTTGAATCTGCTCTTCCTTCAGATCTGGGCGACAACGTTAACTCTTCGTTAACGGAAACTATTCGATAATTAATATGCTTCAACATGATGGAATAGTAAACATGATGCTCGATGGATGCATGATCAGATTAAGGGCTTGAGTATAACTTTTCTTCACGATAAAGTTGCAAGCCAACAAAACTTCGTTTATAAAATTCATTAGGGTTAACTACGCCATTTAAGGAATTAATTAAACACATAAAATAACGTTGATTAAGCCCTAATGACATGATTAAGATAAGCGCAAACAATTAATTAAAGTGCCAAAGGTCATTAGGGTTAATGACCCAAGGTCATCAATCAATCCCAAAGTCAAACAAATCCATAATGATTAAACTCAAATAAAGGGATTAATTAACTATTTAAAGGCATAAAATAAAGGTATAAAATTAAAGTTATCAAATTAAGCCCAAAATTTTATTTTAGAAAGCTCTTAGCCTAATTAGATGGCAAAACAAATTTCAGAATTAAAAGCCAATTATTTTATTTATCAAAAATCATTGAAGGTCCATTTTTCAATTAAAAAGGGCTAATTTTAACATATGCAAAAATTACTCAAATTTGGCATTTCATATTTTTTCTAGGTAGATGACATCATAAAGAACATTCACAAAAGTTTTCAGAATTTTTGGAGCTATATATGAATTACTATGATTTTTCAAAGAAAATGGTATTTAAATCATTTTCTAAAAATAGAAAAAGAAAATCGGCACAGTACTCCCGCGCTGACCGACGGTCCGCCGATGGTTGACCGGCGATTACTTGCCGTCGGCGAGGTCTCCGGCGACCGGACTTGGACCACTGGGCTCAGCTTGGCACGGGGAGTCGAACGAGGTAGCTAACGGCGCGGCGGCGGCACCCACGCCGGTGGCCATGGCGGCGCGACAGAGCTAGGGCGTGGCGGCGAAGCTCACTGGAGCGGTTTCCGGTGATGGCAAGCATACAGACACCCGTAGCACACTCAGGCGAACTCATTTGGCAACTAAATGGCACCGTCCCCTGGTCCCTAGCCAAAGTGGCAACGCGCGCGGCGAAGCGGCATGGCCGTGCCGGCGGCGAGCCACGGTGACCGGCGGCTACGACACGGCAAAGACGAAATTGATGGCACAGACAGATGCAGGAGCTCACCACGGCACTGGTGCGCACGTTAATGGAGGCTCGGAGCGTTGGAATCGAGCTGCGGTCGGCGGCGGTGATGGCGACGGCGGCGCTCCGATGGCAAGGTCGGCGTCACCGACGTTCCTGTGGACCATTAAGCCAGCCAAGGTGCGCATAAAATGTAGGATAGCATGGAGAGCACGGTAGCGAGGTTAAAGGTAATATATATTCACCCTGTGCGGCGGTCGACGGCTGAAACGCTCGCGGCGGCTCGGCGACCGGCCGTGGAGAAGACGACGGCGCGCGGGCAGCTCGGGCGAGGAGAGCGAGCACGAACTGGCTCAAAATGACCGTGAGGATGTGGCAGAGCTATTGGCAAGAGCAATCGGGCAGAGATGGAGCGACGACGGTGAGTTCGAGCGGCGGAGCGAGGTCGTCGGCGACGGCGGCAGGAAGCAGAAGAAGAAGAACTCGGCCATGACGGGCCTATTTATAGGACGGAGGCGACGTCTGGACAGGTGACACGAGGAAGATGAACCTTCGCGTGTCCAAGAGCGCACTGGCAACGGCGGCGCGCGTTGAGAAGCCGGTGATGGCGGCCGACGATAGGTTTCGGTACTGTTCGCAGAAATTACAGAAATGCCATTCCTTTCAAAATACAAATTATTCCAAAATTCATATAAGAACTTGAAAATCTCCAAAAATATCATTTGCATAACTTTTCAAGAGCTACACTTCTCCTTTAACTGGCATCCTCAAATTTTGTCTGGATTTTGAAATTTGAATTCAAATTTCAAAAGGGAATAAAACCCTAGAAACAAACATTTGATATTACTTTTGATTTTTCAATAAAACTTGAAAATATTCAAAACTATGAAATGTTTAACTTCCAAACCAAACCTTTTTCTTATACAAAATTTGCCAAAATTTTGCACAATTTTTGAATTATGGTTTTAAAATCAAAAGGGGACAAATGCTGAAAAACTGTATTTTCAAATTCATTTGAAATTTCTTTTGGAAACTTGAAAAACTTTATATACCAACTTTGTAGCTCTTGTCAAGATCTACAAACTATCTTCTTAGAGTATCCCCAAATTCTTTATAGATTTTGAATTAGAGAAAAGGGGGTAAAACTAGGTTTTGAAATAAAGGGTTTTTGAAATAGAATTTAAACTCAATTTGGTTTCTAACTTAATTGGTTGGTTATTAGTGATCACAAACATCATCCAAGGACATTTTTAGGTCATTGACCCAATGACACCCTTGGTTGATCAAGTTGACTTTTGAAAAACCTTTTATAGCATTTCTAATTTGAATTTAAATTTGAATTGCCAGACTTGGAAGTAAGCTTTGGAATCTAAATTCAACTTCAAATATAGAAATCATTTTTAGGTTTGGACTTAGACTTATACACTATGCTTGACACTAGTGTAAACACAGTTTACACCTCAAGTACATAGAGTATAAACTAAGCATTTGCGATGACATTCAAAAGTAGGGTTTTATTATTTCATGTGATAAAAAATTCCAGAAACACAATCAACCTATGAAATGTAAACTTGTTTTAATTAATGCACATTAATATTGACTTAAACATGAATGCTTTGCAGTGCATATGATGACATGACATGTTTTAGCTAATATAACACCAGAGGTGTTACAACCTTTCCCCCTTAAAGAAATCTCGTCCCGAGATTTAAAGTCTTGAGTGAAGTAATGGAAAAGGAAATGTGTCAGGAAAACACACTTCAACTAAATTTATAAGGGAAAAGAATTGTACCACTCATAGAGAAGTTACAACTCATAGAAGGGATTATCACTTAGATAGAAGCATAAAACTCTGGAAAATTCTCCAACAAATAATCTTCCGATTCCCAAGTAGCTTCTTCCTCTGAATGTTGATCCCATTGTATCTTGTACCACTTGATTGTTCTGCTTCTAGTAACATGATCCTTCTGATCCAAAACTCAGATTGGATACTCAGAGTAAGTCAAGTCAGGTTCAAGTTCAATACCTTCAACATCAACGACTTTATCTGGTACACAGAGACACTTTTTGAATTGGGACACATGGAACACATTGTGTATAGCCGACAATTGCTCAGGTAATTATAGATGATATGCTGATTGTCCACATCTTTCTATAATTGGGAATGGTCTAATGTATCGAGGTGCTAACTTACCCTTGACTCCAAATCGGGTAACTCCTTTTATGGGTGACACTTTTAGATACACGTGATCTCCCTTATTGAACCACAAGGGTCGACGCCTTTGGTCCGCATAACTTTTCTGATGAGATTGTGCCACCTTTATATTCTGTTGTATCTGCTTAACTTTTGCTTCAGTTTCTTTTACAAGATCAACTCCGAAGAATCTTCTCTCTCTAGGTTCAGACCAATTTAACGGAGTTCTACATCTGTGATCATATAATGCTTCAAATGGTGCCATTTTTATACTTTCTTGATAACTATTGTTGTAAGAGAACTCTGCTAAAGGCAAACATTCATCCCATTTCTCTAGGAAATTAAGAACACATGCTCTCAACATATCTTCAAGGATTTGATTTACTCTTTCAGTCTGACCCCCTGTTTGCGGATGGTAGGCTGTACTGTGCAAAAGATCAGTACCTAAATACTTGTGTAACTGCTTCCAAAACTGGGAGACAAACTGCGTGCCTCTATCAGAAACAATGGTCTTTGGTACTCCGTGAAGACTTATGATGCGCTCAAAATACAATCTGGCATATTGCGATGCTGAATTTATACTTTGAACTGGAAGGAAATGTGCCGTTTTTGTGAGTCGATCCACTATAACCGAAATTGAATCAAAACCTCTTGTTGTCCTGGGTAGACCCACTATAAAATCCATACTGATATCTTCCCATTTCCATGCTAGAATGGGTAATGGTTGAAGTTCTCCTGCTGACTTCAAATGTACTGCTTTGACTTTCTGACAAGTATCACACTGAGCCACATACTTAGCAATTTCTATCTTCATCTTGGTCCACCAAAATTTCTGTTTCAAATCATGATACATCTTATTACTTCCTGGATGAATAGAAAACTTTGAAAGATGTGCTTCATTTAGAATCTTTTGTCGCAACTCAGGAACTTTTGGTATGACCAGACGATTCTTATACCATAAGACATCTGCTTCATCAATTGTGAAACAAGAAACCCTTTCTCTTCTAACTTTCTTTTTAATATGTTTAATGCCTTTATTACTTCTCTGTGCAGTAATAATTTGATCTCTGAGGGTTGTCTCGACAGTAATGTTAGACAAACTTCCTTGTTGCACCATCTCTATACCCAACTTTCCTATGTCATGATATATAGAAATATCCAAAGGCTTCACTGTTAAACAATGACAATGACTTTTTCGACTAAGTGCATCAGCCACTACATTGGCTTTACCAGGATGGTAATAGATTTCCAAGTCATAATCATTGATTAACTCTAACCATCTTCTTTGCCTCATATTCAACTCATCTTGAGTGAATATGTATTTCAAACTCTTGTGATCACTGTAAATGTTGCATTTATTACCCCACAGATAATGTCACCATATTTTTAGGGCATGAACCACAGCTGCTAATTCTAAATCATGTGTTGGATAATGCTCCTCATGTTTCTTCAACTGTCGAGAAGCATAAGCAATAACTCTCCCGTCTTGCATCAACACACATCCAATACCAATACCAGAAGCATCACAATAAACATCAAACGGCTTCTCAATGTTTGGCTGTGCTAGGATAGGGGCAGCAGTCATTAATTTCTTTAATTTCTGAAATGCCTCTTCACAGGCAGGTGACCAATTAAACTTAACATCATTTTTCAACAGCTCAGCTATTGGCCTTGATATCTTTGAGAAATTAGGTATGAAACGACGGTAATAACCCGCCATTCCCAGAAAACTTCAAACTTGATGCACAGTCTTTGGTGGTTCCCAATCAAGTATATATTTTACTTTACTAGGAGCAACAGCCACACCCTTGTCTGATAAAACATGTCCCAGAAATTTCACTTCTTTCAGCCAAAACTCACACTTGCTAAACTTGGCATATAGTTGATGTTCTCTTAAACGCTGCAGAACAATTCTGAGGTGTTCAGCATGTTCTTCTTCATTTTTGGAATATATCAATATGTCATCAATAAAGACAACCACAAACTTGTCAAGTTCTGGCATGAACACTGAGTTCATCAAATACATGAAATAGGCCGGTGCATTGGTAAGTCTAAAAGACATAACCAAATATTCATATAGACCATACCGAGTAGTAAAAGCAGTCTTTGGAACATCTTCTGGGCGAATCTTGATTTGATGATACCCAGATCGAAGATCAATCTTAGAGAACACCTTTACTTCTGCCAATTGATCAAAAAGCAGATCAATGCGGGGTAGAGGATACTTATTCTTGATTGTTACCTCATTCAAGGGACGATAATCCACACATAACCTCAAACTTTGATCTTTCTTTTTCACAAAGAGAGCAGGGCATCCCCAAGGTGACGAGCTAGGTTGAATAAAACCTTTATCTCGTAGCTCTTGCAATTGAGTCTTGAGTTTTGCTAACTCAGGTGGTGCTATTCGATAAGCTCTTCTGGATATTGGAGCAGTACCAGGCTTCAAATCAATTCTAAATTCCACTTTTCTATCAGGAGGTAAACCCGGTAACTCATCAGAAAATACATCAGGAAACTCATAAACCACTGGTATATCCTGAATCTCTTTTACAGAAGTTGCACATACCTTTTGAACATTCCTCTTAAGTGTCGGAAGTTGGATAAGAAGTGAAGTTTTGCAATTGGGTATGTTCACTCTCACAGTTCTATTCAGGATGTCTATCACAGCACCATGCCGTTTCATCCAATTCATACCTAAGATCACATCTACATCCTGCTCCTTTAATATTATCATATCAGTGGGAAAAATGTACCCACCCAAACTTACTGGCACATCATGTACCATTTCTTTAGTACACATACGCCCCCAGGAGATTGTATAAAGAACTGTTCTTTTGTCCCCATTGTTGGAATTTCATGTGTCTTAACAAATATACCATTAATGAAGGTATGAGATGCACCAGAATCGAAAAGCAGAATTGCAGGATGATCAGCAACAGGAAACGTACCCATCATGACGGGCTCTTCTTCTGGGATTTCCCCAACTTGAGTGTAGAACACTCTACCAGACTTCTTCTCATTCTTACTATTTGGTACCTTTTGATTTCCTGCCTTATGCTAATTCTGTGGTTGTTGTTGTGGTGCAAAAGTCCTAGGGACATAAGAGTTATACTACCTCGGATGCGGGCAGTTCCATGAAAAATGACCAGGATTGCTACAGTTGTAACATGGGAAGATTGGTGGCTAGAAATTGGGGTTACGAACACCAAGGGCATTCGGCTGTCGTGGATATGAAAGATTAGCACCAGGACGAGCGAATGCCTATTGCGGTGCTTGGTATTGTGGTGGACGATAAGGCGGACGGAAATGATTCTGAGGGTGATAGATTATTTTCTGGCGTTTTGGGTTGCCACCAGAAAATCCGGAGATTACACTTTTCATTTTCTTAGATTTCAGATGCTGACGATTCTTATCTTCATAGGATATAGCAATGTTCACTGCCTCATGAAAAGTGGCATTAGGATTCCCAGTCATCATTCTCTGAATTTTACTATTCAGACCTCTGAGGAAACACTCTTTCTTTTTACGGTCAGTACTAACATAGTCTGACGCATATTGAGACAAGTGATTGAATTTGCCAAAATATTGCATTACCGACATATCACCTTGCCTCAAGGAAAGAAATTCTTCAAGTTTTATAGTCATTATTCCCTCAGGAATAAAATATGCTCGAAAGGCTTCACGAAACTCAGTCCAAGTAATACGATGGCCTTCGGGCTGAGCAGCAACAAAATTGACCCACCAGGCTCCGGCAGTTCCTCTCAACTGTTGTGCTGTAAACATAGGCTTTTGATACTCTGTGCATTCGATCAGCCCAAACTTCTGCTCCATAGTGCGGAGCCAATCATCGGCCTCCATGGGTTCATCCACTCTGGTGAAAACCGGAGGACGAGTGTCTGTGAAATCCACATATGTGGTTTCATCTCTATGGTTCCGCCCATGATTTCCCTGTCTGGCATTCTGATTCTGATTTTGAGCCATCATGGTTGTTGCAGTGACTAATGCTGCAACTGCATCAGCTAGAGTGGGTGGAACTGGTGGAGGATTTGGAATATCACCTCCATCCTGAGATGAACCAGCAGCGTCACGAGAACGGGTGTGAGCAGGCATCTGTTGATACACAAACTACACTTTATTCATAAGATCTTATTGGATTTTATAAGGAGATAGTACAATAGTGCAACACACTTATGATACACTATTTTTATTACAACAGTCTGCACTCCGGCAAGACTTCCCACACCTACTAGGCTTTAGAAACTAGGAAAAAGATATATTACACATCTTACTTTCCAAACTCCTTATTCATCCTCCTCAGGATCCTCTTCCTCTTCAGGATCTTTCGCCTCTTCAGGCTCTTCCTCTACTATTTCTGGATCTTCTTCTTCCATAACATCTTCTTCGTCTTCATTCTCCATATCCTTTTGGTTTTCTTCTTCTTCATCGATGACATCATCATCGACAGATTCTAGTTCTTCAGGGTCTTCCTCTTCTTTATCCTGACCCATTACAAGACCAAGTCACCCTGGACTGCCTGTCTTTGATATTCAGGATCCAATAAATTATTAAACCTCACACATTCATCATCAGCTTCCTCCGCATACTCCTCCAAGTCCTCCATATAATCCTCAAGTTCTTGGATACGATTATTTGCTGCATCTTCTCGTGCCCAAGCATCATTTCTTTGGTGCTTCATATGCTTTCGAGATGGCCTCAACTGAGTAATTTCGGCGACCTCTTCAATCCTGTCGGCTTCAACGAGGTTAAAGGTAATATATATTCACCTGTGCGGCGGTCGGCGGCTGAAACGCTCGCGGCGGCTCGGCGACCGGCCGTGGAGAAGACGACGGCGCGCGGGCAGCTCGGGCGAGGAGAGCGAGCACGAACTGGCTCAAAATGACCGTGAGGATGTGGCAGAGCTATTGGCAAGAGCAATCGGGCAGAGATGGAGCGACGGCGGCGAATTCGAGCGGCGGAGCGAGGTCGTCGGCGACGGCGGTGGGAAGCAGAAGAAGAAGAACTCGGCCACGACGGGCCTATTTATAGGACGAAGGCGACGTCTGGACAGGTGACACGACGAAGATGAACCTTCACGCGTCCAAGAGCGCACTGGCGACGGCGGCGCGCGTTGAGAAGCCGGCGATGGCGGCCGACGATAGGTTTCGGTACTGTTCGAGAAAATTACAGAATTGCCATTGGTTTAAAAATACAAATTACTCCAAAATTTATATAAGAACTTGAAAATCTCCAAAAATATCATTTGCATAAATTTTCAGGAGCTACACTTTTTCTTTAACTAGCATCCTCAAATTCTATCTGGATTTTGAAATTTGAATTTAAATTTGAAAAGGGAATAAAACCCTAGAAACAAACATTTGAAATTACTTTTGATTTTTCAATAACACTTGAAAATATTCAAAACTATGAAATGTTTAACTTTCCAAACCAAACCTTTTTCTTATACAAAATTTTCCAAAATTTTGCATAATTTTTGAATTATGGTTTTAAAATCAAAAGGGGATAAATGCTAGAAAATTGTATTTTCAAATTCATTTGAAATTTCTTTTAGAAACTTGAAAAACTTTATATACCAACTTTGTAGCTCTTGTCAAGATCTACAAACTATCTTCTTAGAGTATCTCCAAATTCTTTATAGATTTTGAAATAGAGAAAAGGGGGTAAAACTAGGTTTTGAAATAAAGGGTTTTTGAAATAGAATTTAAACTCAATTTGGTTTCTAACTTAATTGGTTGGTTATTAGTGATCACAAACATCATCCAAGGACATTTTTAGGTCGTTGACCCAATGACACCCTTGGTTGACCAAGTTAACTTTTGAAAAACCTTTTATAGCATTTCCAATTTGAATTTAAATTTGAATTGCCAGACTTGGAAGTAAGCTTTGGAATCCAAATTTAACTTCAAATATGAAAATCATTTTTAGGGTTGGACTTAGACTTATACACTATGCTTGACACTAGTGTAAACACAGTTTACACCTCAAGTACATAGAGTATAAACTAAGCATTTGCGATGACATTCAAAAGTAGGGTTTTATTATTTCATGTGATAAAACATTCCAGAAACACAATCAACCTATGAAATATAAACTTGTTTTAATTAATACACATTAAGGTTGACTTAAACATGAATGCTTTGCAGTGCATATGATGACATGGCATGTTTTAGTTAATATAACACCAGCGGTGTTACACTAGGTTTTCCCAAACTCCTCTCACCAAAGAGAACCAACCATAGCAATGGAGAGAAGAGGTAGGAGATCCTCTTGGAGCTCTCAAATCGATCTTTAGAGCTTGCTCTCTCAATTGGTTGAAGCACAAATCAAAGATTGAGAGAGGGAGGATGAGAGCTCTCACTTTTTCTAGGGTTTGCAGAAAAGAACAAGAGAGGAGAAGCTTTTTCTGTTGCTAACCGCGAGAGGGAAGGGAGCTCAGGTGTTGCTCGGCCATATCAGCAAACTGGCCGAGACGGCCACCAACGGGCGGCAGCCCAGCGGCCCCCACGGCTCCGAACGGTCAAGAGCGCCGTCACCCTACGCGCTCCTTCTGTCGATGATGGCCGACTGGGGAAAAGAAAGGCAACGCTCTCAATCTGAACAGCGGCGGCAGCTGGGCAAATGAGATACGTGAGCAAGCAAACTGGCCGAGCAACCTTCTGGCCAGCTGCAGCGTGCCAGCGGACGGCCCAAATCAGCAGGCCAAGTGCTCCTCCTCCACCTCCCATTGACGGGCCGGCCCAGCCACTCCAGCACAGCAGCAGCGCGTGTGGCCAACAAGCGAGCGAGCCAGCGGCCCAGCAGCGGTAGCCAGCAGCAAATGCCCACGACCGAAGCCATGCAGAAATCCCACGAGCACATGTACATGGATGCATCCGAAGCAAACCAGCCGGCCATGTGTGCTTTGATCCTTTTTAGCTTAATTAGCTTGATGACTTCACTATGATGTCATGATGTAATTATGGTCGTTTTCATATACGAAAATAAATCATGGAATACAAAAGAAATACGAAAAGCAAGCACATGCATCCAGCACGTCAAGCACTTGCTCCACTCACGTACTCCACTCTTGGTCATATTTTTAAATGTGCCAACTTCCCAAACAAATTAGGCATTTTAGAGTTTGGCATTTTCAAAGGAATTTCCTCATTTCTTTTCACCGTACGCAGCTGCCACCTCCATTGGTTAGACGGGCCGGCCCAAGAGGTTTCAGCGGCCCAGCAGTGCAGCAGGTGGTCCGGCCCAGCTGCGACTAAGAGGGGCTAGGCCCAGCAGTGCACCAAGCTAATGCAGGAATTTTTTTTATTTTTAATTTTTTTAAAAAAAATTTACAAAATTAATTTTTTGTTTCGAAATATGACAGAACTAGTCGCCTACAGTGGGCGTTTTTTAAAAAACGCCCACTGTCTGGGCGTTATATGTGACGTGGCACACACCCGGCCGCCGCCGGTGCCGGCTCTTGCGGGTGGCCCACTTGCGCCCAAAAAACGCCCACTGTGTGGGCGTTTTTTGGTGGCCAGGGGGCCGCCTGCAAAAGTGCGCGCTGTTTTGTGGGCGGGCCTCGGAGCAGTAAAAAAACGCCCACTGTGTGGGCGTTTTTTTAGTGGCCAGGGGGCGCCTGCAAAAGTGCGCGCTGTTTTGCGGGCGGGCCTCGGAGCAGTAAAAAAACGCCCACTGTGTGGGCGTTTTTTGCGCTGCAGGGGGCCGCCTGCAAAACAGCGCCCACTTTTACAGGCGGCCCCCTGGCCACCAAAAAACTCTTCAGATTTTTATTATATTCACTAAATTTTCCAGTAAAAAAGAAAGAGGAGAGGAGGGAGGAGAAGGAAGTAAACGGCGAAGCCCTGTCAGTTTGAGACCTCGGCTTTTAGGTAAATTTCTCATACATTACAAGTCTGTTGCTATGTATTAGTAAAATATAATATGCACTAGAGTTGTTTAGTTTTTAGTTGACTCTTGATAGATCTGTGAGTAGTATGTATATTAGATCTATAAATAATGATGTTAGAGCATTGCAGTTCATGTTAGAAATAATGATGTTTCTTCTATGCTTTAAACAATGGATTGCATGATTTGAAATGTGACGAATATCGTATTTTCTCTGAATAGATATATTTAGGTTTTAGGAATAATGATGTTTATGCTATGCTTTAAACAATGGATTGCATGATTTGAAATGTGACGAATATCGTATTTTCTCTGAATAGATATGCAAAACTTGTGGCAGACGGAGTTTTGGAAAAAACGAGGTCGCCCTAGAGAATTGTATCCCGACGTGTCTAGCAAGGATGCTCCTGTTCCTCCTGCAGTCCCTGTCCCAAATTATGACTGTGGAGAACCGGCTGATATTGGCCAATCTCGCCATGAGGACACAGCTGCCCGTTGCTACTACACATGCGGTGGATTCAATTTAAGTAATTACACCTCTGTCACTGCGCCTTTATTCATTGCTAGTAATTGCAGCTCTTGCATCTCTAACAATGTCGTTAGCAATCATGTTTTGTAGGCCCATGAGCGGTGCTTTTCTTTCAGTGGATTGACGGTCCAGACAAATTCGACCTAAGGTATCTCTAGTTTGACGAATGGTGGAAAGGGAAGCATAATCCACCCGATCAATTTGAGCGGTGGGTGGCACCTCCCCCTGACCCCCCCCAATGACAGACGAGGAGAAGAAAATAGCCCAATTGAGACGGCTTGAATCTCCGCCTCGTTGCAAATGCGAAGATTATTCTGTAATAAGTTCAGATAGGCCTAACGAGTTCGAATGTCCTAACCCCGCCGGAGTAAGTGCAAATTATATGCGGTCATGGCTTTCTTAGTATTTGTGCATGTACTAACATTTTACATTGTAGGGTGGGTATACCTTGTTGCGGAAGTGTAACTTCAGGGAGTGGCTGTGGGGTCCAAAGAACAAATGGCCGGAGCCGAAGGTGGACAAGAAGAGAAAAGTGGTTACCCCCAAGCCTCCTGTGTTGTGCAAATATGGTGTCGAAGCGCAGTATGGCCTACTACCATCGGAGCTTGGAATAGGCTATTGGTGCGGCCATATGGTTGATTACGATGAGGTCCTTTTGTTCCACTTGTTGCTCACTTGATATCCAAACTTTTTGTATTTGCTGACTTTAAATTGTTCCGGTCGATCACAGAGCCTTAGGAAATGCAAGTGGGAGGTATTTGCCCATGTTGAAGACAGCAGGGAATACATGAATACACTGAAGCAAAAGCAATTAATGGACCTGAAGTTCAGGTTTGGTACTCCGCTTGTGGACAACTACATTAAGATGCGGAAGCGAGCGCAGGTTGACTATGCCCGACGATTGTGTGTCCAAACCCCAAGTGCTGCTCAGTGGAAGAAAGAATGTGATGCATGGAAAAAGAAGAGAGAAGAGGAAGCATCCTTGCATGCGAGGGAGAAGATGGAGGAGGCCGAAAAGAGGAGTGCTGATGCAAAGATGAAGCAGAAGATGGTGGAGGCGGAGATGCCGATGAACGACGAGGACGAGGAGTATGATGAAGTGTTCACCCAAGCCCTCAATGACTTGGAGGCCGCTTACTACAAAAAAAGGAAGAAGAGGAGTATGATGAAGCGTTCACCCAAGCCCTTGATGACTTGGAGGCCGCTTACTACAAAAAAAGGAAGAAGAGGCCAACGAAGCTGAGCGTAGCCATACCAATGCGTTTGTGGGAGAGGATAGTGGTTCTGAAGATGAAGACTTGCTTCCCGGTTATGTTTCGGATTATTAGGGCCGTTTTGTTAGATGAATTCGGATTAGTAGCTCATCGCCCTAGCGGACCTATAATTTAATTGTAATGAACCGTTTTCGTGACTTTTAACTGTGCTATAATGGACTATTATAACGGATGTAATGCAAGCATGTAAGGGTTTAGGGTTTAGGGTATAGGGTTTAGGGTATAGGGTTTAGGGTTTAGGGTTTAGGGTTTTTAGGGTTTAGGGATTAGGGTTTAGGGTTTAGGGTTTAGGGTTTAGGGTTTTTAGGGTTTAGGGTTTAGGGATTAGGGTTTAGGGTTTAAGGTTTTTAGGGTTTAGGGTTTTTAGGGTTTAGGGTGAATTTTCACAAAAGGATAGTGCGTATCATACATCAAGACAGTAATTACATCGTACAGGGTACTACTGTCCCTGAGCCTGTCCCTGCCCCTGCCCCCTACCCCTCTTCGGCCTCCTCAGTCGCACGTGCCCCGACGAGTAGGTGTGGCGATCCGGTGGAACACCTCGAGTCGCGCGGACGTGCTGCACTGGAGCCATCTGTGATAACTCCTGCGTGTAGGGCGGAGGTGCTCCTGCAAGCTGTGAAGGGCCGATCTCGACCTCCTCGTCGCAGATCGATGCGTCAGTGGGGGTCATTAGGTAGTCAGTAGGTCCGCGACGAGGTGCCGGCTCCCTGGCCTGACGTCGAAGCTACTCCCTGCGCGGAGGTACCCACTCCATGGGGCGAAGGCAAGACTCCCTAGGCTACTCCCTGAGAGGAGGTACCCACTCCATGGGGCGAAGGCCAGGCTCCCCAGGCTGCTCCCTGAGCGGAGGAACCCTCACCATGGGCCGACGCGCTGGGTGGAGCATGAGTGAAGTGCCTGGATGCCTCTGCTCCGTGCACCGAGGACCTCGCTCTAGAGGAACGAAGGTACGGCGTAGAGAACGCTGTGAAAGGTGTCGTCGTAAGTCACACAGTCATCCAGATTGGAAAAACATAGGTAGACGAGGTGCGGTACACGGAGTTACCTCTGTTGTGGGGTGCAGGAGGATGTGCTGCGGGTGCCGGTGCAGGAATTTGAGGCGCTGCGTCGGAGGTCCAACAAGTCAGAGCCCTCAGCACGGATCTAAGCGTCGTACGTATTCGCGTGTACGAGGTGCGCTGCTCGTCCACTGTCAACGCCAAGCCACCCTCCAAGCGGCGACACACAGAGTCAACCTCCGTGTAAAGTAGTTGCGTACCATTGACCTAATTTCAGTTTTAAGTAAGATGAAAGATATACGTAATGAACTACTGATATATATGAGAGATTCAAGTACTCACAGCGCGGAAGTATTCCTGATCACGGTGCGCAGGGTAAGCGTCACCCACGACGGCGACGTGTGGCTGCTGCTCCGGAGGAACGAAGGTGACACGTGTGTGGGTACGAGGCTGGTACCACCGGAGGTACATCATGTATGAGTCCTCGGTGTGGGGGCGGTACTCATCAACGACGTCCTCTGTGGCAAGCAACCAATCGTCCACGTATGGCTGCAGACGTGGAACCCATAAGTTGCCGCCGACCTGTCCCCTCCGAGTCAGCCTGAACACAAATTTGAGTAAGACATGTCTACTGCGATTAATTTTTCAAAGTCAGTTGTTAGTAGTACTTACCTATGAGCATCTACAGGGACGGTACGGATGATAGGGACGGGGGACGGCTGCATGAGACCGAACTGGCGCAAAACACGCCCTGGGCAGTGCGGTTCGACGAATATGTCGAACACCATCGGTCGGAGCGTCAGCCAGAAGGCCTGGTCACGTGTGCACAATGTGGACAGCCCAAGGGGAGCTCGTGCGTGGATAGCCTCCTGGCTATAAGGCTCCCAGATCACGTCGGTCGGCTGTATCCTGTCAAACTCCAGCATAAACTCATTGTACGACCGTGTGACCTGCACATGTGTCCATCGTCGCTGAAATATAACAATAAATGGGTTAGAAGGTACGATACGAATTAACTATATACGTCAGCTAGGAACATGAACCTGACGACGGCACCAGACTGTACCCATGGTGGGGAAGTCCTCGGGCGGATGCTGCAAGTACAGGTCCTCCTCGTAGGCGGTGTGATCCACCACAGGTCGACCAATCGCGAACCGTTCAGCTGCCCATAGCTGTAGAAGGAGGGGGCAACCAGTGAGCAAAGAACCTATTTCTATCTTGGTACACGCTTCACAAAGGCCCTTGTACGTCACTGCTAGTACTGCAAATCCCCAGCTCCACTGTGGCACTGCTCCCTCGTCAGCATCAGCGATCGCGCGCGCGTAGGGGATCATGACCTTGTAGACGGCATGTCCCACGCTGCTGGTGAACATGACCCAGCCAAAAAGCCACAACAAGTAGGCCTCCAAGCTCCGTTACACAGAGTACACATCAGCCTCTGGGTGTAGCTGATCGGACTGAAAAAGATACAGTTAATAAAGTTGAGTACAACAGTAAATTGATAAAATTCTTTTAAAATAGGCCTTACGGTAAACTACATGAGCCACTGCTGCGACGGGCTCATGGTCGTGTACGGAGGGAGGCTGCTCATAGCTGGAAGTGCAGGGTGACGCTGTACGTGGCTGAAGCGGGCCATCATGTCGTCTCGCCAATCATGAAGTCCGTCGATTGGCCCAACGGCATCACCAGCGAGGGGAAGCCCAAGCAAGAACGCAACGTCCTGAAGCGTCGGTGCGACCTCCCCGCACGGCAGGTGGAATGTGTGTGTCTCTGGCCTCCACTGGTCGACCAGGGCTGCTAGAAGAGACCTATCGAAACTCCACCTCCTCGTCTCATCGGCCTCACCAGCTCGGGCCTCCATAAGACGACACAACGAGAGGAGGCCTGCCTCACGTAACCTGCACATAAAATTTTTATGTTATTAAGAAGCCATGTGTACTTAATTGGGAGACCTCAAAGAGTCAACGGATACCTGGAACAGAACCGAGGGTCCACTGAAAGTAGACGTCTGGACGGTCGCGGTCGAAGTACGGGCAGATTGGTGTTCTGCACCGCAATACGGTACGAGCGGTGCTGCAAATCGATCCCTCGATCTAGCAGCTCTGGTGTGTCGTCCGCCATCCCTGCATGACATTATCATAGTTAACACATATGACACATGCAAATAGAAAGTGAAAAAGTATACAACAATAAATTTAAGGTACAACAAGAAATGATCGAATTTGAAACATAAAGAATGCACATACAACATGTAACAGAAATATATTCAAATACAAGACTGAGATTATGAACATTACATCCGGAAGATAGGTTGAAACAACAAGTTTGTTCACTTCAGTTACAACAAAGCAAAAACCATACATTACATAATCTTAACCAAGCTTACTACACATCACTACACGACCGAACCACGAGGCACGCGTGCACGCCTTGGCCTGGTGGGCCTAGAAGTTGTCCCTTCTCCTGTTGGCGGGGTACCATCCAATTTGGATCCTGATGGCGGGGCTTCTGCTGTTGTGGGCATGTCTGAGTCCTTCGGGCACTTCTTGTAAGTATGTCTCTCCTTGTCGCATTTGCTGCAACGTTTGTACCTTCCACCTGCTTCGGACTCATCCATGGCGTTTCGAATACGTCTTGTCTTCCGACGCCAGCCTTGTCTCTGATCTTACTTGGGTCTGGAATATAGGTAGGTTGCAGTACTGTACCTGTAAAATTCCCTGCTATGCCAAAACCATAAATTTCATGTGACCATGTATGTAATATGGCTTCCTTGGTGAAATAGGAAGATACAAAAGTACGATCAAGTATTCCACACTCCGAGCTCGCTGCAATAACATGGGAACATGGTTTGTGGTAGAGTCTTGGCTTATGGCACGTGCATGCGCAATACCCATCCTCTGTAAGTATGCATTCTTGCATAACTCTTCTTCTATATATTCCACGCTTGGCCCTATCGGCACACAAGATTTCAAATCGGTGCTCTCTAATACCTTGAGTTATAACTCTGTGCTCCTTTTCCTTCTTACGTTTTTCCTCCAGATAATTTGTCAGCATATGTCTGAAGAAAACACCTCGCATTTGCATTGATAGGGCAGTGACTTGGTACCGGTCTCTGAAATATCTGCATGTTCCATACAGGATGAACTCAACAATGGCAACCAAGGGAAGATCTCTAACACCACGCATCACCCAGTTGTAAACTTCAGCCAAATTAGTTGTCATAATACCAAACCGCGCTCCGCCGACATCATGCAGCAAAGACCACTTCTCCTTAGGCTCATTCTCTATCCAGTGCGAAAATTTTTTACAGCAGATGCCGATCTCCTTCTGATGTTTGGACCATTTGTGGGCAGCGGTCCTAAGGACTCTGGACCATCCTCACCAACAGGTGCTGATCAGCTTGAGTGCTCTTCCATTTGCTTCGTTGTGAGCTCGTCCAACCTCCTCCAAAGCTCGTTGAATTTTTTCTCTTGATTCTATCCGCACAGCCTCTTGAATAGATCCCTCAAGCTCTTGCGCTTAAACTGCTTGTAAAAATTAGCGCCCATGTGATGCATGAACCACCGACTTTGAACATCTGGCCAATCTTTACCATATCCCATCTCTGCATCACCGTTCTTCAGATATTCAATTGCCCGAAGAAGGCCAGCGTGACGGTCATGAATTAGGCATACACCAGGCCTCATACCAACAATGCTAACCTTCACCTGCTTGAGAAACCAGTACCAACTATCGGTATTCTCGCTCTCCACAAAAGCGAATGCCAGTGGTAGAACTTGATTGTTCCCATCCACGGCAATTGTTGTTAGTATCTGACCTCTGTATTTATCTATCAGAAATGTCCCGTCAATACAGAGTACTGGACGATAATGCACAAATGCCCTGATGCAAGCACCTAGTGCAAAAAAAGCTCGTTGCAAGACCAATACTGCACGGTCATTCTCCATGGTTGGGTATGTTATAAGATCTATACATGTCCCTGGATTTCTGGCGGCTATGCATTGAAGAAGAGATGGTAAATTATCATATGAGGCTTTGAATGTGCCAAATCTCATCTCGATAATCTTTTGTTTTGCCCTCCACGCCTTAGCATATGAAATGGTGTATTTGAATTTATCTTCGATATGCCTTATTATTGACCTTGGCTCGTATCCCAGATTATGCACAATATCTGAATACATCTCTGCAGCAATAAATGCAGATGTCATATTTCTGTGGTACTTCTGTACACCTTCCAAGTGACAGTTGTGCTGAGTGACTATTGACACTTTCCAATAATCCTTCCACTTTCCCTTGAATGCATGCACCCTCCATGGACAACCATCGCTGGATCTCATGCACTTGACTTCATATACACACTTTGTGGACTTTGCTACCCAGAACTCCCTCTGCAGTGATACAGCCCAAAGCTTGACTGCCTCCATCAATTCTTCCTTCTCTGCGTACATCGCTCCCTCGATTACCTCATTCTCCTTATACTCCCATGGAACATGGTATCCCTCTGAAATAGCAAGTCCAGAGAAGTCTTCATTAGACCATTGCCATGGATTCACATTGCATCCTTCCTCATCAGAAGATTCATCACCCTCCACTTCCTCATTCGCCGCATCTTCGTTTTCCATTGCCTGAACAATGGAGTTGATCCTCTCGCCCTCATCTGCCAAGCCTCTCGGCTCACTGGCTTCTCCTTCTCTTTCTGGTTCCTGCACATCATGTCCCTGTTCTTCTCCTTGTTGAGCACGGTCGTTTCCCTCTTCTATTTCAGCATCAGTCCTAACCATGCTTGTACCCTCCACATCTTGCAAGGTTGCATTGTCTTTATCGTGCACCTCCATGAAAATGCTGGGTTCCCAGCCCCGCTGCAATGCATTTTCTACGTACCATTTCTATGTTTCGGTGCAATCTACCGACATCAATTCCCAGAAGCATTCTTCGTTGCCACGGTTGACTACTACATTTACTTTTATTGTGTTCACCTCTGGGTTGATATGAAATATCCTCATTAACCAGTTACACACTGACCGAAAATTTCTTTCCGCTGGCCTATCTATCCCCTTTAGTGTTGACCCAAATTCAGACAGATCTATACCATACGGCCCATATCTGACAGTGCCACTACCATGGAACAACCAAAATATCACTTTGGTTGACATATCTATTCAGAGAAAATATGATATTCATCACATTTCAAATCATGCAATCCATTGTTTAAAGCATAGAAGAAACATCATTATTTCTAACATAAACTGCAATGCTCTAACATCATTATTTATAGATCTAATATACATACTACTCACGGATCTATCCAGAGTCAACTAAAAACTAAACAACTCTAGTGCACATTATATTTTACTAATGAATAGCAACAGACTTGTAAAGTATGAGAAACTTACCAAAAAGCCGAGGTTTCAAACTGACAGGGCTTTGCCGTTACTTCCTTCTCCTCCCTTCTCTCTTCTTTCTTTTTTCTGAAAATTTTAGTGAATATAATAAAAATCTGAAGAGGGGGCTGGGTATATATAGGTGGAGGTCAAAAAACGTCCACTATCGAGGGGGCCGCCTGCAAAAGTGCGCGGCCGGCCTCGCCTATTTTGCAGGCGGCCCCTTGGACCGCAAAAAACGCCCACGCAGTGGGCGTTTTTTTACTGTTCCGAGGTCCGCCCGCAAAACAGCGCGCACTTTTGCAGGCGGCCCCCTCGCCAACAAAAAACGCCCACGCAGTGGGTGTTTTTTTACTGCTCCGAGGCCCGCCCGCAAAACAGCGCGCACTTTTGCAGGCGGCCCCCTCACCAACAAAAAACGCCCACGCAGTGGGCGTTGTTTGGCCGCCATGTGGCCGCCCGCAAAAGCCGGCACCGGCGCCAGCCGGCCCTGTGCCACGTCACAAAAAACGCCCACTGTAGACGACTAATTCTGTCATATTTCGAAACAAAAAATTAATTTTGTAAATTTTTTTTAAAAAAATTAAAAATAAAAAAAGTTCGCTAATGCAGGCCAGCAGAAGGCGCCAGCTCCTCTACACCAGCACAACAGAAACAGCATAACAGCTCCAATCCCTCTTCTAAAAAAAAATGTGTATCTCATCCAAGAATTACCAAATCACTTTATCACATGAGATAGCCAATCTCCAAAACTTTTCTAGGGATATCACAACCAACTCATCAAGTCACTAAACCCCATGCATATGCAAAATACAAATCATTTTAGTGGCACTATATGAGTAAAGCAATTAAGATATTCCCCTTTTAATAGTATGGTTATCAAACCTAAAACACTCACACGCTCTATTGTGTCTTGAGTGCAAAATGAAAATGGCCCTATGGTTTTATACCTTTGCCCTTTTCTCCACTTTCATTCCAAGGATGAGCACTTGATCATTTTTGGACCATCACCAACCACCTTGATCCATTTGCTCCATCACTTGGGTGTGTACCACCTTGCTCATATTCACAATACTCATGGCAAAGATTAGTACACTAGGCTTCATCAATTACCAAAAACCAAACTAGAGCTTTCAAGAGTTGCTACAATGCTTTCACGCCTCAAAAGTACACATGCATTCAAACAAGAACTCTCCTCCGGATTAAAATAAACTATTCTGATTATAGACTTACTCATAGTACCTTCCACCATGGGGCTTGTAGCCGTTACTTGGGTCTTGAGCAGTTGAAAGACAGAACGGTCAAGTCAAGCGCCATGTTTCAAGCTCTTTGATCAACTATTATTTCAGAGTTTTTATAAGATTTTCAAATAAAACTCAGAGATTCCTATGTATGACCCTCTCAAGTCTCTCCTTTGTGATATTTCTGGATTCTCACCAAGGCATTTATAGTGTATGCCTTCTCTCTTCTCTCAAGATATGTGGTATTTTTGGTATTTAGGCATAGTAACATTATGCCTCCTCTCTCTCACCCTACATCTAATAAGCTTATATGGAGTTCATAGGTGGAGAGACAAGGAAAACATACTTGCAAACATTTATTGTGCAATCAAACCATGGATCTAGAGAAACTAGTCATACAATCAAATCAAGATATGCATGTGTATGGGATATATGACATGAAGTGGATAAGGGCTAGATAGAATAGTAGTGATGGTAAGGGGTGAAGAAATGATAATGGTGGATACCTAATTCTACTAAAGCTCCTTTGAAGGAAATTCATACCTCTCTTGAACTTTAAAAACTTTAGAGGAGAACATTGGGCTGCTTTTTTATTTATATTATTTTTTGAATGGGGGTATAAATATTTTTATTTTCCCTCTTTTATTTCTCTTCTTTTTTCTTTTCTCTCTTATTATTTGTTTTCTTCTTCTCTTTTTCTTCTTTTTTTAATAGAGCAAACAATGCCAAAGCCTCTTTTAAAACAGATAAATTGATAAGAGGTAGCAATAGAAATATTTGAAGCTTTATGGGCTAGCAAGAAAATGATAGGGATAAATATGATGGAATATCTTTTTGGGTAGTTTACTCCTAGGGCAGGAGTAGAACTAGTTTTAGGTGAATTTGAGTGGAATGCGCACTTTCATGATAGAAGCAGCATAAATAGATGGATAAATGCAGGTGCATACTTCCAGGATAAAAGTAGCACATATGTAGGTGGAGTGTATGTGGATCTTGATTTTAACCGCATGACCAGCTCCTAAGGGTCTACATGGCTCAATCACACAATGCTCACAAGCAGTAACAATGTGAGTGTAGGGGTTTCCTAATCTAGCATGTATATGGCCGTGGTAAGAATTTAAACTCTCATCATACAGGAACTCATCATGCAGCAATTTAATTTTTCAAAATATAAATTCTCCAGAACTCTAGCATCTCTAGGAGCAAGATAAACAGCAGCTCAAAACCTTCCCATATCATATCCGTCAACTACCTAGACTTAGATCAAGCATTCGCCACCTACAAGTTTAGGTTTAGAGCAAATCTTAAATCAAAACCATTGTATCCAAAACTCATGAGAGTTCGAGGCTGAAAACTAGGTACATATTTAGAGGAACCATCAACCTTCCTCCCCCAAGCTTGCACTTTTCTGCCGCTCCACACTATTGGAGAGGGCTCTTGATTTTAGGTCCATTGAGCAGAGACCTCTCTCTTGCATTCTTTTTTTGAACTATCTGATCCAGGAGATGAGCATACGGGGAGTTGCACGCTCTTCTTTCATCATCCTTTCTTGATTTTCTTGAGTCTTGATTGATGAGCTAATGTTCATTGGAGATGCAAACTTGAATTCCTCCTTGATGGTCTTTGTCTTCTAGTGGCATAGCAACGAGATGTTCTATCAAGTGATACACCAGCCATCTTGATGGTCAAGGAAGGAACTTCATCGAGAATTGAATGAAATCTTCATGTCCAATGGCTTAAAGACATCATCTTGCGACTATAGTTGTTTATGATCTTTCAAGACTTGTTCAACAGTCATCCTTTGATTGATGATTTGTTGCCACAAGGATGCATGGCATGGTGTAATGACATCTTGTCATCCTTGTGCTTGCAGTTGATGTGCAAGATGGTGTCTTCAAGGACAATGAGAGCATGTCTCTCATTGGAAAAAATAAGGTGAGGTGCACCCTTCTTCTCATCGGCATCCAAGCTTTAGTTTTGGGAAGACTTAATGCTATGATGTCTTCACTCCTTAATAGCCAGTCACATTGTTCATCCACTTCATTTGGGCAAGTGCTATTGATGTAGATCTTATGTACGACACTCGTCTCCTTTATTCCATTACTGAAGTGGTGTGTTACCAAACCATGGATAGGCACATCATAGATTCTACCCGAAGGATTGCAGCAAATTTGAAATACGGGTTGTTTTCCACAACATATGCAATTTGCATTTATGCTAACAAAGATAAGGTTGTTGAAATATTTTAGCATAGATTTTGTTTGTCATGTTTTGCAACATTTTATTTTCTTGGCACTCTAGCATGGTTGAAAGCAAAGGTAACTTCTAGCAAAAGAAAAATGAGTGATATTTAATACTTACCATTCTTCCATCAATGATGAATGAGCCATGTCTTTTGCATGAAGTCGTTAGAGTTCATCATATGTCTTGCTTCATCTCTCGTACAAGTTCATCTCTTGACTTACCCAAAGTGGATTTGTGGATTTCTGTAGGGGTTAGTCTGACAAAATAACCATTGTCTACACTAGCAATTTTCAGTTCAATAACCAAACTAGACTCCATGTCTAATTTAATTAAGGAAGACACTAAGCACCATGCTTAATTTAAAAGCCTTTGGAAGTACCCATGTTGCAATATTGAGCACATCCAAACCAAAGCATACTATAGTAGATAAAGGTAGCATGAAAGAACTTTGGGTAAGTCAAGGTCTCTTCTTTTTCCAAACCAAAGTATATATATACAAACCTGTGAGATGGCAGGGTTACAATGTTGTTGAATGTTGAATGTTGCGGCACCCAGGGTTCATCAAGGTCTCTTCTTTTTCCTGTGAAATCTTGTCAGATATCCAAACAACTTGTTGTCCTATCTATTCCACAACTCAACAGAACAGGGGGTAATCCTACTAAATCTAGTGATACACCAAATTAGCAGACATCAAGATCATTATCAAAATCTTTACGCCAAATGCTTCCCTGACAACGTGCCAAAAATGCTTGTTGGTATAAATTAAGTGCAACTGAAATATGAAGAATTCCGCAAGCGCACAGAAAATACCATTGTAGCACTTTACCAGGAATATTCCAGGTATCGTTATTTATATTTTACTACAGGGAAGCATGGGTTAAAGAATCTGATAATTCACCATGATGTATCTACTAACTTAGTGAACTAACTAGACTATAGCATAGGTAAATGATAAATGATATATATGATAGGATTTATTTAATATAACACACAGGGGATAGGTCACTAAAGATATGCAACCAGTAAACTTGAGAGGTCACGGGTGAGGTAGATTCCTATGATATTCTTATCACATGGTAAAGATATACCCAACTATGCTAAGACTTACCATACTCTTGTGCACTTTGGGATGCCACTAGACAGGAGAGAGTACCATAAAAGATATCTCTACTGACGTGACTACGATCCTACAATTTAAGGACCTGCTCGATGTGATATGGACAGGGCTGTCACCTCCCGTAACTATCATACAACAGGGAACAGGGTGTACTCATAGGCAGAACATCGTATAAGCACCACACTTACACGAGGCCCGACTACTTAGCCTAGTCGACAAGCTAGAAGGCTAAACGCTCTATGAACTAGCACACAAAAGCAATGATAAACTCAACTAACAAGATATAAAGTAAGCATAGCCATATAAATAAGAGAATAAGTATGAGTGTTACAGAATGTTGATGTGAAGATACAAGGCTTTACTAAGCCTCCAAGACTAGATCTGGAACCTCGAGCAAGAGCCCATCTCGACCCTCTTTCCCTAGCAACTAGTTGACTACATTGGAGAGTCTAGACCTAATCCTCTAGGGTTGAGAGAGAGATTATCCTTTTAAGGGACACCTCTCAATCAAATGAATAATAATGAATTAGGGTTTCTCCCAGGGTCAGGGGCCTTATTTATATAGCCCCCTAGGATGCACCACAGCCCTCGGATCAAACCAACCTAAATAGACGGCTAATATTCATCCTCAAAGTCGGTGGAGGCAGGATGCGCGAGCCTCCACCTAGTTGGTGGAGGGCTCTGGGCGGCCGCCCCTGCCCTTGGGCCCGCCCAACCATGCTGGCAGGTGGGCCCCGGCTTGCAGGGAGTGGCTTCCCGAGTCTTTTAGATTGTTCCTGTGTACACGTTTGTCTTTGATCTCTATGTAATCCCGACATGTGGACCTTCTTTGGTATTTTTCAGCTGACACCCTGTAGAAACAGATATTCACCAAAACTCGTGGAATTCTGTTAGTGATGACCCTCTATGTACCAGGTGTTTGCATATAGATTCATTTTCATGTTTATTTGACGGTTAAAATTATGAGTTATCTACCGTAAACAGGCGCCCACACGCTGGACGCGGCGGCGGCTGCCTAGGCCGCGCGCCCGCTCCTGATGCGGCGGCGACGGCCCAGGCGTCCCGCGCGCTGGACGCCGCGGCGGTGGTCCTGGCGTCGCGCCCGCGCTAGACACTGCGGCGGCAGTCCTGGCGTCGCGCCTACGAGCTGTACCACGCGTTCCGCACGCTGACCGCGCTCCTGCTCCCATCGCTCTGCGTGGAAGCCACGCACTGTGCTTTCATGATTTCATCCATGTGTTTTACCGGAGGTAGAAGATGAAGGTGACATGTGGGGCCCACATGTCGGTGAGAAGGAACTGCTGGACCCATTTATAAGAGAGGGATAGAGAGAAGCAAGACAGGGGCAGCAAGGTCATTTTTCATGCGCTAGCAGGGGTGCTGGCATGCCACGTCACCAAAATTGGTAAATATGAATCGTTTTGCAAGCGTAAAACAATATAGAAATTTGGTAAGATAAGACTCAGAGAGTGACTCTCCGTTATAATGATAAAAATGTAAATGCCCTTTTTCTTTCCCAGCAATTTTTTGTATGGTTAGTTGTCTAGTGCTAGTCTCTATTTTTTTCTTGATAATAAAGATGTACTCTTCTGCTTTCAGTCTGATGTTATCAAATTAACTATATTCGTTAGCTAAAAAAACAAACTAGAATACTAGTGTCCTCTAAAATTTGCCCATGTCTCTACCCCTAAAACACGGTAAAAGGAATCGTTCACCCGGCGAGGTGAAACTTCGCCTCGCGGCGCCTCGCCTGGCTCCCCTCGTCTCTCCAAGCGATGTGGTCCCGGTCAAAAACAAAAAAAAAAAAAAACTGCAAAACCTCCTCCAATCCGCGAGACCCGCGACTCGACCCGGTGCTCCCCGTCCCTCGCTCACGGATTCGAAGCAGCACGGCGCGCCACCGCCGCCCCCATCTGTCGCGCCGGCGCCTCCCGGCGGCCGCAGCCCTCCACGCCGCCCACCTCTGGCGGCCGCCATCCGCGCCGCAGCTGCTCAGTCTCTCGGAGCAAACCCTGCGCAGCGACGCCGATCCCGGCTTTCGCCCCCGCCGCCAACGCCCTACTCTCCGCGGCCAAGAGCACCGCCAACGCCCCTTCTTGGACGAGCCGAACCGCCGCTCGCCCGCGCACACTGCCGCAGCAGCACGTCGCTCCGCCTCCGCCTCCATCCGTCGTGCCCGTCAACGGATCCAGCGGCGCACGCCGCAGCCCTCCGCGCCGACTCCCTCCGCCTTCCGCGCCTTTGGGTCAAGCGCGTGGACCGAGTCCTGCTCCGTCACGGTAGGAGCTGAGGCCACCTCCGCGCCGCCTCCCTCCGGCCGCCGCCCTCCGCGCCGTAACAGGCGCGCGGACCGAGCCCTGCTCCGTCAAGTCTGGAGCTGAGGCCACCTCCGCCGCCGCCACAAACCAGGCGCGCGTCCATCGGCAGGTCTTCGTCCGCCAACAGGTATGCCCACCCCTTCTCTTCCCTTTATGCAGAGTGAATTTCCTTTAGACAAAAATGAACCATGTTTAGTTGGGAGAGATGGCAGAGCATGCCGTTGTCAGTCCCCTGAATGGATTCTTCCTTGCACTAACATGTTCATGTTGGGCGCAATGTTGGGCACATTGGGCTTTGACACCTGGAATTGGTTCATTCTTCAGGTCTCTTGTCTTTCCACATAAAATGGCTGAATTTGGAGTGAGTTGTTTTTTTCCCTCAATTGAAACCATTCACTTATTCTTTTTGGAACAATCCTGTTTTATGAGATGAGATAGAAGAAGCATGTTTTCCAGCTCAAGTTTAGTGAATTATAGATAACCTGTTTGCAACTCAAGCAGGTTTTTGCATTGTTATTTTTATTATACAACACTCTGTTATGCAACTCAAGCAGGTTTTTGCATTGTTATTTTTAGTATACAACACATTGTTATGCAACTCAAGCAGGTTTGCTATTTTAGCTCTGTTATGACTATGCCCTCGCATTGGCGGATATATAGAACATGATTGCTTCCAATGATACTTGAAAGGAGACTGATGCATTTAGTTTGATAGGAGACCAATGCATTAAGTTTGTAGTCCTTCTCAGACATGTGTTTTTTTCTTGGTTCTTTGTTATGGGGTATTGTTCTGATACCATTCCCAACCAGAAGCCTAAACACGCAGAACCTAAACCTGGATTTGTAATGGTATGATTGGGTGGCTGCTTTACAACTGTGTATCTTTCTGTTATTTTTCATTACTGTTTAAACATTAAGTTGGTATAAATGATCTATCATGTCACAAGCTCCTGAGCATTAATCACATGATGACAGTGCAGGAATGACTAAAAAAAGAAACGATCATTGTGATTGAGGGAAATGGCAGCAGTGCGATGCTTTGTATGGCCAAATTGAGAAACTACAAATGATGATAACCCAATGATTAGAAGAAGGGATATGATTGTGCATGACTGTATCTTGATCTGCATGATTGTGTAGACATTGCATATGTGCAGGGCGGATGTAGCACAGGCCAAAGACAATGTTGGCTCCAAGAAGGAGCTTTCAGTTCTCAGGGACGCCAGTGGCAATGTCATCTCTGCTCAGTAATGTACTTGAACATCTTGTTAGATTTTTCAGTACCATTATCTAAAGCTTATATGCCAGCAAAACTAACATCCTGTTCAAGAGAGATCTAACATTTTCACATTTTAATTTGTTCAGTCTGCAATTTTTTTCTGTGATGATATCCTGAAGCTATTGAGGCATGTAATGAGGTTAGCACACCCTATTCACTATTATGCATTTATTACTAAACATTTCAGAATTCTGTTCCTACTACCATTAAAAATAGGTGTCATCGTAGACCATCTTCTCTGACTGTATGCTTGTAGTTAGTAATAAATGTACAAACAAATGACTGATGTGTACTGCAGGCGATAGTGATAGTGACCCAGATACAAATTAGATGTAGCATGTGTGTAGTGGTAATATGTACAACAATTGATTAGGACAATCCATCAACCTGGTTATGCATATCATTCATCTCGAGTTGTCATAATATGTAGTGAATAGGACTGCATTCGATTTTCCATCATTGCTGCGTTCTTCGGCTTAGGAGCTCCAATGCAATGAATCAGTTTAGTCTTGTGTTTCAGAACTTCTTTAGGCCTTTGCCTACCACTGTTCACTGTCCGACAAAATCAATTTTGCATTTTTTATTTGAAGATACTCCTTTCAGTCTTGCATGTTTCTGTCTACCACAGTTTAGTCTCAAACCTAGTATGTTGGTCATCAATCTATAATAGTGTATCTGACTTTGCACAGGATGGTCGAAGGCTCTACGGATGGACTTGTAATCCAGTTGTTGGCTTATGATGGCAATTCTAGGAGAATTTCATCTCATGTAGAACCACAAGATTGTCTTATGCGTATCACAGGCAATGCCTGGTAGAATAGATAGTCATAATTTTCCATCATCTGCTGTTTTCTTCTCTAGATACTCCAATACTCCTCCCGTGTCCCCATGATTTACATGTAGTGACATCTTTGAATACATATTATTCTTCATATCTTCACGAGCAAATCCTAGATTCTCAACTCCGCCTGCTGCTTTTGCCATTAGATCAAAGGTAGCTTTATTTGAAATGCTGACTGCTTTAGCATTTTCTACACTTGCTAGTTGTGCTTCTGTTATTCTTCTTTGAGATCTTAAATGATGAACTTGACTTTTTGTAGCAAGAATATGATTATGTTCAGGCTCAAACTCATAGATGCAGTACATTCCATCTATAAGACTTATCTTCATGCGAGCTTGACACATACATCTTGTCTCTGGTCTATTATAGCCGGAAGATTCTTCTTTTTTATTAGGACGCCGAACACCTATTGATAAATAAATAATTGATCAAAAATATGTTCTGTCCCTAATGACGAAGAAAGTGGCACAAGACAAAAGCGATTTAATACCTGTACGAGAACAACACAAGGTTCTATTCTTTATGGTGGTGCTATTTTTCACATTATGTGAACTGCTCCTTTGAATACTAAAACCCTTGTCTCCAGCATAGGCATTGTAAAAGTTGTATGCCTCTTCTTCGGTGTAGAATTTCATACCAATCTTAGGTATCTTGTCTTCCGTAGGTTCAGTTTGGTTGGATTTGCAGTGGGTTCCATGCAAAATAAATTAGAAATCATACAAACTTGCAATGGAGGTTAAGTTTCAAATATATTTACATAGACAAAATAAATGTAAATTATGAACGGTAATCTTATATGACTTGAATTTTCTGACTCTTTTTACTGTGCCAGATGAACGAATGTTGAACCACGGAAGTTTTGTGAGGATGTGAACAGGAGGTCGGATCAGGATTCTGGGTACCTGAGGAGAACCGCCCTCCATGGAGTTAGCCTCGACAGACATTGGAATCGGCTGAGATGCCCCCATGTAGCTGGGATGGTGAGGCATGGAGAATGTTGGCTGAGATGCCATCGTTAGATTGAGAGAACGAGAAGAATGCCAGTTGAATTAATACCCTTCCGTATTATGTGCTAATCTGATAACCAACTATTGCACGGATTCCATGGCAAAATAATCATTTCTAGAAACTCTCTCTCCCAGCCCATGGTTTCTATAGCAGAGTTAATACAAATGATCAATTAAGTGCAACATAAAAGAAGAATAGAGCAACTGTGACAATCAGCCGTGTAGCCTCCTGAACAAACAACGACAATATTTTTTTTTGCGGCCACTAAACATGTTGACTCCACTGTACAAATAAAAACAACACAAACTTTATACTAACACATATCATATTATTAATCTAATGATCTACTCACAAGGATTCCAAAACATGTTCGTTTTCTATTTTGTGATTTTTCTACGAATTACTATGAATTAAACGTGATTCAGTCGATCTATGAGTAAATAAAAAAGCAAAAGAAAAAAACTTTTACATCGGAGACCCTGGAGTTTCCACAAATCAACTAAGCCTAGATCTAGAAATTCCCCTCTCTGACACTTATGCAAAGTGAACACAATAAAGAGCTTCCGGTGCCCTTTTTTTTTCCTTAACAAGCACGGCACGCGGAGATTGACGGCTTGAGGGGACTGAGTCACCAGCGGTGGCCACAGAGGGGCCGTGCATCCGTCTAGGAACCTGTGCGTGGCGGCGGGGTTGTTCGTCTCGGCCCGCGACTTGCCGAGGCGCCCTAGCCATGGGAGCAAGAGGCCACGACGGGCACAGCGCGCTGGCGGCGCCGTGAGGACGGCAGCGGCTTCGCGAGGCGGGCGAGCGCGCGCTGGAGCGGGCCGGCGGCGGTGCACTGGACCCGCGTCAATGTCCATAGAAACGAGTCATTTATCCCCAGCGGCGTTTCAGTCGTTTCTTTGCTCCTGGTTGCGAGCGTCGACGTCGTTCCGTGGGTAAGAAACCGTTTCTTGATTTTGCACTCTCTTTTTCATTAATTCTATTGCCACATTAGTAAAATGATAAGCTGTCAAGACAATTAATAGATATAAAAACTATCATTATTATACCATTGGGACTGCCCTTAATTGACGCCATTTTTTAACGCTATCACCTTTTGCCTTCTTATTTAATTCAACTGATGGGAATTTTATATGTGGGCCGATAAGCACGTGAACGTGGGAAACGGAGGAGACGGATGGTCCGTTTTCTTAGCGTATGGCAGGGACAGAGAAAAAACGTGAGGGCCCATGGTAGGAGGGGAACTAATCAATGATGGACACGTGGGGGAGACACGGAAGGAGACACAGAAGGGAGACACACAAGCCGCAGCCCTTCGTGGGAGAGGGAAACTATGGTGGAAAATAAATTCAGTCCATTTTTTAAGGAGGGTGTTCCACGCCTCTTGATTCTACATTTCTGGCACTTATATTAAAAAATATATCTAAAAAATATACTACTAATTTTGCTATCTAAAAGAAATTTTGATTGACATCTGATATGGTCCTTATATATAAAAAACAATATATATACAACTAGATTTCTCTATCTACAAGTTACTTTATGAGTAATGACCACATATATTGGATTTGCGATAATATTAATAATATGTGACAAATTAGTTTATTTTAAACTAACGGTTAATATTAATTTTAATATTAACATTAACACAAAAAATAGGCTTATGTTTGCCTAGTTAGTCTTGTGGCGGTTCTATGACAGAGTGGCAGTTTTATGACAGTCTAAACCATCACCAAATGTGTCAATGTGTGATGGTTATCGTGAAACCGACACGCATGTTAATCCATGATACTCAATCCATGATGACATCTAAGATGTTTGCACTCAAGTTTTGAGCATAGATAACAATATTACATGACAATGTGTTGAAAATTCGTGTACTACTAAGATAAAAAAACTCAAAAAATATCAATATTACTCACATTTCTTTTCACATTGTACTAACCTTTGTAATCACTTAACCATTGGTATTTGGTTCTTCTGATGACTGCAACGTCATTGCTTAATAGCCTTGATGACAACTAGATGTTTTGTCCACGTCACCTATGAACGTTCACATGTATATGTTTCTTTGTAACACTTATACTGTAACATTATTTTGTGTTATTATAGGGCATTATATTTGTAACATATTTTATATGTTTCACTTATGTGTTACAAAATAGTTAACGTTTGTAACACTTTGGTTGTAACATTATTTTGTGTTACTATAATTATCGGCAGTAACACACTTTAATAGAAAAGGTGATTTGTGTGACAAAGGAAGTTTGTAACACATTATTTTGTGTTACTATGAAATTTCACCTGAACACATTGATGAATATGTTAAAAAAAATGATACAATATCCCTGTTGTGGAGTACCACTTCTTTGTTTGCCTCTACGTGAACTCGTCCCCTGTTTTGAAGTTCGAGTACTTGCTTGCTTGCCATCGGCTTGGCTTCTGAGTACAGCATGTATTTGAATGTCTTGATGCACCCAGATCAAACTGATCTTGTGAACTTCTGCAGTCAGAAAGCTTCATACTAGCTTGCTAGTCGGCTTGATGCAATCGGATAGAGTTGTTGCACGAGTTGGATCATGTAGCACCTGGTTTTCTATTGAATACCAAGCACTAATATCAGAAGCAATGTTTTATTACATATCGAAACATATTTACATCAACTTACATATATATCAGGGTACAACGGAAACTATTCTTAATCTTCTATGTTTGAGTCGCATACTCCACGGGGACTATTGACTGGGGGAGCACTCGCCTAGTACTCGTAGAACTCCACAAGAAACTCTTCATCTGAACTGCCATCTGATACCCATCCGGGATTTTTATTGGTGACAACAACAAGTGTCAGCTCACCATGCTCAGCAAGTATAACATGAGGTTATGCAAGGCTCAGAAGGCTAGACACTGTTGAACTACGATAAGCATTTTTAGTTGGTCATAATTTAATTATTAAGCCTAAATTGCTAAATTATGCTTAGGGCTCCCATGTGAATATAGTTAATTATCAACATCATCAAGAGTTATTCATCATCCAAACCATCCATTGAACCATCTGTCTTGAAAAGGATCCAGTCCGCTCATAACCGTGAGCACGGCTGATATATCAGTTTGATTAAACTTTGCGCAGAGGTGTATAGGTTCACCTTGAGTCGTGATGCCCATGTGCCAGGGGTCATGACTCCCATATCACCTCCTCTATGGAAGTGCAGCAGGGTCTCACTACGAAGCCTTTCACTAATTACCCTGACAAGTTAGTAGCCGCGAGGTTTCAGCGTCTAAGCGAATGGATACCCCCTTGCACACCAAGTGACCGTAGCCCAGCACACATCTTGACAGACAAGACCTATTTCCGCCTCTTGCGCCGAAAGATCTCGGTAACTACTAACAAGCTAGAGAAATCTAGTTATACGACTAATATCATGCCCACTTTGATTCTCAAGGTTGTACTGATTTCCTGGGTTGCCGCTTTAAGATTCAGATAGTCCTTATGGAGGGCAGACTGAGCGCCCAACAAGGCCCAAAACCTAGCTCCCTTCTGTCCATTGCTCAAAAGCATCACTTTAATCCAGTGATTCCATACATCATAGTCAAGTTAACATTATAAAAGTTTGGTGGTTGCAAACTAAGCAAAACTAACCATATGCATAAACCCTGGGTAAACAAGGAATAAGTATATCAAGAGTACTAGGTAAAGTCCTAAGCATCAATATTAGACACATCCATATGAATATGATTGTGAGGTTATTAGGCAACAAGGGAACTCATGTTACACTTGCCTCCAATTGTTCGCTCAAACTTTTCCGGCTTTTCTTTTGAACCATCCTCGCATAGATCCTTCTATCGATAGCAATCAATTGGCACAAGCACCTGAAAATGACCCTAAAAAGAATACACCAAGCATTACAAAAATAAGCTATAAAGGATCCTAACATATGGGTCTATCGCGTAAGCGCAAAAATGAATTAAAACTAAGCTACGGTAAAACATTATGAGCTTTTGAAGTTTCAAGGGTTAAAATATAAAATTGATATTTTAAATAAACTAAATAAGTTTCGAACAATAAACTTGAATTAAAACAAGGAATTACATGATGGGATATCAAGGGCTAGCAACAAGGATGACATCGATGCAGGAGAACTAAAAGAACATGGGTGAGATTGCTGAATGAATATTTGTGAATGAATATTTATAGGAATACCGGAATTATATTTTGGATGAAAAGAATGTATATGGCATCAATGTAATAAAGTGACAACATCAAGATGATAGGCTGCTGCACGCGTTGAATATATGTATATGTACTGTTATATGGATCAGTATGACGTAGTAAATTCTGGCACCATCAAGGTGTATACATATGCTGTATGTGTCGTTTCCACTATAAACTTGCACTAGTCTACAAGTAGCACATGTACGACATATGTTTGCATGGCTGCTGGGTACATGAACAAAGATGAAACTAGTATGAGTATGGGATTTGCTAGCAGGGATCTGATCCGTAAACAACAGCTATTGCAACATTGCCTTTGTCACACAGAAATTATATGAAGTAGAAAAGTGGTAAAAGGAGATCAACAGAGCATGTGAAGGTTGATGCCGAAGGTTGATGCCGAAGCTAAATGATGATGAACGACGACGATGAAGAAGTGCAGCTAGCACAACAACCATGAAGACCATCGGCCGGACGGGCCATCGGAATGGCGTGCAGGCAGTGGCCGGATTTCAGCCACAGATCAAAGACAACAGGGAGCACGCCGGGACGACGACTTTGCAAAGTGCCGTCGCTGACGAGGATGTCTCCGAGGCAGCGTTGCAGCGCGAGGGAATGGAGGCGGCTGGCGATGAGGGTCGGACCAGCAACGGCGAGGTTGGAACTCCGGCGAGCTCTGTTGGGCTTCCTAGCGGCACACAGGGTAGCTAGAAGACCAACCGGTGAACAGCAACTCGATGCAATCGGTCACAAAAGAACGGCACCGCGGCGTCCGCTCTGGAACTTTGGAAAATGACGATGGACTCGCCAAAGAAATAGAAGTTGGATGGGAGGGCTATCAGCCTATCAGGAGCTGCAGCATGTGAGAGATGAAGGGCGCACGGGCAATATTTATAGGCGCTGCAGGCAGCCCAGAGGTTCGTCAGGCGGTGCATTAGAAGGCCATCGCTTCAAAGTTTGACGAGAGGAAAAGTAACGTTTGAGTTACTGACAATGGGAATTGAAAGAAGGTCGGTGCTTCTTGCATGTATGCATGCACGAGAGATCGGCAAGGCTGAGAACTGAACGTGCTCTGAGCGTGCTCCATTCTGACACATCGTGCGTTGGGCTGCTGGTTATGTGATGAATGCTAAGTGGACTGGGTAGTTCTTGGATGCTTGAGAATAAACACGTGCAAAAGAAAATGGGTCAGAAGAAAAGGAAGAAAGAAATTATGTAGGAATTATTGTTGGCAAGGTAAGTCCAAAGGTGTCAACGTGATGAGATGGCCAGATGGGTATAGATTAGAACAAGAACATATTTGATTTGAGATTAAAATAAATAAACTTTTATTAAACAAAATTCAGATTTTGATTTTAGGAATAGAATAAAACCTTTCCATAAACGTGGATTTTCATGAATCATTTTTCATACAATAAATTAATGCTCTCAGCATGAATGCAATAAATATATTAATTTAAATTATATTTTTTGAGAAAATCACAATTTCACCATTTAAATTATAAAGAACATAATTAAATCTTAATAAATTTTAGAAAAGTCATAAAATTATTTATTTATTTAGTGTTTTCTACGCACGGCCCAAAATAGAAATTTTAAGGTGTGACAGATCATGTCCGAGTTGTATCCCATGATCGATCTCTCTTTCATCTATATATAATTCTTTTTACTTGCTGGCTTGCTTTTAGCTTGCTCGTCTCCATGCAATATACATATACATATACATATACATATACATATACATATACATATA
>CM041637.1:30407932-30490976 GCA_023333625.1 Bothriochloa decipiens | reverse complement strand
TACATATACATATACATATACATATACATATACATATACATATACATGCCTTGCTTGCCTTGCTCTTGCTGCATCGCTTGCTTGCTTCCCGAATCTGGTCTTGTACGTCTTCCGCTTTGGCCATGTCTCCGTGTCCGATTTGATCTTGGTCTGTACCGTTCGTGGGGTGGTTTCCGTATCCGAGTTGATCTTGATGTTGCGTTTGTGCAGCCTGGTGCTTTCTTGTCTGCAGCTTCCGTCTTATGTGCGTAGCTTGTTTGTGGTTGACTCGTGGGGAGTAGAACTCTGCTCGTGTCTGAGTTGGACTTGAATCCTCATAGAGCTGAACTGCGATGGAATCTGTGTTACAGTCCGACTTGTACTCGTACCAGGCTTGTTCGACGCTGGTCCGTGAGTAGCAGGAACGCGGCACGGTCGTGCTCTCCTGGGATCTCGCCGAGTTTGATGAAATCAGAGTAGATGCTGATGAAGAGGTCACGGGTATGCATGAATTGATGCCAATGCTGAACGTGAATAAAGCGAGTTGTCGACGAGGCCGACAAGAGCCGAAGCGATTAGTCGACGATGCCGAGGAAAAGCCGTGGCGAATTTTGATGTCGAGGTTCACCGAGCTCTCGAACGCAAAGTGCCGACATCCCTACTTGGCGCGTCAGCTGTCGATGTTTTACCACCGATAGCCCGCTATGGGGTACCCGGGACGGTCTTTTGTTCGGAGGGGTGTTGGCGTATGCAAAAACTCGATGGTAAATGCAGGTAGACAACGATTTATACTGGTTCGGTACGCCGGAGAATAACGGCGCCCAACGGGACGTTGGGGTGGATAGTAAGTTGCGCCCTATGTTAGTGACCCTGAGGTCTATTGCAGTTGTGTGTAGGTTGGAGCCCTGCTCTCCTTTTATATAGTCCAAGGACAGGAGTTCTAGTCGGCTACAAAGTGATCCTAGTAGGATTATTGGACTAGGTCTTCTTATCTTCTATCCATGGGGAGCCCTATAGGTCCCCATCGACACGCTCGGAGCAAGACTCCACCCATCCTTCGAGCTTTCTCTCTCCATCTCCACCAGACTAACTTTTTTGGTTCTCTTGGCCAGGGTCTTTCTCAGTGCCATCCACGCAATCACTGGGGGCAAGATCTAGAGGCGGTGCCGCCCTAGGTCATGGTAAGTAGGAGGGTGAGTACAAAAAACTTTCATCCACAACGGCAAAGAAAACACTTGTCTCCACCCAACACTACTTAAAAGGGTGCTCAAGAAGCCAAAACCCGAGTTTGGGCCAGAGGCCAGGTAGTATCAAGTGGACAACAAGATGGGCCTCCCTAAAGCGCAATACAACCCAAACCAAACCGACTGTGCTCAAATGTTGCGGCCTCATCGTAACTTAAGAGTGAGGGGACTGCCTAGGGGCTTGCAAGTATGATCCTAAAACCGCTAACCTTCAAAGTCATGATTCCCTAGGCACTCGAACGGGCTCGGAGTAACTAGACCTCTGGCGGATGTGTGCCCAATCTTGGGAAACTAAATGGGAAAACTGGAACAATGGTCAGCTCAAGGGCCTAGACCGAAGTACAAGCACCTAGAACCTGAGAAATAAGTACAATGACATGCCCATGAGGTCGGGGCAAGTCCCTGCTGCTTTCCTAACGAGGGATCACGGACGCTTACTTGTTCTACCCATTATTAGCTAAAAGAGTGACTCATGCACCAAAGCCCAAGTAGGCCAATGTGCAAGCTATTTGAGCTTTTTGATTCTCGCAACATCGAGACCATCGACTCATGAAGCCTGAGACGACCAAAAAAAAGGTCAGAAACCCCATCTCACTGTAGAACCACCTGCACAACCCGTGGTCATGAACCACTCATCGGGTCAGGACGAGAGGCTTTTGAAATGCAAGAGAGGTCAAAACTGTTGTCAAGTAACCAAAAAAAAATCCGAGTAATCCCGGTACACTGGTAATAGTGTTAACAATCATTATATTCAAATCTTCTCGATTAAACTCTATAACACCTTACATCTTACAAAGACAACACAATGACCTAGAGGTATCAGACGGTAAAATTGTCAAGATAACCTCAAATTTCTCCTGAAAATGCAGCATCGCTCCTGCTTTCCGGTGGACCGCTAAAGAAGCAAGGGCGCTAGTGCACGACGCCACTAGCCTTCGGATCTACACCCAGGAGTAGGAGCGACGCATCGGGAGGAGCATTGGAACATTCGCCTTGGAGAACTTCCTCTTACACCTAAGGAAGAAAAGCACTAGGAGGAAGACTTTGCTGATGCCACCATCATCACGGTTGGGGAGGAAGCCGAAGAAACACGTTAGGCATCCCAGGTTGAGATTTCTAGCCCCAAAGGGACTCCTTACAACAACAAGCCGTGGGAGTACCCTTGATCCCCAAAACACTTGGGAGCCACCCATGCATCAACCAAGCATGCATCAAATAATTTGGGCACCAATGGTCAGATTCCTCCCTTCTTGTAGAATTTCCTCTAACACCTAAGGAGGATTGAAGTTATCAATGCAACAAAGAGCTTGATCTTGAATGCCTTCTCCTAGCAGAAGTAGGGCCATCAAGCAGCTCGACTCGCCATGGCACTTGAAGGAAATCGTCGCCCTCTCTAGCCAAATCTGGAACTAGAATATTATGAGTCAAAAGAGGGAGGAAGGATGTGAAACTCTTAGACCTTTAGCCCCGGCTTATATAAGTGTCCATAGAAGGTGGGTAGGGAGTTGGTGGTTTGGATTCAAGATGAGTGCATTCATCAAAACATATCCATGAGTAAAGGACCTAGGAAAGTGGAGCGGTTTATCCCAGTGGGATCCAATGACATGTAGTCACTGGTGCGTTCATATGAGTGGAACACTTTCACTCGGGTCAAAACCTCAAAACTTGAGGAAAGGCACTACTGCCTATGAGCAAACACATAGATCACCTGGTAACTCAGGAAAGCACGTTATTCACTGGGTCCATCAAGATACAACACCTGATAGCGTGTGAATCGGGACTCTTTGCAAGCACCCAAAAAATTCCATAGGTACGAGTGGACTCAAAGGGAACATGGCTTCACTGGCCCATCGTTACATCTCACAGGGCTACCGTTGAATATATTGAGACGAGGTACTCTCACCGACCAGATATTCGCCCCATCTAGTAGCCAACGCTTTGGGAGAAGGGCCACAAAGACATGGTGGAACACATAGCGGGTAGGACATGATGAGCATCCACCACCAAGGATAGGATTGATCCTTTCTAACCAACTAGGAATGCAATCTGCAATGTCGATGCCTATATAAAGGGGTGTTCATATTTCTTAACATTGTTACTAAGATTGTGTCCCTAGCAAAGGTGCTAGAAATATCATGGTGATAGATCATAACCTTTTAGAGATATTATCTGCAAGCGCACGGATCTATCATTGTAGCATTTCACCTGAAAGTATTATCGGGGTATCATTATTTATATTTTCCCATAGGAAGATATGGTGTAAATACCTCTGTCATGGATATGGTTATGACTTTATATCATAGAAATGAGCCCAAGTACTATGTAGGGGTAAAATAATAAGAGTTGGAGATAGTGGACGCACACTTGGGTCATCCTCAAGGATAAAAGATAAAATAAAGAATAAACAAATAAATCTAAGCGGAGCAGGTATATCCAACATATGTGTGCATAGAATAAGTTAATGTCATATGATGTACAACTTAAGAAATAGGTCAAAGTCGGGAGCAACAGGGAGGTCTTGGCAGCTGATCTGTCAGCCGATGAGGACATTTACGAACTCCTACACAATATGCCAATGTGGGGGATTACAAGGGATAGATAGGGTTTGTCACTTCCTGCGCCTACCCCTCAACCATGGCATGCCATCATATCTGAAGGCTCCCTCTTATTCGAACACCACGTCCGCATACTAAAGAACTACCTATGTCCCCCCAGGACTCCCACCCTACAGATGGACGAGCTAGAACATAGGCAAACCCAAAGGTACAACGAACCATTATTCCATTCCTATCACAATCTCTCATTTTGCAAATCATATGAATGATGAAGAATAAGGATGAACATGTTAAGCATATCTCATACAAACTATATTCTAATTCATACTCATCGAATATAACATGAAGAAGACTATACTCTAGTTCATATGCAATATATATAAGAATAGGGAACTTGAATAAGGAAGAACTCTTCACAGTATATTACTAAGAGAGTAGCTCTTCTTAGGAGATGAGCCCTCCTTGATAGCTCAACCTTGCTCCAAGTATTCTAAGTGTCTAAGCTAAATAACAAGTATGGGAGAGTGAGGTACGACTCCAAATGGTTTGTGTGTGTGTTCGGGGGTGCCTCACCTCTCTTCTTATAGTGTGGAATAGGCGATTCAGAGGCCGAGCGTTCAAATCCCCACAGCGCACCATGCTCCTGAGCATCGAATGTACCAGGAGGCTGGGCCTGAGGCTTAGTCGGTTTGAGCCGGCCATCCCACCAGACCGGCCGGCCCACTACTAGCTCACCTCACTACCGACTTCGCCAGTTGGGTCCTGGAGTGGACCTGGACCGCTGTAGTGTTGGGGGTTTGGCCCATAATTGCTTCTGTTGGGCTCCTTCTCTCCCTTGGCTTTTACGCTTTCTTAGAAGACGCCTTTTGGTACAAATATTCCGTGTACTTGGTGTATTTTCTACAGTGTCACAATTTTCAGTACAAGTGGAATTCGATTAGTAGTAAAGGTATATGCATATAAAAGTATATAATTATTCTCATTTTGGTTCTAAATTGGCGGTATAAATTCGTCATTACAGACTGCCAACATGGGGGATGATCCCTCGGCCTAGAGGAGAGCGCTACCGCCGACGTAGCCACATAGCATAGCTAGGAGAAACAACCCCCTATAATCAAGCTCACGAACATCAACAAGATCAACAAAGCCACTAGACGTAGGGTTTAGCACGTGCCATGTCTCATTTGCTACCATTTGTTTCCTTCTTTATGATCACGTTGCACATTATTGCTTGAGCAAATAATTCCAACACATAGATGTATACTCCAAGTAAAAAACGTAACCATTGGGTAGGAGTTGGTGTGGTGAGCCAACTCACTGTGCCAGCATATTCATCCCCATCAGAGACAGCGCTCGCGCGCTCTCCACGCTACGCGGGCGTTGCCATTGACACCAACACATAGTAGCACTGCAGCCGTCATCCTGTGCGAGTTGAAGGGGGCAGGGGAGAGCTGCTTCGCGCATCGACGCAGCTGCTTCTACTGTCAGGGGCAAACGAGATCATGCGTCGGTTGTGCTGCCATCGTAACTCCTCGCGTCGGGGGTACAGGCGAGCCTGTGTGCCGCCGCTGCAGCTCCTCGCCACGAACATGCTCCTCGCTGTTGAGATCATACACGGGCACATGGGTCATTTTCCATAGGATGTACATGCTGGCACGGTGAGTTGGCTTGCGACGTCACCTCCTGATGCATGCGACAGATAGTTTCAATATTTAAAAGTTATGTTTTGTAGTAGGAATACACATCTATGAAATACCTAATGATTTAGGTACATGCAGTACAATTTATTCTCAAAACTAAGAGGAGAAGCCAGATATACAATTTCTGCGCTACGATATTTTTTTTCAAAAGGCTGGTGTTGACACCTCTAACACCACTTAAGCTAGGTTGTCATCCCCAGCATGGTGCCAGAGGTGCTGGTATTAAATGCATATGCTTTCTAGAGATGAATAAGGAATCTACAAGCACACAGATAATACCGACGTAGTATTTTAATCGGGAGTAATCCAGGTATCGTTATTTATATTTTTACCACTGGGAAGGGAATGCTTATGGATAATGAGCAATGAACATTGCGTGTCATAATGGAGAGCCTAACCATGTCTTTATCTATCTTTTCATACAAGGTAAGTGTCACATAAAATAATAATAATATATATTTGAATGGTAAGTGATAAAAGATAAATAAGAGCACATAGCCACAAAAAATAATGATAATCATCTCAATAGAGTATTCTAAGTTTATAACACTAGCATGGACTAGGATGATCTACAAGAATAAATCCTAAGTTATTCTAACTATAATGTCAAAGCATACAATGATTAGTGCAATTACACCTAGCAATCATGACGGGAAAAGGGTACATCTATGCATAGTGATATTACCAAGGAAGATCAAGAACAAAGCAATCACTTCCCTATAATAGTGGTGTTCTACTAGTTCTATACTCGGGAGGAGGGCTACAAAGGACTCAACAGGACTTTCACTCCCGCGATGTACCTCGCGATCCGGAATATAGGGCGCAATCGCAGATAAATACGGTCTAGGCACCACGCCTACACAATATTTACCACTCACCATCGATCTAATGAGCAAGCGCTATATGATCCTATGCATAAACATAATTCTAATCCAACTATGCTAAGCATATAATCAAAGTAAAATAAAAATAAAATAATTGAGAACATAAGCAAATAGAGCAAAGTCATTTCTGATATAATAGAATAGAATAAAGTATTATTCATAGTAGCAAAAACAATAATGAATATTACAATAAAGTAGAAGAAATTACCAAGAACGCTGATAGATCCAGACTCCAAGTTAGGATTGACTCCTTCTAGATCTATTCTTATGTAGCTATGCTACTAAACTATGGAGCTCTAATTGAGATGGTGGCTCTAGGGTTTCTCTAGAGATGAAGATGAATTCTCCAAATGAATTCTTGAATGAATTAGCGTTTCTCCAAGGGCCAGTGGCCCTGAATATATAGCCCCTAGGATGCACCACAGCCCATGGATCGAACTGACCTAAATGGACGCTTCATATTGATCCTCAAGGTTGGTGGAGGCAGGACCCATGAGGTTGCTCCCTATTGGTGGAGAGGCCTAGGCGGCAGCCCCTGCCTATGGGCGGGCGCCCAGCTACTACTGCCAGGTGAGCCCTCCTTCATAGGGTCGCCTCCTCGAGTCTTCTAGAGTATTCTTTGATTGCTGGACGTGGTATTCTCTCTATGTAAATCCGACATGTGGACCTCTTTTGGTTCTTTTCTGATAACCCCCTGCAGAATTAGACATTCACCAAAACTCGTAGAATTCTATTAGTGTAACCCCTATAACTAGATGGTATTCATATTTTAATCCTTTCTCATATTATGTTGATGGTTAAAATTGATACTTATCTACCGTCAACACCTGGTACGACTTTGCTTTGCAGCAAGCGTGCGTAGTGAAGTCCTATACTAGCAGCTACATGTTACATTAGCCGGTCTCAAATATTCATCGCATTAATATTGAAAAATAGTTTTAGGAACGAATGCGATAAAAACCAGCCATAGTGAGTCTGTCAGTGACGTCCATGGATCATCCTGTTAGATAACATGGCAATTTCTATGCCATTTTAATTCCACAAATTAACATAATGATGATAACATATAAAGATTATTCGTAAAAGAGATCATGACATCAAACATGTTCTTGACACAGACGAACATGTGAACAGGAAGCATGTAAAGCATATATCTATCATAAGCATATAAACATGATGCATAACTTATAACATCAATAGGCACTGGACAGCATGAGAAACAACGTAACAAGAGTACTGAAACATATGAGCAGCAGCATATGAAACAACATAACTGAACCACAGAAACATACAGTATATATCTTATAACAGAAACAGACAGCAGAAAACTGACGAAGCAGCCTATCAGAATATATGAAACATACTTACAGCAGAAAACAAGAGTACTGAAACATATGAGCAGCAACATATGAAACAACGTAACTGAACCACAGAAACATGCAGTATATATCTTATAACAGAAATAGATAGTAGAAAACTGACGAAGCAGCATATCAGAACATATGAAACATACTTATGGCAGCATACGAAACAACATGCAGGAACTACTGAAACAGAGAGAGGATGAACAGTTCATACCCTCCCATGCGCCCATCCGAGGATCCTGATCCTTGTCCAACTTCCAGCGTCATGTCGTAGAGGAGTTGATGAAGACGATCTATCCTCCGGGAAGAAGGTGAACCCCACCCGTGAAGAAGACGAAGATGATGTCGCCGGCAACTCGATGAAGAAGATGACGAACGACGGCGGTGATTCGGGCAGTCGCGTAGACGCTCCCCAAAAACCTAATTGCCGATCCCCCGTGCAAGGTCTCGAACGGCAAGGGCTTCGGAGGCACCTGTCCTCTCGCTTCTCCGTGCACACGGAGTCACGAGATGGAGATGACATTCGTTGCGGCTGGGTTGTGTTTGTGGTGTGTTCTCTCATATGAGTATCAAAGAGACAGGAGTCTCTTTTAATCCTTGCGGCCGGGAAGGGAGAGGAGGAGGAGAAAGGTCTCGGGTAGTCCAACAGTCAGGCATCCGGAGAGATCAACTCAAAGTTGTAACTCCCGTCATCATGGTGAGTGAGTGCTAAAAATTTAACACGCCACCTGCAGGGCAGGCAGTCTCTTTTAACCTAAATGCTAATTTGTGCGCATGTAGGATCTACCTAATTGGCCTGCACAACCAATCTACCATCTGTTGCTTGCGCATCGCTTTGTCCACCGCATGTTTTCTTGTGCCCCTCTCCACCACTCGTCCCCGAATCGAGCCGCACGCCCGCATGGCCTGCGTGTATGCTTGCGCCACCGGAGGCCACGCCGGCAACCCACCGCCTCCCTGCACTGGTGACCCACCACCTTCCCACGCCGGTGACCCACCGCCTCCCCGCAGGGCCGCAGGCGAGCTTCTCCCCGCAGCAGCGACCCATCACATCCCCACGCCTGCAGCTTGCTCTGATAGAGTTCCGACGGCGGCGGTGGCCATAGATCTGTAGCCAGGTGGGTCTCATCGTCCTCCTCCTATCTCCTCTCTCTCCTCCTTCTACAACTCCGGCGAGCGCCCCGAGGGCGGTGGGAGGTGGTGGAGGCGGGGGAGACTCGTCGGAGACGAGGAAGAAGCAATCGGAGGAAGATGATGGCGTACGGATGAGTGTGCAGGCCGAAGCCTTTCAGCCTGCGCGTGCAGGCGATAGCAAGGTCCCTCTTTTAATCCTTGCGGCCAGGCATCCGGAGAGATCAACTCAAAGTTGTAACTCTCGTCATTATGGTGAGTGCTAAAAATTTAACACGCCATGCACGCGCTCGCCTCGCCCACGGCCTGGCCGGCGGCGGCGGCCCGCGCGCGTGGCACGCCCTGGTCCTTTCTTGACTTCTCAAATTAAGTGAAATAATTCACACCATATAAGTAAAGTCAAAGGCTCTTGAAATTCCAATCCGGTACAAATAATAAAAATCCATAATTATAAACCATAGAGTTTATTGATTTATTAAATATATATAAATGGGCCTAGCCCTCCTCCTTCAGCTTCACAACGAACTGCCTGCCCCTCAATCAAGATCACTTAAATTTGTTGATTATCCTCCACAAACAAAGTGTGTTGATGGGCCAACAAAGTACATTGATTAATCAACATCAGCAGGAAAAGACAAGCAAGGACTGCGCGGATCATGCATGCTGCGTGCACGGACCACCCTAGCTACTAGCGTCACGCTGCACCCGGTGCCACCAACGCAAGGACAAAATCGGAGGACGAGACGAGGGGATGCCGTCTCGGCTGTCAAAGCGGCCACGCAGAGTCGGCTGAGGCGCGTGAATCGTGCCACCCGTCCCGAGGCCCAAAACCTGCTGCTTCTGGCTGCCGCCCCGCCTATAAAATGGTGGAGTGGAGCACACACGCCGGGGACGGGGACCAAACAAACCAAAGCAAGTCATCGAGTCTACAGCTCGCGCGCGCAGCCAATCCCTCTCCCTCCGGCCTCCAGAGCCCAAAACCACCTAGGTCTCTCTCGCCCCCCGTTTGCCCATCGCATGGCCGGCGAGAACAACGACAGCGGACACGCGGAGTGGCGGTTCGCGCGGGCGGCCAAGGAGGGCGCGCTGGCCGGGGCGGGGGACAAGATGAGCATCCGGGCGGCGCGCTTCAAGATCAGCGCGAGCGTGGACGCGCGCGACCCGCAGCCCGTGCTGCCGCTGGCGCACGGGGACCCTTCGGTGTTCCCGGCCTTCCGCACCGCCGCCGAGGCAGAGGACGCCGTGGCCGCCGCGCTCCGGACGGGCAAGTTCAACTGCTACCCCGCCGGCATCGGCCTCCCGGACGCCCGCCGGTACGGTTGCTCAATTTCAATTCCTTTTGTCTTTAGGCAAATTCGTTTATTTCGCTTGCCCAACATTCTGCTCTGCATGCTGGGTGCGTGCGCACGTTGTTCCATAGTGCCGATGCTACCAACAACCGGCGCATGCGTGTCACGTCTCAACTGCATGTCATGTCCCGGTCCATATATATCTGCCTGTGTTTCCATTCCAGTTATATTACTCCCAAGATTTAATTTCATTATTAACTACTAGTTTGTGTGTGTATTATTGATAAAAATCAAACTGCTCTCAAATCCCCCTCCTACCAAGTCATATCTACGTCTTGCTCGCTTGCAATCTTATCTAAGTCTTGAACTCAAATCATTGTTTAGTACAGCTCAAGTTCAGAGCTGTCGTGTTCATCGTATCCTTCCTAGTATAGGCATCTCAAAGGAAATTGTTTATAGTATACAGTACAGGCATCGTCTCAAGTTGAGAACAGTCTCTGTCTTTATCGGCCTCATTTTCTGAGCTCAAGTCCAGCTAGCCATGTGACCTAGTAACAAACATTCTCATGTTCATACTTTCAAAAATTTTAAGAGTTATCCTGCTCAGAGTAGTAGTTAATTAGGATAAGCGCTGATTCAAATTGCACAGCATCAATCACGAGGCACTCAATAGCAAGGATAATAATGGAAAGAAACACAAGTTCGTCTAGTAGTGAGATGTTAAACGATTTCTGCTTGGGTACGGTACTGTATGACACGTGCCTGTGCTGGTGTTCCACGAGGCCGCCTCGCCCTGCCTCATGCTCGCCTTCGGGCCCCTGCGTGATCTGTCTAGGCAGAGTAGGCATGGCCAAGCAATTTACCCAGTCACGCACCATGCATACGTCCGATGTGGCACGCCACCTGCTTTGTGGCTCTCTCTGGATGGGCTGTAGCCAGTTTTTTTTTTTTGGCAAAACCACCTCTGAACTGAACCAAGTTTTTCGACAACCAAGGGAAAAGAGGCTTTCCAATCGAAGCGCTTCTCATGATAGAGACGTGTCTTGATTCATTCATTCTTCCCACGACTAGTATACTAAATTGACGTGTTCTGATGGGTAATACCGTAATGGAATATTTCCTAAGAAGAAAACAAATGAAGGAAACTACCTACCTTGCTGGATTGGACTTGCTTGTTTTGATGAAGCACTTGCACTTTTGCAAGCATTGTTGTGTACAGGAGTCAAGACAGGCGAAACAATGCCAAATATATGTAAACATTCTGGTCGCTACCGGAGAATTAGGAGTATATTCTCTAAAAGCTTTGCAGTATATTATCTTTCTTAATGAGCTTCTATGAACATTTTTGATATATTTATGTATGCTTATTATTGACCAGCGTAACCTGTTTACATTTAAATTTTTTTAAATCTGTCCTTATATGAATACTGAATTTCTTTTGCTGCTTTAAATAATAGTGCTCTGGTAGAGCACTTGTCAAGTGATCTTCCGTACAAGCTGTCAACTGATGTCATCTTCCTCACTGCTGGAGGCACTCAAGCAATTGAGGTTGTTGTGTCAGTCCTTGCCCAACCAAGCACCAACATATTGCTCCCAAGACCAGGCTATCCAAATTATGAGGCGTATGCCGGACTGCACAACTTAGAAGTCCGTCGTTTTGATCTAATTCCCGAAAGGGGGTGGGAAATTGATATTGACTCTCTGGAGTAGATTGTTGACAAGAACACCACCGCAATGGTCATCATAAACCCAACAATCCTTGCGGAAGTGTCTATACCCGTGAAGGCATGGCTGCTTATTTCACTTATCATTCAAATGAAATTGAATTAGTTTAACAACTCTTTGTGGGGACCAAATTGTGTTCTAAGCATGTCTTGATGTCATTTAGATCGCGGAGGTAGCAAGGAAGCTTGGAATACTAGTCATCGCTGATGAAATATATGGAAATCTGGTGTTCGGGGATACCCCTTTCATCCCGATGGGTGTCTTTGGCCACATTGCCCCTGTGTTGAGCATAGGATCGCTATCAAAAAGATGGATAGTGCCTGGGTGGCGACTTGGTTGGGTAGCTGTATGTGATCCCAATAAGATTCTGCAAGAAACAAAGGTAAATAATTAGCTCATATCTTACGTCCTTAGTGTAAGTAGTGTTGCTACGCTGTTTCACTAACTACCAATTTTTGCAGATCATTGCATCGATCACAAACTTCCTTAATCTTTCAACTGATCCGGCAACTTTTGTTCAGGTTAGTGGCTTGTACATTTTCCCCTACATTGGTATCCATTCGTTTCAAAAAAAAATATCTCGACATAGGAGAGCTGCATATCTTTTATATAATGAATTGAGGCTGGATTTCAAATAATTGAAAATGATTATACACAAACATGTGATAGATTGGCGTACCCAGTGCCGTAGGCGGGTCTGGGGAAGAGAAAATAGCCAGCAGCCATCCCTGCACAAATGCACAGAGGCTGGGGCTTGAACCCTGTACCTCTTGGTCACATGCGGTAAAGCTCTACCGCTTGCACCAGGACCGCCCTTCAAACATGTGATAGATTCTTTAATAATAATTTCTTGTAAAATAATTGTCTCATCAATACAAATGTGTTGAAAATAATGGTGATTTTGAGTTTTGCTGTCTCATTTTGCCTTGTGATCTGTGACAGAAAAAGTGCATTCATTGTTATTTTAGACAACATACCAAGTTTTGTAAGTACGAGATTTGAAAAAATGGGAAATTGTCTCTATCTGTATACATGCTTTCAAGATCCCAGATCCTAACTAGTATTCATTTTTATTTTTGCAAGGACATGTCTTTCATATTTTATCTAAGATAAGATTGCTAAGAGTTATTTAAAAAATTTGATTAGGGAGCACTTCCCCATATTCTTGAGAACACAAAGGAAGAATTTTTCAAGAGGATCATTGGTTTGCTAGTGGAAACCTCAGAGATATGTTACAGAGAAATAAAGGACATCAAGTGCATCACTTGCCCTCACAAGCCAGAAGGTTCCATGTTTGTCCTGGTAAGCAATTTACTAAATTATATGTTGTTATACTAATTGAAAAGAAAAAAATAGTAATACAAAAGAAACAATTAAGGATTGTGTTAGAGCAACCAGCACCTAAAGTTGCAATATACTTTAAAGTTTCAATTTACTACACTAGCTCTTGTCCATTTAGAAATTATTTATTTTTTCATCAAAATTATTCATGTTATAGAAACATTATCTCTCTATATATGTATCTGTTATATACAAACAACGACACTAAATGAAACATATATATAATATTAGAACTTGTTGTCAGTTTTCTAACTTGGAGAAGTCACAAACAGGTGAAATTAAATTTGTATCTTTTGGAAGGGATCCATGATGATATTGATTTTGCTGCAAGCTGGCAAAAGAAGAGTCCGTGATTTTGTGTCCAGGTGAGATGCATTTGATTTTTTGGAAAAATGTATCCGACAGAACTCATTTTTGGCTCTAGCAATTGTATGTTTCAGGTTAAAGTATTGCAAGCTTAACTGTACGTTTGCGCTCTGAAATGCTTTAAGAAATTGACAGTGCATTAATGCTGGAATAAAATCATGAATTATTTTCTATTCATATGAGCAAAATGCAACATAGCTGATTCACTAATAAGTAATAATATATAAATGTTCGGATGATTCTCCTTTATCAAGTTATAGATGTTAATGAAGAATAGACAGAGAGATATACTCCTTGGTAAATTGTGAGATTTTGGGAGTAGCTTTTACGACTAAAGTGTCTAATTGTTTAATCTAGACAGGTATATTTGTTACTCTAAGGTACTGGTTAAGTTTCTTTAAATCGATACCCACATCTCCTTAATCTTACATACATGTGGTTCTCCAATGCAGGGAGTGTTTTGGGAATGAAAAACTGGATCCGTATCACTTTCGCCATTGATTCATCTTCTCTTCTTGTTGGTCTTGAGAGGATCAAATCTTTCTGCCAAAGGCATAAGAAGAAGAATTTGCTTAATGGCCATTAAGTGTATCTGAACTCAAAGTTGTTACCAAGTTCCATCGTTTTCCATTGTATCATCAACAAATGTGGAACTTTGAAATCCTTAGAATTAATAAAGTTAATATTTGCATATCAGAATTAATTAAGTTAATGTATTGAAATCTTTTTATTTTGCATTTGTTTTAGTTTGCAATTCCAATGTTTTTCATCTAATTTGACATATTTATTTGTGTGGTAATGGTGAAATACATGTTCCCATATATTATGTACTACTAGAAAAAATATCCGTGCGTTGTAACGGGGAGAAAACTGTGTTCGCAGCAGGTGCCCAGCCCCGTGCCATGCCCGCGGCTATTGCGGCAGCAACCGACACAGGCGCGGTGGGCGAGGGGAAAGGAAGGAGAGGAGGAAGGAACGATGGAACTACTTGGTTTTTTCCTTTTTCTATGAAATTTAAAACTCTAATTTATTTAAAACCTAAATATTCTCAATAAAGTATTCCCAAAACATACTTAAAATTACTTGAGGATCACTAAAGAAAATTGGATAATTGCTCTTTATATGAAGTCGAAATATATCACTATGAGGGCATTAAACTTATTTATATACTTAAACTATAATTAAGTTGCTCAAACTGAACTTTAAATAAAATACTAAATATAATATAAGGGCACTAAGAGATCAACGACTGCATCCACCACCAGAGAAGCAGTGGTGCCTCTCGTCGGTTGTAAAATCCTAATGGCCACAGAGGGTGTAACAGAACCGCCTAATTTATATAAGCTTAATTCTAAATTAACATGTCGAGACAGTTTAAGTTGCTCCTAAGCCCATATAAACCCGGTAGTCCATGAAATCATGAAGGATTTCTAACACAATATCAACTGTGACCAAACCCTGGTTCTCCATCTCTTGTTGTCTGCTCCACTGATAGCGAGGTTCTCTACCCTCTGGGTATCTCACAGAGTGCAAAACCCTCCATAGCAGTGAAGGCATACCAAACTTCCTTGAGTAACTTCTTCGTACCACGTGGCCGTCTGGTGGTAATCTAGCGACGTGGAACTCTTCTGCGAGTGGACATGCGACATGATGCATGCACGTTCTATTTGTCCTCATGACCTAATAAATCTACACGATTGCTTTGTTAGTGTACCTGCAAAAAAATTCATTGCAGCCCACATCTCACATGAATGCAATTCAATGTAAAAAAAATTTCATGCACCTTCCGAACAAGGTGAAAACACCGATTACTCACACCCCCGCCATCTATGTATATCCTCAAATATACATACATGTAGGTGCACGCTACCCGAATCATCGTCAGAAGACGGCATCGTCAGAAGACGGAAACCCAACATGGGGTACCTTCATATAAACATGTGTGCAACATGTAAATAATCCAGCACCATATAAGCACTCCCTTAGGCCGGCTGTGTATCCGATCATGCTCTCACAACTCACACTTACCTTGTTATCGAAACAACCTTACCTTGACGTAGAGGCATAATGATCCATACATTACCATTCAAGCGAATGGCACCCATACGAATCCACCATTGCATGGGCAACGGCAAACGAAAAATGATGCAATCCTCCAAGTCAGTACTTATTTAAACCACCTGAGATCCTATTGGGCATAAAGGATATGACAATTGGCACACTCTTAAGTTTTAAATCATAGATTTAAACACCTATATATATAGCTATAAGTTGGCAATTAACTTTGTAAAACAAAACCCTTTTGTTTAAAATATACATATGAATAGTAGTATACTGAACCTTGCTTGATGCCAGCTGTAACAGAACCGCCTAATTTATATAAGCTTAAGTCCAAATTAACCTGCCGAGATAGCTTAAGTTGCTCCTAAGCCCATATAAACCCGGTAGTCCGTGAAATCATGAAGGATTTCAAATCAACTTACAACCAAGATCGTACATAGTTCAGCAATCACAGTCCACATGTTACATAAGGTTCGCACATAGCTCAATTACATCATAGTTTATAAAAGATTATTACAACACCTTTTTATATAAAGTATAGCGGAAGAAAATTACTTTGAAACACCCACACTCAAATTTTATTTAAATACGGTGCCAGCTCAGTCAAAATCCAATAAAAGCATCTGAGATAAGATATAAGAGACGACCGTGCCTATGGTCTGATTATATCCCATAGCGGGATAGAAACCCATCTTGCAGCCATAGCATCCTAAATGAATATCTGCAACAAGTGGGAATACAACCCTGAGTACGAGAATATACTCAGCTCGACTTACCCGTCATAAACCAAAAATAAATTGACTCCAAGGAGTATGCAAGGCTTTATAAGTAGGATAGCTGACTCATACATTTGCAGAAAAATCTTGAGCTCATTAAGAACAATTATTATAACCTTCTAACATTGTATTTTAAAATTATTAACCTGATCATGCTAGATTAGCACCTGAACTAAACAAGCATGGTGTGATTATCAAGAAAGAATAGTAACCATTTCCGGTTGAACATCTTTCATCATCAAATCATAACCATCTCATCTCTTTGTTCAAGTTCTTACTACGATGTCACTGCTCAAGTCAAGTGTTCACTGTCCAGGAACGATGGCGATTCAAATCGATTACTAACCAGCTGGCAATTTATTCCCCACACAAACCTAGGCAACATGTTCCTTAGTCGCCTTAGGTCACCGACCAACCATTCGAGTAAAGTTGCGCGTCCAACAGGAACCATCATACCCGGGGGCCGCCCGACTGCCAGCAGAGCGCACCATACTATATTCAGGCCTTACCACTACACCCCGTGGCCCCCCATCATCTCCAATATGATGCGCTCAGCAGGTCGGTTCCCGGCTCAAATAGTCTTATGGCTTCACGGTTGGATCTACACGCCCTTCCAGCTAAATGTGGGGCATGCATTCAATATGACTTGAGGACGTACAACGAACGGGGCCCTAGTTCGACACAGGTGGGATAAACAACACAGAACCTTCAGTTCTCTTCATAGCATCAATCCCATCCGGTCTCGATTTATTACTCCACATGGTTATTCCAAGATAGCAATGTAGCCAACCATCTCTGAGTTACTACTTATAACTCACGGATGACAGGAAATCACCTGACTTCTACCAATCTATTTTAAGCAGGTCTAAGTAGATAATCGATCCTGAACCTAACAGGGTATAAAGTATATATCGAGGTAGGCATGGAATATATGTAATGCAGCAATGATTTCATGCAACGCCTATAAACTTAATGCATCGAACAAGTAAAGGACGCAAGTTAGATATTTGCAAACCACAGGGAGAAATGCTCCGAGGCTTGCCTTCCTCAGAAGAGCGAGGCTGGGTCTTCGAGCATTCGTACAATTTCATGTGTTGCTCCTTGTTCCCGATCACCTCCTATGCAGGAACTTCTCCTTTTGGCTCCTCGTCTTTGCGATGGTGTCCTCTCATGCAATCCTGTATGATGCGTATGCGCGAATGAATATGAGGAATGCACATGGAATGAATATGGAATGGTATATCATGATGAACATGAATGCTTGCACATGACTTCTACAAGGTAGTCAACATCATCCAAGAACATATACTATAAGCACATGTCATCTACTGCATTCTCTTATCTAAACTATTCAAGATGCAGAACAACAAGTCATGAATATGTAAGACCAGCAAATAATCACTCTCAACACACTCATAGCAGCAACTCTTGATGATATATTAATCAAAATTGATCATGCATACGACCTTAAACAACTATGCATACATATTATATATAGACACAATTATGAGCTTGCACACCTATTGAACAAATTGAACCTACTCAAAAGCCTTAACAGATTTTATACCTTCAAAAGCATAGAAAAGCATTATAGCTAGCATGACATGATAGAGCAAAACATGAATTAAGCATATATAAATTTAAGAACATAACTGCATCACATATTTCTACTACACAAAAAATTCTACAAATATTATAGAAGCTTAATCATTCCAAATGTAGCCTACCATAAAAGTTTCAGGTTAAAACGGTAAGTATTTTAGTCTACACAAAAATGGCAAGGTAGCATATTTAAACAAGCATAAAATACTTTGCACTATGAAACATGTCAAACAATAGTTCTCATAACATTATTAGCTACTCCATAGCATAAGAACAACCCACAAAAATTATCTTGCACAAATTACTCATATATTATATACTATGAATTTCTAAACATAGTAGGAAAATAGCACTATAAATAAACAGAGCAATGTTTACACATAACAAAGCCATTAAACATTTTTAACAGATCATGCATGGTATAAAAAGATTAACAAAACTAGAATCACATTTTTATGACCAATCTAGAATTACTTATGCATTTCTAAAAATTATATGCATTTAGCACATAAAATAAAGCTAATAAAAAGTATTTCAAAACTAACATGAAACATTTTTAGTAGATGCTATATATCACCATGAACCCAACAAAACTAGAATCACTCAAATCGGACAATTATTCAAGGAGATATGAATATTAGAAGATTAAATAGGATTTCTGAAATTCATTTTTTTAAACAAACCGGAATTCATATAAAACATGCACTTTGCATCGGGGACCCTGCACTTTCTAGAAATTAACGAAGCCCAGATCTGAAATTCCTTCACTCTGGTGATCATACAGCAGGGTCCCTCACCTTCTTCAACTTCACGGACGAAGTCCTTCACGGGATTTGGAGCAAAGGGAGGCACTGCAGCTCGTGGATCCGGCCAGCTAGGGCTAGGCCGTGGCCATAGAGTGGTGCAAAAGATGCAGGGAAGCGAGGCGCACCTGCCAGCGCTTGCAGGGCGGGCAGAGGAGGCCCGATGCGGCTCGACCATGTGCGCCGACGGCTTGCGGCCATGCGCGATGGCGGTGGCGACGCTCCGGCGACAGATGGCCTGCGAGATTGCAAGAAAAAGGTAGAGAACAACGAGGCGAAGATGGCGGTGCACTCGATTGGATGGAAAGAGGGCGCAGCAGTGGGAATGATGGTGGCCATGGAGCTCGGCCATGGCGATGGAGAGAAAATTGGCCGATTGGCCATAATCTGCGGACTTAGGCGGCTGCTAGCGAGCGCAGGGGATGGCTAAGGCCATGGCAAAGCTCTAGGTGCGAGGAGGGAGAAAAATGGGGGTAAAGGCATAGAGGATTTGGCCAGCGAGCTTGGCGACGGCGGCACTGCTCTGAAGAAGGGAGAGATGGAGGAGTGGGGGGAGGAGTGAATGGAATGGGCAGTAGGGCGAGTGGGTGCTCGGCTTAAAAGGCCCGAGCGGCCGTGGCATCGCCCAGGGTCGCTGGTGCGAGGACGCCACGTGGCGCGAGAGGCCTAATTGGGTCGGCCATGACATTTTCGTCCCAGGATTTTCCTGTCGGCCATTGACCGGGTTGTCACTGAAATTTCATTCTCCTGACTACAAATATGATTTTTTCTACCCTATTACTCCCAAACCAAGCCAAATTAGACCAAGCTTGCATATATTTTGATCTTCAATGACCCTAGCCAGATTCTGCATATATTTTGAAATACAAAATTCCAAATGAAAATACCTCATAAAATCACTTTAATTGGAAAGCAACCCCCAAACTTGCCTTTTTCAACCTTTCTGAACATTTTCCAATCATTGTTATGAAAAGTGAGAATTACAAATTTTGTTCCTTATAAAATTCTCTACAAAGTTAATTATTGGTGCACACACATGCATTGATTCTAGCTATCAGTTTCAAACTAGTCAAACAGGAGCACTCAAAAGGTCCACTTTGGTCAAACCAAACATGCAAGCATAATTAGCCAAAGTTATTAACATAAACCTAGGTTCATTTGGTGCCCTGAGCATGTCTAAATTATTTTATTGGACAATCATCAAGCACTTGTACTACTTATCATATTCACAAGCAATTCAAACATGATTTGAATAATTGAAGCATCACACATGAAATGACATTTAACCTTTTTCTTAATGTCATGCATAATGATGCTTATGCTAATGAATGCAAGTGCTTATGCATTCTTAACACCAGGGGTGTTACAGCCCTTCCCTCTTTATAGAAATCTTGTCCCGAGATTTGTGTTATTAGCTTTTGGTTTTTGAAAAGCGGTAATCCTCACACATTTTTTATCTCACATATGGCATCTCTTCTGTCACAAGGGTTCTCAACACTTTGTCCTATTTTTACAACTTGATTCCAAGTCACTCTATTTTGTTATCTAGGATCCAAAAGGGTTTCTCTTGGTGTCTTGTGGTTGATCCGATATTGGTTCCACGTGACTTGATCCTTTCTTTCGGGAGAGGTAACATTCCTTAGCTATGATGTATGAGACACAAAGAGATTGTACTCACTTCTGGAGGTGGCTGCAAATTGTAAACCATCCTGAATCTCTTTGCAAGATTTGGTATGGTCCAATCATACCTTGGTACGAGCTTTCTATTCACTCTGAAGCATTGAACACTTCATTGCAGACGTTCTTAAAATTTGAGTTGTAATGGTGGTCCTTGGTCACACACAACGATCCTCGAAACACCATAGAACTGATCAATTTTCACAAAGTATCAGTCATCCTGTCAAGGTGGTCGATCCTTAGCTTTAACATGTAGGAAGTGCTGACTTGGTAAGGCGATCGACAACCAATAACATAACTTGTTAGCTGATCCCCAAAGATGCTTAGTTGGCTCCATAGGCATTTTCTTCGTGATATAAGAATGTTCCCTTGTTAGCCTTTCAGCCTCTCGTACTTTTACCTTTTAAGAGAAAATACTCTTGACATTCTATAGCACTTCAGGGTGCATCGAAAGAAATTATATCCAAATACAGTTACAAGATATTGCACTACAATTTTTGATTCAAGGTTTCTGCGATTCAGATTTGCCTTGCCCGAATGATAGTGCACTTCATAGCTGGTTTCAGTTGGGTGAAAATATACTTGAGATGCTTACAATTCTCATAGATGTTGTACACATTTCCAAGTAAGTGGTGCCTCTTTACCTTCAACGCATGTGCAACGGCTATTAATTCCAAGTTATATATTGGGTAATTGTCCTCATGCATTCTCAATTAGCGTGAGACAAAAGCAACTACCCATCCATCATGCATAAGGACATATCCAAAACCAACTTAGATGCATTAAAGAACACATCAAAAGTTCCTTTATATCCAATTGCTTGAGAACAAGAGTAGTGGTTAGCAACTTTCATAAAGTACGAAAAACTACTTCACACTTCTCCGTCTAAATAAATTTAGCTAGATAAGACTCTCATCCAATAGTACCATAATTGAACCTCAAAACTTGTAAACTTGTTGGTTGGCATCCAATACGACCTTCTTGAAATTAGTGCAACCCCATAAATCAGCTCAATAGCAAATTTCAATGCCTGTTATTGAAAAGAAAACCCAAAATTTCGCTAGGAGACATCTCTATAAACGCGCACATCAGGAGGGGTGATAACCAAGGCTACATAAATTCAACCATCAAAAAAGTTAGTCAGCTAAAACAATCTTTCTAATGTTGAATCTCTTTAGAAAGTTTTGTCTGAAGAATTTTCTTCATTGCCTCCTAAGAAGTCTTGTTACTTCAAGAGTAATCCAAGAAACTAACCTTCCAAGTACTAGTTCTTGTGACAAGGGAGGTTTGTTTGGAGCACTACATACTACCTCCATCGTATGTAGGCACTAAAAGTCTCACTTTATAATCCAAATGAAATCATGAATAGGATAAATATCCGTCGAGACAGTGAGAATCAAACCAATTCACAAGTGATGCATATGTTTGTCATCACTTGTACAAACACCAGTCAGGTACCAATCAATGGCAAGTTACACAAGACTCCATGTGTGCAATTCTCCTTCTCTGATGACAACATTGTATTATCGATTCCGTATAGTATATGGTGACTTTGCTATCTAGCTTCGTCAAACCATTACTCTAAAAAAAATCCTTATCCAGCGATGATAATCCTCTTGGTTGAATCCAATGCAACCTCTTGGTTAGAAACACCAATTAGCACAACCATACACTACTACTCAGGTCGAGTATAGTTTCTGTATGATGTAATTACACAAGGTAAAGCAAATTCTCATGAAGCAAAACTAGCTTTGATAGACTACCTTTGGCATTGAGGCTTCCCTCTTTATTAAAGAAGTGAGTCCCCAACACCAAGAACGTAACCCAAGAAGCTTTTGCAATGCATCATGGGAGGAAGGAGTCTTTTCTTCAGCATCTAAGGATATACCACCAGCAAAATATATCATACTCATCCATCTTTACATTGGTACATACACAACCATCCAACATGAGGAACGATAATACCACATATCTTGATCATTTTGTATGACATGTTTCTCCTCGTGATCCAGGTGTTTGACTTAGCAATATATTCAATTCAAGTATGACATGCTTCTATCTCTCTTACCCTACCTAAAGCTCCACATAAGCCTATTAGAAGTAGGAAGAGAGGCAAAACATCAATGCCTTGGTGAGGATATATATATATAGACACCATTGAGCGAACCGAGAGTGCCATATGAGGAGAAGTATGAGTTGTGTTTTTATTTTCAAAAAATCATAAAAACTCCAAGTATGCTTCGTGGAGATAGTGATGACTTGACGTCAAGTTGTTCCACTTTTCAACCGCTAAAGGCGACATGGTAGCCACTTCAAATCCACAGGTATGAGGAATGACTTGGAATATATTTTATGCTAGCATCATATCTTTGAAGTCATATCTTATTGCACTTGAATCTGTATCTTCCTTCTTTGCTCCGAACGAGCAAAGGTTTAGCGTGGGGGAGCTTGTCATTAAACCCCATTTATAACCATCAACTATTGCATGAAATAACATGAAATGGATCACAAATTATAGGAAAGGGTTTGAAACTAACAAGTTCCATGAGTTTTGGTGCCATCACATGTTTTGCAGGAATCTCAATTTTTCATCAAATAAAAGTATCTCAAATGATGAATTGAAGTACACCATTGTGAAGGTCTCATTGCGTTGATCGAAATGGATATATTATTTGCTACATTTGGAGCTGGGAACAAAAAAGTTATGAAATTTCCAAATCAAAAAGGAGTGCTGACATCATGTGACATCAGCACCCCCGAGTCAACGCCAACAGGCGGCAACAAATGCAGCAGCGCAGGCCCCAGCATCAGCGGCTGTCCTGGCCAGGGGGAACCAGCGTCCGCCTGCGCCAATTAGGGATCGACACGTGGCGCAGAGAGGCGCACGCGTCCGCGCGCGAAAGCCGGAGCACGGCTTCGCCTGGCCGGTTGGCCACGTGTTGCACTGGGAATGGGCTAGGATGGCGGTGGCACGGTCCAGGTAGTCTGCGGGCAGCTGGACCGCCAAACCGGCCGGTCTAGCTGGCCGAGGAGGCTTAGTAAACAGAACAACGCATTTTTCTCTTGATTTGGCTCCAGTTCGAGGCCTTAGGATCCGGTTCTTCTCTGGTTTTCTGTGCCAACACGTGGGAAACTTCTTCACCGACCTATCCAAGTAAGTTGGGCAGTTGGAGCACGTGGATAATGCTACCCATGCATGCCACCATGCAAGGAAGCACATCTAGGCTTCATCTCCACCATCCAGATTGATCCAAGGGCTACGAATCGACATCACGTGGACTGATGTGGTGGCGTTGGAGTAGCCCCTACTCCACCTCCCACCTATAAATACCCACTCACTCCCTCTCATTTAAGACACCTACATTCTATACAAAGCTTCACTCTCTCATTCTAGTAGTAGTGTCCCTCTGGTCGGTTTTCTCCCCTAGATATAGAGAGGCGAGTTCGGGAAGAGCCAGGCCTGTCAGATTCTCTCCTACCTTCTACCTCTCCAGGTCTTGTAAGTTCAGCTCAGGTTTGAATATTTAATTGAGCATTCAGTTATATTATAAGTATTTGCTGGTTCCTTGCTTATTACTTAGTCTTTACTATTCAGTATTTATTTGCTGCGTAGTATATGTTTAGTGTGAGTGCTTTACCTTATCGATGGGTAGAGCAGTAATTAATAGTGGAGACGTGGGGTCTAGGTTAGTAATTACCCTAGTTTGCATTCAATTCAATGGATCGCAGTGGTAGTCGGCAGGTGGCGACAACTCTGCCCGATCTACGTATTCCACCATGTTCGTTCTGTTCTGTTGGACTTAGGGGTGGACTCGCCTTCTCTTGTGAGTTAGTTGGTCCCAAGTGCCTGAAGTAGATCACTTTAGTAATAACTATCCTGCTCAATTATCTAGAAAACCCAAGTTATATCGACCAAGTGCCTCTCTATTCATGACCCCCTTGTTCCACCATTACATCATCACTACCCTTAGATAACTTTGATTTAGATTAGAACATTTCGCGTTCCCTGTGGAAGTCGATACCTTGGAATACTCCTGAGTGAAAGCTACATTGGTATTCGTGCACTTGCGGATTATATCTATTAGACTAGGATTTGCCAACAACACGTTTCGTTTCCTTGTTAGCCCACTTGTCTGTGCTTCATTGGACCATCTGTCCGTTTTTATCTGTACACTTGGCCATCTCTCATTGTGACACATACCATTATGGCTTGCGTCCTTGTTTTGTCTGTTATTCCGCCACTTGGCTTCACAATATTCAACCACGTGTTCGGTTAGAAATACACGTGTCGTGCCATGGCAATTGCACATGTAGAGCAATGATCCTTTATTAATCAACCATGTGGGCTACCCTGTTTCATCCATGGCCAACATTCATTTTGTCATAGAAAAAAGATGGAATCATCCAAACACCAATTCAAAAACATCACAGAAACTAATTTACATTTGACACAGTGCAGCATGCCACGACAAGAGTTTCACCACAACAAACCAGCATGAGTCCACACATCAAACCGGCACATACTGGCACACATGTCTACACATCAAACCACAAAAGTTAATGACATCAAGGCCATAGCAGCAGCAAACTTATAGTTAATTACCAGAAGAAATGGAAGCCAGCAATTCCTCACGGAACCTTCCTATGCTGCTCTTGTTGTCTTCTCTTGTAATCCCCAAACTCCATCACAATCTTCTATGCCTTCCTCTTCTGTTCAGCTAGTTCCTTAACGAGGGCAATAGAACTAACCTATTCCTCATAAAGCTTTTGTCGAAGCATCCTCTCCGCCCATGTATCTGTTATGGTGGAGCATGCCTGGATACCAGCATTTTTTAGAAAAGGAATGTTGCTAATGGGTGCCAGGGACCCATTCTTGCCGTGGGAGTCGCATATGACCTTACAAACAACATCAGCACTAGTCATTGTGTTGGTGTTATGTCCCGGGACACGAACCCAATGAGTGATAATGCTGCGTGTTCCCTAATCTAGATGGTGATGCAAGGTGGACACAAGAGATTTATCCTGGTTTAGGCAAGAGAAGGCCCTATGTCCAGCTGGGGGAGAGAGATTCTATTGCCTTGCACCCAAGTGCTTGTACAGGGGGACTACAAGCGAACGAGCGACTAGGGATGGAGCGGATGCCTAAGTCTTGAGCTACCAGAATTCTGCCTCTCTAAAACCAGTCCTGGCATCCCCTTTTATAGGCTCAAGGGAGGCACAGGAGTACAGTAAACCCTAGGAAAATATCCTGGTGGAGCTGATTTGGTCGTTGACGTCGGGGTGATGGTGCCGATGCTGTAGATGCTACTGTGGCGGCATGCCCTTGGTATGGCGTTCGTCCTTCAGGTGCATCACGGTGATCTCAATGATGGTTGGCAAAAGACCCGCACTCCTATTTAGGGCGTGCATACTCCTATTGTAGATGTGGCACTGTTAATCAGTTGACTGGAGGTGCCTAAGGTCGAATCGAGGGGTAGACGAGGGGGGTCGAGGCCAAATGGATAAGATTGAGCCCTAGGAAATCCGGGGCTGGCGATTGTCATATTATTATCAAGGGGGTGTCGAGCGAGATACAATGCTTGGTATGGAGCTAGAGCGCTAGGTAAATCACCGCATGTTGAGGGATGGGAGGTAAAAGTTGGATTTGACCCTGGTACTTTGCCCCTGTTGATGCAGCTATAGACATGGTGTTAGGCGGGAGTGGTTGGACGCATTGAATGTCTTGAGTTTTTTCCATGGGTAGGTGAATCAAGGGGTGACCAAGTCACCCGGGGTCATTTGCTCGGGTGGACTTCCGTTCCTCGAAGGGTCCCGTCGAGGGGGCGTCGTACAGACTATGGAATCCTGTTCATGGGCCGGTCCAATATAGCTTGATTGCTGGGCTTGATTTCATGATGCTTTGTGGTTTTTTGGGCTACGGGTTTCTTGAGGATTTGTTCATGGATTTGTTCCCTTTAATTGTTGGGTTTGGGTATCCCTAATCCAGATACCCGACAGTAGCCCCCGAATCTCTAAGTGAGTGTAGGCACTCTTGCTGAGACTCAATTCAATCATGAACTGGAGTCATAGCGCTATTCTTCTCCGGTGGGTGCGCGCGAGCGCACCCACCGGGTGTAGCCCCCAAGGCTTCAGTGGAGTAGAAAAGTCCTCCAAGGGCTACTATGGGGTAAATCAAGGGGTATTTGGGTGTTTAAGCCCCGAGTATCCTCTTTCGTTGAGGCCATATGTTTGTAGGCAAGCCCCCGAGCCTCTTTCATTCAAGGTCGGTCAGGGCCCTACCCGCCTTTGGCATTCGAGCCTCACACTCCCTCTCGATAGGAGGTGGGGTGGTGAACGCCGTGCTACCCTTGTTGGGCGAGCTCCGACGATCTCCGATGAGCTATTATCGGGTGATTCAGGTGGGAGCCTATGCCTTGTTTGATGGAGGTCAGCTAGCGGCCATGGCGACACTCCCCAAAGATGCCAAAAGAATGATCGCACGGGTCCTAGTCTCGTTCAATGGGGTCCAGGGGCTCGATGCCTCCCTTCATGGGGATTTCATTGCTGACCTTTCTTTTTGCCTTGAACACGTCCGCTGGTGTATCGAGGGGATTAACTTGAGGCTAGGCCATGTACGGGCTCACCCACGGCTGTCCCTGACTCAGATTACTCGAGTACAGCGGTCGAACCCCAGTCGAGGGCCAACCTTCGATCCCTCAGGATTTCATGTGGGGCTTCTTAGGGAAGAATCTATCTGTGCATATCCTGTTCTGCCCATTGGGCACGTATTTTTAGGAAGGAAATGAAATGACGTGGTAGTGGGCAGCGTGGTAAAAACAACCCAGGATCGCATAACCAACGCGTGTTCCTACGCGGGAATCGATGGAGCGGTTGGGTAGGTGCAGTTAATGCAAATATTTTCTTGCCTTCTCGATGGATCTGCCTGTTGCCTTCGCTCTGGGTATAAATACAGGGCCCAAGGGTTCCATCCGCTCCCACATAGCTTTTGCAATTGCCGCCACCACCAAAAAAGCAAAGCAAGTTTGCCCATGAGCGCAATCGCTGCCACCGCCAAAAAAGCCAAGCGAGTTAGCCCATGAGCGAGGGAGAAAAGGGAAGAGAGAAAATCCACTACCATCATAGATCTGGCACTCCTCCATGGGTGGCATCACTGTTCTCCCGGCAGATCCCTAGCTCGGCTCGTCCGTGACAGCGGAGAAGCTGTAGGAGCTCATGGACGAATGTCTCCTTTGCCCCCTCAACTCGTGCGAACATCCCAAATGGAGGGTGCCTCCGAGAGCGCACCATGAGCCAAATCCACTGGAGGGATATGTCATGAGCTTCATCTCCTTCCACAAGGCCAGCTCGGGGTGTTGCCTAACAGCTTTATGTGGGTGCTGACCCACCACTATAGGCTGGAGTTGAACCACTTCTCCCCCAACGCCATCTCTTAGGCGGCGATCTATATCACCGTCTTGAGGGGTATATAGGGATCAAGCCCCATTGGGAGTTGTGGCTCCACCTTTTTAAGGCGGAGCACTTCGCTAAGTTGGTGGTGATGGGGACGAGGAGGGCTGTTCGCATCGGGTGCTGCACGATCTCCCTAAAGAGGCTGGAGTTCTACATTCCATCGTAGTTGACCACCTTGAATAGTGGGTGGCACAGTGGGTGGTTCTACCTACGAAACAACGGTGACATGCTGTCGCGCTTCACTAGGTGCGTCATCATGGAGCGACCGTTCCATTGGGCGCACGGTGTCAGGAGGCACAAGCAGTCATGGTTGGACCCGCTCCAGAACACATTGAAGACACTGCACGACTGCAACCTGATCGTGAGTATCGTCGTCTCTGTGTTCCATAGACAGAGGGTCCTCCCGCTGATGTCTCATCGGCTGCGCTTGGACCAGTGGTGCCCGAGGTGCCGATGGAGGGGTCCCGGATGTCGGGCGAGACCCTCTCCGTCAACATCATCACAAAGCGGGTGAGGGCAGTGGTGAGTAGCGACTTCATGACGAAGATGATGAACCATGTCATGATGCACCTAAACCATGGCTATGTCCCCCTGGTAAGTTTCTAAGTCGTCGATCGATAGTTCATTCTTTTCTGCTCTCTTACTTCTAATGTCTTCTGCCACTTATCCTATGCGTAGGAGCTGCCCGACGTCTGAATGTCACTTCCTCTAGTCTGAGAGGACAATGCTAAATGTCAAGTAAGACACTTTTCCACTGCTCAGGAGAAGAAGAGCAAGGACACCGAGAAGAAAAGGAGGAAAAGGAAGAACCTTAAGCGCGAGGCGCTAGAGTCGTGCCGTCGGCAGCAGATGTGGGACGTGCTTCCTGAAGAGGAGTCTCCTTTTGAGATGACCTCAGAGGATGATGATGATGATGTCTGGTCCCGGTACGACATCGCGGTTGCTATTGCACATCTCCCTGATGTGAGGTCCCTGCAGGAGCCTACAGGTGGAGGGTCGTCTTCCCAGTTGTTGAGGGTGATCTCGGAGCTTGCCGAGAAGGAGGAGGAGAAGGAATAGGGGCCCTTGAGAGGCCCTGCAGGAGGAGGTCTGCAGAGCCATCAATCCAGGGGGTCGATGGCGCCCCGTGCGTGGGGGTAGTCACCGCCAGCTTCATCAAGGGGCAAGTGCACCATGCCGCCGCCCAAGACCGAGACACCATCGTACGGTGTGAAAACCCAGGCCCTATGGCCTCGATGATGAAGAAGCCCTCGGGAGCCTCGTCTGCCAAGCCTCAGGAGGTCCTAAGGAGATCTTGGGCTTGACAGAGGGGTCGTCAAAGAAACCCCGAGCGTCTTCAAGACACTCAGAGGGGGCCCCATGATCTCGCTACCTGGATGAGTGTATCACTTCATGTTTTTCACTTCCTCCTATTTTCCTTTTGGGTGCTGACTGCACGCTCATGCTTACTCAGTGTCAGGCGCAAGGCGGAGGTGGTGATTCCTATGGCCACCAAGACACTCAAGGTCGAGGCCACTGCAAGGATGCAGAAATTGGCGCATGACACCGCTTGGCTTGAGAAGGCCAAGGCCTCCCTGGAGCGCGGTAAGGAGGTGGGTGAAGCTAAGAAGGCAGGCTCGAGTGCCCGAGAACCAGAGCCAGTCAAGGTGCCTCTGGGCACCGTCAAGCTTGAGGAGGGTGCAACTGATAGCCGTGTGTTGTAGTCAATGGAGATGGGGAAGGAGCTGCAATAGTAGTAGGAGGAGGAGCAGCAGCAGCAGTTGCAAGAGACAGAGGAGGCCCCACCGATGCAGGGCAAGTGGAGAAACAGTCGAAGCCGCCGGCGTCAAGCCAACTGGAAGGACCGGTGGCTGGTTAAGTCCCACCGAAGGTGTGGGGAGAAGAGGAAGAGCAGCCAGTGCCGCAGGTGGAAAAGGCAGTGGCCCGCCAGACGAGTCAACAACAGGAGAGAATTAAACAGAGGTAGCGTCGTCACAGCCCGTCCATCCGGAGGATCCAGTGGGAGAGAAGGAGCGCGAAGTTGCCACGCCTTCTCTTGACAGGCAGGGGCGATGACTGCTCGAGGGTTGCCTCCTGCGTCGGGCTTGGCTTCTGGCACCATTGTCGTCCCCTCCGATGATACTCCTACTGACAAGGGGAAGCAGAGGGAGGTGGACACCGAGATGGCGGAGGCCGAAGCGAGGGTGCTGTTCCCAACTCTAGCCAGGATAATATGAACCCGCTAGGGTTTTCGCCCCATCTTTTGATGAGAGGCACTAGATTACTCGATTAGTGGATGGAGATGATGTTCATGGCCCAATTACTCAGTGTCAAGCGCAAGGCGGAGGTGGTGATTCCTATGGCCACCAAGACACTCAAGGTCGAGGCCACTGCAAGGATGCAGGCGTCGATGGATGACGCTGCTTTGAGGATGCAGAAATTGGTGCATGACACCGCTTGGCTTGAGAAGGCCAAGGCCTCCCTGGAGCGCCGTAAGGAGATGGGTGAAGCTAAGAAGGCAGGCTTGAGCGCCCGAGAACCAGAGCCAGTCGAGGTGCCTCTGGGCACCGTCAAGCTTCAGGAGGGTGCAACTGACAGCCGTGTGCTGTAGTCAATGGAGATGGGGAAGGAGCTATAATAGTAGTAGGAGGAGGAGCAGCAGCAGTAGTTGCAGGAGACAGAGGAGGCCCTGCCGATGCGGGGCAAGTGGAGAAACAGTCAGAGCCACCGGTGTCAAGCCAACTGGAAGGACCGGTGGCTGGTCAAGTCCCACCTAAGGTGGGGGAGAAGAGGAAGAGCAGCCAATGTCGCAGGTGGAAAAGGCAGTGGTCCTGCCGGATGAGTCGACAACAGGAGAGAATTAAATGGAGGTAACGCCGTCGCAGCCCGTCCATCCGGAGGATCCAGTGAGAGAAGGAGCGCGAAGCTGCCGCGCCTTCTCTTGATAGGCAGGGGCGATGACTGCTCGAGGGTCGCCTCCTGCGTCGGGCTTGGCTTCTGGCACCATTGTCGTCCCCTCTGATGATACTCCTACTGACAAGGGGAAGCAGAGGGAGGTGGACGCCGAGATGGCGGAGGCCGAAGCGAGGGTGCTGTTCCCAACTCTAGCCAGGCTGATATGAACCCGCTAGGGTTTTCGCCCCATCTTTCGATGGGAGGCACTGGATAACTCAATTAGTGGATGGAGATGATGTTCATGGCCCAACTACACCCTTCCAAGGCCATGCCTTAGCAATTGATACACCACCTCCAATGGCTGTCACGATCTTATGAAGCGCGACAGCCGGCCACTAGGGAAGTCGTCCTGCAAGCAATCGAAGAACTAGCAAGAACAAGTAGAACAAGTACTGAACTACTAGATGAAATTGAAGGTTTCAAACTTAATCTCCAACAAAGTGGGGTTCTGAAAACAAGAAGACGGGCGGCTGGATCAGCACGCGCATTTACAAGCAAGTAGCGAAGGCTAAACTTGATCTAATCAAAACCCAAGTGTTACTGGTGGCTGCCAAGGGATATATGACATGAGGAGGATGACCAAAAGAGTGTTTGGGTCATGCTCCAACCCTAGGACACGTCCCTAATGGACCTAAGATGATACACAGCCCTTTGGGCTAACTTAAGGTGATGCAGCACCCTGGACAGAAAAACCTCTCAGTGATATTTGGATCATTGCTGCCGCTTCCGAGAAGATATGAACATGAAACTGAATCCATATGAAATTAGACTTGATAAGCTTTCCATCAAGTGCTGAAATGCCAAAATCTGACTCCGTATGCATCCGTGATGATTATCACAAGTTGGAGCTATGCTGCAGTCCGAATCCAGCCAGCGCGAATCCTTTTCCCTTTCGGTCTTGTCCTTGGTTCCTAATCAAAACAAGAGTGCACGTGTCTCCAAGGTTTAAGCAAGATGGACAGGAGTTCAAGAGGGAACTTACTTGATGATTAAGTTGTCAAGAACGAGTATGAGTAAGAGGACCAGCAATTGATGTGGATGCATCGCTGGTGTTGATGTCCTCATCATTCTCCCCTTCTTTCATTTGAGTCGTCCTCGACTCAAACTCATCCTCTTCTCCCAAATAGAGCCTCAAATCTGCAACATTAAATGTGAGCCTAACCCCAAAATGTGCACGCAAGTCCAACTTATATGCATTATCATTAACTTTCTCTAACACTTTAAAAGGTCTGTCAGCCCAAGGTAGCAACTTGGATTTGCGCAGTTCAGGAAACCTTTCTTTTCTTAAATGCAACCAAACAAAATCTCCAGGTTCAAATTTTAATTCCTTTTGACCTTTATCACCAGCAAGCTTATATTTAACATTCATACGCTCTATGTTCTGATTAGTTGTTTCATGCAGTTTCAACATCAACACAGCACGCTTAGTAGCATCAAAATTTAGGATTTCAGAAGATGGCAAAGGCATTAAATCAATTGGAGATCGAGGCAACAAAGCATATACAATCTGAAACAGGCACATTATTGTAGTAGAATACAATGAACGATTATAAGCAAATTCAATATGAGCCAAGCATTCTTCCCACATCTTAATGTTCTTCTTTAGAATTGCCCTTAACATAGTAGACAAAGTTCTATTCACAACCTCAATTTGACCATCAGTTTGGGGATGACATGTAGTAGAAAAAAAAAGTTTAGTTCCCAATTTTCCCCACAAAGTCTTCCAAAAATGACTAAGAAACTTAGCATCATGATCAGAAACAATTGTGTTGGGCACTCCATGCAAGCGAATAATTTCTCGAAAGAACAAATCAATAATTTGAGTAGCATCATCAGTTTTATGGCATGGTATAAAATGTGCCATCTCAGAAAATCTATCAACAACCACAAACACACTATCACATTCCTTCCTAGTCCTTGGTAATCCCAACACAAAATCCATTGATATATCCTCTCAAGGAGCATTAGGAACGGGTAGAGGTAAATACAAACCGTGTGGGTTTAGTCCTGACTTTGCCTTTTGACATGTTGTGCAACGTGCAACAAACCTCTCCACATCTCTTTTCATCTTTGGCCAAAAGAAATGACTAGCAAGTATGTCCGCTGTCTTTTTGGCTCCAAAATGCTCCATCAAACCACCTCCATGCGCTTCCTGCAACAACAACAAATAAAAGAAACTAGCTGGAATACACAGCTTGTTAGCTCTAAACACAAACCCATCACTAATGATGAATTTGTTCCATCCTTACCAATGCAGAAAAACTTCTTTAAAATCAGCATCATTAGCATTTGGCCTCTAATTGTTTCTAATCCAAAGATCTTGTAATCAAGTTGATTTAATAAAGTATATCTCTGTGACAAAGCATCAATAATGATATTCTCCTTCCCTTTCTTGTGCTTAATAACATAAGGAAAGGATTCAATAAATTCTACCCACTTAGCATGTCTTCGCTTCAGTTTTCCTTGACTATGAATATGTTTCAAAGATTCATGATCAGAATGAATAACAAACTCTTTGGGCCACAAATAATGCTGCCATGTTTCTAATGTTCAAACAAGAGCATACAATTCTTTATCATAAGTGGAAGAGTTCAGAACAGGCCCGCTCAACTTCTAACTAAAATATGCAATAGGTTTACCCTCTTGTAACAAAACACCACCCAAACCACTAGCATCACATTCAAGCTCAAAAGTCTTATTAAAATTAGGAAGTTGTAAGAGAGGTGCATGTGTTAACTTATGCTTCAGCATTTTCAAAGAATTCTCTTGAATTTTGCCCCAACTAAAAAATACGCCCTTCTTTGTAAGCTCATTCAATGGTGCAGCAAGGGTGCTGAAATCCTTCGCAAAACGGTGATAGAATCCAACAAGTCCTAGGAAACTCCGCACTTGTGTGATAGTTTTTGGTACAGGCCACCCTTCTTTAGCTTCTACCTTGGCTTGATCAACCTCAATTCCCTGTGGAGTCACAACATAGCCAAGAAAAGACACTCGATCGGTGCAAAAGGTGCACTTCCCAAGGTTACCAAATAAACACGCATCTTGTAGAGCATAAAAAATAACACATAAGTGATCAAGGTGTTCATCCTTAGATTTGTTGTAGATCAATATATCATCAAAATAAACTACAACAAAGTTTCCAATGAAAGCACACAAAACCTAATTCATTAGTCTCATGAAGGTACTAGGTGCATTAGTTAACCCAAAAGGTATTACCAACCACTCATATAGGCCAAACTTAGTTTTGAAAGCAGTTTTCCATTCATCTCCCAATTTCATACGAATCTGGTGGTACCCACTACGCAAATCAACCTTCGAAAACACAACAGCACCACTCAATTCATCAATCATATCATCTAATCAGGGGATAGGGTGTCGATATCAAATGGTGATAGTATTAATAGCCCTACAATCAACACACATACGCCATATTCCATCTATCGTAGGCACCAAAATAACTGGAACAACACAAGGGCTAAGAGACTCATGCACATAACCTTTGTCGAGTAGTTCTTGCACTTGCCACTGGATTTCTTTTGTTTCCTCTAGATTTGTCCTGTATGGTGCATGGTTTGGCAAAGATGCACTAGGAATAAGATCAATTTAGTGCTCAATTCCACGTATAGGTAGCAGCCACGCTGGTATCTCACTTGGAAAAACATCAGAATACTCCTGCAAAATGTTAGCGACAGGAGGAAGCAAAGAATGCTGCATATCTTCAATTGAAATCAAAGCATCCTTGCATACAAAAGCATAGGCAACAGATGCGGAAGAAATTAATTCATTGAGATCAAATTTATTAGCAAGCAAGCATTGTCCATTCAATTTTATAGTATCTTTCTTGTTTCTAACAGATTTGGTATTTTTATTGTTCTTAGTTGTATCTTTAGTAGCTTTAGCAACCTCATGTCGCACAATAGCTTCAGGAGACATAGGCAGCAAAACAATTTTCTTATCATGGTGTATGAATGAATACTAATTTGATCTCCATGATGTATACAATTCTTATCAAATTGCCATGGTCTACCTAGCAGAATATTACAAGCTTCCATAGGTACAACATCACATTCAACAACATCATGGTATGAACCAATAGTAAAATTAATTCATACCAGTTTGGTTACCTTGACCTTACCAGTGTTGTTCAGCCACCGAATGTGATAAGGTTGTGGATGGGGTTTGGTTGTAAGTGCAAGCTTCTCCACCATGTCACTGCTAGCCAAGTTATTGCAGCTACCTCCATCAATAATCAAACGGCAAGAACGCTCTTTAATAACACACCTTGTTTGGAACAATGTATGCTGCTGATTCTGCTCCGCCTTCTCCACTTGAGCACTAAGCACATGCTGTACAATAAGACTCTCATAATGCTCTGCATCCTCTGCTCCAATCTGCTCTTCTATTTGTTCATCACTACTTGCATCATCAGCAACAAGCAAAGCATGTGTTTTGTCATCAAAATCACTAGCAGATGAGTACCCACCATCGGCTTTGACCACCAAAAATGCTTGTTAGGACAATCACGCTGTATGTGTCCATAGCCTTGCATCGACGACACTGAACATCCCTGGTTCTCCGTATGGAGAGAACTGAAGAGGCACTACCAGCTGGTTTTTTTGACAGTTTTGTTTGCTGAATTTGTGGGAGAATCACTTTGTTTGTCACTGGATGAAGGTGGTGGTGCTGATGATCTTCTTGATTGGGGAGATGCACGACCCAACATGGAATTCGATGTGCATTGTTGCCTTGATATATATTTTCCTGCAGAAATGTTAGACCTTGCACTAGAACATCGTCCCTGCACTTCCCTTTCAGCTTTACAAGAAAGATGAAACAAACGGGTTATGTTAGTATAATCTTTATAAGCAAGAATGTCCTAAATTTCACGATTTAACCTGCCCAAAAATCTAGCCATTGCAGGTTCCTCTTCCTCCTCTAAGTTACATCGCAGCGTGCCCATTTGTAATTCTTGATAATATTCTTCTACACTTTTAGCACCTTGTCTCAATTGCTGCAACTTATTAATCAGATCACGTGCATAGTAAGAAGGAATAAATCTAGCCCTCATGACTTGTTTCAAAGCATTCCAAGTTCTAGGTATGTTATTATGATTTTTCTTACCATGTTCTATCCACCAAACAGAAGTAAAATCAGTGAACTCACTAGTAGCAGCCCTAACACGTGTATCCTGAGGGAATTTGTGACATTTAAACTTTTAGTCCACAGCGATCTCCCAAGTAATGTGTGCATCAGGATCATATTTACCATCAAAAGGAGGTATTTTAAATTTAATCTTACTGAAAGCATTATTATTATTGTGTACCTCACGTCATCGGTGGCCACCCATACCTCTACGATTGTGACGTAGGCGACGTCGATCACAAGTGTATTGATCATCCTGTTCAGTATTAGCAGTGTAATCATCATCATAATTGTCGTCCACTCATTCTTCCTCCTTGTTTTCTTCCTTATGCTTCTCTTTATCCATTGTGTGGAAGTCATCAAAGCGCTTGAGAAGAGTAGCAAGACTTTTATCCACACTAGCGACAGATGCCTCCACCTTTGTAAGCTTGTTGTTTGTGGCAATCTGCGTGGCCTCCAACTGGCCAAGCTTGTCATTCGTCACATGCAAGTCGTTATCAAGTCCCTCTGTTTGCAGCTTCACTTGCCTTTCAAAATGGTGTATGATGCCCTTAGTGCGAGGTGAATGCGGAATTTTGTTGACCTCCGCTGTTTTTGACATGGTTTAAAAAAACACAGTGGAAACAAGAAAACAGGTGAAGAAATAAAAACCCTATAGCTATTAGGATGTGGCTACAGTAAGACGCTCACTCTCAACCTGCTGGACAATTTCTTACCAATTTTTACCTTGCTCAACAAGAGGGGTTGGCTACTAACAAGTTAGCAGCAATGGAATGAAGTGTATCGGTGCTGCAGCAACAAGAACTGTCAAGCTGTAGAATATGCGGAGCTATAGGTGGGCTGAGAACAAGGAACAACTAGCTCCATGTTAGCTACAAAAGCAAGTTGAGTAGGTGCTCAATGGTGGTACTGTGCTGGTCCTAGCCTAGACCATGCTAAAGACGTGAGCCTAGACACAAAGGAAACGACAACACACCACCGGAAACAAAATGAGCGGCCCTACTGAAAACAATATGAACAACCCCTTTCTTTTGTTTTTTCTTTTCTTCTTTCCTTTTTATCCTTTTTTCTTTTCTTTTTTTTCCTTTCAGGGAAACCTCAAAAACTAATTATATGAACAAAAGAGTGGAAAAGAGCACTTGCCACACACACGTTTCTGCAAAGAGTTTCTCTCTATCTCTCTAGAGTAGAATTGAAACTTGAAATTCAATACGTTGAGTACAAGTATGAAGTATTAATTTGGTTCACGTCGGTCTATTTGAACAACTCAGAATAGATCACAAAGAGGACTCCACCAGTTACCAAGTTCTACTCGGTTTCCAACCCAAGAATTCAATTCGGACTTCACTACAACTAATAGAACTTCACCACGGATTGAATAGAGATGATATATGGTGATTCACGTCTGTGAGTATATGGTGACAAGAACTCAAAACTCTAAAAGACATGAACTAAAACCAGCACTTGACACGACCAAAGTAACCGAATAATCAACAAGCCCTAACTAAGAAGTACTAGCAATGGCTCCATAGTTTTGTAGGATTGATGAAGATCAATCTTCTATTTTTTTTGGCTTTTTCTGGATTGTAGGAAAAATAAAATAACGAAGGATTGGAAAAAAATCTCTCACTGATAAACCTTGCTATGATACCAACTAATATGAACCCGCTAGGGTTTTCACCCCATCTGTCGATGAGAGGCGCTGGATAACTCGATTGGTGGATGGAGATGACATTCATGGCCCGACTACAACCTTCAAGGCCACGTCTTAGCAACCGATACACCACCTCCAATGGCTGTCATGATCTTGTGGAGCACGACACCCGACCACTAGCACACTCGTCCTGCAAGAAATCGAAGAACCAGCAAGAACAAGTAGAACAAGTACTGAATTACTAGATGAAATTAAAGGTTTCAAACTCAATCTCCAACGAAGTGGGGTTCCGAAAACAAGAAGACGGGCGGCTGGATCAGCACGCGTGTTTACATGCAAGTAGCGAAGGCTAAACTTGATCTAATCAAAATCCAAGTGTTAGTGGCGGCTGCCAAGGCATATATGACACGAGGAGGACAACCAAAATAGTGCTTGGGTCGTGCTCCAACCCTAGGACACATCCCTAATGGACCTAAGACGATACACAGCCCATTGGGCTAACCTAAGGCGACGCAGCACCGTGGACAGAAATACCTCTCGGTGATATTTGGATCATTGCCGCCGCTACCAAGAAGATATGGACATAAAACTGAATCCATATGAAAGTAGACTTGATAAGCTTTCCATCAAGTCCTGAAATGCCAAAATCCGACTCCGTGTGCAACCGTGATGATTATCACAAGTTGGAGTTGTGTTGCAGTCTGGATCCAGCCAGCGCGAATCCTTTTCCCTTTCGGTCCTCTCCTTGGTTCCTAATCAAAACAAGAGTGCATGTGTCTCCAAGTTTAAGCAAGATGGACATGAGTTCAAGAGGGAACTTACTTGATGATTAAGTTGTTGAGCACGAGCACGAGTAAGAGGACCAGCAATTGGTGTGGATGCATTGCTGGTGTTGATGTCCTCATCACAGGCGAGCGGCTAGAGTCGAGGGGTCATCATCCGCGGGCCGTAGTTTTGCCGAGGAGGGACGCAAGCGGGTGGCGAAGGAGATCCCTTCTTGGGAAGGGTCAGATGAGCTCCAGCTCTTGGACCCGGTGGACGTCAACGCGGAGCCCCTGCTCAAGTTGAACGACCTTGAGGAGGTGACACGCTAGGAGTACGCTGCCGCGTACCGCAGGTGGCTGGAGGACGCCATGCGCTAGACCGTCGGGGTCCTTGCGGAGGACTTGGCCGAGGCCTTCAAGGTGAGCGACTCTTCCTTTGATGAAAGAAACGCGTCGGTCGCTTTTGTTTATCTGACTTTTGTTTTGGCTCTTAGTCAGGGGTTGAGGGCACGAGGAAAACCTTCTCGGGTGCTTGGACCTTGGGGCCAGCAAGGATGTTCGCTTCATCGGCGATCGGGTCCCGAGCTCACCTCAGATTGGATCCTGACATGCTCGCTGTTCTATGCAAAATCCCCCTACCTAGCATGCCTCTGTTGATGTTTTTTACCGGCAGATATTTGGTTCTTGGTGGAAATCATAGATGCGAAGAGCACTACAATTGGACTCAGCAGATTTGTCCTTGTTCGGTAGCTCTCGATAAGTGAGTACAGTCCCTATTCTAGCAGTTCTACTTTAGTGTTGTATTGATCTCAGCGAGTTATAAATTACAATAGGGCAATGCCTATGAGAGTTTGCTTGAAAAATACAGAGAATGATGCTAGATAGTTATATCCGAGACCTACTTGGCTCCCAAGATACATCACATGTACCCTAGTTGGAGTCTAGATCATGATCTTCTAATAGCCTTCTAAGAATATAGCAGGCCACAATCACATGGGCGTCCTTCGGCATGGTTCCGGTAGTTAGCATCTTCATAGTCAGTATCTGCTAGGGGTGTTGCATCATTAATATCGACTTTTTGATCAAGCTTTATTAGCATTATGAATGAAAGTGGTTCTGTCTTGACTTTCATCGAGAGACCCATATCAAGGGAAAATTTGTTTCCCATGGTGATAAGCAGAGATTGATCCCATGGTGATAATTGGGACGAAAAAGCAAATGCAGCGAATCCAAGAGTTTAGAGAGGCTGGGTTTGACGGTGCTCATGTAGTCAAGACATTTGCTAGGTGGCAGATTGTTCCCTTAAAGGAAAGGGGTTCTGCTTGGACGTATAAAGTTTTGAAGGATCAGGATAGAGATTTAGAAGAAGGTATGACCTAAAACTAATCCTATTCACATCCGCGTTTCTTTATTACCAATTTCATACATTATTCAGAGGTAGCTGGCCAAGAGTTGGCTCGGCGATTGAGGGAGGTTCTTGGAGTCAAGCGTCTAGATTGGAAAGGCGTCCCAAGTCCATATAGTGCCGCTAAGCCCCCAAGTACGGCATGGAAAACCATTTTTTGGTATACCATTTCTAATTTTATATTTTTAACTCTTGGTTCATTGTGTAAGAGTCTGCATCTTGTGATACGTTCCATGGAATGAATGATTGTCAATCGGTGCTGAGCTAGACCATTATGGAGCCATTCTAGGTCTAGGTGCTTGGTCAACTGCCCATATTCCCAAAGTTATTTTGGATAATAGGAAAGGTGCCGACAAGGCTACGCAGCAGGAAAAGAAAACTCCTAACTCAGGTCCAGTTTATGTCATGGCACCGCAAAAGGAAAACCCATTTGCCAGTGGAGCATGGAAGAATTGGAATTGCTACCATTCAGGAGGGGTTGGTCAAAATCCATAAGCCCCCCATTAGTGACTACTAGTGACATAGGTCGGCCAGACAGCCCTACATCCTTCTATTCTGGTGACATCTTGGAACTCCATTGATATTTCGCCAAACAACTTCCCCAAAGTTTGGGTTTTATTAAATAACTTTTGTGCATTTTATTTTTAGGGCAAGATTATGACTCTGCATGCTAAGGACAAGGATCAAAAAGGAATTAAATTGAAATGTCATGTCTCCTTTGAACCATAAGCCCCGACAAGGTTGCTAGATGTTTTTTAGCTGGCAACCATCCTATTAAAGTTATTCTTTTTCTTTTCCTTGGTCAATCAGAGTCTATTGCGGTGAGTCCCATTTTTACCTCTACCTCAGAAAGGCTAGCCTTGTTGGCACAGAATGCTAGCTAGGGGCTGGGTTGTGACAGAACCTCCTGATGTGGCCCACACGCACTTGTCATTGTCTCAAAAGACCTCAGACGGCTATGTATGTGTTCCATAAAACTTAATAAGTCTGTCGGGTTGAAACTCGAATCATCCATGATTCTTCGAGCAGAATGAATCGTAACAAGAGACATTGAGTATTATAATAGTTTTACAACACATAATATATATCAGAGTAAAGTGTGAAAGTCTTACAAACCATAACTTGAGTTATTACAAACCATAAGTAGTGGATAACATTGAGCAACTTTATTACAAACCCCTCAAATGTGATGCTCTACCCAGGAGCCAAACACACTACTCGTCGTCCTCGACGTCAATGACTATCATGCAACAAGGCATGAAGCAAGCCTGTTCATTAGACACACCTAGAACAATGGTTGAACAAACCCTGAATACAAAAGTACACAACAAGACTTACCCGACGAAAAAGAGGGGAGAAGACTCAGGAATGCTGGCTCTTAGAGATCAAGTTTTAACTCTTCATTAGTTATCAATAGAAAGTAAGTGCTCCTAATCTATGTCAGATTAACAATCAACTTCATTCCTATTCGTTAACCAAGGTTCCATCATTAACTATGTTGTAGGTCAGGTGATCGAGTCTCCATAACCGAGGAGCAACGATAATTCGAACTGATTATACCCAGTTGGGGATCCCTAATCACACAACATACGTGGGACTCTAACCCACAAGTGTATAAACAATACCGAGTATGTGTACACCTCCAATCCGGGACCTTATCCCACTAGGGTATCTTGTACTCCTGCCATCTTGCCACTCCCACTGTGCGGGTTTGCCGTTCTAGTAATGGAATATCCTAGGGTAAATGCTTGCCTATAGGTATGTGATCAGTTGCAAAGTCTCCAAACACAAGAGGGCCTCCAACGATCAGGTCCTAAGCGGCACAGATGGAAACACTACACCAAGACTGCTTTCCGATGTAGGTTACCGTTTGACCACAAATTCAGTATCATAAGTAATGCCATTATCCACCATTTCGAAATAGTTCATACTAAGCAAGGCTAAGCATAACTAAGTATTTTCAAATCAAAACATGTATCAAGGATGATATTGGAGTAACAAGGTAGGAAATGCATCACTTAGGTTATTATCACTCAACTTCTATCACCTAATGCAACATTACATAAGCATAAGTGATATACACTTTGTCAATCCAAAGAAGGGTTTAAATGCATCCAGGGCTAGCCTTCATTGACGGGGTAGACGGGCACTGGAGTCACACCATAAATGTCGAAGTCAACCTCAACTGGCGATTGTCCATCTCCAGAGACTGGTTCGACAACAGTCTCCTCGCTTACGGGGACTACACGAGATAACATGCCATCTTTCAACATGACAGATCAGTAAACACGGTGCTCGATGATGGTATGTCAAGATTAAGAACTTGAGGATAACTTTCCTATACGATAAAGTTGCAAGCCAACAAGACTAACCTAAACTTAGTCTAGGATTCCATTAAGTTAACTACTCCATTAATGACTTTCACTAATTACATGAAATAACATTGATTAAGCCCTATTGATATGATTAAGGAGAACTCAAATAATTTAATTAAAGTGCCAAAGGTCATTAAGGGTTAATGACCCAAGGTCAACACTCAAGCATAAAGTCAAACAATCCTAAATGATTAAGGTTAATTAAGGCATAAATAATTAATCAAATTAAGCTTAAACTTTTATTTTAAATCAATTATATCATATTAAGCTATAAAATAAAATTCAGAATTATTGGACTATTATTTGATTTACTAAAATTCATATAAATTGCATTAATTAATTAATTAGACTAATTAATTAACTTGCAAAAAGTACTCAAAATTGACATTTCATATTTTACTATATCAAGCTCATGACAAAGAACCTACACAAACATTTTCATAATATTTGGAGCTATAAATAAATTAATATGAATTTCCAAAGAAATGACACAAAAATGCATTTTATGAAAATCGTAAATAAAAGGAAAAATCCTTTTTCCCCAGTTGACCACGGCGACGCCGTGGTGAGGTCTCCGGTCAAATGCTTGGCACCAACGACATCTATTCAACAAGGCGAGGATGCCGGGGTAACTATTGCAGTAGCGGAGGCACGTCTGCATGCTCGTGAGCGGCGGCGGTAGCCATGGCGGCGCGCGCGTGCAGCAGACCGGCAGCGACGGCCTGAGCAAGGCAAAACCATGAGCATAGCTAGCTTTAGGAGGTCATCGCGAAGCTGTTGCTCACCTCGGTCGAGGCAGAGACAGGACAGAAAGGCACGGTCGACAACGAGGTGGTGCTCTGTAGCTGTGCGTCCTAGTGGAGCGGTGCGTTCCGCGAATGCCGTCTGTGGAAACTAAAGACACGATGAGCACTAGGACACCGAGGCCGAGCTAATGTGTGCGGTAGATGAAAAAAAATGTCCACCGTAGAGGGCTGGCGACGGAGAGGTGGCTCGTGGCTGCGCTCTACCGGCCGTGAGGAAGATAATGGTTTCGGGGTCGATTCTGACGGTGCGATGCGGCTTGAATGGATGCACAAGAGAGAGGCGGCGCTGATGATGGTGAAAATGGAGGCGAAGCTCGCTCAGTTGAGACCATGGGTGAGCGGCAGGACTTGGTCGACCGCGATGGCAAAACAGGGGAAGAAGACCACCATGGCGGTCGGCCACGGCTATATATAGCGCAGCGTGAGGAAGGAGCTAGTGACATGCAAGAACGTCCGACACAAGTCAAAGCAGCTGCTGCCTGCTGGAACATGTGGACGCGCTTGGAAGACCTGACAAGCTCGCCGACGGCAAGCAGGCAAGTTACCAAACTTGATTAGAGCTATTTACAGAAATGCCCTAGCACCATTTTTCAAATTACTCCAAATTTTGAATAGAAGCTGAAAATATCCAAAAACAAAGTTTCATGATTTTGAATGTTCTAAACTTTTCTCAATATGAACATTTTTAGATTATGAATGTAAATAGGATATTTGAATTTAAATTCAAAAAGGGACAAAACCCTATATTTGGTATTTTCAAAATTACTTTTAAAACTATATAGAAGCATGAAGAACTTTGTACCAACTTTGTAGGTCTCAACAAGATCTACAAACTTACTTTTTCTCTCACACCTAAATTCTTTTTAGATTTTGAAATATTGGAAAGAGGTAAAATAGGTTTTTTTTTGGAAATTAGGGTTTTGAAGACAAATTGATTTGTTTTCTACCTTACATGGTTGGTAATTAGTGATTACAAACATCATCCGAAGGCATCATTGAGCCAAACACCCAATGGCACATTTGGTTGACCATAGTGACTTATGAAATTCGTTTTAATTTGCTCCCAATTTGAATTCAAATTTGAACTGCAAAATGTAAGGCAAGTTTTGGAATTCAAATTCAACTTCAAACTTGGAGTTCAATTTTAAATGCTGTGCTTTAATCAAGTATTTGAAATGACATTCAAAATTTGACTAGTGTAAAGCATAGCTTACACCTCAAAGTACATTAGGTATAAATCAAGTTTTTGAAATGACATTCAAAATTAGGGTTTTTGGTTCATGTCAAACGTTCTAGTAACTCAATCAATCTATGAAATTAGGGTTTTTAGTTGATGCACAACAAGGTTGTCTTAACATGAATGCTTTGTAATGCATATGATAACATGGCCAAATTTTAGTAACCATCGTACCAGGGGTGTTACATGGGTTTTAAGGACCTTTTAGGAGAAGCACCTTATTCAAGTTTATCAGTCTGAATCGAGGATTGCTTCCTCGCAGGAGGAAATGTTGGTGAGTAGATCTCATCACGAGAATAAGTTGTTGATTTAGTCATTTTTGCCATATTGCTTGTTGTTTGGACTTTACTTTCTAACAATTTCTTTGCTTCTTAGAGCTATCCAAATTGTTGTAAAGCCTCGAGAAGGATAAACCAAGTTGCAGAAAGAAGTCAACAGTATGAAGCAAAATGTAAAAGCTGCTGAAGAAAGCTCTTCTGCTGAGATACGTCGTTTAAATGTTGAGGAGAAATTCTCTGAAGGGGCGCTAACGGTTGTTGAGCATGCTATCGAAATTATCAAGTCATCAACTAGATTTTGACATAGGGCTTATTATACGAGGTTACAGGTGTCATGCTAATGATGTTGAACCAATTTTTGGTGGTATCAACACTAGTACAGAAATCGACATCAGCAACGCCCCCTATTTGTAACACAGGCAACTCACATAGCAAACCGCTCTAACCTCATGAGGCAGCATCGTAGCTACGCAACCGTCCCTGAATATCTATCTTTAGAAGCGGTTAAGTTAAGAAACCCACCTCTGAAAGTGGACACTTTTCAAACTTGGTTCAGTTATATGCGTCGCCTCTAAAGAAAGCTTTTCAAGGGCGGTTCTGTTATGTCAACCCATCCTGAAGATACATTTTTTAGAGGCGATTGACTTAAACCATTCACCTCTAAAAATTTGACAAAAAAACATTTTTAATATATGTCTTGTGTTGAAGTTTTAAAACAAGATTGGAAACTCTCATAAATAAGAGACATCCCGAAAAAATCAAACAAAAAAATTGGTAACACAAAAATCTCATAAATAAATGATCTGAAAAAATCTGACAAAAACATTTTTAACACGTCTTGTGTTGAAATAATCCCACCATCCCAAAATAAGTGTCGTTAATACTTTGCGAGAAAACCTACCGCAATTATATATTAAAATGTATAAATATTTATGTTAAGTAATTAGTATCAGAAAGATCTTTATTTCTAATTTTTTTAATAAATTTTTTGAAGATATAAATATTGCATGTATTTTCTATAAATCGAGTCAAACTTTTAGCCTCAAAACCCAAAATGGCACTAATTTTAGGATGGAGGGAGTACGAAAAAAACAAGATGACAGATGTGTATGAAAATAAATCATTCTACTATTGCTATCAGCTTAGCGTGGCAGTGATAGCAAGCGAATTAATTATCGTACTTGTAACGTCCTGTCTCCCCAAGGTCGGGCCCGCTTACATCTGGCCGCTTATCTAGGACATAGACTACCCTCACAGACCAACACTAGTCTTTTCTGCATAATTTTTTCTCACTCGTGCGCACTCAGGAAGACTTTCCGGTCGGTCACCTATTCCTAAATTCTAGAAAATAAGTTACAACTTGTTTTTATTAGTATCCTATTAATCCTATTAAGCCACGGGCCGGGGTGTTATATCGTCACCCCCTTAAGAGATCGACGTCCTCATCGATCAATCCCAGGCCAGGAACGTCCCCTCTTGGCCATGTCCGTGTGTCCGGTGCCAGCGCATGTGCCATGCTGTGTGACCACTCCGGATCCACACCGGCCATGCGCACCATTCCTGCGCAACTGACACACGCACCCATGAAACCGCATGGGTCAGCTCTTATACCATTGTAACATCCCGCCTCCCCGAGGCCGAGCCCGCTTACATCCGGCCGCTTATCTAGGGCATAGACTATCCTCACAGACCAACACTAGTCTTTTCTGCGCAGTTTGTCCTCACTCGTACACATCTGTCATGTGTACTCATCTGTTTGTAACTTGTTTGTATGAGTATCCTATTAATCCTATTAAGCCCTGGGCTAGGATGTTATAGTACTCATCTGTCATGTTGCTAAATGTGTGCTTGGCCTAGGTTTTTAAACTGGTTCAACTCTCCTCCAATTTCTAGTATGGTACTAAACTTTATGCTATAGTATCGCTACAATGTCTATGGCTTTTAGCCTGGCACAACTTGGCCTTATACGGCTGGAATCCATATCACGGGCCATTTACGCCAGTGGACTGAAACGAGTCGTGGCTTAACTTCTATACCTCTATCCCTTCCCTAATAATAAAGTAGTAAAATTCTCGATCATTTTTTGTCAATCTATTTATTTTGTCTGGCTCTCTCTAGCTACTAGAAAACAAAAAATTTCTTTCATCCGGACTTATATATATAACATGTGCTCTTATTCTTAGATTATTAGCCTCTGTTGTAATTACCATAATTTTTAAAAAATCGACATGAAGATGTCTATATATATCACAGTTAAGTTTTAATTTGATATTGATTTAATAGGACACTAGCATACTATATATGCAAATAATAGCTATATTACAGATGTCATAGTTATAAAAAACTAAATTATATATTCAAATTCTATAAAAAAGATATAAATAAAAATAAGTATTTAGAAAGTCAAACGTGTTTTCATGAAAATTTAACGGACATTTCCTAGTGCAACGAACGTGCATATGCTCTAGAATTAAACAGAAAATAATGCAAAAAGGAGCATCCGTCAAAAAAAGGTCAAAAATTCTCTCTCCACGAACTACACTTGTCTCAAAATAAACGGTCAAAAAAATTTAATAAGAAGACTTCAAGTTGAAAACGTATCTATTTTGAAATGGAGGGAGTAACGTTACTCTTGAGTCGGCTGAAGTTCCAAGCGGTCACTTTACAATTAATGTCACTGCTCACATGGACTATCCCTTGTTTGAAACTTTCAAACCCTGAACAATGCTAGTTGGTTTCTTTCCTTCCACCCAAAGGAAGGTCCAAGAATTATCCATTGGAGGGAAATTGTCATCCCAGACAGTTTTGGAGGGTTTTCGTTTGTCTCTTTGCTAAAAGCCAAGCTTGGCAATAAATGCATGTCGTCCGACCTTCTTCTTTCACTACTCACCACTTTATGCAGCCATCTCCTTCCTCCCGCTCTAAAGCAACATCTCTCCTTCCTCCTGCTCCAAACCCACTACCATGGGGAACAACCCACCCAAGTTCCCCACCTTCCCGAGCTCTAACAACGAGGACGGGGATGCAGCCTACCACGGCGATAGTTCCCCTGCCCCCTCTGAGCCCGAGTCCGATGTGGAGTAGAGTGAAGATGAGGACCTAAAAGAGTTGGATGAGAAGGAGGGCACCGACCCCAAGGAAGAGGAGGAGGAGAATGATGAGGACGACGACGACAACAAGGCGGACGAGGAAGAGGACGACGACAATGGCGACGACAATAATGGAAAACGCAATGACTGCAACGACAACAGCAATGGCGATAGCGACAATGGCAATGGCAATGACAATGGCGGCGGCGACAATGGCAATGGTGGCAACGACGGCGAAAATGGCAGTAGTGGTGGCAATGACAACAGCAGCAGAAATGACAACGGCAACAACGGTGACAACGACAATAGCAATGACGACAACGTCGACGGGATGAATCCATCGGTGAGAACCACATCACTGATGAGCCTCCTCACAAGCGTGCAAAGGGAGGCTGATCATGATCCTCCTCTCTATGAGACGATCGTGTTTAGAAATAAAATAAGTAGTTTAGATAGTTATTGTTATAGTTTGTGGATGATGAATGTGCCTCCTCACTAGTGTTCGAGTGCAGGATGATTTTGCCTCCTCACAAGTGTGCGAGTGGAGGATGATCCTAGAGGATTATTTTGCAAGAGATCATGTTTGACCAATATTTTGCCTCCTCACATGTGTGCGAGTGAAGGATGACCAAGAAGTTGGGCACCATCTTGAAGTTGATCAAGTGTTCCAACCATTGTCTTGGTTTTAATTTGCATGTCAAAACATAATTAGTTGATACTCCCTCCGTTCCAAATTGTAGTTCGTTTGGATATCGAAATGGATTGAATTTTTTGGCAATCATTTTGCACCCAAAATGTTGTCCCACATAAAATATTAGGTTTTTCTAATAATTATTTTTGTTATTATACTTTTCTTTGTGCTCCATGAGACAAAAATATGGTGAATTACAGATTGAAAACACTAGAATTTTGCTTCGAGATCCACAAAGATTTGTCTCCTAGGGCACAATGATAATTTGGCAAAGTTTGGCACTACTCTGGATCTTTTCAGGGCAGGTCTCAGTGCAAGGTATAATTACTCGATGAAGTCACACGGAAATTCCATTATCTGAAATAAGTACCAAGCAATTCATAAAAATCTCAAACTTGGTGTTTGCTTCGCACAGGGCAGTTGCAAAAGCCTGAGAAAAAGTTTGAGACCAATATGACACGGTGATGCACATGGACCATAGAATCCCTAAGAACCTAAGTGTATATTCATGGTTCGATAAAAGGTTCCATATACCTTTGTGAAGCATGTCAACTCCGCCTATGTCGAAGTGGCTTGAATCTTTTTTGGCAGTCATTTACACCCAAAATATAGTCCCACATAAGATATTAGGTTTTTTGATAATTATTTTTATTTTTATACTTCTCTTTGTGCCGCATGAGACAAAATATGGTGAATTACAAATTGAAAACACTAGAATTTTGCATGACCTCCACTCTGGATCTTTGGCACCACTCCGAAAAGTTTGCAAGACTTGTCTTTGGCACCACTCCAGATCTTTGGCACCACTCCGAAAATTTGCATGACCTCCACTCCGGATCTTTGGCACCACTCCAGAAATTTTGCAAGACTTGTGTCCTAGGGCATAAGAAATAATTTGGCAAAGTTTGGCACCACTCTGGATCTTTTCAGGGCAGGTCTCAGTTCAACATATAATTACTAAGTGAAGTCGCGTGGAAATTCCATTAATCTAAAAAAAGTACCAAACCAACTTAGAAAAATCTCAAACTTGGTGGTTGCCTCACATAGGGCATTTGAAAGCCTGAAAAATAGTTTGAGGCCAATACAACACGGCAGTGCACATGGACCACAGAATCCCTAAAACCTAAGTGTATAGTCATGGTTCGATGAAACATGTCGACTCCACCTATGTCAAAATGGATTGAATTTATTTGTAGTCATTTACACCCAAAATATGGTCCCACACAAGATCTTAGGTTTTTCTATTAATTATTTTTATTATTATACTTTCTTTGTGCTGCTGAGACAAAATATGGTGAATTATAGATCGAAAACACTAGAATTTTGCATGACCTCCACAAAGATCTGTCTCCAAGGGCACAAGAGATAATTTTGCAAAGTTTGGCACCACTATATGAAGTATTAATTCAAGCTCCCTGATAACTTTTGTCTGCCACAGGACCGTCCATTTCACTGTATCAAGAAGCTACTACAATGATTATTTCTCCATCCTTTGCATGGTTTTCAAAGTTGCATCATCCCTGCATTAGTTAGAAAAATATAGAACAAAATTCTTGTCCTATCAAAACAAACTGCTCATGTACAGCAAAGGTGGTCTTCGACTCCGACTAGAATTTACCCATGTATCTCTCATTGATAACACAGATGTTGTTGAGTTATCTATGCTCGGATCATCTTGAGCCAAGGTACCACCTGGCGATTTCGTTGAAGATTTGATTAAGCCTTCGATCCTCGATCAGGCTTACGAAGCACCTGTGCCCAGTACCGCTACTGACCCACTCGTAGCGGTGCTCAGCGGCAAAGAAAAAGAGGTAGAAGATAGGTACCTCAGCCAGTGGGGAATTGATGACGGTAGTGAGCAGCCGTCGGTTGCCGAATCAACCACGCAGGCAGCGCCTCCCTAGATCGACTGGAGAGAGCCCTTTGTCAAATACCTGAATAACCACCTTGTGCTGAGGATAAGATCGGAGCTCAACAGCTGATCCACAGAGCCCGTACCTACCTAATGGTTAACGGTGAGCTGATGCACAAGGCCCCAAGATCCATGATTTACGAGAAATGTATCACCCGGGCAGAGGGTTGGAAGCTTCTGAAGGATATTCATGAAGGCACTTGTGGTAACCATGCGACATCACGGACGCTGGTCGGCAAAGCCTATCGAGCAGGGTTCTACTGGCCGACTGCCGTCTCTGATGTAGAAGATTATGTACGCTGGTGCAAAAACTGTCAGATGTTTGCCAAGCAGATTCATGTTCCTACACATGAACTTCAGACCATCCCGGTCACTTGGCCGTTCTCATGCTGGGGGCTTGACATGATCGGTCCCTTCAAGAAGGCTCCGGGCGGACACACATGTGTCTTCGTACTCATCAACAAATTCTCCAAATGGATTGAGTACAAAGCCATCAAGAAAGCCTCATCCGAGAAAGTGGTACAGTTCCTTGATGATGTTATCCATCGGTTTGGCAAACCCAATACCATCATCACCGATTTAGGCTCTCAGTTCACCAGCGATGAGTTTTTTGAGTTTTGCGATGATAATGGCATCAAGGTCAAATACACCTCCATCACTCATCCTCGAGCAAATGGGCAGGTGGAATGAGCTAATGGTATGATTATCGACGCACTGCGAAAACGAGTATACTGAGACGACAAGGACCTCAAACTTGGCTGGTGGCTTAAGGAACTACCTGCCGTGGTCTGGGGACTGCGTACCCAGCCCAGTCGCAACACTGGAGTTTCCCCATACTTCATGGTGATTGGATCCGAGGCTGTCCTACCAGCCGAGGTCGCACTCCTTTCATCGAGTGTCCAGCATTACAATGAAGTAGCCTCGAACGAAGCTAGGGAAATTGATATCATCACCAAAGAAGAGGTAGCGCTCGAGTCCTGTGCTTGGATAGCCAAATACCTAGCTTCAGTCTGATGTTACTATAATCGCAATGTCAGAGGCAGGCTATTCGTGGTCATCGACATGGTGTTACGAGGAATCCAGAACACAGATGGTCTGCACAAGTTGTCATCCAGATGGGAGGACCATTTAGGATCAAGGCTATCACACGCCTGATGTCCTATCGGCTCGAGATGATGAAGGGTGTCATGGAATCCAATTCCTGGCACATCGACCACCTCATACGCTTCTATCCATAGAAAAAGATATGTACCTAAATCTTTGTCATTTGGATATTTAATACAGTTTCCTTCAGTGTTTTCTTTTCCTATCACAATTCTATTTTTGTGCAAACATCTGTCATACATGCACCCTGCATAAGTCTCAATTAAACTTTGTTTTTCACCCGATGAGAACGGCTTGACAAGGCACTGTCCAGAAAACTCTTATGATGTGTTATAGCTCTGCGCTACATGGCACTAGGAGATTTCAGCAGTCGCTTTCTAACGGTGCTAGGTACCTAATGATCCAGGTGGTCCTACGCCATTCACTAGTGCATCCCTAGTTACCCGATAGAGTTAGCTCGCTTCGAGGATGGGGGCAAAACTTAAATGACGACATCTTTTCAAAAAATGAACTATGCATAAAGTATGCATCTAAAAAAGCAAACAGCAAAATGTTCACCACCCGCTTAAACATGCCTAACTTGTCTGTATTTAAAGGCTAAAAGTTTTCGAGCACCACCTGCTCGATACAACTTACAAACGATGTTTCTTCCTACATATAAACATTGTTTACAGCCTATTGACCACCATCACCCTATGCAGGATCTTTAATAAGGATCATGTCATCGACAAGGGCGGCAGCGGCAGGCATCGACAAGGCTTGATGATTTTCGGCAGTGGCCTCTGACAGTTCTGGTGCGACCCCGAGTGATACTTCCGCTGGCTCCACTTCCGAGTACCTGGAGTGGACCACGGCCAGTGCAGTCACAACAGCGTAGCATCCAGCTTCTGTGACAAACTCCTGGACCGCTGGCCAAAGCCTCCTGCACTGGTCGGCGACGACAACCGCTTCACCTATAGGATCGGAAGGGTGCTCTTCTCCTCAGAATATTGCCCTTAATACCAGCTTGATGTGGTCTGTCATTCCCCGCATTTTTCTTAGAGAACAGAGATGGAGCCCTCCAGCACCTGGAACTGGGCCAGATAGCGTTCCCGCAGGCCTATGACAACAAAACAATGGTGGTTAGCATATCCTGGTCCATCCAGTATGCGACAACAGACTACATACAACAATTCTATATTGTTCTACTTACCAGTCAGCTCCAGGTGGTCTGCCATGGCCTGCTCTTCAGCAGCTTCCTTTTGGTCCAGCAGGCCGGCTAGCTCCTAGGCCATGGCTTCTTGCTGGCTGTTCAGTCCTACAAGAAGTGCCCATAAATACACAACAATGATCAGCATGAGTGAGAGAGGTCTACTTACTCTTGTTGTCCTCCTCTAGGGTTTCCACCCTGTGGCGTAGAGTGGCAATCTCCTCCTCGTGCTGGATCTCAAGCTCCCGGTAGACCTGGGCCTGTACCTCCAGATCGGCTTTGGCTACCCGGAGGGTTTTACATTCCTCCCAGGTCACCGCAAATAGATCTATGGTCTAGCCACACTGAGCATTGGTCTCCTACAGGGACTATATACATCATGGGTTGCTTAGTGAGTTAGTGTCCAATTGACACGCTCAAAACATGCAGGCAAATCTTGATCAAATCTTACCTTGATCCTGTCCAGCAGTACTTCCACCGCCTCCTAGACACTTGCCTCGATGTCATCGTGTAAAATCTCCTCATACGACATGAAGCTGTCCTCCCCTAGCTTGCGCGACGTATAGATGCGTTGTGTGGGCAAGTCGGTGCATGACATCTTTGGCTCCCTAGGCACCTCCTCGACCTGTTCAGGAGGCGCTGGTGTGCTTGGTCCCTACTGGCCTAGCCTGTGCTCCAGCAGATGACCCGCTGTGGTGGTAACCGGCCTGGACGGCACTACCCGCTTCTCTGGCTGCGGAGTCGGCGTCGGGGTCGGCTGGGTCGATGTCGCGATGCAACTAGCTCCCTTCCCATCTCCTGCTGACTGTGCCACATTGCTTGAAACAACCTCAAATTTTCCATAAAGGGAAAATCCACGGAACGGATAATAATAATGTGAAAATATAAGCTATCGCATTATTATGCAACAGTTGATAATCAAATCTATACAACAAAACTAGATAAAGGAGAATCATAATAGGGCTTACATCATTCATTACATCGCCATATGGCGAATCATCAGAGTACAAACATCTAGAACAGCTGCGGAAGTAGAAGAGCGTTCATGGAAGGATCCTCATCAACCATCTTGAGCGCAGGCACGAGACCATCTAATCCATCGATCTTTAACTTCACTGTAAAGCAGGCATATTTGCACACCGCCAGGTATGTACAGATCATGGTCAGCACCGATGAGCTTTAGTGGAAAGAGAAAACAAAGGACCTGGTGATCCTATAAATTGGCTGTGGGTTTCCTATGCATGCAAGCAGTAATCAAGTTTATAATAGTAAGTCAAGTTTTTAACACAAACCCATCCCACACACACCCCTTCAACCACCATCCCATCCATCCTAGATCCATCACCATATCACCACCACCATCACCACAAGACTCACTTTTGGGTCGACCAGGCCAACTCCCTCTCGATCGGTCTCAGCGACCCGCAGCCCTCAACCTGGCTCACGGCCGGAAACAACTCTCAGGGGGACGTAGAACACTCCACTCACTAGTCCGGTGCAAGCAGAACACAGAAAAGGTCCATAGCCAATGAATCAACATATGTATCGATCGATCAACTATAACACTCTGCAGAGGTTTCACTAATCCACCAGATAGACATCATAGGCGCGTCGACACACCTAGGTAGATTCTGGGAGCCTACTGCCATAGAACAATGCCAACCTACCTCTCAGCCCTGGAACACCCTTAGAGTGGCTAATACTATGAAGAGTCTATGTCATGATCCCATTCCCGCAGAGCATCATGATCATCTCGAAAGGGTGTGAGACATCATCATGCTCCTACCTCCCTGATACACGCTCGCCTGATAGTAATGGCATCGATCTATCCAACGGTTCGGCCATCTCCCCCCATAGGAAGCAAGTGGATAGCAAAGGATTCGTATGATTCGGTTACCAGCACAATAGTTCCTAAGTGTGACCAAGCCAAGATGTCTTCTCCAGGGTTGATCTTTAACATGCTACCACGGCACCTTCATCCCGGGCTCCACCCCTCAGAGGCTCACACCCAAAGACCACCATCACATTCAAGTTAGTCCACCATAGACTATTCTTCATGGGAATGTCCAAATACATTCCCCAGCAAGACTCGCTCCAAAAGCTTGTCGTAGCTCCCGGCTCGATCGACTCAACCCTCACCCTACTCCCTGCCATAAGTTCCACCCCAAACCCAGATACAATACCATCAACTCACATGCCCATCTGATCCATCAACACACACCCCAAACCTGGCATCCCTACCAGGCCCTCTCAGGGTTCATCACGTCGCATCAAAATATAAGCGAGTGAAGTATATATATAAGTATAGCAGATAAGCATGTGGCTAACATAACAGCGGGTAAATAGGTGATAGGTTACGACAAGGTAGGGGCTATCAAGTAAAAATCTACATGCAAACCTATCTCAGGTATAAGCATTGCATAAAAGTAAAGCACTAGCAATACTAGATATTAGCCATGTCTAATAGGATTTCTAAGGGAAGGTGCTGCCATGACACCTGCGCTGTCGATGTAGTCATGGTACTAGTCGCCTTCTGTCAAAGTAGTCATTCAGTGGAAACTCCTCCTTGGTGTTCGCAGCCTCCTCCTTCGGATCGCTTCTCGTTCGACTTTGAAATCGAGACGTAATAGTCGCGTAAGCGACTCTTATATAATAGCATAAAGAATAAATGCCAGAAATAAAGATCCAAATGCACTCAAACATTGTCTCAAGATGCAGAGCTTGATTTATAGAAAATTTGAGCGCTGGTTTCATATTTTTCTGAGTTCGTATGAATTAGTTATGAATTTCTCAAGATTTAACCACATTCTAAAAAATAAAAAGGGCTGGATTTATCTGGTGCTGACACGTGTCAGCCTGAGAAAGGGCCATGTGGCACTGCGGTCCAACAATAGATGACGTGGATGCTGACGTAGGTGATGACATCATGCTGACATCAGCAATGACAGGTGGGGTCGACATGACGTCACTGCGGTCGTCATCACTAACTGGTAGGGATAGGCTGACGTCACTGCTGACGTCGGCATTGACCAAGTCAACTATCAAACTAGGCCTTTAGTGGGCCGTTACTGGGTCGTTAATGGGCCAAGTGGGCCAGTCTTGGGCCAGGCCAGGCCCGCCATGTGTCATCCTCTGATTCATCCATGTTATCAGCTTTGAACCCCATCAGCTTAGTCCATGGTGCCTCGGTGCATGGTGCACCGGCTCCTACTAGCCTCCAATTGCAGCTTCTCTAGTTCATGTGGACCGGGTGGACCATCTCCTTCTTAATCCCGTCCCCTCCTCTGTTCTCTGGCCTAACAGCGGAGGCTCACCGGCGACGGTGAGGTCGTCTAGTCCCGGCGATCCTGTGACCCTCCGGCTTCATCTTCTAGTCCAATAGCTTCAGGGCGATGCGGCGAGTTCGATGGAGGTCTTCAAGGCGGCAGCTTGACTCCAGGCGACGCTGCACAGGATGGTCGGTGGCTCATCGGCGGTGGCCCTTGGCTACGACTCCACAGCATCCAAAATTCAGGGCAACACGGGGCATGGGAATGCGATTGGGGTCACCCAATGCTTTCCAAAGCGCCGGCGGTGACCTTGGCCCATGGCGGAGTCCGCACGGGCAGCAACGCCCATGGCGGAGCCTCGACGTGACCATGGTGCATGGTATGGCACCTTGGAGAGCTTCCCATCCTCCATCTTCTCCTGCAGCAGATGCGGCATGTCACGGCGGTCTTAGGCGTCATCTCCTTGCTCCTTGCGGTAGCCGGTGGTGACAAAAAACGACGGCGTTCGGTCGGCGCTCTAGAGCGGCAAGGCGGCGGCATAGCAGAGATAAGGTGGCGTGCGGCGGTGCTCTGGTGCAGCAGATGAGCAGGTAGCATGCGCACAGGGTGCATCTTGGCAAAGCAGGCGCAGATCTCCGGTTGATAAAGCGCGGGCATCGACGGCTGGCTGGTACGATGGCTTCGCCGCCGCGGTGCTCAGTGCGCGATGGCGGTTATGGCGGTTTCCACTCCGGTGCCCTCCTGGCGCCGTGGTCCTCTTGGCTCAGCTGGTCAGTGCATGTGCATGCATAGCGTGTCCAAGGGAGACCGGTGGAGGTCTCGGCCTACGCGCACCAGTACGGGCGCCATGGCCATGGTGCTAGGGCAAGGCAGAGGGGGAAGAGGAGTACTCAAAGGTGCTCACCAATGTTTGCAGGGGATAGGGAGTCATGGTACAAAGTCCAACAGCGTTGGCTCATGGTACAGCTCCTCGATCCTCGCTCTGACAGCACCGCAGCAGCTCCACAGCAGCGCACAGCTTCTTCTCCGGTGGCGGCAGACCTCCTTCTTCTTCTCCGGCGGCGGCGATGTCCTTCCTTGCCTCCTTCTTCCCCTTCCTCTTCTCCTCCTCCAAAAGGGGTGGTGGTGAATTGGGTGAGCCGTAGATGACATCGGGGGTCTTGGAACCCTAGGGCACTCGGGTGCTCGCTTTTATAGGAGGAGGGGCGGCAGCAAAGCGCTCGGCAGCCGAGCGCGGTGCTTGTGCGGTTGGGAGCGCTCCATGTCACTCCTACCGATGGGGCAGGCTTGTTAGTGGGCACGGTAGCTGGCTTCGCGACTAAGGATGCAAGGGTGATCGGGGTCCTTAGCATGTGTGCTTGGGAGGTTGGGCGCACGAGGGGAAAATCCCCGTGGCCATGGGCATCTTCTGCCAGAGCCTGTCAGCCCCTGGTCAATCCAGGTGGCATTTGGGCGAGCGTCAATGCAGGGCCAAGGAAGATCGGGCAGCTGGCGGCCTTGCGTTGCCTTCACGTGAGCGGGCGTGTCACGGGAAAAGCAGGGGAGGTCGGGGGGACCTCACCCAAAAAGATGACAGGTGGGTCCCATGGTGGGAGCCACTCGTCAGCAGCCGTGGCTGGGAAGCTGGCGTGCGCTGCGCGGGCGGCTCCTTGCTGGGCCATTGTGGGCATGGGCGGGGAAGGAAAAGGAGAGGGCAGGCTGTGCCGGTTTGGTTCACGGGCCGGATTAGCCTTTTTTCTTTTCTCTTTTATTTCTTTTCCTTTTTCTTTTCTAATTTTCCAAATACTTGTATATACATGTATGCATATATATATGAGGTGCCATTTGTAACTTGCCAAATAGAGGACTTACGTAGCCCTAGGATATTTGGGGTGCTATCCCCATAATATTTATTTATTAAATAAATAAATATTGTTGGTTCTTTTGATTAGCATCACACAAATCCAAATAAAGATCCAAATCAAGAATTGAAATTAAAATGCATCATGTAGATACTTCTAGTGCAATATAAATGTAGAACTAGTGCCCCATTGACATATACATATCACAAGGATCATAGAAGGGTAGCAAGGAGTGCATTGGACACAAGATTCCAATGAAGAAAACTTGAGCAAGATAAGAAGTTTAGTGGAGCAAGATAGGTGATCTAGGTAAAAGAGTAGTTCATGAGTCTAGTCTGATGAAACAAGGTACAAAGGTGCGATAAGAATGGTTGCCTGTTGCAACATAAGGGCAAATCTAGGGTTACATAGAGTTGTAACAAATGAAGCATAGTGGGGCATGATGTGCATTGGATATGTGATCCCAATGCAAAAAGGGATATGGACAGGGTGAGGGGTTTTAGAGGAACACAATAGGGAATAGATAAGAGGGGAGTCCTAGAGTCTAGTCTCACATGGCATAAGAATAGGCGTACAACATGGTACTTGACTCATGAAACGAATAGGTAAACAAGTGGTACATTGGATACGTGATTGAAATATAAAGGCTCTAAGCAAGGTGAGGTAATTAGATTTAAAAGAGCTCAAGAGTCTAACCTTGTGCAACATGAGTACAAGGGTGCTATATTGGGGCTTAACCCATGACACAAAAGAGGCTAGACAAAGGTGCTATCACATGTGGGCTTAAGATTATATTAAGTCACATATGATGACGATGTTACTTAGCGTGGCACTAATCATATGTGCCAGGTGCAAAGAGGACAGGGTTCCTACATGACATACATAAAACATGGGCATGTTTTGAAAAAATTTTGTTGGTTGCATTTTTTGGTGTTTGCAATTTTTAGGGTTGTTACATCGCTAGTCCTCACCGGCCCAGCAGGTGGTATGGTCATTTGGCTAGGTGGTGGAGGCAGTGTTGTTGCCAGTGGAGCATGGCTGCAGGACAAATTACAGATATATTTTCTTCATGACAAATCCAAAATCAAGCATGTACACGCTATTCCAATTCGGTGACAATTACCCGGCTGACCGCCGGAACCCTCCTCTAAACTATGGGGTTGTTCCCCCATTTGGAGTGCCTGGGGCCCCGCTTGTCACCTCATTATCGTGCCCGGGGACTCGGCGCGATGCCTCGCTCGACCAGCTTGTTCCATCAGGGCATGACGGAGAGATCAGCTCCCTTGCCTCCTCTCGGTGCCCCAAAGATGAGGTTGTTCCTGCCGATGATGTGGCCTTCTTGTGTGGCGCAGGTGGCGGTGATGGTGGTGGTGGTGCTGATGCCCTGGTTGCCTCCGACCGAGGGGGTAAAGTAGTAGTCCCCCGCTAAGGAGGACGAGTGGGTGGCGGTCCAGTCCGCACGGACCTCCTGGGTGTCGTTGTGGATGGGGGCCCCGGTGTCCTCCCTGTCAAAGGCGTCTGGGCTTGACATTTCCTTTGACATTGGTTTAGCATCATAAGATCATCATCTGACAACTCCAAGGTGGCCAGGGCATCCCTTTTCTTACCCCTTTCTGCTCCGTCGTCCAAGTTCAACTTGCCCCCGGACAGCAGAGTAGAAGGTTTCTTTGGCTTGACGGCCTCCGCCATAGGCCGCTTACCCACTGCTTCACGCCTGGCCTGAGTAATAGGGACTTCATCATCATCAGAGCTAGAGACAACAGTCATCTTTCACTCAGCTTGAGCCCTGCTTCGGTAGTGGGACTCATTGGTTCTGCGCCGGTTGGCCTGCGCTTCACCCTGAGGCCATGGCTCCACCGGCACGGCAGAAAATAAGACCTTTCGATCTTGTCCAAGCAATGTTTGACAGTCAGATGAACCATATTATACAGACATCATCACATACCAGCATACACTAATCAAAAATCAATGTGTGGAACTGATTGGTGTACCTCTGGTGGTGGTTGGGAAAGGTCGTACGGTAGTGCACATGTTTCTAGGAAGCCGGTGGACGGGTCAAATTTCTCAAAAAACGAGGACAAACACCGGGCCACTGCCTCTAGTGTTGTTCTTTCTTGGGTCTCCCATGAAGGGTCAGCCTGGCCAGTATACTCGTATAAGTGGTTCACCCACTCCTTGCACGGCTGAATCCAGTGTGTCAACCACGTCCCCGCCACCAGTGCTCCATTGACAATCTTGTTGTCAATCAAGGTCAGTAGCTCGTTCACCAGATGCATTTCATCTGGAGTTGGTGGATCTGACCACTTTGAGTTGAACTCCGGCACCTACGTCATGTTGCAGGGCACTCTTCTTCCTTCCACATCTTGGCTCATATAGAACCAGCGAGTGTTCCACCCTTTGGTGGCAGATTGTACCGGCTTCCTAGCCAGTGCGCCTTCGTCCCGTCATGAAGACGCATGTAGCACCCACCAGCGACTTGGGACCCTCTTGATTCAGCCCCTTTCTTCCTCAACAGGAAGAAGTGACGAAAGAGGTTGAAGGGGGGTTGATGCCGAGGAACATCTCATAGTAGGCAATGAAGATGGAAATGGAAAGAATGGAGTTGGGATCCAAATTTCATATTGAAATCATCTAGTAAATGCACAGGTCATGGAGGAACCCATTCACGGGTACCCCTAATCCCCATGTTACCATATCTTCAAAACTACAAATTCCCCATCTCGGGGACGGGGGGAATCCTCACCTTGCGCCTCACGCCACGCCTCCATCTCGTACGGTGGTAGCAAGCCTTCCTCAGTAAGCGCTTACAGCAACTCCCATGTGGAGGTCGACTGCTACCATTGCAATCCTGGTGCATCGGACCTGGCCACCTTCCCCGTCTTCTTGGCTCCTTTCCTCGCCATCTCCTCCGAGAGTGGTTGAGGGGGTAAGCGGAAAGCGGCGGTGGTGCAAACGTGCTAGATCCGCTCGATTGCTAAGTAGCGGCGGGTGGATTTGGGGCGAGAGATCAAAAATGGCGGCGGTTGTTTGGGAGTAGCAGACGAAGTGCTCAAGAAGATGGAGAGAGTAGGAGTTGAAGTGAAGGCAGTGTGTAATCCATTCCCCATGGTGGCACCCACTATTTATACTAACTGGGTGACGTCAGTTTGACTTCTAGGGTTGGACCCCGCTTGACTCGTGTGGACACGGCTTGGTGGGCCATCCTAGTCCCGAGTGTGCGCGTGGGCTAGGATCACAGTTCTTCACCTAGTGTTGCTTGTGCACCATAGTTTCTTGGTGTCCTTGACCCGATCGATCCTGTGACCTGTTCTGAGCACGCCTGGGGACTGCGCAAAAGTTTCTCACCTAGTGTTGGTTGCGAACCACGGGTTCTTGGTGTCCAACCCAGTTGAGCCTGCAGCTTGTTCTGACCACACCTGGGGACTACAAGGCAGGAGGAACACGTCTAATACTGGGATGCTGGTCTCTATTGAGTTAGTGCTGTTTTGGACTTTTTTCCTAAAAAGCTCAATACAACATATCCTATCTTCTATCGAGCTTGGGGACTACATGGGCCCACATCACCTCACGGTGACTTGGGCCTATTTTCTATCCTTAGGTTCTAGAAAGGGTATTTAGCATTGACTACATTTGACTGGTATTTTTTACTTTTTCTTAAAAAGCTCAATACAACATTTTCTATCTTCTATCGAGCTTGGGGACTACGTGGGCCCACGTCACCTCGCGGTGACTTGGGCCTATCTTTTATCTCTGGTTCGATGCTCTTACCTCTATGGATTGTTCATGTTAGCATTCCAATGATACTTTGTGTCACGTGTTAACATGGGCCCACGTCTCTGGACGTGAAAAGAATTTTTCTTTTTCTTGGAACACCATGCATCTTTCGATAGATCACCTTCCTTAACAGAAGCCATGGTCGGGAGCAGACTTAAAAATTGCTCAGGATGAAGCTGGTTGGCACTATGTGGTCAGTGTCTTCGCTGGTCGGCACTACGTGGTCAGTGTCTTCGCTGGTTGGCACTATGTGGTCAACATCTTCGCTAGTCGGCGTTACGTGGTCAACATCTTCACTGGTCAGTATCACGTGGTCTACATCTTCACTGCTCAGCATAGGTCAAGACGGCGACTCCCTCAAGATACATGGTGCTCGGGGACTAGCTGTGGGGGTATAGACCCTGTATACCCTCAAAGCTAGACTTTGGGCTGCTCGGTCTAGACGGCCCAGACCAGAAGACGAAGGCTGGTCCATCATCATCCTGATCGGTGGGCCAGATGACAAGACAAAACCCGTGGTCTGCTACCGACCAGGTCGGTGGGCCGCATGGGTGCTAAAGACTGCTTGGCATGCAAGGAGTCTTAGTCGATTAGATTTGTTCGTGTACTCTAAGGATACGATGCAATGTAATCGACCATAGGGAAACCCTAGATATGTAACCTTGTCCCCTGACCATATAAGGCGGACAAGGACCCCCCTAGAACAAATGCTGGAACACCTCATCTTCTTCTGATCTCATCTGATCGAAACCCTTGTACTCAGGTACTCATCAATACAGCAACAGAGACATAGGACGTAGGGTATTACGCTTCCGAGTGGCCTGAACGTGGATAAACCCTTGTTGTCCTAGTTGTTTGTTTTGTGTCTCACATCTAGGTCATAGATCTGAGCGCAGGGCCACCACAATCTACTACCTTGTGGTATCCCGTGGTAGACTGCTCAGGAGGTTTCATCGACACTGATGAGGCGCTACTGTCGGTGCTGGAGCTGGGAGTCTGGCGAGAGCCATGAGGTAATGATACACCCCGACCCTGGGATGGGGAAATAGTTGTGTTCGAGGACTTCATGACCCGGGGGCTGGCGCAATCGGTGAACAAATTCCTCACAGATCTGTGCATTTTCTGGGGGATTAGCATTTTTAATCGGGACCCAACTCCATCCTCTCCATCTCCATCTTCATTGCTTTTTGTGAGTACTTCCTAGGCATCCCCCATTTCAATCTATTCCACCACTTCTACTTGCTAAGAAAGAACGGGGCCGAGACCGGGGATTCCAGATCACGGGAGGGTGGTATCTGTGCCTACGAGATGGGATGAAAGTGCATTGGATAGACATTCCACTTGCATCGGCACATAGGGGCTGGTTTACCTGCTGTTCTATATGAGCTAGGATGTGGAGGGGAGATGGGTGCCCTGTGATGTGAACCAGGTTCCCGAATTCAACCCGCAGTGGTCAGAAAAGCCGTCTTCGGATGAGATGCATCAGGTGAGGGAGTTGCACCAGCTAATTGTGTGCTGGTAGCTAGCACATGGACGGTGCGTTGGGTCCAGCCATGCAAGAAATGGGTGAACCATCTGTTTGAGTACACCGGTCCCTCCGACCCCTCCCGTGAGACCAAGGAGATGGTCAAGGAGTGAATGCTGAATCGACAGATGTCTTTTCTATTTGAGAAGTTTGATCTAGACAACAGTTATCGAGAGGTGTGTGCCACACCGTATTCCTTAGCCGATCCACAACCGGAGGTAGGTTGTTAATAGCTTGTTTGATTTTGTTTGATATAATCATAATGATGATGTATATAACATGTCATGGTCTAACTATCAGACACTACATGGACAGGATCGAGCGGTGTTCTTCTCGGCTGTGCCGGTGGAGGCATGGCCACGAGGAGGCACTGACTAACCAGCAACATACCGAGGAGGCCTACTACCGAGGCAGGGCTAGAGCAGGGCAGTAGACAGTAGATGTCTCCAGCCCTGATGAAGAAGAGAGCCCATCAGCCTGAGAAAGGCATCAGACAGTGGGGAAATGGCCAATGTCAGCCACCAACATGAAGAAGAAGAAGCCCTCCACCCTTCTGTTCGGAGGCAAGCTGAATCTAGACGGTGAGGAAGGGGGAAGCAGGAAGAGGGGTGCCCCGACCACCCCAAAGTCATCAGACTCTGATAACCTCCTATCACAGAATGAGCGATGAAGGAAATGTCAGTCCCCGATGCCTCAGACGGGAAGGGCATCGAGGCCCCCCATGTCATCAACCAGGACAGCGCCGTGGCATGCACCGCCATCACCTCCTCCCCTTCATCAGGGGAAAACTACATCACCAATCTGGCCAAAGCGGGTCGGGACATCAACACCACCACTACCAACACCACAGTGCACTCCTCATAGAGCTACGACGCCCCAAGCCGGGACAGCCTCATCACGGGGGCTCCGGGAGGCGGCAAGGGAGCCGACTCCATCAGTGCGACTACATAGGAAGGTGGAGGAGCTGGAGGCTAACAATGAGAGTAAGATGTCTGAACACTCCACTGTATCATGCTGCCTGCTGAAGGCTAACTTGTTGGTTGTAGAACTAGATTCCCAGAATACTGCAATGGCCGAGGAGATCACCCACCTGCTGACCGAGAATAAGATGACCCAAGAGCAAGCCAAGGAGGACCAGGAGCAGATTGCTTAGCGAACCGGCTAGTGAAACAATTCAGGATTGTTTGGAATTGTCTGTTGCATACTGGATAGGTCAGGCTATGGTAACCACCATGATTGTTCTTGTACAGACATGATGGACCGCCACATGGCCTAGTTCCAGGTGCTGGAGGATGCCAACGCTGCTTTCCAGGGCAAGATCAAGACAATGACCGACCATATCAAGCCAGTGCTACAGGCCATCTTCCCTGGAGAGGTACACCCCACGGACCCAATGGGCGAGGTGGTTGCCATGGCCGACCAGTGCCGTAGGTGGTGGCCTGCCTTCCGGGAAGCTGTCGCAGGCGCTGGTCGGTATGGCCACTACAGTGCTCGCTGTCATCCGTGCCAACTACCCAAAGGTGGAGCTGGCAGACATCAAGCGGGGAATCCCAGCCGAGGTCTTAGACAAGAATGCCGAGGATCTGTGCACCACATCTGGATGACTGCCGCCATCATCATTGAAGATAGGACGCTGATTGTGGATCTTGCAATAGGTGATGGTGGTCAGTAGGCTGAACGCAATGTTTATATGTGTTTAAACAATGTTTGTAAGTTGTGCCGAGCACTGGGTGCTCGTAACTTTTAGCCTTTTGATGCAGACAATTTAAGGTAGGCATGTTTAAGCGGATGATAAACATATTGCCATTTTTAATACGCGGAGTGTCATTGTAGAAAAAATATCGACAATTAAGTTTTGCCTCCACCCTCGAAGCGAGTTAACTCTGTTAGGTGACATAGGGATGTGCTAGTGAACATGTAGCGTGAAGCTGTAACACATTGTAAGTGGACCGAGACAGTGCCTTGTCAAACCATTCCCGGCGGGCAAGAAACAAAGTTTAATTATGACTTATGTAGGGTCCATGTATGATAGATAGTGGAAAGATGCAAAGCTGAAACAGAAAAAGAGGATGACAAAGAACTTTATTAACTCATAAAAAATAGGGCACATATTTTATTCTATGTATAGAAGCGTATGAGCTGATCAATGTGCCAGGAGTTTGGCTCGTCGACGTCCTTCATTGTACACAGCCGATAAGATGTCGGGCATGTAACAGCCTTAATCTTGAATGGCCCTTCCCATCTAGGTGATAGCTTGTGCAGACCATCTATGTTCTATATTCATCATAGCACCGTATTGCCAACCACGAATAGCCATGCCTTAACATTGCGGTTATAGTAACGACGCACTAAAGCTACGTACTTGGCTGTGTGGGTGCAAGATTTGAGTGCTTGCTCCTCTTTGGCTATGACATCCACTTATCCAGCTTTGTTGGAGGCATTCTCATCGTGGTATGCAACATGTGGTGACTGGAAGGTAACCTCAGCTGGTAGGACGGCATCACATCCAAACACCATGAAGTATGGAGAGACTCCCATGTTGCGACTAGGTTGGGTACGCAGTCCCCAGACCATAGCAGGCAATTCCCCTAACCACCAACCAGGCTTGAGTTCTTTGTCATCTTGGTACACCTGTTTGCGTAGAGCATCGAGTATCACGCTGTTGTGACACCCCAAAATTTTAATTTTGGGATGTGAATTGAAAACACTAAATAAATTAAAGGATTTATTAATTTTAAAATTTTCCAAGATTTTAATTCTTTTGTTATCATTATAAAATGATAAAATCATGGATTTATAAAACTTTTATAAAGTAAATAAAAGTATGGGTGAGCTTGTGTACTGATTTGCTGTGTTTGTGTGTGAAAATGAATTTCTAAACCTCGAGCAAGTCATGGCTAGGTTCTTTTTGAGTTTGAAAATAAAGCTTCAAAAACCCAAGTTTGCCTCAAGAAGGTTTTGGAAAATCCTTTATTTTGCATAGACAGAGAGAGAGAGCTTTTCTTTTTCCTCTAAAGTGTCGGCCATCGCTCTAGCTAGACACCATCCCCTATCTAGCTCTAGTGGGCCTAGGTCAGTCTCTAGATATCCCTAGCTTGCACTAGCCTATCCGAGCTTCCCCTAGCTTGCTCTAGTGACCCTAGGCCAGCTCCTACCTGGTTTTGGCCAGCCATGGCATTCCCTAGCTTCCTCTGGCCACCCCTAGCCTCATCTAGCCAGCTTTGGCCAACCACAGCCAGCCCTGGCCATCTATGGCCACTCCCAGCCGGCCATGGCCAACTCCAGCCGGCCACAACCAGCATTAGCTTGGCCACAGCGGCCACAAGCTAGCCTAGGCCGCAGCCTAGCAGCAGTAGCCGGTCTGGCTACCTTGGCCCGCAGCCGGCCAGCCTAGCCCAGCACTGCGCCCTCGCCCTCATGGGCCGGCCCATCTACCGTGGCCCAGGAGCCGACAGCAGCACAGTCGCAGGCCTGCTCCTGTGCCCTGTGTCGCCGATAGGTGGGCCCCACTCTCTGGTCCCACATGTCAGCGCCTTCCTCTCGCATCGCGCTGAGCGCCGTCGTCACCGTTCATTCTACCCCTGGCACATGAAACTAGGTTCCCTGGCCTATAAAGGGGTGAGCCCTGGTGCGCCACAGCCGCTTTGGAACCCTAGGAGTAGCCACCGCTAGTCCAAAAACCCTAGGCGTGTGCCACCATAGCCGCCACCTCCGAGCTCGCCCTCACGTTGTCGATCTTCATCATTGTCGCGTCCCCATCAAGGGTAACCCATCCATGAGCACCGCCCCGACGTGAGACACCCACTGGTGCCACTCCCGTCCTCCCTCTCCATCTCCCCTGGCGGTGCGACTTCACCAAAGACGTGCCGCCGGTCCCCGTTCTCCTCTCCATGCATCCCATTGCGTCCAGCCACTTGCCATCGTGGCGTGGTGAACAATGCGCTTGCCTCTACATGCGCTATGCGTCGGCATGCTCAATCAGCCTCGTGTCGCCAGACCCCGCCTTCGACCATCCCCGGCGGCCGTGGTGCCCGCGGCTTTGTCCACGAGGCCACGCTCGTCATCCTAGTGCCCTCCGCCTCGCCAGCTAAAGCCCTGGAACACCGTTTTGATGAACTCCAATGGTCCTCCGGTGTAGCGCCGCCACAGCCAGTGCCACTCCGGCGACCACAGCCCACCGATCGCTTGCATCCGTCCGGTCTGAGCCGAGCGGCTCAAATCTACCGCTGACCATAGGTCAACCTAGCCCCGCATGTGCTGACGAGTCAGCCGACGTGGCCGCCATGTAGGCGCCACGTTAGTGCCACGCAAGCGCCATGTGAGCACTAACCCCGTCAACGTGGTCAAGTCATAGTCAGCCTTGGCAATTTATAGAAAGGCCCCTATAGTTTCTGTTATTTATAGTTAGGTCCAACACAGTTTTGATCTGCATCGGTATTTATGTTTGAGGTCCAAACTGAGTTTATTTCAGTTTTAAAGTATTTTAAAATGCGTAAACCAGCTATGTTTATTTATAGCTTTGCCCCTGACCTTGTTTTAGCCATAACTTTCCTGTCTTAATTCCGTTTCAGACCCTTCTTATCGCATTAGACTTGTATCAACGTAAGCTACGTGATAGCTGTGACATTTGCCATGTTCTAGGATATTGAAAATGCAACTTGTTAGTTGATTGATGATCTATCAATGCCTTTCCAACATGCGAATAGCCTAGATCAACCTCGTTAGTTATGCCCTCACAACGATAGCTCCTTTATTGGTCGTGTTAATGAGCTCTACCATGTAGTCCACTCTTTCTTCAGTGTTTCTTTTGTATGATTTTTGTTTCTTAGTTTGGTTTGTTTGTGTTGCTTGTTTGATGCAAATAAATGAAGAGCAATTCATGAGTGCTAAAGAGTGGGAGCTGAGGACCGACAAGTGCAGCTAGAGTTGGTTTATTAGCAGGACCATCATAGGCAGGTTGGGCAACTTACCGATGGTTGTCATAGCCATGGTGACTAGGGTGTTTTTAAGTTGTAGTATATGAGGGGCTAGGGATCCGTGTAGGGGACGGCCTCACGGTGAAGTCGCCCATGCGCTTGCACTCATTTCTAGTGGGTTGCCACTGCTTATGACCTTTGAACAGCCTTGTAGTGAAACCCTGCCCGCTCACCTTGGAAGTGTTTTGGGAAGTCATGACCCCGGGCAAATGGGAATCACTTTTTGGAGTGAATGTGTACACCACCGTGCAGAGTTTAAACTGATATATCATCCATGCTCACGGTCACGATCAGCCTGGATCCTCGCATGATTAGCCAAATGGACAACACACAAAAAATTGATGGAGAAGGTTCTTGGAGGTGGGTACCTCTTATTTTCCAGGATGGCGATCCTGTGTGCTTCGAAGATGGCAATATCTGGTTATAAAGATAACTATAATGATATATGTAATGTTCCTTAATGTACTCTTAATTTCTACTTAAACTTTAATCAAGGGTTGGGCTTTTTCACCAACATTTAGTAAACAGGTTGTCTAAATAAAAGATCTAGTAATATGTCATTTAATAATAATTGTTATCTACTTAAAATGCTAACCGCAGTCAAGCTGTGTTGGCCTACCTTTGTTAAGCCATGCATGTCATTATACATTCCACCTATACTTGTTGAGTTTCGACATGGAACTCACCCTTGCTATAGTTTGTAGTAAGGCGCTGCTCCGAAGAAGGATTAAGATGTTGAGTGTCAGAAGTGTTTGGCATACGGAGCCCCCGGTCAACTATCCCTGAGAAGAATGGAGCTCTGAAGAGAAGCTGTGGCCATTCAATTCCGCAATACTCTGATGTTTGTAAGTGTTAATATAAACATGTTTTCGCTATATATTATAATACATTGTTTTTCTGATATATCCATTTTTGTTGTATGTGTGGACTTTTTAGGCGCTCATATGAAGGCCTCTGGTCTTCCTTTGGGAACCAAGTTGTTATAAGATGGTATTGGAGCAATGTTGACTGTAGGACGTATGCCATGATAGCACTGGTCGATTTTTAAATCTTATTTTGCTACAAAACTATTTTACTATCCCTTGGTACTTGATTCTGACTACTATCTTCATCCTTGTCTTGTATCCTCTCCTTGAATAGCTTCCTTTGAGCTATTAATTTCTTATCCCCTTGGATTTTAATTTTTGTTGGTTTACTAAAAGTTTTCTAATCTTGTCTTATTTAAAATTTATGATGGCCTTTTATCATCTACAATCCGCCCTTTAGGATGACCACCATTGATGAAGAAGCATGCACAGAATCGATGGTGCAATGTTGTTTGGTTTTGCATGTTGTAATGTTTGTGTGTCATCTCCGTTCCCTTGCTTCGAAGTAGACCCTGAAGGAGAAGAGTTGGGGAAGTGTAGCGCAATCCTTGTTAAGTGGGGTAGAGTCTTTTCTTATCATATCTATCCTTTGCTACCGATCCCAATCCTCATTAAATTATGTCTATCATGATATCATCCCTTCATTCATATGCTCTTGCTCATTCTACCTTTGCCTAAAATCAGATGGCAAATTCTAGTGGAAATGCAAGTGGAAGAGATGATATCGATGAATAGAATCATTAAACAACTTCGGCAACTCCAATGGGCAGTGAACAAATGATTGCTTGGCAGACTCAGATCCTTGAGATGACAGCTATTTAGATGACCAAGCTCCAGAACCTACTAATTATGCAAGCCTTACTTCTCCAAGGTGACATGGAAGGAGCTCTCATGAAGTGTCAAGAAGATCTAGCCATGCTACCCTCATCCGCGACCAACAAGTTGAAGTCAACCATGTGGGATCATATGTCAGGTGGAGTGGAACCACAGAAGGATTCTCAGTCCAATTCGGGAAAGCCCACATTCAGATTGGAGGAAGGAGTAATGAAAAGACAAGTAGAAGAGGTCAACGAGAATCTGCAACTCCAGGAAGGCAACAACAATGAAGCACTTGGAATTCAAGAGGTGTATCATTGTTGTAGATATTATGGTTCACCATGTCTTTAGTACACGTCAAGTGATGAAAGAGTTGAGGCACCCCAAGATCCTCAAACTCAATGGAACAAGAAAAGGAAAGCGATCTCACAAGAGCCATTGTTGAGAGGCAAGGCAGACTTGAGATCTACCTCATAGCTTGGCTAAGTGTCGATCCCCCAATAGATACATTCACACTTCAAAGAGTTGGATGCCCTTCCAGTCTCGCGTTTCATGCCAGAGGTATGTCTAGATGGATGGACTATCACGTATACAAAGTTTCAGCCTCAAAAAATAAAGCAGACCAAGAAGCAATGCGATAAAGAAGCTCTAATGAAGGAGAACCCTAGGAATCAACCAGTCAGTAGCATCCCAACTACTTAGAGCAGGTTTAGTCAAGGGAATCGGCATCAGCATGGCACTATTAAGAAAGCTGACGGCTAGGCTTGTTATCATTGTCATGTAGAGGGACATATAGAGAGGCGATGTCCGAAAAAGTACCCACGGATGTATGGAAACAACAAACTGAAATGAGCACACAAAAATGGTAGATTGGATAATATGGATTTGAGAGATGCTCACAAAGCTAAAAAGGTAGTGTTTGGATCAATTTTGGTAAATTTAAACCCGGCTACTATATTGTTTGACAAAAGCTCTACACATTGTTTCATCTCAATACCCATGTAGCCACTCGGAAGTTGTTTATGCATCACATGAAGATGACCATGCTAGTTAATACTCCAAGAAGGGAGATAAGAGCAACCCACATGTGCCCAAAAGTGAATGTCAACATAAAGGATGCAAGCTTTGAAGTAGACCTTATAGTTCTGGAATCACTGGAGATTGACGTCGTCCTTGGAATGGGATGGTTCTTCACATGTCATGGAGTGATTAATCTAATTCAACGCTCAGTGTCTCTGATGACCCCATTAGGAGAATGGATAGTGTATGAAGGTACTCAGATTTGTCCTAAGCAAAGGGGAGATGCAACAGAACAACCAGATTAGTGAAGATGCAATCTGGGAAGTTGAAGACCATATGCGAAAGTAGAGATATATCAACACTGAAGCAATTTCAGAATCCAGAGTGGAAGCTTAGGTGAATTTGAGGCAGTCAGAAGAAATCTGAAGCATTCAAGGTCACATGAGGAGTCAGCTATGTCCTTTGGGTTAGCATACATGTTTTTGGTATATGGTAATTTTATTTGAGAGTTGAATGCAAATCCGAGGAACTAAGGACAATGTTCATGATTGCTAGACTCAAATCCTGTCGTCTTGACAGGTGTACCAGAATTAGGAATAGAAGCTTGGATTGATTTCAGTGTGCTGAAGCTCGAGGCACATGGGACAACATCTAAACTCAGCTACATGTTTCATTCTGTAGTGTCCTATTCAGTTGTAACTTCTATGTAAAAGGGATAACCGTTCCATCAGACCCTATTTCTTTTAAGCTGCAAAGATGGATTGTGATGTGCGTATCAATTTGTTTTGCATGATCCTCTTACTCTAAAATCATTGACTCATTACTCCAAATCTTTTCCTTGGGTTCATAATCAGGTGGTGTGTTAATCAGAATGGTAAATCAACTAAGGGAATCTATAGGAGATGATTTGGATTAAGAGGATGCTCATGTACATATTTTGGATGTATGCGGTGCTTTTGTTAAAGTGGGGTAGCATTCGCTACTATCACCGACCATCGCGACTCAAGTTTCAAGGCGCGAAGAGTTAAAGGATTGAGCCTTATCTTTCTTGACCATTTTTGACCTCATCAACCTTCGACCCTTATGGATTAGGAGTTGATGAAGTGCAAAGTCTTGAAGAATCAATCTTTACCCCCTTGGTTGCTTTTCTAATTTCTTATCCTATCATCATTCTATTACACAAAAGTGGATCAAAGAATTGCGAGCACCATGAGGTCTATCTGTATTGTCTATATCATCTTTTAAGTCTAACTCTTGCATCCCATGATGCATGAAGTTAAGAGTTAGTCAAGTTCCTCTTGTTCATCATGCCTTGTCCTCAATCTTTGGTCTTCTTGCCAACAACCTTGAAGATAATCACTACTCACAGATCATCAAGGTTGGCTACACACTTATGAACATAAAGACCAAGAAACCTCAACCATTCTTTTCCCCAAACCTCATGATAATCTTTTTCATCTTGCATGTGATGCTTAATCTGCAAGATCGATACTTGTGTTCTAGGAGATATCAATTGGTAGTAAACTTGTTAATGATGTCTTGATTAATAACTGACGGTGTCACATTAAACCAAGAGCCTCTAGTGGGTGCACACACTTGGATGTCCTCGGGAAGCGCTGATAACGTGATTGTTAATCATAATCAATTATTTAAGCTACTTCGATATGTTATCTCATCATGAAATTTTCTTTGGTCATCTTGTTACATCAATTGGAAGAATTGACCCTTGACTTCTGGATCAACCTTGTGGTAATCATTAGATCTATGCATCTTTATGCTTGATAGGTAGACACATGTAGATCAACCATTGTTCTTTGTGTGATCTAACCTTTGTCTCTATAATCGATCTATATCAGCCTACAGATCTTTCATGTATGTCATCATAGGTCCCAAGGATCTCGATCTTTCAGTCAACCCATGTTGACATTCACGACTTTTCTTTGCACTCCATGAACCTTAATTTAAGGAAGTGTAGATCATCAAAGGATCAATGTTTGTTCTCTCTCTGCCCTCTTGGAAGAGCTAAAGAGAGAAGTCTTGCATCATTCTACTTGAGAATGATGTTACCCATCATCTGGTCTCCATATTATAATGTTTGGATAATCTTTGATTTGTTAATACTACCTTGTGTTGGATCTCGAAGCAATCTGGAGGATCAATCTCTAATTTCCTCATCAACCTTTGAATGGTCCTCAAAAATTACTATATCATGTTTCATCAAAGTTGTTGAAACCACCTTGATCTTTTGTGTTGTCTCTATCCCAAGTCTCTTCGAATCTCGAGACGAGATTCATGTTAAGTGGGGTCGCTTTGTCACACCCCAATATTTCTATTTTAGGATGTGAATTGAAAACACTAAATAAATTAAAGGATTTATTAATTTTAAAATTTTCCAAGATTTTAATTCTTTTGTTATCATTATTAAATGATAAAAAGCGTGGATTTATAAAACATTTATAACGTAAATAAAAATATGTTTGAGCTTGTGTACTGCTTTGCTGTGTTTGTGTGTGAAAATGTATTTCCAAACCTTGTGCAAGTCACGGCTAGATTCTTTTTGAGTTTGAAAATAAAACTTCAAAAACCCAAGTTTGCCTCAAGAAGGTTTTCGAAAACCCTTTGTCTTGCATAGACAGAGAGAGAGCTTTTCTTTTTCCTCTATAGTGTTGGCCATCGCTCTAGCTAGACACTATCCCCTATCTAGCTCTAGCAGGCCTAGGTCAATCTCTAGACATCCCTGGCTTGCTCTAGCCTATTCGAGCTTCCCCTAGCTTGCTCTAGTGACCCTAGGCCAGCTCCTACCCGGTTTTGGCCAGCCACGACATTCCCTCGCTTGCTCAGGCCAACCGTAGCCTCATCTGGCCAACTTTGGCCAACCTGGGCCAATCCTGGCCACCAGTGGCCACTCCCAGCCGGCCATGGCCAACTCCAGCCAACCACAGCCAGCATTAGCTTTGCCACAGCGGCCACAAGCCAGCCTAGGCCGCAGCCCAGCAGCATTAGCCGGTCTAGCTACCTTGGCCCGTAGCCGGCCAGCCTAGCCCAGCACTGCGCCATCGCCCTCGTGGGTCGGCCCATCAACCATGGCCCAGCAGCAGGCAGCAGCACAGCCGCATGCCTGCGCCTATGCTTTGTGTCGCCGATAGGTGGGCTTCACTCTCTGGTCCCACACGTCAGCGCCTTCCTCCCTCCCACATCGCGCGGAGTGCCACCGTCGCCGTTCGATCCACCCCTGGCACACGAAACTAGGTTCACCGGCCTATAAAGGGGTGAGCCCTGGTGCGCTGCAACCACTTTGGAACCCTAGGAGCAGCTGCCGCTAGTACAAAAACCTAGGCATGCACCGCCATAGCCACCACCTCTGAGCTCGTCCCCACGCCGTCCATCTCCGTCGTCATCGCGTCCCCATTGATCTCCGTCGTCGTCACGTCCCCATCGAGGGGAACCCATCCATGAGCACCGCCCCAAGGTGAGACGCCCGCTGGTGCCACTCCTGTCCTCCCTCTGCGTCTCTGCTGGCCGGGCGACTTCGCCGTAGACGCGTCGCTGGTCCCTGTCCGCCTCTCCATGTGTCCCATCGCATCCAGCCACTTGCTGTCATGGCGCTGTGCGCAATGCACTCGCCTCTACATGCGCTACGTGCCTGCACGCTCAAGCAGCCTCGCTGTGTGGTACAGCAGCCTGCCGTCGAGCTTCGGCTGGTGTCAATGGCACCGCCGTCGCCACACCCCGCCTCCAGCCATCCCCGGTGGCTGTGGTGCCCGCGGCCGAGTCCGCGAGGCCACGCTCGTCATCCTAGTGCCCTCCGCCTCACCAGCCGAAGCCCTGGAACGCCATTCCAGCGAACTCCGACGGTCCTCCAGCGCAGCGCCGCTACAGCCCGCGCCACTCCGGCGACCACCGCCCACCGGTCGCCTGCAGTCGTTCGGTCTGAGCCGAGCGGCTCAGATCTGCCGCTGATCGTAGGTCAACCCGGCCCCGCATGTGCTGACGAGGCAGCCAACGTGGCCGCCACACAGGCGCCATGTCAGTGCCACGCAAGCGCCACGTGAGCGGTGACGCGTCAACACGGTCAGGTCACAGTCAGCCTTGGCTATTTTGTAGAAAGGCCCTTGTAGTTTCTGTTATTTATAATTAGGTCTAACACAGTTCTAATCTGGCTGCTGTTTTTACCGTTTGAGCCCCGAAGCCGTCGGTATTTATGTTTGAGGTCCAAACCGAGTTTATTTTTAGTTTTAAAGTATTTTAAAATGCAAAAACCAGCTATGTTTATTAATCTAGCTACCCGTTCTTGTCGCGTTAGACTCGTATCGATGTAAGATACTTGATAGAAGTGACATTTGCCATGTTCTAGGATATTGAAAATGCAACTTGTTAGTTGATTAATGATCTATAAATGCTTTCCAACATGCGAATAGCCTAGATCAACCTCGTTAGTTGTGCCCTCACAACGATAGCTCCTTTGTTGGTCGTTCTTGCGCTCTCACGATTGTAGTAACGAGCTCTACCTTAGTTTGATTTGTTTGTGTTGCTTATTTGCTGCGAATAAACGAAGAGCAATACGTGAGTGCTAAAGAGTGGAAGCTGAGGAATGACAAGTGTAGCTGGAGTTTGAGACCAGAAGATATAACAAGTAAAGTCTACTGAGTAGCTATACTTTGGATTTAAGGCAAGTGCAGGCATCTCCTTTGATCATATTGCTCCTATGAATGTTTAATTCATAATTTAATGTTCTTTGCATGTGTCTTAATACGAAAAACCCTTAGAGGTCTTGACTAGCCACATCTATCCAAATATAACCTTGGGGTTTACTTTTCTAGGTAGTCTAGTTGTGCTTGCTGCTTTGCTCACTCTACATATGTTAATGAACATAATAATGATCTTCTTCAATGATGCTTAATAATGGTTAATGGCAACTTAATGATGTTAATGGCTGAGGCCATGGTGGAGAAGTTGTTGATGCGATAAGCATCATTGGATGGTGGAGCAGAAGAAGGGGGAACAGATGCTAGAGGTTGCCCTTGTCGACGGGGGTATCCGTATCTCCTGCTCCTAAGGACCTTTCATGGAGCGGCAACCTAGGACTTTCGTACAACTCCATGCTAATGGGCTCTAGCTTGGTTTATTAGCAGGACCATCATAGGCAAGTTGGGCAGCTTACCGACAAGTGCCATAGCCATGGTGACTAGGGTGTTTTCAAGTTGTAGTATGGGAGGGGCTAGGGATCCGTGTTGGGGGCGGCCTCATGGTGAAGTTGCCCATATGCTTGCACTCATTTCTAGCGGATTACCATTGCCTATGACCTATGAATAGCCTTGTAGTGAAACCCTGCCCGCTCACCTTGGAAGTATTTTGGGGAGTCATGACCCCGGGCAAATGGGAATCACTTCTTGGAGTGAACGTGTACACCTCTACGCAGAGTTTAAACCGATATATCGTCTGTGCTCATGGTAACGAGTGGCCCAGATCCTCGCATGATTAGCCAAATGGACAACACATAAGAAATTAATGGAGAAGGTTCTTGGAGGTGGCTACCTCTTGTTTTTCGGGATGGCAATCCTGTGTGCTTCGGAGATGGAAATCTCTGGTTATAAAGATAACTATAATGATATATGTAATGTTCCTTAATGTACTCTTAATTTATACTTAAACCTTAATCAAGAGTTGGGCTATTTCACCAACATTTAGTAAACAAGTTGTCTAAATAAAAGAGCTAGTAATATGTCATTTAATAATAATTGTTATCTACTTAAAATGCTAACCGCAGTCAAGCTGTGTTGGCCTACCTTTGTTAAGCCATGCATGTCATTATACATTCGGCCTGTACTTGCTGAGTTTCGACATGGAACTCACCCTTGCTATAGTTTATAGTAAGGCGCTGCTCCGAAGAAGGATTAAGATGTTGAGTGTTAGAAGTGTTTGGCATATGGAGCCCCTAGTCAACTGTCCCTGAGAAGAATGGAGCTCTGAAGAGAAGCTGTGGCCATTCAATTCCGTGATACTCTGATGTTTGTAAGTATTAATATAAATATGTTTTTTCTATATATTATAATACATTGTTTTTGTGATATATCCATTTTTTGTATGTGTGGACTTTCTGGGCACACATGACGGTCTCTGGTCTTCCTTTAGGAACCAAGGTATTATAGCCATTGGCTCACTCCACCTGTCAGTTGGCTCGAGGATGAGCAATGGACACATACTTGACTTTGATGCTGAGATCATCACAGAAATCGAAGAATACATGGCTGGTGAACTAGGAGCCAAAATCAGTAATGATACTATTCGGCACACCGAATCGGTGAATGACATCGTCGAGGAACTGCACTGCTTTCTCAGCCGTGGCTTTCTTGATAGCCTTGTACTTGATCAATTTAGAGAATTTGTTGATGAGCACATAGATGCAAGTGTGACCACCGGGTTCCTTCTTAAAAGGACCGATCATGTCTAGTCCCTAGCACGAAAAAGGCCAGGAAACCGGGATGGTCTGAAGTTCATGTGCTGGGACATGAATCTGCTTAGCGAACATTTGGCAATTTTTGTATCGACGCACGTAGTTCTCCGCGTCAGTGAATGTTGTAGGCCAGTAGAATCCTGCTCGGTAAGCTTTTTCGACCAGCGTTCGGGATGCTGCATGGTTGCCACAAGTGGCGACATGTATGTTATCCAAAAGTTTGATACCCTCTTCTTAGGTAATGCACTTCTGGTACACCTCGGATCTCAGGCTTTTGCGCATCAACTTGCTGTTAACCATAAGGTAGGCATGGGCTTGATGGATCAACTATTGGGCTTCAATCTTATCCTCTATGACAAGGTGGTCATCCAGTTACTTGACAAGGGGCTCTCTCCGGTGGGATTGTGGAGGCGCTTCCTGCTCGTCTGGTTTAATAGCTGGCGGCTGCTCAACACCGTCGTTAGTTCCCTGCTGGCCGGTGGAGCCTGGCTCGACCTCCGAGGAAAAGTCACCGAGCACTGCTATGAGCTGGTCGGTAGCAGGACTAGGCACTAGTGCTTTGTTTGCCTGGTCAAGAATTGAAGACTTGATCAAATCTCCGACAAATACTCCTGGGGGCACCTCAGCGTGAGATGACCTGACCTTGGATAGCTCATCGGCACCTTTATTTTTGATGTGTGGCACATTGATGAACTCCAACCCATAGAACTTATTCGCGAGCTTGCATATTTTGGCCACATAGGCATCCATCTTCTCCGTTTATAGTATCCCAGTTTTTATTGACTTGGTGAATGACCAGAGCAGAATCTCCATACACTAGGAGCCGCTCTACCCAGCTCGACTATGATACAGAGGCCATGTAGGGCTACTTCGTACTCGGCCACATTATTGGACGCCTTGAAGTGGATACGCAAGACGTAGCGGAGTGTGTCTTTGGACGGAGCAATGAAGTAGACACCTACCCCAGCACTATCTATGTTCAAAGAACCATCGAAATACATCTACCAGTGGTCGACAGTTGAATCAGCCAGAGGCAAGGTGATGTCCAACCATTCTATGATGAAGTCAACCAGGGCCTGAGATTTGACAGTCTTTCGACTATGAAATGTTAAAGTGAACTCACAGAGGTCTAACACATATTTAACCATATGGCTACTGGCATCTCTATGCATAGGATGTCATGAAGCACCGCTTCTGTAACCACCGTGATCTTATAAGACTGGAAGTAGTGGAGGAGCTTTATCTTGGTAATCAGGAGCGCATAGAGCAGCTTCTGGATGTGGTTGTAATGCTGCTTGGTCTCGTTGAGGACCTCGCTAATTTAGTAGATTGGATGTTGTACACCGTAGACGTGCCCAGATTCCTTGCGCTTGACCACCATCATGGTGCTGACCACATTGGTTGTGGCATTTATGTAGAGGAGAAGCTCCGCGCCTTCCCGTGGAACCGTGAGTACAGGGGGATTCACGAGGTACTCCTTGAGCTGCTTGAAAGCTTGGTCGGCTTCATCCGTCCACTTCAACTTCTCTTTCGCTTTGAAAATTTTGAAAAAGGGGAGCCCTTTTTCACCCATCTGAGAGATGTAACGGCTCAGGGCCGCCATGCACCCGGTGAGCTTCTGTATATCTTTGACGCATTGCGGCTGTTGGAGGTCTAAAATGATTTTAACCTTCTCAGGATTTAGGCGTAGGCCATCCTGACTGACCACGTGGCCGAGCAGAATCCTAGAGGGCATGCCAAAGACATAGTTGTTGGGGTTTAGCTTCCACTGAAACTCATCGAGGGCCATGAAGGTTAGTTGGAAATTCTTGACCAGAGCATCAGATTGCCTAGCACATCATCTACATATGCCTCAACTAGGTCATTAGCAATTTTGTCATCGAGACATGCCTGGATGGCTCGCCGGTAGATAGCTCCGGTGTTCTTGACACGGTCGTATAGCAGAAAGCACGAAGGGTGTGATGAAGGCAGTTTTCTCCTGGTCCTCCTCCTTGAGGACTATTTGGTGATAGCCCGAGTAGCAATATAAGAAGGAAAGCAGCTCGCAACCTATAGTAGAGTCTATGACCTCATTGATTTGAGGGAGATTGGAAGCCTGTTTAGGGCAGTTTTGTTGAGATTGGTGTAATCAACACACATTCTCCATTTATTATTCTTTTTGCATACAAGAACTGAGTTGGCTAACCATTTAGGGTGATACACCTCGTTGATAAAGCCTGCTGCCAGAAACTTGGCTACTTCTATCCTAATGACTTCCTTGCGGTCACGAGCGAACCATCGCAGCTTCTGCTTGATCAGCTTTACGGTCTTCAAGACGTCAAGGTAGTGCTCGGCCTTTTCCTCAGAACACCTGGCATATATGTGGGTTTCCATGCGAACATGCTAACATGCTCTTGGAGGAACTGGACGAGCGTGTCTTCCTATTTGGGGGGAAGGTCAGCCCCGATCTTCATCGTCTTCGAGGGACTGCCGGGGATGAGTTCGACCACCTTGTGCTGCTTGCTCTGTTTGGGAGAGCAACGACATGGGAGATCAAGATCTCGAGGTCTTGACCTCCAAGCTAGTGTGCTCCAGGATGGACTTCAGCTCCTCGACATGCGCAGCTACATAGGCGTGGTCTCGTACTCCCATGCCATGAAGACGTTGCCGCGTAGGGACAGGACGCCCTACTCAATTGGGAGCTTGAACACGAGGTACCCGTAGTGAAGAACTACCATGAACTTGGCAATCCCTGGTCGGCCAAGGAAAGCATGGTAGATTCCCTTAAAATTAGCCACAATGAAGGTGATGTGCTACTTCGTCCTGAACTAGACAGGCAAAGTGATATGCCCGAGAGGGTACGAGGATTTTCCCGTCATGATGCCCCAAAATGGGGAATTGTAGGGCTTGAGACTCTCCTGCTTCAGCCCTACCTCCTTGAAGGCTGTGTAAAACAAGATGTTTAGAGCACTGCCACCATCAATGAGCACCTTCTCAAACCAAACGCCATCGATCACTGGGTCAAGGACCAGCGGGAACCGACCAACATCGGGGAGTTTAGCCCATATGTCATTTCGATTGAATGAGATGGGCTGCTCAAACCAGGCTGGCACCCTGATGTCTGTAGCTTCTTGTCCTGTGTGTTCTCAAGCCCAACTTTGCCTCCAAAGATGACGACAGTGATGTTCTTCATGGGGTCCCTATAGGCGTGCCATGGATTGGGATCTTGGGGCTCCACTTCATCGGCATTGTCCTCCCGAACCATGTCCTTGCCCTTGTCTTTAGGAGCCGGGCATGGCTTTTTGTTGGCAGTGATCTTGAGAGCGTCCGCCAAAACTCTGCACTCGCCCAGTGTATGGCCTTTGCCAGGGTGGCGAGGGCAGTCCTAGCTGAGGACCTTATCGAGCTCCTCGTTATTCTCACGCTTCTGACCTTTTACCACATTGATAGAATTGCCTTTGCAGTTGCGCCGACCACCATCATTGCCTTGTCGGTCTCGGCGCTTGAAGGGATGATCGTCCTCGCGTCAGATAGCTTGGCGATCGTCGCGTCGGTTGCCATGGTGGCTAGGGCAGCGATTTGGCAGGCCATCCCGATCACTGTCGTGGTCGCGATTGTTGTTGCGATGATAGTTGCGGTGGGAAGGGCCGGCGTTGGTGTCGTGCATCCCGTCGTCAAGGTTGGCAAACTTCTGCACGATCTTTAAGAGGTGCTCCATTGTCTTGGGCTGCTTGAGGGGCAGCTTCTTGTGGAGATCGATACTCCGTGGTTGGCAAAGGCCCTAGATGAAGAGGTTGACACCTTCTACCTTAGTGACATCGGTCACCCTTTTCCATATGTTGGAGAAATGCCTGATGTAGTGCCTCACCAACTTACTAGGGTAATCCTGGACCTATGCTAGTGCATACTTGGAGCATGGCTGGTCACAGGTCAGCTTGAAGTTATCGATGAACAACTGGTGAAGCTGTGCCCAACTGTAGATTGTACCCTCGTGTTGGCAGAGCAGCCATGAGGTGACACTGGGGCTTAGGACTACAAGGAAATAGTTGGGCATGACATACCCATTTCCTCCAGCTGCTTGGACAGCGAGTTCATATAGCATGATCCACTGCTCGAGATCATCCTTGCCGTCGTACATCTTGATGTCGCCCAGCCAAAAGTTGTTTAGCCATATGACAACCTTGAGCTATGGCGAAAACGGTGGTGGGCCACCCATGTGGCAGCGAGTGCCATACCTTTCATCGAGGTGGTCACAGAGGTTAGAGCCTCAATGCTGCTTGACTTCCTCCTCGCATTCGGCGTGGCGGTTGCCACGTTGATGATTGTCGCGTTGCCGGTTACCACGCTGGCGGTTATCACGTTGGTGGTCATCTTGCTGGTCATCATGCGAATCACCTTATGGGTCGTCCTCGGTGACGTTTTGTCGAGCCCCTCTTGGTGGTGACTTTCGCCCTTCGTGATTGGATGAGTTATCAGCGCCGCTTTTGAGGGTTGGCGATGGCGACTGTGATTTAGCGGGATCGAGTCTGCTGGGACCGATATGACGTGGTCAAGGAGACGGCTTCACATAACTAGTTCACCTGATCCTTGGTGGTGATCAGATAATAGATGGTGATTTCGATCCCAGGTGTTCCCGATGGAAGATTTTTGGCCAGTGCCTGGCCACAACGATGTGTGTCATGGGAGTCTCATGGACGGGAGTATCCCCGACCTTGTCGAAATCCCCTTGGAGATCGTGGTGGAGGCAGCGAGGTCGAGGTGGTATCTGCTGCTCCTGGGCCCGGCGCTAGGTGCAGTTCTAGTTGTGTTCTTCCCTGTCCCTTCTGGCCTGGTCGGTCTCGTTTGGGACGGGGGGCTCATCGTCACTGACCATGAACACCATGCCGCTAAACCTGTGAGGTAACTTGGGGAAATCCAGGGTCACGTCTATCGGAGTGGTCTGAGCCTGGTGTACTAGCGTGGTCGGGATCGCGTCCTCGACGCGCTCCTCCATCTAGACCTCAGGACTCTCATTGGAGAGGAGGTACTTGGTGTAGTCAGAGAAACTGGATGGAGATATATCGAACTACGCCAGCAGGTCAGAAACCGTACTGCCTTCTAGAATGGTACCCAGTGAGCTCGGGTTGAGTTCCTTCAGTGTCACCATGTTGACCATAGGCCTCGGATCCTCAGGGACTAGGATGGTCGAATCAAGATCCAAAAGGTGGTCATCACATCGCACGGGGGCAATCTATAGGTTCCTCGCGTAAGACACGGCTGTGTTGTCCAACCCATGTGGGAAGATGGCTCAACTACCCAGAGCAGGAGCGATTGGATCTGCTGGTGTCGGATCAGCCTACTACATATGTTGTGCATGGCGTTCTTTCCTCTGCTGTGCTCTGGACAGGGCCTGGTTCTCAATCGGACATGGTGGTCGATCAGCGCGGTTCGTAGGACCATGCCAACGCTGGTGCACGTCAATGAATTCGTCCAGCCTGATCAAGGGCGGAGCATGCATAGCAACTATCAATGAAACCTCCTCGGTAGTCGAGAAACACGAGGTAGTAGGTTGCGGTGAGGGCACGCTAAGATCTACGATCTAGATGTGAGACACAAGACAAACAACCAGGACAACAAGGGTTTATCTAGGTTCAGGTCGCTCAGAAGCGTAATACCCTACATCCTGTGTCTCTGCTACTTAATTAATGAGTACCAGGGTACAAGCATTCTGATTAGATGAGATCGGATGAAAGGGAGAGATCAGAAGGTGCGTTCTAGGGGTCCTTGTCCACCTTATATAGTCAGGGGACAAGGTTACATATCTAGGGTTTCCCTATGGTCGGTTACATTGTGCCGTATCCTTGGAGTACACGAACAGATCTAACCAACTAAGAGGCACCCATGAGGCCCACCGACCTGGGTGGTAGCAGACCACGGGCTTCGTCTTGTCGTCTGACCCACTGATCAGGACGATTGAAACGACCTTGATTTCCGCGAAGGGAAATCCACAGTGTCAGAG
>CM041637.1:30316426-30407532 GCA_023333625.1 Bothriochloa decipiens | reverse complement strand
GCTCTCGAGGGTACTGTCTCGAGGGTTAGAACTCGAGGGGTACTGTCACGAGGATACTGTCTCGAGAACACGATCGCGAGGATGCGGTCTCGAGGGTACTGTCTCGAGGGTTAGATCTCGAGGGGGTATGCTTTAAGACGGAAAACTGCTCTGCTTCGACAGCGGTGCTCGCTCTCGAGGGTACTGTCTCGAGGGTTACGCTCGAAGCGGAGAGACTGCTCTTCTCCCACAGCGGAGCTCGGGCGGTGATGGCGAGGTTAAACATCCGGCGAGGGCTGCTCCAAGACTTCGCTAACTCGTGCATCGTCCTCGGGTCGCCAAGGCGAACACGTAGGCGGTCATCAAGTCGGGGGCTTGGTCCCGGTGACGTGCTTTATGGCGGACAGCGGCTTGAGGGTGACGGTGCTCGAGGTGTAGAACTCGAGGGTCGACGCGTCGAGGTGTCAAACTCGAGGGTCTGTCCTCCGACGGTCGAACTCGAGGGTCGGTTCTTCGAAGGGGTCGAACTCGAGGGTCGGTTGTCGAAGGGGTCGAACTCGAGGGTCGGTTGTCAAAGGGTCAAACTCGAGGGTCAGCTCGAGCGCGTGATCCGTCTCGGACGAGATCGGCTCGGACGCTGAGTTCCTCCTCGGCGATCGACGGCGGAAGAACCCTCGATTCCTGGTGCCACAAAGGATCTCCGGTGCCATTAACCCGCCCATCGGTTTCGGGACTTCACGACGGTCACGTTGATGGGCTTCAGGGCGACAGCTTCACTTCCGTGTCGAGCTCGACGGCAGACGGTGGCTCGATGGCGACGGTTGGAGTCACGCAACATCTGCTCGAGGTGCCGGCGGTGACCAAAACACACGGCGGAGTCCGCACGGGCAGCAACTCCCACGGCGGAGCTTCGACAGGTCCTCGGTGCACGGCAACGGCACTCTGAGAGGGTCCACGGTCTCCATCTTGCCCACTCGATGCAGCTCGTCACGGCGGAGCTTCCCGGCTTCTTCCTGCTCCTCGAGGGTGATCGATGGTGGCAGGAACGACGGTGAACGACGGCGTTCTGGAGCGGCAACGTACTGACACATCGATGACAAGGTGGTTCAGGTCGATGCTCTGGTGAGGCAAACACAGAGCTAGGGTGTGCACGGGGTCCGTCTCATCAAGGCGAGCGCGGATCCGGAAACAACGGAGGTCGAGGCTCAACGGAAAGGCGGCTGGGTGATCTCGCCACGGCGGAGCTTGGCGCGCGGCGATGAACTGGGCGGCTTCTGTTCCGGCATCCTCCCGATGCCGAGGTCCAAGAGGCTCGGCTAGTCTCGTGTGTGCGTGCGGGTGTGTCCAGTGAGGTCGGTAGTGACCGGGGCCTACGCGCTCACGGCGGAGCGCCATGGCCAACAGCACGGCGGAGGGTTCGAGAGGGCGGCGATGGCGGTGCTCACCGACGGTCGAAGAGGATGGAGGTGCGGTACAAGTCCAAGCGGCTCCGGCTCGCGGTACTGCTCGTCCTTCCTGCTCCCGACGCAACAGCGGTGGCTCCGAGTCGACGGTCTTCCTCCCCAACTCCGGCGGCGGCTTCTTCTTCTTCCCCGACTCCTTTCTTCCTCCTTCCTTCAGCTCTTCTCCAATCGAGGCTGGCAAGGTGGAATGGGGTTCCACCAGAGCGGCGGCGGTGGCCTGGGAACCCTAGGGTGCCGGGGTGCTTGCTTTATAGGGCGGACGCGGTGGTTGGTAGCAGACGGACGGCCGATCACAGCTTTGCTTGATCGAGCGGTCAAGGGATGTCCAAGTCAGCAGCTGGGGTTCGAATTGGGTCCAGAGAACAGCGAGAGGGGGCTAGGTAACGCTGGGTGTTGAAGTTCTTTATGGCGGCAGCGTTCCACTGCGGCGACAGCGCAGGTGCGCGCGCGCGCAGAGAATATTGCCTGCGGCCGTGGGAACTTTACGCGGGCTGGTCGGTCCAGGTGGCTTGCGGGCGCGCGTCGATGCGGGGCGACACCGGATCGAGCGGTCGAGGGAGGTTGCTTAGGAGCGACGCCGGGGAACAGTGCTGACGCGAGCACGCACGGCCGGTCGGGTGATCTCAGCGGGCGCGATGACACGTGGGTTCCACTTCGAGGCCCCATCGTCAGCGACTCATCGGCAACAGAGGCTCGGTGCGGCGCGCGGACGCGCGCGGCTCTTGCTGGGCCGTCGGCCTAGTTGGGCCGCGCAGCGCGGGGTCGAGCGGCGAGCAGGGGGGTCGAGCGGCGAGCAGGGGGTCGAGCGGCGAGCAGGGGGTCGAGCGGCGAGCGCAGGGTCGAGCGGCGAGCGCGGGGTCGAGCGACGAGCGCAGGGTCGAGCGGCGAGTGCCGGCGAACGCGCGCAGGCCGGGTCGACGGGGCTTCTCGGGCCTGTCTCCTCCTTTTCTTTTTCCTTTTCTTTTTCTTTTTCATTTTCAAATATATTTATATATATACTTATATATATATATACGGTGTGCTTATTTTGTGTTACAGAATAGTGAGCATACATGGCCCAAATACTTCTAGGGTATTATTCCCTTAATATTTATTTGTCAAAATAAATATTATGTTTTCATTTTTATTATCCAACTCATAAACCAAATAGAAATCCAACTCACTCTTTTAATGCAACATGATGATTAAACAAATGAAACATTAAAATGTAACAAGCAAACATAGAGCATTGTTATGAGATGTTATTTAACTTGCAACATATGAATGCCATGCATGACATGCTAGGGTTGATGCATATGTAAGGGGTAGATGATGACATGTCGCACCACATCACTCAGGGTTTTGTCGAAAAATTTTGTAGTTCGAATTTTTGGGTTGTTACAACGATGATGGACCAGCCTTCATCTTCTGGTCTGGGCCGTCTGGACCGAGCAGCCAAAGTCTAGCTGCGAGGGTATACGGGGTCTATACCCCCACAGCTAGTCCCCGAGCACCATGTATCTTGAGGGAGTCGCCGTCTCGATCCATGCCAAGCAGTGTAGATGTAGACCATGTAGTACTGACCAGCGAAGATGTTACCCACATAGAACTGATTAGTGAGGATGTTGACCATGTAATGCTAACCAGCATGGATGTTGACCACGTAAAACTGACCAGCGAGGATGTTGACCACATAGTGCCGACCAGCAAGGACCATGACCACGTAGTGCCGACCAGCAAGGACGCCGACCACACAGTGCCGACTAGCAAGGATGCCAACCACGTAGTGCCGACTAGCGAAGCTTCATCCTGAGTAGTTCGTAAGCCTGCTCCTGACCACAGTTTCTATCAAGGAAGGTGATCCGTCGAAAGATGCTTGGTGTTCAAAGAAAAAGAAAATTTCTTTTCACGTCCTGAGACGTGGGCCCATGTTAACACGTGACACAATGTATCACTAGAATGCTAACATGAACAATCCATAGAGGTAAGTGCATCGAACCAGAGATAAAGGATAAGCCCAAGTCACCATGAGGTAACATGGGCCCGCGTAGTCCCCAAGCTCGATAGAACATAGAAAATGTTGTATTGACCTTTTTCAGGAAAAGTCAAAAAAATACCAGCCAAGTGCAGTCAATGCTAAATACCCTTTCTAGAACCTAAGGACAGAAAATAGGCCCAACTCACCACGAGCTGATGTGGGCCCATGTAGTCCCCAACCTCGATAAAAGATAGGATATGTTGTATTGAGCTTTCTAGGAAAAAAGTCAAAAATAGCACTAACTTAACCGAGACCAGTATCAAAGAACTTGACTTGTTCCACCTGTCTTGCAGTCCCCCGATGTGGTCAGAAAAAGCTACGGGTTCGACCAGGCCAAGGACACAGAGAGCCCATGGTTCGCAACCAGCACTATGTGAGAAACTGTCGCGTAGTCCCCAGGCGTGCTCGGAATAGGTCACAGGATCGATCAGGTCAAGGACACCGAGAACCCGTGGTTCGCAAGCAACATTAGGTGAAAAACTACCAAAATCAGTCCCCAGATATTAGGAAAAAAATCTAGGATAAATGCGGAAGGGAATATACAATTTAAAGCAAATCTGAGATTAAATCTCCAGATTATCGGACACGTATGCAATAACCGGGGTTGGATACACAATCGTGCACATGGGGGAATTAAAGTATCATGGCTCATGTGCGCACTCAGGACCAGGACGGCCCACCAAGTCGCGTCCACACGAGTCAAGCGGGGTCCAATCCTAGAAGTCAAAATGACGTCACCCGGTTAGTATAAATAGCGGCGCCACCAGGGGGAATGGTTTCCGTGTCGCATTCATTTTGACTCCCACTCTCTCTATCTTCTCGAGTGTTTTGTCTGCCTACTCCCAGACAACTGCCATTGTGCTCAATCCATCATAGCGAATCCACCCGGCATCGCAAGACAACCAAGCGGATCTAGTGCATTCGCTCCGCCGACGTTTTCTACTCACCCCCACAACCAACCATCCTCGGAGGGGATGGCGAAGAAGGCAGCCAACAAGATGGGAAAGGTGACCAGGTCTGATGCGTCAGGGCCGCAATGGCAGCAGTCGACCTTCAAACGGGAGTCACTGCAAGCACTCACCGAGGAGGGCTAGCTACCACCATATGAGATGGAGGCGTGGCGTGAGCCACGAGGTGAGGATTCCCCCATCCCCGAGATGGGGAATTTGTAGTTTTTGAAGATATGGTATTACGGGGATTAGGGGTACCTGTGAATGCATTCCTCTGTGACCTGTGCATCTATTGGATGATTTTGATCTGCAATCTGGATCCCAACTCCATTCTATCCATTTCCATCTTCATTGCCTACTGCGAGATGTTCTTGGGCATTGACCCCCACTTCAACCTTTTTTGCCACTTCTTTCTACTGAGGAAGAAGGGGGCTGAATCAGGAGGGTCCCAAATCACTGGTGGGTGCTATGTGCATCTTCGCGACGGGATGAAGATGCACTGGCTAGGGAGCCAGTACCAATCGGCCACCAAAGGATGGAATAGTCACTGGTTCTATATGAGCCAGGATGTGGAAGGGAGAAGAGTGCCCTACAACATGACGGAAGTGCCGGAGTTCAACTCAAGGTGGTCAGATCCACGAACTCCAGATGAGATGCATTAGGTGAACGAGCTACTGACCTTGATTAACAACAAGATTGTCAATGGAGCACTGGTGGCGGGGACGTGGTTAACACGCCGGATCCAGCCATGCAAAGAGCAGGTGAACCGCTTGTATGAGTATGTTGGCCGAGCTGACACTGCACGGGAGACCCGAGAGAGGACGACCCCAGAGGCGGTGACCCGACGTATGTCCTCATTTTTTGAGAAATTTGACCCGACCACCAGCTTCCTAGAAACACGTGCACTACCATACGACCTTTCCCGACCACCACTAGAGGTAAGCCGACCAGTTCCACACATTGATTTGATTAGTGTACACTGTTATGTGATGATGTCTGTATAACATGGATCCTTTGACTATCAAACATTGCTTGGATAGGATCAGAAGGTCTTTGTTTCTGCTGTGCTGGTGGAGCCATGGCTTCAGGGTGAGGCGCGGGCCAACCGGCGCGGAACCGATTTGTCTCACTGCCAAAGTAGGATGCAAGCTAGGTGGGAGACGATTGATGTCTCCAGCCCTGATGATGATGAAGTCCCCACTGCTCAGGCCAGGTGCCGAGTAGCGGGTAAGCGGCCTATGGCAGAGGCCACCAAGCAAAAGAAACCCTCTTCTCTACTGTCCGGGGGCAAGTTGAGCCTTGATGGTAGAGTAGAAAGGGGCAAGAAAAGGGATGCCCCAGCCACCCCATAGTCGTCGGATGATGACCTTCTGATGCTGAACCAGCGTCAAAGGAAACGTCAAGCCCAGACACCTCTGACGGGGAGGACACCAAGGCCCCTGTCCACAGTGACACCCAGGAGGTCTGTGCAGGCCTGGCCGCCACCCACTCCTCCCCCTCAGTAGGGAAATACTATTTCAACCACTCGATCAGAACAGGCCGGGGCATCAGCACCACCACCATCATCGCCGCCGCCTGCGACGCACAGGGTGGCCACGTCTCCAGCTGGACTGGCTTTGTCTTTGGGGCATCGAGAGGAGGCCAGGGAGCCAACTTCTCTGGTAAACCCCATTGAAACAAGCCAAACAGCGAGGCATCGGACCAAGTCCCCAGGCATGGCAGCGGGGTGATAGGCGGGGCCCCAGGTGCTCCAAGCAGGGGAACAGCCCCACAGTTCAGAGGAGGGTTTCGGCGATCAGCCGGGTAAGTGTCACCAAGTTTGCATATCTTGCATTTACTTGATTTTGTATTTATTGTGAACAAAATATGACTGTAATGTGTCCTACAGTCATGATCCTCTGGCAACGACGCCAACACCACCACCCAGCCAGTCCACCGCACCATCCGCCAAGCAGGTCAGGACTGGCGATGCGGCACAGTCCGCTAGGCAAGGGGAGGGGGCCAGCAACACTACAACACCAACCAAGCTGACCCCGACACCGACTCCACATCTAGAGGGGCGGATGGTGCCGTTCAGGCTGGTTACCGCTGCGACAGGTCATCTGCTGGAGTGCACGCTAGGCCAGGAGGGACTGAGCACACCAGCTCCTACTGAGGAGGTGGAGGAGGTGCCCAAGGTGCCAAAGATGCCGCGCACTGACCTGCCCACACAACGCGTCTACACGTCAAGCAAGCTGGGGAAGGACGCCTACGTGTTGTACGAGGAGATTTTGGACAACAACATCGACGCGAGTGTCTAGGATGCGGTGGAGGTGCTACTGGACAGGATCAAGGTAAAGCCTAATCGAGATTTGCTCGTATGTTCTTGAGCTTGTCATTTAGACACAAACTCACTGAGCAGTCCATTATGTATATAGTCACTGCAGGAGACCAACGCTCAGTGTGGCAAGACCATAGATCGGTTTGCAGTGACCTGGGAGGAATGCAAAACCCTCTAAGCAGCCAAAGCCAATCTAGAGGCATAGGCTTAGGTCTACCAGGAGCGTGAGATCCAGCACGAGGAGATTACCACTCTACGCCGTAGGGTGGAAACCCTGGAGGAGGACAACAAGAGTAAGTAGACCTCTCTCTTCTTCGTTGATCATTGTTGTGTAAGTAGACCACCATTGCTTTGTTGTGTAGGCCTGCGAGAATGCTATCTGGCCTAGTTCCAGGTGCTGGAGGACTCCATTTCTATTCTCCAAGGAAAGATGTGGGCCATGACAAACCACATCAAACCCGTATTACGGGCCATCTTCCGAGGAGAAGAGCACCCTGCCGATCCCGTGGGCGAAGCGGTTGTCATCGCCGACCAGTGTAGGAGGCTTTGGCCGGCAGTCTAGGGTTTTGTCATACAAGCTGGCCGCTACACGGTTGCAACTGCGCTTGCCGTGGTCCGCTCCAGATATCCAGAGGTGGAGTCGGCAGAAGTCGCGCTCGGGATCACACAGGAGCTATCGCAGGTCGCAATTGAAGACATTCAGGCTTCATCGATGCCTACTGCTGCTGCCCTTGTCAATGACATGATTCTTATTGAAGATCTTGCACAAGGTGATGGTGGTCAGTAGGCTGTAAACAATGTTTGTATGTAAAAAACACTGTTTGTAAGTTGTACTGAGCAGGTGATGCTTGGAAACTTTTTAGCCTTTTAATGCAGACAAGTTAGGCATGTTAAGTGGGTGATAAACATTATGCAGTTTGCTTTTTTAGATGCATATTTTATGCATAGTTGAAAGATGTCATCAATTAAGTTTTATCCCCACCCTCGAAGCAAGCTAACTCTGTCAGGTAACTAGGGATGCACTAGTGGACAGTGTAGGACTGCCAGGATCACTAGGTACCTAGCACCGTTAGAGAGCGACTGCTAATTCTCCTAGTGTCATGTAGCGTGGAGCTGTAACACATCATAAGAGGCTTCGAGACAGTGCCTTGTCAAGCTGTTCTCGTCGGGCAGAAAATAAAGTTTAACTGAGACTTATGCAGGGCGCATGTATGAGAGATGTGAATATAGAATTGTGATAGGAAAAGAAAACAATGAAGGAAACTATATTAAATATCTGAATAACAAAAAACTGGGTACATATCTTATTCTATGGATAGAAACGTATGAGGTGGTCGATGTGCCATGAATTGGACTCCTCGACACCCTTCATCACTCCAGCCGATAGGACGTCGGGCGTGTGACAGCCTTGATCCTAAATGGCCCTTCCCATCTGGATGACAACTTGTGTAGACCATCTGTGTTCTAGATTCGTCATAACACCATGTCGCCGACCAAGAATAGCCTTCCTTTGACATTGCAGTTGTAGTAACATTGTGCTGAAGCTAGGTATTTAGCTGTCCGAGCACAGGACTCGAGCGCTATCTCTTCTTTGGCGATGATGTCGATCTCCCTAGCTTTGTTCGAGGCCACTTCGTTGTAATGGTGGACACGTGGTGAAAGGAGTGTGACAGCTGGTAGGACAGCCTCAGATCCAAACACCATGAAGTACAGGGAAACTCCAGTGTTGCAACTAGGCTGGATACGCAGTCCCCAGACCATGGTAGGTAATTCCTTGAGCCACTGACTAGGTTTAAGGTCCTTGTTGTCTCGGTATACTCATTTGCGCAGGGCATCGATGATCATACCGTTAGCTGGCTCCACCTGTCCATTTTCTCAAGGATGAGCAATGGACACATATTTGACTTTGATGCTGTTATCATCACGAAAGTCAAAAATCGTCGCTGGTGAACTAAGACCCTAAATCGGTGATGATGGTATTGGGTATGCCAAAATGGTGGATAACATCATCGAGGAATTGTACCACTTTCTCAAACGAAGCTTTCTTGATGGCTTTATACTCAATCCATTTGGAGAATTTGTCGATGAGTACGAAGACACACGTGTGTCCGCCAGGAGCCTTCTTGAACGGACCGATGACGTCGAGTCCCCAGCATGTGAATGGCCAAGCAACTGGGATGGTCGGAAGTTCATGTGCAAGAACATGAATCTACTTGGCAAACATCTGGCAGTTTTTGCACCGACGCACATAATCTTCTGCATCAGAAATGACAGTCGGCCAGTAGAACCCTGCTCGGTAGGATTTGCCAACCAGCGTCCGCGATGCCGCATGGTTACCACAAGTGCCTGCGTGAATATTCTTCAGAAGTTTCAAACCCTCTGCCTGGGTGATGCATTTCTGGTAAATCACGGACCTTGGTGCCTTGCGCATCAGTTCACCATTAATGATGAGGTAGGCACAGGCTATGCGGATCAGTTGTTGAGCTTCGATCTTGTCCTCTGGAATAAGGTGGCCATTCAGGTATCTGACAAAGGGCTCTCTCCAGCCGGGCTTTGGAGGTGCTACCTGCTTGGTTGACGCACCAACCGGCGGTCACTCACTACCGTCGTTAGATTCCTACTGGCCGGGGTAGCTATCTTCCACCTCTTTTTCCTTACCGCTGAGCATCGCTACGAGCTGGTCGGTAGCGGTACTGGGCGCAGGTGCTTCGTAAGCCTGATCGGGGATCGAACGCTTAATCAAATCTTCAATGAAAACACCAAGTGGTACCTCGGCTTGAGATGATCAGAGCTTGGATAGCTAGTCAGCACCTGTGTTCTCGGTACGAGGTACGTGGGTGAATTCCAGTCCATAGAACTTATTCTCCAGCTTGCGAATCTCGGCAACATAGGCGTCCATTTTTTCATTGACTACATCCCAGTCTTTGTTGACCTGATGGATGAACAGAGCAGAATTGTCATAAACCAAGAGCCGTTTGATGCCCAGCTCGACGCAATGCGGAGGCCATGTAGGGCCACTTCGTACTCGGCCACATTATTGGATGCCTTGAAGTGTATGCGCAAGACGTAATGGAGTGTGTCCTTAGAAGGAGAGATGAAATAGACCCCTGCCCCGGCGCCATCGATGTTTAGGGAACCATCGAAGTACTTCTTCCAATGGTCGGCAGACGTATCAGCCAGGGGCAGGTTGAGGTCCGACCACTCCATGATGAAATCGACCAGGGCCTGAGACTTCACATTATTGCGACTGCGGAAGTTCAGCGTGAACTCAGAGAGCTCTAACGCATATTTGGCAATACGACTTGGAAGTAATGGAGGAGCCTCCGTTTGGTGATCAGGAGCACGTATAGCAGTTTCTGCACGTGGTTATAGCGTTGCTTGGTTTCGTTAAGAACCTCGCTAACATAGTAGATTGGGCGCTGCACCCCGTAGACTTGCACGGGTTCCTCGCGCTCGACCACCATTAGGGTACTGACCATGTTAGTTATGGCGGTGATATAGAGGAGAAGCTCCTCGCCCTCTCGCAGGACCATGAGTATTGGGGGAGTCGCAAGGTACTCCTTGAGCTATTTGAAGGCTTTGTCAACCTCCTCCATCCACTTGAATTTCTCTTTAGCTTTGAGCAGTTTGAAGAAGGGGAGTCCTTTTTTGCCCCAGCGGGAGATGTTGTGGCTCAGGGCTGCCATGCAGCGGTAACTTTCCACTGAAGGAGGTGATGAAAGCGGCCTAGGGCTAGCCATGCAGTAGGGTGATGAAAGTGTAGCAGATGCACTTGTTAGCAGTCGATAAGTTTCCTTGTTGCTAGTGGCTCAAGGCTAGCCATGCAGCGGGAGATGTAGTGGCTCAGATGCACTTGTTGGGATTTAGTTTCCACTGAAAGTTGTTGAGGGCCGCGAAGGTCTGCTGGAGATCAGCAACTAGTGTGTGGGACTCCCTGGTCTTCACCACCATGTCATCTACATACGCCTCGACAAGATCGCCGGTGATCTCATGCTTGAGACAGGCCTGGATGGCCCGCTGGTAAGTAGCTCCGGCGTTCTTGAGGCCAAATGACATGGTCATGTAGCAGAAAGCACCGAAGGGGGTGATGAAGGCGGTCTTCTCCTGGTCCTCCTTTTTGAGGGCTATTTGATGTTAGCCCGAGTAGAAATCTAGAAAAAAGAGCAACTCGCAACCTGCAGTAGAGTCACAACCTTGTCGATTTGAGGGAGATTGAAAGCCTGTTTAGGGCAGTGTTTGTTGAGATCGGTGTAATCAATGCACATTCTCCATTCCTTATTCTTTTTTAGTACAAGAACTGGATTGGCTAACCACTCCGGGTGATTCACCTCTTTGATAAAGCCAGCTGCTAGAAGCTTGGCTACTTCAACCCTAATGACTTCCTTGCGGTCAAAAGTGAACCATCACATCTTCTACTTGATCGGTTTAGCGGTCTTCGAGATGTCAAGGTAGTTCTCGGCCTTTTCCCTCGGGACACCTGGCATGTCAGCAGGTTTCCATGCGAACATGCTGATGTGCTCTCGAAGGAATTGGACGAGCGCGTCTTCCTATTTAGGGGGAAGGGTAGCCCTGATCTTGGTGGTCTTTGAGGGGTTGTTCGGGTTGAGCTAGATCAACTTGTGCTGCTTGACCTTGTTGAAAGGTTGTCGAGCAGACCCGACCAGAACCTCAAGCTCCGTAGAGGGCGCCTCCTTGACACCCAAGCTGGTGTGCTCCATGGCGTACTTCAACTCCTCGACCTCTGCAGCTGAGTAGGCATCGGAGTCGCACACACATGCCGTCAAGACATTACCGCGCAGGTACAGGAAACCCTATTCAGTTGGGAGTTTCAACACAAGGTACTCGTAATGAGGAACCACCATGAACTTGGCGATCCCTGGTCAGCCAAGGATGGTGTGGTAGATGCCCTCGATGTCAGCCATGATGAAAGTGATGTGGTCGATGCGGAAGTGCTGCTTCATCCCAAACTAAACAGGCAATGTGATCTGCCCGAGAGGGTATGTGTAACACCTCTGGTGTTATATTAACTAAAACATGCCATGTCATCATATGCACTGCAAAGCATTCATGTTTAAGTCAACCTTAATGTGCATTAACTAAAACAAGTTTATATTTCATAGGTTGATTGTGTTTCTGGAATGTTTGGTCACATGAAATAATAAAACCCTATTTTCGAATGTCATTGCAAATACTTAGTTTATACTCTATGTACTTGAGGTGTAAACTGTGTTTACACTAGTGTCAAGCATAGTGTATAAGTCTAAGTCCAACCCTAAAAATGATTTTTATATTTAAAATTAAATTTAGATTCCAAAGCTTATTTCTGAGTCTGGCTATTTAAATTTAAATTCAAATTGGAAATGCTATAAAAGTTTTTTTTCAAAAGTCAACTTGGTCAACCAAGGGTGTCTTTTTTCAAAAGTCAACTTGGTCAACTTGGTCAAAACCCTTTATTTCAAAACCTAGTTTTATCCCCTTTTCTCTAATTCAAAATCTATAAAGAATTTGGGGATACTCTAAAAAGACAGTTTGTAGATCTTGACAAGAGCTATAAAGTTGGTATATAAAGTTTTTCATGTTTCCAAAAGGAATTTCAAATTAATTTGAAAATACAGTTTCCAGCATTTATCCCCTTTTGATTTTAAAACCATAACTCAAAAACTATACATAATTTTGGAAAATTTTGTATATGAAAAAGGTTTGGTTTGGAAAGTTAAACATTTCGTAGTTTTGAAGATTTTCAATTTTTATTGAAAAATCAAAAGTAATTTCAAATGCTTGTTTCTAGGGTTTTATCCCCTTTCCAAATCTGAATTCAAATTTCAAAATCTAGATAGAATTTGAGGATGCCAGTTAAAGGAAAAGTGTAGCTCTTGAAAAGTTATGCAAATTATATTTTTGGAGATTTTCAAGTTCTTATATAAATTTTGAAGTAATTTGTATTTTAAAATAGATGGCATTTCTGTAAATAACTCGAACAGTACCTAACCCTATCGGCGATCGCCATGGCCGGCTTCTCATCGCGTGCCGCCGACCACCGCCGCACCCGCTCGACCGCCAGAGCACTCATGGATGCGAGAAACTTCATCACCTTCGTGTCGCCAGTCCATCCATCGACTCCGTGCTATAAATACCGGTCATCCGACGCCGTTCTTCTTCTTTCTTTTTCCCGCCGCCGTCGCCGACGACCTCGCTCCATCGTTGAAATTCGCCATCGATGCTCCACCTCTATCCGATTGCACTTGCCATTAGCTCCGCCACATCCTCACGGTCATCTTGGGCCAGTTCGTGCTTGCTCTACTCGCTCGAGCCACCCGCACGCCGCCTTCTTCTCCGCGGCCGACCAGTCGAGCCGTCGTGCCATCGCCGTCGTTTGCCGCCGCTCCAGGTGAATATATTTTACCCTTGACCCCGCTACCGTATTCTCCATGTCATCTTGCACCTGATGCGCACCTTGGTTTGAGCAGCGCATCGCCGGAGACCGCCGTGACGCCGTCGTGCCATCGGAGCGCCGCCGTCGCCATCAGCGCCGCCGACCGCCGCTCAGCCCAGCCGCTCCGAGCCACCATTAACGTGCGCATCAGTGCCATGGTGAGCTCCTACATCTATCCCTGCCTTCAATTTCACTCCTTTCGCGCTGTAGTGGCCGGCCGCCGTAGCTCGTCGTCGGCAAGAGCTTGCCAGCGCCGCCGCGCACGTAGCGGTCAAGGCAGGGAGCTGGGAGCAGTTTCATTTTGCTGTGAAATACGCTCGCCTGAATGCCCTGCATCTGCTCATGACCTCGCCGTCCCCGAAAAACGCTCCGGTGAGCTCTCCCGCCAGCCGCCGCTCCGCCGCGCCGCCATGGCCGTCGGCGTGGGTGCCGCCGCCGCTCAGCCGCGCCGTTAGCCACCTCAATCGACGCGCCGTGTCGAGATGAGCCCGTAGGAGCAAACTGTGTCGCCGGAGACCTCGCCGTCGATGAGAAATCGACGGTCAACCGCCGCGCCGCCGTCGGTCAGCACGGGGGTACTGTGCCGATTTTCTTTTTCTATTTTCAGAAAATGATTTAAATGCTATTTTCTTTGAAAAATCATAGTAATTCATATATAGCTCCAAAAATTCTGAAAATTTTTGTGAATGTTCCTTATGATGTCATCTACCTAGGAAAAATATGAAATGCCAAATTTGAGTAATTTTGCATATGTTAAAATTAGCCCTTTTAATTAAAAAATAGACCTTCCATGATTTTTAATAAATAAAATAATTCGCTTTTAATTCTGAAATTTGTTTTGACATCTAATTAAGCTAAGAGCTTTCTAAAATAAAATTTTTGGCTTAATTTGATAACTTTAATTTTATGCCTTTATTTAATGCTTTTAAATAATTAATTAACCCCTTTAGTTTAACTTAATCATTATAGGATTTGGTTGACTTTGGGATTGAATGATGACCTCGGGTCATTAACCCTAATGACCTTTGGCACTTTAAATAATTGTTTGCGCTTATCTTAATCATGTCATTAGGGCTTAATTAACGTTATTTTATGTGTTTAATTAACCTCTTAAATGGCGTAGTTAACCCTAATGAGTTTTATAAGAGAAGTTTTGTTAGCTTGCAACTTTATCGTGAAGAAAAGTTGTACTCAAGCCTTTAATCTGATTATGCATCCATCGAGCATCATGTTTATTATTCCATCATATTAAAGCATATTAATTATCAAATAGTTTCCGTTAACGAAGAGTTAACGTTATCGCCCAGATCCGAAGGAAGAGCAGATTCAAGAATCGGGAATTGATCCAGAGTTTGAGAACATCTACCCCGAATATCAAGGCAAGCCCCGGATACATTCAAACCCTATTCTATTTATAAAAGTTTTATCGCTTCAGCTATGATATGTTGCATTAAGTAATAGGAGTTAAGTGAAAACCCACTAATTGCATTACCTGTCTTATTTCCTTATTCCTTGTTACCTGCTTGGGAAGATAAGTAGTAATGCTTAGCCCTGCTTATTTATTTAATTGTTCACAGGTAAAAGAATGAAAAAGATGAGATTGGTTTTCTTGTTGAAATCTTGATGATAGTAATAAATCGAGTTCGGACGGCGAACTTGTATTGGGAATGGAGTCCCTCTGTAGTGTTCTCGTCTATTGATGCCCTAGGTCCCGTTCGATGGTGATTTATCGATAATCGAGAAATTAGAAATCCACATGCATGAAGTGATATACGGATGGTTGGAGCCGTGTATATCATGGAGTGACCTAGCGTGGGTCCAGAGATCCCATCTGTGTCATAGTGTGTTTTACTGTGGGGTTTAAGTTCCCATGTATCTCGGTACGCTGGGCCGCAGAGCTCACGGGTGCCATGTGGTGATATATGGCTGCGGTTGTTATCCCGGTATATTGGTTACCTGGGGTGCATCGGAGTTAAAGTCTCCGGTATTCCAGTGACCTAGGTCCCAGCTGGGTATGAAAATGGATTCGAATCGCCATTGCTTCTCGAAGAAGAAAACTCGATCACTGTTCATCATCGTAGTAACAACTTGAACAAAAATTAAGGATCAATAATGAAGTTGGTTGATAATGGGAGCTAGCCCAAGCAACTTCTCTTTCTATAAAGCTTTTCTGCAAAATTTCTTATCTCCTACAGACCTCATTTTGTCCCTCTAGCCTGCATTTCTTGAGTCTCCACCCTTCTCTTTCGTCGGGTCAGTCTTGTTGAGTACTTTTGTACTCAGGTTTTGTTAAACCCTTGTTGCAGGTGAGCCTCATGGGCAGGAGTGTTTCGCATCCTGCTGCATGACAGTCGTCGAGGAAAGTGACGATGAGTAAAGATGTTTAGCTCTTGGGCAGAGCTTTTGTTTAGAATTGTAATCTACTGCTACTCCACTACTATTATGGTTTGTATAGTTTAAACTTATGGTTGTAAATATTTGAAAAAAGGTTTGTAAACTTATGTTATTGTAAGTCTTCCGCTGTTTTACTCCGTAGTATTCTATTTATATCAAACTGTTGTAATACTGCAATATCTCTCTTCAACGATTGATCCTGCTCCGAAAATCGTGGATGATTCAGGATTTACCCGACAGACTTTTTAAATCGTATGGAACACAGTCATGGTTATTTGGAGTCTGTTTAGACAATAATCATGCGTGTGGGCCATATGATTTAGGAGGTTCTGCCATAGCATGAGGGTTTGCCCGGCATGATGCCCCAAAATGGAGATTCTTATGGCTTGAGGTTTTCCTGCTTCAACCCTAGCTCCTTGAAGGCAGGATAGAATAGAATGTTCAGGGCGTTGGCACCATCAACGAGCACTTTCTCGAACAGGACGCCGTCTATTACCGGGTCAAGGACCAGCGGGAAACGACCGGCGTCCGGGATTTTGGCCCACATATTGTTGTGACTGAATGATATGGGCTGCTCGGACCAGGCGGGCACCATGACATCCGCAACCAAATCGTCAGTCTCCCAGATAGCCACGATGGCTCGCATCAGCAGCTTCTTGTCGTAGGCGTTCTCCAGTCTGACCTTGCCATCGAAGATGATGGCTGTCACATTTTTCACGGGATCCCTGTAGGCGTGCCGTGGGTTCGCATCTTGAGCTTCTTCTTCGTCGGCATCCTCTTGCTGGACGGGGTTCTTAGCCTTCACTTTGGGAGCTGGACGTGGTTTCTTGTTGGCCATCTTCACAAGGCCTCTTTGAGGACCCTGTATTTGCCCAGTGTATGGCCCTTGCCAGGATGACGAGGGCAATCCTGACTAAGGACCTTGTCGAGCTCGTCATCGCTCACCCTCTTCTGGCCCTTATCGTGTTAACGAGGAGTCATTGCGGTTACGCCGAGCACCGTTGCAAATGTCCCGACCACGACGCTTGAAAGAATGATCATCGTCGCGGTGGTTGAGATCATGATTGTTACGATGGTTGTGGCAATTGTCATGTCGATCTGGCCAGTGATCTTGGTTGCTGTCGCGGTCATAGTCGTCGTCGCGATGGTAGATGCGGTTGGGGGGAAGGGAGTCCCCCTTGTTTAGTCCATTGTTGAGATGAGCGAATCTATGGGCGATGGAGAGGAGCTCTTCCATGGTTCTTGGTCGCTCAAGGAGCAACTCCTTCTTGAGGTCTAGACCACGTGGTTGGACCAGACCGGCATTGAAGAGATCGATCCCTTCTGCCGGGGTGACGTCTATCACGTGATTCCATGCTTCGAAGAATCACTGGATGTACTGTCCCAGTGACTCCCTTGGGCAATGCCGCACTTGTGCCAAAGTGTACTTGGTGTTGGGCTGCACGCAGGTAGGCTTGAAGTTATGGATGAACATCTACTTGAGCTTGGGCCAACTGTGGATGCTACCGATGTGCTGGTAGAGCAACCAGGAAGTGGCAACGTTGCTCAAGACTACCAAGAGGTAGTTTGCCATGATGAATTGGTTGCCCCCTGCTACTCGGACTGCTATTTCATACAGCATAATCCATTGCTGCGGATCATCATGCCCATCATACATCTTGACATCCCTAATCTGAAAGTACTTTAGCCACAGGACGGCCTTGAGTTCCTCCGAGAACGGGGCTGGTCCGCTCATGTGTCACCGAGCATGGTAACGCTCGTCTAGGTGGCCACAGAGATCGTGATCTTGGGGTTGCTCAACTTCTTGGTTGCGCTCAGTGCGGCGGCTGGCCTGTTGCCTGTTGGCACACTGGCGATTACCGCGTTGGCACTAATCGTCGCGTGGTGCCTCTTGTGGGGCGTCATCGACGTTGGCCTGCCAGGGCTATTCGGGCGGAAGTCCTCCTTGGTTGGACTCGTTGTTGGCGCCACTTTTTGCAGGTTGGCGATGATGACTGCGCTGGGATCGTCATGACCGATGCGATGTGGTCAGCCGACGGAGCGGAGCTGAACCACCTGTGCTTCGGCGGCGATCAGAAAATCATGGATCGCTTCGACCCCGGGTGTGTTTGGGAGAAGGTTGTTGAGCTGATCCATGGCTACAGCAATGTTGGTCGTGGGAGTTTCTTGGACAATATGATCCCCCACCATGTTGAACTCACCATTGAGGTTTGTTGCAAGTGGAGCGGCTGAGGACCTGCACCATTACCACCGTTGCCCCTGTTGTTGGTGGTGTTCACTTCTTATGCCTCCAGGAGGCATCAGCGTTCCCGATCGATGTTGCATTCTTCCCTTTCTTGCCTCTCCTGCTCGGCTTCATTTGGAACTAGAGGCTCGTCCACACTAACCATGAATATCGAGCCGTCGAAGCCAGCCAGGATTTTAGGGGTGCCTGGCACCTGGTCGGTAGAACAGGTCCGGTGGTCCGGTGTGGTCGGGCTCTCCTCCTTGACATTCTCCTAACTCTGAACCTCAAGACTCTCTTTGTCAGAGAGGAGGTACTTAGTAAGGTCAAAGGAGATGGAGGGTGTCCCATCGAGCCCAGAAAGAGGATCCGACATGATGTCATCTTCAGGGATCATAGCGTCTGACCCAGAAGGGATTTGCTGCAAAGCCACCATGCCTACCATGGGCTTCGGATCTTCCAGGACCAGAACCAGATTAGGATCTAGGTCTAGGAGGTGGTCATCACGTCACCGAGGAGCATTTCACAAGTCTCTCACGTGGGACACGGCTACGCTACTCGACTCATGCGGTAAGATGGGTATATGATTTAAGGCGGGGGCGTTTGGATCTATCGGCCCCGGTGCAGGTTGTGTCTATTGCGCCCGGCGCAGCTACCTCTGCTCTGCTCAGGCATGGCGATTGACATGGCTGGGTGTGCGCTGGCGCCAATGCACGTCGATGAACTCGTCCAACCTAATAGGAGGCGGAGCCCTAGAAGCGGCCAGAGTTGGATCCAATCAGTGCAGGTGGCGAGCCTGATTGCACGCAGGGCACTACCTACAGTGCCCCTGGTCGGGCGCAGGCTATTGTTGGCAGTGCTCCATCATGGTAGGAGGCCTGCCTCGGTGAGTAACCAGTGGTCCTCCTCTACGGTCACCAGGTCATGCTCGGGTCGGAGTCAGACTCAGATCTAGTCAGCGCGGGCCACCAGCTGACGGCCAACCACGGACGGATCTGGATTCATGCAGCGTGGTCGGTCGGCACGATTGTGCCAGTGTGGTCGAACCGAGATGAAGTCCAAGTACTCTTCATGAAGCCGCGTAGGGGCGGACTCCATGTACTCGAGGAGCTCAACCAGACCAGCCTCGTGCCAATTAATAATGTTAATCAGATCTGAGTTGTCAATGTGCCTCCTCTGGTAGCGAGGAAGCCGCTAGTTCATCGCTGGCGTGGCCATCAATTCCGCCCTCATCATGGGTGGCTGAAATGATCCTTGGGGCAGCCCCAAGATCTGGGTTGTTGGAGACGTGGTTGGTGCGGTCGGTGCTGGGACCGACTGCGTCACAACCGGAGCTGGGACCGGCTGCGCTGCTCCTATGACCATGAGGGATGTCGCCAAGCCGGTGGTCCACCTGAGTGAACCAAAGGTGAGGGAGACGCCCGCCTCGAAGTCCATGGAAGCCAGGAACAAAACCATCTGGATTGCCTGAAGATCAGATTGCACACCCCCTACCTGGCGCGCCACTATCAATGAAACCTCCTTGGCAGTCTACCATGGGATACCCCGAGGTAATAGATTGTGGTGAGGGCGCGCTAAGATCTACGATCTAGATATGAGACACAAGACAAACAACCAGGACAACAAGGGTTTATCCAGGTTCAGGCCGCTCAGAAGCGTAATACCCTACGTCCTGCATCACTACTACTGTATTGATGAGTACCGGAGTACAAGGGTTCCGATCAGAAGAGATCAGATGAAAGGGAGAGATTAGAAGGTGCATTCTAGGGGGTCCTTGTCCACCTTATATAGTTGGGAGATAAGGTTACATATCTAGTGTTTCCCTATGGTCGGTTACATTACGCCGTATCCTTGGAGTACACGAATAGATCTAACCAAATAAGACTCCTTGCATTGCAAGTAGCCTTCAACACCCGTGCGGCCCACCGACCTGGGCGGTAGCAGGCCACGGGCTTTGTCTTGTTGTCTGGCGCACTGATCAGGATGATGATGGACCAGCCTTCATTTCTGATCTAGGCCGCCTGGACCGAGCAGCCAAAGTCGAGCTACGAGGGTATACAGGGTCTATACCCCTACAGCAGCCCGACTTGGATCTGGTCGGTGTCGGCAGCGGCCATGGTTGACAAGCCCCTATCACTGCTGCTGGATGGAAGGCACACCACCTTGATAAGCAGGAGGCGGTGCTCGGACTATCGCCGGATTAGGATCCTAGCAGCACGGGCGGTCAGCTTGGCTCAGATGGCCTTGTCAACATGGTTGGTCATAGTTAGGGCCACCCTGCTGGTGAGCAGGGGGCCGTGCTCATGCCGCAAGCAGATTTGAATCTATATGGCCTGAGTGGTTGGCGTGGTTCTTACGCCCATGGCGGCGTGGAGGGATAGGGGTGAAATCTAGATCTTGGTGGAGTCGCGAAAGAGGGGACTCCACGTAATCTAAGATCTCAACCAGGCCTGCGCCCTGCCTGATCGATTAGTTTGATCAGATCGGAGTTATCGATATGCCTCTGCTGGTAGCGAGGAAGCCACCAGTCTACTGCTGGTGTAGCCACCAGCTCCGCAACCATGTTGGTCGGTGTGGCAATTGGTGCAGTCGGCGCTAGGGCTGGCTACACTGCAGACGATGCTGTGACTGGCTGCGCTGCTCCCGTGGTCGCGACGAACATCATCACGCTGGTGGTCCAGGTGAATGGTGAAATTGATGCCCACCTCGAACTCTATGGAAGTGAGGAAGGTAACCATCTGGCTGACCTCGAGATCAGATTGCGCACCCCTACCTGGCACGCCATGGTCAACGAAGTGTCCTTGGGAGTCTACCCAGGGCTCCCCATGGTAGTAAATGCTTGATGAGGGCACGCTAAGACCTACAAACTAGATGTGAAATGCAAGACAAACAACCAGGACAACCAGGGTTTATCCAGGTTCGGGCCGCGAGATGCATAATACCCTACGTCCTACGCTTCTGTTGCTGTATTAATGAGTATCGGAGTACAACGAGGGAAAAGGAAAGATGTGTTCTAAGGGTGTCCTTGCCTGCCTTATATAGCCGGGGGGCAAGGTTACAGATCTAGGGTTCCCTATGGTCAGTACATTGCTTCGTATCCTAGAGATCATGAACAGATCTAACCGACTAGGTGTCCTTGCAAGCCAATTAGCCTTCAGGCTCCGTGTAGCCCACCGACCAGGCCGGTGATGGACCATAGGCTTTGTCTCATCATGCAGCCCACCGACCAGGGTGGTAGTGGACCACGGACATTGTCTTTTAGTTTAGGCCGTCTGGTCCACACAGCCTAAGGCCCCACCGTGAGGGCATAGGGGTTTGTACCCCCACACCGCCCCCTGCTTATTAGCAGGGCAGCGCTAACTAGGTCCAACCGCGTCAGCAAGGCCGTATGAGTCAAGCTAACCACACGTGCCTCCCACTCGCCAAGGTGGTGCACCAGCCAACCAGCAGCGCCGGCAGTGGCCAGCCGACCAGGTCCACCAACATCGTCGATCTGATCCAAGCTTGGCTGCTGTGCGTGCTCTGCCCCCGGTCAGGCTAGATGAATCCATCAACGTGCACCAGCGTCGGCGCGGGCCTGCAAACCGTGTCGATCAGCTGCCACATCCAGCTCAGGATGGGGCTGCATCCCAAGCATAGCAGAGGCAGGAGTGTTGTGCACAGCAGCCGTAGCCAGCCGGTCTAGCGCCAACAGATTCAAATGGTCCTAACCAGTGTAGTGGAGCCATCTTCCTGCACGGTGTGAACAATGTAGCCACCTCCTATGCGAGGAACCTACAGATTGCCCCATGCGACGTGACGACCACCTCTTGGATGTTGATCCAACCAGGATCTTGGTCCCTAAGGATCTGAGGCATGTCGTCAATATGGTGACCCTAAAGGAGATCATCCCGAGCTCATTGGGCACCATGCCAGAGAGCAGCACCATCTTCGACCTGCTGGCACAGCTCAACAGATCGCCCTCTGGCTTCTCTTACTACACCAAGTATGTCCTCTCCGATGAGAGTCCTGAGGTCTCGGTGGAGGGGCACGTCGAGGACGTGATCCCGACCACGCTGGTGCACCAAGCACAGATCACGCCGACGGATCTGACTTTGGACTTCCCCAAGTTCCCTCCCGGTTTTGGGGCATTGTATTCGTAGTCAGTGATGATGAACCTTCGATTTCGAATGAGACTTCTCAGGCTAGGTAGGCCAGGGAGGAGCACAATCGCAATCGCGCCCAACGTCGGATCCAAGAGCAGCAAGGGGCGCACGGCGCAAACGGCCCCTGCCGTGACGCCTCCACCATTATCTCCAAGGTGATTTTGACAAGGTTGCGGATTCTCTGTCCATGAGACCCCCACGGCAAATATCGTTGTGGCCAGGCATCGGCTCAAAACTCTTCCCCCAGGAACACCTGGGATCAAAATCGCCATCCACTATTTGATCACCGCCAAGGATCAGGTGAACCGGTTACGTTAAGCCGGCTCCCTGATCACGTCATATCGGTCCCGTGGATCCAATCCCAGCGAAATGGCAGTCGCTGTTGCCAACCCTCGTAAAGCGATGCCGACAACTCCTCCAATCATGGAGGGCAAAACTCTCACCAAGGGGTGCTCGGCAGAACATTGCCGATGACGACCTGCAAGGTGATTTGCGTGATGATCTGCAACGTGACCACCAACACGATAACCGCCAGCGTGGCAACTGACAATGCAGCAATCGCCAGCGTGGCAACCACCATGCTGAGCGTGAGGAGGAAGCCGAGCAGCGTCGAGGCTCTGACCTCCGCAACCACCTTGACGAAAGGTACCACGCTCGCCACCATATGGACAGTCCACCACTGTTTTCATCATAGCTCAAGGCTGTCATATGACCAAAGAACTTTTGGCTTGGTGACATCAAGATGTACAACGGTATGGATGACCCCAAGCAGTGGATCATGTTGTATGAGCTCACTGTCCAGGCGGCTAGAGGAAATGAGTACGTCATGGCCAACTACTTTCCTATAGTCCTGAGCCCCAACATCACCTCATGACTCTCCGTTAGCATGAAGGCATGATCCACAGTTGGGTGCAGCTTCGCCAGATGTTTGTCAACAACTTCAAGATGACCTACGACCAGTCATGCTCCAAGTACGCCCTAGCACAGGTCTAGGACTACCTTGACGATTCGGTGCGGCACTACATCAGGCGTTTCTCTGACATGTGGAATAGGGTCACCGATGTTACTGAGGTAGAAGGCATCAACCTCTTAATCCAGGGCCTTCGCCAACCACGGAGTATCGATCTTTGCAAGAAGCAGCGCCTCAAGCAGCCCAAAACGATGGAGCACCTCTTCAAGATTGCGTAGAAGTTTGCCGATCTTGACGAAAGATGCACGACACCAACGCTGGCCCTTTCCACCGCAACTACCGCTGCAACAACGATCGCGTCCACGACAGTGATCGAGATGGCCAGCCAAATCGCCACACTGATCACTGTGGCAACTGACGTGATGACCATGGGACCATCCAACGCAAGGATGATCATTCTTTCAAGCGCCATGAATAAGCAGGGCATTGATGGCAATCGGCCAACCGCAACCACAACGGCAATTTTGTCAATGCGATGAAGGGCTAGAAGCACGAGAATGACAAGGAGCTCGACAAGGTCAGTCAGGATGGCATATGTCCCAATCTCAAGAAGGTCCAAATCATTTGGGTGAAAAAGGCCTCTAGTGGGTGCATGGCGGCCCTGAGCCGCTACATCTCTCGGTTGGGCGAAAAAGGCCTCCCCTTTTTCAAACTTCTCAAGGCAAAATAGAAGTTTGAGTGGACGGATGAAGCCGAATAGGCTTTGAAGTGGCTCAAGGAGTACTCACAACTCCCCCAGTACTCACAGTCCCATGAGAGGGTGAGGAGCTTCTCCTCTACATAGCCACAACAACCAACGTGGTCTGTACCATGATGGTGGTCAAGTGCGAGGAACCCGGGCATGTCTACCGAGTATAACATCCAATCTACTACGTTAGCGAGGTTTTCAATGAAACTAAGAAATCATACAATCACATCCAGAAGGTGCTCTACACGCTCCTATTCACCAAGAGGAAGCTCCTTCATTACTTCTAGGCTTACTCAATTATGGTGGTCACAGAAGCCGTGCTTGGAAAAATTTCTGTGCAATACAGACGCCAGTGGCCGCATCGTTAGATACATGCTAAAGCTCTATGAGTTCACGCTGAAATTTTGTAGTCGAAAGACTATCAAATCTCAGGTCCTGGTTGACTTCATCGTAGAGTGGTTGGATATCACCTTGCCTCTGGCTGATTCAACTGCCGACCACTGGCAGAAGTACTTCGTTGGTTCCTTGAACATTGAGGGTGCCAAAGTAGGTGTCTACTTCGTCACTCCATCCAAGGAAACTCTTCAATATGTCTTGCGCATCCACTTCAAGGCGTCCAATAATGTGGCCGAGTACGAAGCTGCATTGCATGGCCTCCGTATTGCAGTCGAGCTTGGCATAAAATGACTCCTAGTATACGATGATTCCGCTCTGGTCGTCCACCAAGTCCTCAAAGACTGGGATAGCATCAACAAGAAAGTGGATTCCTGTGTGGCTGACACACGCAAGATTGAGAATAAGTTCTATGGTTTGGAGTTTATCCATGTACCACGCATCGAAAACAAAGGCGCCGACGAGTTGTATAAACTAGGGTCATCTCGCACCGAGGTATCCCCAGGAGTATTTGTTAAAGATTTGATCAAACCTTTGATTCCTGACCAGGCAAGTGAAGCACCAGCACCTACCGACCAGCTCATAGCAGTGCTCGGTGATTTCTCCAAGGAGGTCGAGCCACGCTCCCTCGGCTAGCAGGGAATTGACGACGGTGGTGAGCAGCCGCTGGCTAATGAGCCAGCTGAATAGGCAGCACCTACCCAGCCTGACTAGAGAGAGCACTTTGTTAGGTACCTAAATGACCACCTTATCCTGGAAGATAAGATTGAAGCCCAGCAGCTAATCCGTCGAGCCTGTGCCTACCTTATGGTTAACGATGAGCTGATGCACAAAAGCCCGAGAACAGAGATCTATCAAAAGTGCATAACCCAAGAAGAGGGTATCAAACTTCTGGATGATATTCACAGTGGCACTTGCGGCAACCATGCAGCATCCCTGACACTGGTCGGCAAAGCTTACTGAGCAGGGTTCTACTGGCCTACAGCGGTGATCGATGCGGAAGACTACGTGCGTTAGTGCAAGAATTGCCAAATGTTCGCTAAGCAGATTCATGTCCCAGCATATGAACTTTAGACCATCCCGGTCACTTGGCCTTTCTCATGCTGGGACTAGACATGATTGGTCCTTTCAAGAAAACACCCGATGGCCATACATGCATCAAGAAAGCCACGACCGAGAAAGCGGTGCAGTTCCTCGATGATGTCATCCACTGATTCCATGTGCCAAATAGTATCATTACTGATTCAGGCTCCCAGTTCACCAGCGATGCATTTTTTGACTTCTGCATTGATCTCAGCATCAAAGTCAAGTATGTGTCCATCGCTCATCCTCGAGCCAACGGACAAGTGGAGTGAGCCAACAGCATGATACTTGATGCTCTACGCAAACGAGTATACTAATATGACAAAGAACTCAAACCTGGTCGGTGGTTACGGGAATTTTTGCTGTGGTCTAGGGACTGCGTACCCAGCCAAGTCGCAACACTGGAGTCTCCCCATACTTCATGGTGTTTGGATCCGAGGCATTTCTGTCAGCCGAGGTCGCTTTCCCATCACCATGTGTCGCATACCATGATGAAGACGCCTCCAATGAAGCTAGAGAAGTGGATGTTATTTCCAAGGAAGAGTGAGCAATTGAGTCTTGCGCCCGCATGGCCAAGTACCTAGCTTCCATGCATCGTTACTATAACCACAACATTAAAGGAATGCTATTCACGGTCGGTGATACGGTGCTATGATGAATACAGAACACAGATGGTCTTCACAAGCTGTCGTCTAGATGGGAAGGGCCATTCAAGATTAAGGTTGTTACACACTCGACATCTTATCGGTTGTGCATGATAAAGAATGTCGACGTGGCAAACTCACGGCACATTGACCAGCTCATATGCTTCTATTCATAGAATAGGATATGTACCCTGCTTTTCATTTGACAATTAATAAAGTTCTTTATTGTTTTTTCCCTATTACAAATTTGCATTTTCATGCCATCTGTCATATATGCGCTCTGCATAAGTCACAATTAAACTTTGTTTCTTGCCCGCCGAGAATGGCTTGACAAGGCGCTGCTTCGATCCTGTTTCGATGTGTTACAGCTCCGCGCTACATGGCACTAGGAGATTTGATAGTTGCTTTCTAACGGTACTAGGTACCTAGTGATCCTGGCATCCAAGTTGTTCACTAGCGCATCCCTACGTCACCCATGGAGATGGCTTGCTTCGAGGGCAGTGGCAAAACTTAATTGTCAACATTTCTGTCTACAACTACACATCATATTAAAAAATGGTAGATATATTTATCGCCCGCTTAAACATGCCTACTTAATGTCTGCAAAAGGCTAAAAGTTACGAGCACCCAATGCTTGACACAACTTAAAAATAGTTTTTACACACATAAAACATTGTTGTCCAGCCTACTGACCACCTTCACCTGCTGCAGGATCTTCGATCAGTGTCATATCTTCTACTATGAGGGCGGCGGTTGGACCAGACATGGCCTGAAGGTCCTCGGCTTCCACATCGGACACCTCTGTAGGGATTCCCTCTCGATGTCCGCCAGCTCCACCTCCGGGTAGTTGGCGCGGACGAAGGCAAGCACTGTGGCGGCCACAAACCGACCTGCCCCTGCGATGAACTCATGCCATGGTAGTCATCTTGCCTCCGACACTGGTCAGCCATGGCAGTCATCTTGCCCACAGGTCCATAGGATGTGCCTCGCCTGGGAAGATGGCCCTAAGCACTGGCCGGATGTGGTCGGTCATCGTCTTGATTCTTCCCTGGGGCATGGCGTTGGCATCCTCTAGCACCTGGAACTCGGCCATGTGGCGCTCCCTCAAATCTACAAAGATAGAACCAAGGTAGTTAACATATCCTAGGCTGCCCAATATGGAGCGGACAATGTGAAACAACCCTGCTTTGTTTCCTCTTATCGGTCAGTTGAGCGATCTGTTGCTTGTCCTCCTTCGCCTGCTTCTTGGCGGCCTCCTTCAGGTCCAGCATGCAGGAGATCTCCTGGGCCATTGCAACATTCTGCCCGCCTAGCTCTACAAATGACAAAAGTTAGCCTTTGACAGGCAACTATGCACATTGGTGTGGTCGGGCGTCTTACTCTCATTGTCAGCCTCCAGCGCCTCAACCTTCTTGTGAAACACGGTGATGTCAGCCTCATAGTCAAGCTCTTGTTCTTGGTACACTTTGGCCTATGCCTCCAGCTGTGCCTTGGCCAACCTGAGAGTTTTACATTCCTCCGAAGTCGCTGCAAACTTATAATTGGTTCTGTCACGCTGGGAGGAGGTCTCCTGCAAGGACTGAGCACATCCAATGCAGATAAGCTTACATACTATAAATACAATCAATGCAATCCTAAGCAGTTGCTACCAGATTTACCTTGATCTAGTCTACCAGCACCTCCTTGGCATCCCGAATGCCCGCCTCCAGATCGATGTTAGGAATCTCCTTGTATGTCATGAAGTCATCCATAACCCTCTTGCGTGTTGTATGGATGTGCTGGGTTGGGATGTCCGTACGTGGGACCCAGGGCGGCGCTCTGGGCATGACTTCCACCTCCTCAGGTGGGGCCAGAGCACTTGGTTCTCCCTGGTCCGATACGCGACGGGGTGGACAACCCGATGCGGACCTCACCGGCCTCCAGGGTACCAGCCGTCTCTTGGGCTGGTCGGTCGGTGTTGGCGCTGGCCTGGTTGGCGTCGCTCAACTGCTTGCAGCCTCTGGCTACCTTGTGGACTGGCTGTGTCATTGGTCGACGCCTGCGTGGTAGCTGGTGAGGGTGCGGTCCGTTCTGATGGAGGGCGTTGTGCCGTCCCCGACGGAGTGCGTCTGTTTTTAGACCATAAAAAATCAAGTTTTCCTTCACACAGGCAACATCAAATTGCAAGAAACAAACAACAACAGAATTAGGACACGATACTTATGCTGGTGGTCACCGGAACCCTCCCCTGTACTGTGGGACTGCTCCCCCGCCAGGAGCGCCTGGGGTCCCACCTGACGCCCCGCTGCCACACCAGGGGACTTGGCCTGATGCCTGGTTGACCCCGCCCGTACCGGTGGGCTGCACCAGTGGAGTCAGCTTCCTTGCCACCTCCCGGTGCCCCAGTGATGAGGTTGCCCTAGCTTGAGGCATCGCCGCCCTGCGCGGCGCATGTCGCGGTGATGGTGGTGGTGGTGTTGATCCCCCGGCCTACTCCGGCCAGGTTGATGATGCGGTTCCCCCTTGATGAGGGGGAGGAGGTGGCGGCGGTGCGTCCCGCAGTGACCTCCTGGTCGATATCATAGGGGGTCTTGATGCTCTTCTCATCTGAGGCATCGTGGCCTGACATTTCCTTCGGCGCTCATTGAGCGACAGGAGATCATAAGAATCTGACGTCTTCGGGGTGGTCGGGGCACCCCTTTTCCTGCTTCCCCCTTTCTTGCCGTCTAGATTCAACTTGCCTCCGAACAGCAGGGTAGAGGGCTTTTTCTTCTACTTGTGGTCGCCGGCCGACATTGGTCGCTTCCCCGCTACTTGACGCCTTTCTCGAATGGCCAGGCTCTCATCTTCATCAGTGCTGGAGAAATCAACTGTCCCCTGCACTTCTCTGGCCTTGCTCCGAAAATGAGCCTCCTCGATCCGCTACTGGTTGGCCAACGCCTCCCCTTGAGGCCATGCCTCCACTGGCATAGCAGAGATGAATGTTGTTCGGTCCTGTCCAAGCAACGTCTGTCCGTCAGAACACGACATGTTATACACATTATCATCAACAATAATAAAATCACAAAGTTACTAACAGCTTACCTAGGGTGGTTGTTCAGCCATGGAGTATGGCCTTGCGCACAGCTCTAGGTAGCTCTTGTCTAGATCAAATTTCTCAAACAGAGAAGACATCCCCCGATTTAGCGTTGCTTCCTTGATTTTCTCCCAGGTCTCCCAATAGGGGTCGGATGGTCTTGTATAGCCGAATAGGTGGTTCACCCGTTCCTTGCACGGTTGCACCCGATGCACCGTCCATGTGCTGACTACTAGCACTCAGTTCACCAGATTGTTGTCTGACCTCCTCGGGTTGAACTCAGGAACCTAGTTCACATCATAGGGCACCCGCCTCCCCTCCACATCCTGGCTCATGTAGAACTAGCGGGCAAACCAGCTCCTCTACGTCGACGCGTGGGGGATGTCTAACCAGTGTGCCTTCATCCCATCCCACAGGCGTAGATAACAACCTCTGGCAATCTGGGACCCCCCGATCTCAGCCCCCTTCTTCCTCAATAGGTAGAATTGGCGGAATATATTAAAGTGGAGGATGCCAAGGAAGCATTCATAGAACGCAATGAAGATGGAGATGGAGAGGATTGAGTTGGGGTCCAGATTGCAAATGCTAATCCCCCAAAAAATGCAAAGGTCGTGCAGAAATCCATTCACGGGTTGCCCCAGCCCAGTGTCACGAAGTCCTCAAAAACCACTATTTCCCTATCACAGGGTCGAGGAGAGTCCTCACCTCGTGGCTCACAGCAGACCTCCATCTCCGGCACCGGTAGCAGTCCCTCGTCAGTGAGCGCCTACAGCAACTCTCGTGTGGAGGTCGATTGCTACCATTGCGGCACGAACTCGCCAGATTCGAATGCCTTCACCATCTTCCTCACCACCTTCTTGGCCATCCCTCCGTGGGGTGGCCAATCAATGGGTGGCGTGCGGCGATGGTGCAGAACAGCGCTGGATCTGCGTGCAGCGGCAGGCGGTGCGACAGTGGCGAACAAAGCAGCAGCGGCGGTTGTGCGGATGCAGATGCAGCGGAGCGCTCAAGAAAGTGGGAAAGTGGGGAATTGGAAATGAATGAACGCAGAACAGTTCCCCTGGCAGTGGCCGCTTATTTATAGGATTCGGATGACATCGCTTTGACTTCTAGGGTTGGACCCGCTAACTTAGTGTGGACGCATTTTTTCTCAATCCTAAGTGGGCCGTTCTGGTCCCCACGCATGGATATGGGCCATGGGATTTTTTATTCACACCTGTGCAGTTGTCGTGTGATCCTATCCCGTGACTGGCGTGTGTCCATTACTTAGGAGATTTATCCCAAGATTGTGGCGTTAATTATACTTCTCTCCAAATTTGTCCTAGATTTTTTCCACAAAAATCTTGGGATTGATTTTACGGCTACACATATTATTATTCACATGCCTGGGGACTACGCATCAACTTGCCACCCAGAGGTCTCTACGGACCATAGGTTCTCGGTGTCCTTTGACCCGATCGAGCCTATGCTCCGTCCAGGACTTGCCTGGGGATTGCGCATCGACTTGCCACCTAGAGGTGTCTACGGACCACGGGTTCTCAGTGTCCCTCGACCTGACTGAGCTTGTGCTCCATCCAGGACTTGCCTGGGGACGACGCATCCACTTGCCACCCAGAGGTGTCTATGCATCATGGGTTCTCGATGTCCGTCGACTCGATCGAGCCTGTGCTCCGTCTAGGACTTTCTTGGGGACCGCACATTGACTTGCCACCCAGAGGTGTCTACGGACCAACAATTCTCGGTTGACCCGATCGAGCCTGTAATAACTTGTCACTTCGCATTGACAGTGGACCAGTCAGTGCTATGTTAAGTTTTTTCATAAAAGCTCAATACAACATTTTCCATCTTCTATCAAGCTTGGGGACTACGTGGGCCCATGTCACCTTGCGGTGACTTAGGCCTATCTTTTGTTCTTGGTTCGGTACCCTTACCATTGCAGATGGTTCATGTTAGCATCCTAATGATACTTCGTGTCACGTGTAATGTGGGCCCACATCCTAGGCACGTGAAAAGCTTTTTCTTTTTCTTTGTTCACCATGCATCTTTTGACAGACCATCTTCCTTGACAGAAGTTGTGGTCAGGAGCAGACTTACGAATTGCTCATGATGAATCTGGTTAACACTATGCGGCCCGCACCTCTACTGGTCATCATTACGTGGTGTACATCTTCGCTGGTCAGCACTACGTAGTCAGCATCTTCGCTACATGGCACTATGCGGTCAGCATCTTCACTACTCGGTATTGCGTGGTCTTCATCTTCACTGCTCGACACAAGACAAGACGGCGACTCCCTCAAGATACATGGTGCTCGGGGACTAGCTGTGGGGGTATAAAGCCCTATATCCTCATGGCAGGGCCTTGGGCCGCACAGACCAGATGGCCCAGACGACAAGACGAAGCCCGTGGTCCATCACTGCCCTGGTCGGTGGGCCGCGCAGATCCTGAAGACTGCTTGGAATGCAAGGAAGCCTAGTCGGTTAGGATCTGTTCGTATTCTCCAAGATACAAAGCAATGTAACCGACCGTAGGAAACCCTAGATCTGTAACCTTGCCCCCTGGCTATATAAGGCAGGCAAGCACCCCCAAAGAACACATCTCGTTCAATCCCTTCTACTTCGGTACTCATCAATACAACAGCAGAGACGCAGGACAAAGGGTATTACACACCTCGTGGCCCGAACCTGGATAAACCCTAGTTATTTGTCTTTGCATTTCACATCTGGTTCATAGTCTTAGTGTGCCCTCACCGATCATCTACTACCTCAGGGTACCCCATGGTAGACTGCCGAGGAGGTTTCATTGATAGTGCCTAAAACTTTTAGCCTTTTGATGATGTTGACATGTTGTCGTTTTTAAGTAGGCATGTTAAGCGGGTGATAACATTAATGCCATTTTTAATATTTGATATGTAGTTGTCGAAAAAGGTTGACAATTGAGTTTTTCTCCTACCCTCGAAGCGAGCTAACTCCATGGGTGACGTAGGGATGCGCTAGTGAACAGCGTGGAAGCCAGTATCACTAGGTACCTAGTACCATTTAGAGAGCTACTACCGAATCTCCTAGTGCCATATAGCATGGAGCTGTAACACATCGTCAGAGGATCAAGATAGCACCTTGTCAAGACGTTCTCGACGGGCAATAAACAAAGTTCAATTGTGACAAACGCAGGGCACATGTATGACAAACAGGGTATCTGTAATAGGGAGAAGAAAACAAAGAAATTTTTAATTTCTAAAATAAACTTAGCTTGTCTTTGGAGACGTGTTGTCGTCGTGGTCGAGCAGATAGACGTGGCCCGACGTGGTTCATGTGATTGCCCGGGCAGCATGCTTGCTAGCTTGATGTGATCGGATCATGACTCGTGGCGGTTTGTTGTCCTGTTTGTTTGTACATGGCATGGGCCTGGCTTGCATGAAGGTGCATGTTGACCTCCTTGCCTCGTAACTGATAATCGCCACCATGATCCTGAGATGTGTCGTGTCGTGTGGCTTGCCGATGAGATCGTACCACACGCCGAACGACGACAACAATTCCTGGCAAAATAATCATGTACGTATGTGGATACTGAAACATATATGGTATAAGATATTACATTGAAAATTAAATATGGGTCATTGACTTAGCTTCGTAGGATCGACACCAAGACACGGTGTGCTTGGCTATATCCCGTACATGTAGATTAGCCTTGCATGCAGCCAATTGGATCTACTGGAGAATTAACCCGTGCGTCGCCTTCCCAATTAGCGTGCTTGTCAACTCGAACTTGATGCATGCCTTCGGGAGACCAGGCTCCATCGTCAAGTATGATGTGTGATGTCGCCGTAAGCTGATGCTGATGAAGACGCATGCAACGATGGTGCTAGATGCTTGGATGGTGGTAGGGCCACAGCCAGGTTGGATCTGTGCGACCCGAGTGGTCGGTACGGCTCGTATGTCCGCGCCGACGACGATGAACGTTGGTGAAGCCGTTCTTGACGGATCAATCTTTGATCAATTCCACCAAGGAAACTGCCAACGTGTTGTAGACGACCCCGGGACAGATCCCGAGATCGAACTTGTCGGCGAAGTGGTCGATGACATTGGTGCTGGAACAGGCCGCACCGCCTCCATGATTTCGGCGGTCATCGCTACGCCGGTGGTCCAGATGAATGCGCCGACGGTGAAGGTCAAACCTGCTTCGAACTCCATGGAAGCGGGGAAGGAAACCATCTGGCTCGCCAAAAGATCAGATCGCACACCCCATACCTGGTGCGCCAACTGTCGATGATATCTCCTCGGTAGTCTACCACTGGACTACCCGAGGTAGTAGATTGATCGATGAGGGTGCGCTAGGACCTACGAACTACATGTGAGATACAAGACGAACACAAGGTTTATCTAGGTTCAGGCCGCTATGAAGCGTAATACCCTACGTAATGTGTCTCTGAGTGTTGGATTGTCGAGTACAGGAGAGTACAAGATGCCACAGATCATGGAGATCTGGGTTACAAGGCATAAGACCGTAGTGATCTACTGTAGGATGTCTTCTATCTAAGGACGTCTGCCCCTCCTTATATATTCCGAAGAGACAGAGTTACAAGTAAAGTAGCCTATTTGGTACTATTATAATAACGTACGGTGCACATTGTGTCCCGCACACCTTCATCGTCTAAGCTAGGCCACCATCTTTGAATGGGCCCAAAGGTAGTCCATGAGGGTATACGGGTCTATCCCCCACACTAACAGTACTAGGTCCTCAGTGATCCCAGCATCCTGCTGTTCACTCGAGGTCACTTATTCACCTAGGGGCTGATTAAGTCTGTCGGATGAATTAACTACACACGGTAACTCTCTAAAATACATTAGCCTACTGTTTTTTCTCTCCAAAGATCAATTATTTGTACATCATGTACTACCACTCTTCATGTTTATTTTTTAGGGACAAGGTTTAGTTGTCGAGCTCACTCTTTACGCTCGGGGACTGGATCAAGGATCATCATCCAGGTGATCACGCCACCTGGCACACGGACTTCACCTTCGACTAGTTGGTTGAGCTGCTCGATGCTCGCTGACCAGTTGGTCCAACTGCTCGTCGCTCAGCTCGGTGTCATGCATCGCACAGCCTTATCTCCATTGCCTCGACTTGGTGTCACAAACCAGTGGTTCTCGGTGTCCCTTAACCCGATTGAGCATGTGCTCCGTTCAGCCGCATAGCTAGGGACTGTGCATCGAGTTGTCCCATGGTGGTGCCTATAGACCAACGGTTCTCGGTGTCCCTTGACCCGATTGAGCCTGTGCTCCATTCAGCTGGATAGCTGGGGACTGTGCATCGACTTGCCCCTAGCAGTGCCTACGGACCAGTGGTTCTCAGTGTCCCTTGACACAATTGAGCATGTGCCCCATTCAACCGCATAGCTGGGGACTCTACGCCAAGACTTGCCACATAGCGATGCCTACGGACTAGTGGTTCTTGGTATCCCTTGACCCGATTGAGCCTGTGCTCCATTCAGCTACATAGCTGGGGACTGCATCGACTTGCCACTTGATGGTGCCTACGGACTATTGGTTCTCGGTGTCCCTTGACCCGATTGAGCCTGTGTTCTATTCAGCTGCATAGCTAGGGACTGCACATCGACTTGCCACCTGAAGGTGGCTACGGACCAGTGGTTCTCGGTGTCCCGTGACCCAATTGAGCCTGTGCTCCTTCAACTGATAGCTGGGGACTACGCATCGACTTGTCACCGAGTGATGACTGCAGACTAGTTCTTCAGTGCTGAGTTTTATCTTAAAAGCTCAATACAATATCTTCTATCTTCTATCAGGCTTGAGGACTACGTGGGCCCACGTCACCTCGCTGTGACTAGGCCTATCTCTTGTTTCTAGTTCATGACTCCTACCCTTGCAGATGGTTCGTGTTAGCATCTCAGCGATACTTTGTGTCACGTGTTAATGTGGGCCCACATCCAAGAGACGTGAAAAGCTTTTTCTTTTTATTAGACCACACGCATCTTTCAACAGACCACCTCCTTGACAAACTCAATGGTCAGCTATCCATTAGCCTGACTGGTACGCAGTGGAACTACTCGTCGCGTGGTTCCACTGTCGGTATTGCAAGACTTCAAGCTTCACTGGTCAACGACAGTTCAAGACGGCGTCTTTCTCAAGATACATGATGCTCGGGGACTAGCTGTGGGGGTATAGACCCCTATACCCTCAAGGGCCACCTTTGGGCCCGTTCGAAGATGGTGGTCCAACCTAGAAGATGAAGACGTGCCACACATGACGTACACTGCACGGTTTAGTAATAATACTAAATAGGCTACTCTTCTGGTAGCTGTGTCCCTTCAGCATATAAGGAGGGGCAGAGGTCCCGAAGAGGACAACTCAGGACAGACCAGATCACTAGATCTGGTTGGGACTCAGAGCAAATCTCCATGATCTCTCACTTTGTAACCCAGATCTCCGTGATCTAGGCAGACATTGTACTCAACAATACAATACTTGGAGACACAGGACGCAATGGCGAAGCTAGAGCACACTGAGGGGGTGCATGTGCCTTGTGGGTGCATAGACATGCATTTTTTGGGGTGCCTATATGGTCAAATTTTAACTAAATCTATTTTTTTATATTTTTTGGTGGGTGCCTAGGCACCCCCTCTTCATAACGTAGCTCGAATGAGCCCATCATGCCCATTTTAGTCCGGACTCCTCTTGGAGCCTGTCGGGAGCCATGGGGTGAGGGCTACCGAGTCTTCCCATGGTCCGATGGCAATAATAGGGCCACCCTAGGGATGTCCATGAGTGTAGAGACCATGGGCCAAGTTTTGTGTCCATTAGCCACAGGTTGGGGGCACCTGCCCTCATGTTGGGGGCGCCAGCCCTTGTGTCAGGACAGCGCGACCTGTGATCTTTCGGAGGCCATAACTTCTTCATGCAGACTCCAAATTGGGTGAACCAAAACTCTATTTTGTATACTCGATGAGCTCTTTGACATGGTGTAGTCAAAATGACCATTTGATAAAGTCATTTTACCATGTTTAATGTCATCTTGTACCTACACTCACATAGTCATCACCACTTGTGGAAATGATTAGAAATAAACCCTATGACTATGGTCTATGTCACTTATATAACCAAATGAGGCATTGTCGATGTTATAAAATAAGGTGTTAAGGACCATCAACAAACTCCCCCACACTAAACCTTTGCTCTCTCTGAGCAAAGTAGTGAGATAAAGATTCAGGTCTTTAAAAGATATGATGCTAGCACAAAAGATATTCTAAGTCATTCCTCATACCTGTGGATTTTGAAGTGGCTACCATGTCCTCTTGAGCGGTCAAAAAGTGGAACAACATGACACCAAGTCATCACTATCCCCATGAAGCATTCTTGGAGTTTTTGATAATTTTTTTGAAAACAAAAGCATAGCTCATACTTCTCCTCATATGGCACTCTCAAGTTGCTCAATGGTGTATATATGCCCTCACCAAGGCATTAATGTCTTGTTTTTCTTCCTACTTATAATAGGCTTATGTGGAGATTTAGGTTAGGATAAGAGAGATATAAGCATGACATACTTGAATTGAATATATTGCTAAGTCATACGCTCGGATCACAAGGAGTAACAAGTCATGCAGAATCATCAAGATGTGCAAGTGTGATATTTGGTGGTACTCCTCGTGAACTTTTCCTCCTATAGCTTCTTTAAGATCATGGCTGCCTTTAAAATGTTTTTTCATTGAGAACACTTGTTTTTTCCTCTCTCCCACAGGGGGTATTGATGCTTCCTCTCACAATGGGTATTGATGCTTCCACTGTATCATCTCTCATTTGAGGATTTCTGTCTCTCTCTTTTTTCATTCCATGTCTCTCTTTGGATGATAGAAAATAGCTAGAAGGAGTATAGACATGTGTCTCACATGGAGGAAGTTGCATACTTCCAGTGTAGAAGTAGCAAGGGGTGCGAACTATTTGGTGGTTGCATACTTTCAGGGTAGAAGTAGCAAAGGGATGCATGTGTACGTGATCTTGATCAAAAAATATAACTAGTTTCTCTACCTAGATCAACAAGGCTTGACAAAGCTCAAAACACTCAAGCAGCTATTTGTGTGGTTACATATCACTTCTAGAGAACATGTATTTGGCTCTGGTAGGAATTTATCACCATTGAGGAGAAGTGAGGCTATTGGTTTTGATGTTTTGTGAAAATAGAAATCTCTGAGAGCTTACATAGAAAGATAAGATTCCTTTAGTCCACTATATCTCACTTCACAACAACTTAGTTGACATGTTTTTCCTAATATATATATGGCCACAACTAAAGAGTGAATGCACTAGGAATAAATTTTATGCCAGCCAACCTTTTCAAAGTCATGTTCATAAGTTGGTGAAGTTTTCTCTCACTTTTTAAGTTTGATTTTAGTATATGGAACTCCCCAACACATCAAACTGATGAGAACAAGGCAAGATTTTAAGTTTTATTTTAACATGTAGCATTTTCAACATATCAAACTTATGACAAAAAAGCAAAAGTGGGCAGAGGGGGTGCAAACCAGCGTGCCAAAATGGCGGAGGCCAAAGAGATGGTAGATAGGAATCGTGCGGCCGTCCCCCACACTAGGACTTTTATGTTAATCGACATTAAAAGCCTAGTGTCGATGTTGAACCTCTCTTAGAATGTACTCCATTGTTGAATGATGGCTTGCTCAAGATGTCTGCACCTTGTTGTTTTGATCCTTCATTGATTTTGTGTTCAACCTGCAAGGTTTAGTGACAAGCATACCCGAAGGATACATTTTCTATAAGGTCATTTGTTCCCACTTTCTACAAATTTGTTTGTATTATGATTTCTTCTTCAGTAAGAACACAAAGAAGAGACAACTTATGTTTTGTTTTTTGAGAAATAGAGCAAGGATGTAGCATTTGGACATGGAACTCCCTTCATTCTTTTTAACTTGAAAGCATTTATTGAACATAGAAGGGAACTTATCCTAGTAGCACATTCTTTCCCTCATTGTTTTATTAGGGATGTCTTAATAGGAGAGTGGTTGCAAACTTTTTATGCATGATTTTTTTAACATAAGACATTGTTTTATAATTTATTATGCATGAAAGGAAAGCGATTTTTTTGGAAACTAAACATGCAAGAACTAAAAACTTATTCAAGAATTAAATATGGGATACATACCAATTTACCTATCAATTGAGCATGACTTCTCCATTCAATTTATCTCAAAAACTTTACCCCCTCAAATTGTCAATTTCCTGTAGGGGTTAGTCTAGATACACAACCAATGTCTACACAAGCAGATTTAGTTCAATAATCAAACTGTACACTATGTTTAATTTGATTAAGGTAGGCTATTTAACCAACGCACCACACTTTATTTAAATGATTATGGAAGTTTGATCATTGCATCCAAACTTCAAACTAAGCACCATGCTTAATTCAAAAGATGTGCAATCAACATCCAAACCAAAGCATACTAGCATAGACAAAGGTAGTATGTGTATGATAACATGAGATTGATCCAAATGGATGCACAATCTTTGAATGATGAATGAAAGAACCATTTTATTTTTTCTAAGCAAGGCAATGCAAATGGGTGAATGCATATGATCAATCAAACATGTCATGGTTTTGAAAAAGGAAATTGAGTGATATGCACGCAAATCTTGGCTTTGGCTTTTCTCGTAGCGTGGCCCATCTAACAGTCATCATCATACTGATTGGCAAAGCCGACATATGAGCCAAGATGGTCCAATTTAACATTTGCCTACCACAAAGCTAGACTAGGAGCATCGAATAGATAGATAACAATAAAATTTTTGTCTACCTACACTAGGCATGGTGCCCGAATACAACTCAAAGACTAGGAGCCACCCAAAGAAAGCACTAGATTTATGAAGCATTAAGCAAACATGTAGTGGTGAAACTTAAGATTAGAATGAATATAATGTTTTTGAGTTGGTCTCTCATACCTTGACTAATTCATCACTCACAGTTTGTGATTAAATTAAGAGTGATGCAATGTAGTTGTTCCATCACATATGATGATTTTATTTACTCCTGACGACGACTTTCTCTCCATCTACATGGAGTTAGTGTGTAGATACATATACCTATCTATGCGATGGCAGGGTGGTGGTTGATTGTTCAAGAATGATCCAGCACCCTGGGCTCGTGATGATTTTTTTAATACCCACAAAAGCTAGCGATAGACTACATTAGCAGACATCAAGGTAACTACCAAAATCTTTATGCCAATTGCTTCCCTGGCAATGGCGCCAGAATGCTTGTTGGTATTTGTTAACGTAACTTGATAAATCCATAAGCGCACGGATATTGTTATAGCTTTCACCCAAGAGTATTCCTGGGTATTGTATTTATCTATAGGGAAGCAAGGTTAAAGATAGTGATAGTTAGCCATCATGTATCTGCTAACTAATATTCCAATCTAGACTAAAGTGGGGTAAGGGATAAACGGTAGGATAGGACACCAATCTAGATAAATGGGAGGACAAAGAGTGAGAGAGTATCCTGAGTTCTTCTTTATCACAAAGGTTCTTTCTTAGATATAGTTTAGCAATGCAACTTAACATAACATGATTAATGAGCACACACAATGCACTTCAGAGCTCCGCTTCGATCAAGGATCATAAAAGATAACTTATGTTGTTACGGCTTCGAGCCCTACGCTTTAAGAACTTGCCCAAACAAATGGTGGACTTCATAGACTAGATGAGGCTATCACCACCCACTAGCTACCACTCATCCAAGGAGCAAGCTGCAAACATCGATATACTATAGCCTAAGCACCACGCTTACACTATTATATACTACTCTAGTTTCCTCAAGGAAGATCAAACTAGAGCCCTCAATTAAGAGTAGTGAACCCGCACAAAGGTGTGAACATTACTCTAATTATACTAAAGATATACTACTAAGACTATACTAAAGTAACCAAAAGCATTACTAATATAAAGTAATAGCAACACTTAGACTATGCAACACAAGTGAATAAAGAAGACAATATATTGCATAAAGAGTAATATATTAATGTAAGGAGAGTATTACAAGAGAGAGATACAAGGCATATACTAGACTCTTCAAAATTGCTCCCATTATAGGAAGAACTCCTCTTCACTCTAACTCTCACTCTAGCACTAAGACTACAACTTGAGAGTAGAGAATGTTTCTCTTGTGGTGTGTGTTACAAATGAGGGAGAGGGATGGTATTATAGGTGGAGGTGGAGTAGGGGCTACTCCAATGCCACATCATCAATCTGTGTGACCACCGCTGCCCACCATTGGATGAAACTGACCTCAAACCACCTTAAAATCAACGAGAGAGGTAATTTTCGCCTGTGTCTTACGTGTGGAACATGCAAGAAATCGGTTTGGGGGTGGGAGCCATGGAAGTCACGCCGGTAGGGGGCAGGAGCCGTGGAAGTGACAGCGGGCGCCATGGACCTGATGGTGGGCACCCAGACACTTGGGCCAAATGTGTAGAGCTCCTCGTTAGCTTTGCGTAGCCTAGTGGCTCGCCCAAAACTGAGTCGGATGAGCCCATTATGCCCATTTTAGTCCGTACTGCTCCTGGAGCCCGTCAGGAGACGTGGGGTGAGGGCTACCGGGCCTTCCCGTGGTCCGATGGAAATAACAGGGCCTCCCCAAGGGTTATTCGTGAGTGTAGAGACCATGGACCAAGTTTCGTGGCCATTGGCCATAGGTTGGGGGCGCCCGCCCTCATGTTGGTGACGCCCGCCCTCGTGTCAGGACAGCACGGCCTGCAATCTTTCGGAGGCCATAACTTCTTCATTCGGACTTCAAATTGGGTGAACCAAAACTCTATTTCATGTATCTTGACAACCCCTTCGACATGGTACAGTAAAAATTACCATTTGATGAAGTCATTTTACCTTGTTTATAGCCATCTTGTACCTACACTCACATAGTCATCACAACTTGTGGAAATGATTAGATAAACCCTATGACTATGGTCTATGTCACTTATATAAAAAAATTAGGCATTGCTGACATTGTAAAATGGGGTGTTCAGGACCATCAACAATGAGCCTCTTACACAGCTCCAAGATCTGAATTTTTGTATCACAGTGACAACTCTATACCCCCACTTTACTTGCAGTCGGATCATCGGAGCCACACGTCGGCCGTGATGAGCCGAGCATGGATGCGTCTGTAGGATGACACAATGCATGCGCCACCTGGAGGGCTTAGCCTCAACTTGGCCAAATTCCTTGACGCTGCGGCCAGGCGCATGATGACCGAGAGCCCGTCTCCGAGCCGGCGCTCGTCCAGCGCCATCCACCTTGCATCGTCACCGTTCCTCGTCTCGAGCCCTCGGTGACCACCTAGCAACATTCACACCATTTTTTTTCTTTGACATGTCCTTTGCTTGCCTGCTCGGCCTAGCTTCATGTCCTCGCATTCTGGACACGGTCGCCCCGCGCATGCACATTAGGCTTGGCGGCGTCATGCTGTTGTTTAGTTTAGTGTTGTGATTTATCTTGGTGATTTGTGTTGTAAAAGTTTCTCTAATATAATGTAAAGTCCTAGATGACTCGAGGGGGTGAATAGCCTATTAAAATTTCTATAAATCACTAGACAAAGCATGTTAGTAAAACAAACAGCGTAAACGCAGGTTTTGTCTAGCCTAGATGGTGAGCAAGCCTTCTAATGACAAGTCTAGTAAATGCTATGATCTCTATGTCACACAAAAGCTATGTCACTACTTTATACGCTAATGAGCTAGCAAGGAACTAATTCTACACAAGCTACAAAATACATACTTGAAGGTAAATACAAGAGATAGGATGGTGATTCTTATACTGACAATGAGGAGAGGATGTTGCCAATCACCAAGATGATATCCAATCAATCACAATGACAACAATCACAATATGAAGAGCCAATCATTGGGAGAAAAAAGATGACACAATTGTTTTTGTTCACCAGGAATTCACTTGTGCATCGACAAGCTACGTCGCCCATTGTGCCGACCAACACCTAGATGGTTCTTTAGTTCTTGACTCGCAAGTCAAGGCCTTACAAGACTAGCTCTCCCAAGAGCATCGCAAGACACCACTCTCAAGTGAGGTAACTCAATGACACATGCATTCCACTAGAGTAGCTTTTGGCGCTTCGCTGAGGAAAGCTCAAGACCTCTCACAAATTAATACCAGAGGTGGGCAAGAACAATCACCAACTCTTCCCAACGCCTCCAACAAGCCTCCAAGCCGGCTAGGAGTAGTACTCTCCAAGAGTAATAAGAAATCCACTAGCTAAATGACTCGCAAGTGCCACTAGATGCAATAACTCATGCAAACACACTTTGAATCACTCAATCTCACTCAAGATTTGCAATCAAGAAAGAGAGATGAGTTAGAGGGCTATTTTTCAGCTCTATAGGATGCCAAGAGAGTTAGAGAGTCAAGAGTGGGAGCCAAGCCCTAGCCACCCTCTATTTATAAGCCTCCACATCCAAACTAGTCATTAGCCCTCAAATCAGACATCATCGGGGTCGTCGGACGTGTCTGACGTGTTCAAGAATCATGCGCCAAAGTCAGTCATTCAAACACGATGAAAAACATATCGTCAGACGCAACCGACGAGTAGCATCGGACATATTTGATGCTCGCTCAGCACAACTTGGCCAACTAACCGTTGGGACCTTCGAACGCCAGACTCAGCGTTCGACGCACATCCATGGATGCGTCCGGAGCCCCAGCCAGAAAAAGTAACTCTCTGAGCGTTGGATGCGCGGCACTCAAACCATTGGACATTGATGTTAGCGTCCATCATGTTCAAAAACCAGCTGCCACGACACAGCCACAGCTCAACGTGTCGGATGCTCTACCCCAGCATCCGGCGCTCTTCGACTGATGCGTCCGACGCATGTAAAACCTCATTTTCACGCCGCCGTCAAATGCAAACATGTCCACCTTTGCAAATGTGCCAACACCACCAAGTGTACATCTCCATATGCTTGTGTGCTAGCATTTTCCAAACATTTTCCAAAGGATTTTCATTCACACACTAGATCCTAATGCATCGACATGAATAATAGACCTAGTGGCATTCAAGAACCAAATTACCGAAAATTTCCCCTCTTCATAGTTCAACTATCGATCCTAAACCACTCACACCCTCTATGGTCTTATAGGTTATACCTTTGCCTTGATCCCATTTTGCTTTTCCATCGATCGCCAAGTCTCCACATGACATGTGACACTCCACGTCATCATATAACCTTCTTGGTCCGTCAATCTTGACCTTACTTGCTCTTCAACATTGACATGGTCCATCGGCGCCAAGTCTTTCCCAAACTTTAGCACGCATGGTCCTTCGCTTTGAAGCCTCAATTTTCCCTTCACACGCCCAACCGATCCATTGAGCCAAGCCCCATCTTGATCTTCACATTTGGTTTACATGACACCATGTCAAGACTCATTCACAATGAGCTCCACTTGGCAAGGACTACCTTATCTAAATCATCCATTGAGAAACAAGGTTAGTCCTAAGGTTTCATCAATTAGCCAAAACCAAACCAGGGACTTTCATATAGTTCTATGTGTATATGGTATATTGTACAATTAAATCTAAGGTGTCATTTCTAGGAAGTGAAGAAGTGATGGAAGAATCATCTGCACAACGTCATGATCATATCATACTCTATTGTCATGTGTTGTTAGACTGTAGTGTTGTTGTTTTATTCTTGTCTTCATTGGTGGCTTTAGATACTTTTGTGGGTTGCCTTTCTTCGCTTGTGGCAAAGTGCATGTTGTCTTCTTCTTAGTCCTGCCTATCTCTTTGTCTACTTTCTATCTTAAACATCTACAAAAAGTCCCCAATTAAAAAAGTAAAGTTGAGGCCTGTTGATATACTTGCATGACCTTTTGAAATAAAACTGAGCCTATCATTGTTATTTTCATACCAATGTTATATGAAGCTAGTAATGTTGCGTTTTGTTTCATTCGCAAGGGTCATTTGTGTGGCCAATGATGATAAAATGTTAAGATAATTACTACTGCACATAATGTTGAATATGGTATTTTTATGAGGTTGGCTGCCCTTTCTCTTCATGGTTTTTATTTATGTATCTTTTGGTGATATATTTTTTTGTTCGATATGGCAGCAACCAATGACTCTGATCAATTATTTTTTTGCATATCATTGAAAACTTCTGCGTGACAACACACCACACACACTACCTAGAAATCATACCTCAACTTGGCCAGAGTCCTCAACTCTATGGCCAGGCGATGACTGCACGCCCATGACATCACGCGCGGCCTCGGTCGGGAACACGCTTCTCCGCCACTAGAAAGCTCTAGTGTATGCTGGACAGGTATGATTATTGTTCTTGACATATACTCTTAATTATATTCTGACCTGCATGTACTATTTTTTTAGATAATAAGAAGTACCTCCTTCATGTATTTTGTTTCTTTGGACTACGTATTAATTTCATTGTACCACAAAGTTGGAAAGTAATAATTTTTCCTTCAAAAAATGCATGCAGATACTATGTTATTAGAGAAGGTGGAACCCCTGCCACACATCCCAACTTTGGCTTCGCCCTGCAAGTTTGGATCATTTACCTTAATTTGAGGTGCAAACATAGATAATTAGTATTTTGTAATTAATGTTCAGATTATTGTACAAATTTTTGTTGAACATGTAATATATTGTATAATATTGTCAACAAAGACACTGGTGTGTATTTGTGGAGTCAATTTTAATCATCCGCAAATGGGTGGTGATTTTCAAATTAGAAAATGTAACACCCCAGGTCTTATGATGCCTAATTGCATTACTTACATGAGCATAAACAACACTAATCCATTCATTAGCATTGGTTCATGATCTATGCTCGTCATCTAATGTAATTGTTTGATATATGCTTATACGATGCTTATTTATGCTATGGTCATGTGTGGTCAGTGCTTATATGTGTCATTTAACTAATGCTCAACTATCCTAAGGACATAATTTTGTATAATGTTCATGTTGATCTTTAAGTCCAATTAAGCTTCTAGGTATAATTTTTACTTGGGTGACCACTAGACCTCTTTCGCTTGTCTATTTACAATATGCCTTTTAAATTGTTTAGGGGACTGTGCACCCTTTATCAACACTGTAGTAAATTTTATAAGAAACAAAAGCTATTTACTGATCATCTCTTGGAAATGCCCAGAAAAGCCCCCAAAATGGACCCCAAGTCAATTTTCAATGCTGATCTGCAATTCTGAAAATTTAGCTAAGTCTGAATCCTGCTGCAGCTCAAGGTACCCTTCTTCGGAGGCCTGTAGATCCAAATCTATGAAGAATTGGTTCAAACTCAAATTGACAAAATTGTTCTCGTTTTGAAGCTCTATAATGTTGTCAGTTATGGCTTGGTCTAATTCTGCTTGGTTTGAGTGTTATTCACGCTTCGTGCAGAGGATATATTTTAGCAAAACAGAATTTCTACATTGGGCCATTTTGGCCGGCCCAGCAGCCTTGGGCCTAATGGCCGGCCCATTTCGACCAGGGCAGCGCCCAATTGGATGCCTGGGCCTAATGGCCGGCCCATTTTGACCAGGGCAGCGCCCAATTGGACGCGCCGTGGCCGATCGCACCGGCACATTGCGGTGGCAGCCATACGCCGCCGTGGGGCCTGTGTGGACGCATGCAAAGGCAGCAAGTCCTCCACCTCGCCTCCTGCCACCCACACTCGCATCGCTTCGCCTCACAGCGCTCGCCTCGCCCTCTCCACGCTTGCGAAGATGAGCAGTAGCGGCAGCCTCGGCGACGCCGTCACCAGGAGCTCCACCCTTACTGTCGCGCACCTCCGCCGCTGTCTACATGGCCTCAGGCTTCCTCGCGCCCTACCACATGAACCACCACCTTCGCCTCGTCCTCTTCCTCAACCGGCGCACCACGGGGGATCCGGAGACCGCTGGAGCAGCCCGATCAACGGGGCTGCTCCCCTCGTCGCTGCGAGCTCCCGCGGCTAGGCTGCCTCGGGCCAGCTCGGGCCACGCCAAGCCCGTCCACGGAAGGGTGCCGACCTCCTAGTGTTCCGCCACCACCTCGTCACCGCCGTTAGGCTCCCTAACGGCAGTAACCGCGAGTTCAGGCGCCGCTTCCTCTCCAAATCGTGACCAAGGACTTCAGGCGACGATTCGAGAAAAGCGAAGGTCCTATCTGCAAAGCTATAGACTCAGATGATAGTGCCATAAGGATCTGTTTGTAGATGTTTGGCTGAATCTTTGGAAATTCATATCTAGAGTTTGGTAACTCCAATTTTGGTGAAACAAGTTTTTTTGGTTCCTGTTGATGTCTAGTTTTTATTAAAAATATGAAACATGCCATGTTTAGTAATAATTTATTTAGTTATGACTTATACCTTTTAATTATGCATAAAAAGGAGACATTCATATCTCCTGTTATATTACTCCAATTGACTTGAAAATTGTATGAGATGCTTTTGATGCTATGTGCAGGGGGTAGTTTAAATTTAAGGGTAATTGGATGCTGTATGAATTAGTTATGAGCTTCCTTTGCTTATAATTATATTATCTTGTGCTAATTTTCATAATTCATGTAGACATCGTATCAAGGTGAAATTTGGTGATCATCATGTTTATGCCATGATGAGCTTGATGTAAGTTGGAATATGTTGTTTGCCACTTTCTTATAGGGTTTTCCAGTATTGCTCTTCTAAGCTATAATTAGCTTCTAAAACTTGTGAATTTTGTGTCGCCTAATATATTGAGTCAAATTCCATGAAAATTTTACAGTGTCTTCTTAGAAGCATTTTATATCTACCTTACTTTTTGTAGAATTTTATGGGTACTTTGCATACATGCTCATACTTAGGCCTAATCATTCAATTAAATTAATAAATGGTATAAATAATCTTAATCGGGTATGTTCATCATACTTTTTGGTGTTCTTGATTCATATATAACCTGTTGGTGCAGTTGGTTTGATCCAATTTGATGTCTGGCACATATGTATGTATTTAATTTCTCTGTAATTGTATTTTCTGGACAGTTTTAGAGAATGTTTGCATTTTACCAAGATAAGTTGGTTTTCTGCAGATGATGTGAATACAAAAAGTGTTCCTAACTTATGTATCAACCTTCTGTTAAATTTTGAGGCCAAGTGGCGTAGTGTTTTATGAGGTACAACTGTTCACAGTTGGACCAGTTGCATGCTTGCTCTCTGTTCAGCCTGAGTCATCTCTGAACTTGGGTTAATTCGACCTTGTTAACTTGTGAATCATGTTTTCATATCTGAATATTATTTGTGGAAAATTTGATAAGATTTCCAGAATGTCTTGATTCATGAACATTGGACTTATAAATGTCCAGTTATGCTTTATTTTTTGGACTGCTGCTTGTATGTACAGATTTCTGAAAATTGCCTGATGGTACGATTGCATTGCTTGAGCATCTTGGTGATACTTTGTATGCTTAGGCTAATCAAGTAAAGTAGTTTCATGTGTCTATGTCTTGCTTAATCTTGTGCTTTCCTTGAATGCTCTTATGTGAAGCCTCTCTTATTTCTATTCTTTGCATTCATACACTTTCACATTGCATCTCATCTAGGTACGCTAGGTGAATTGCGTAAAGGACAGGAAGTGGAGCTGAACCCAAAGATGGTGTTGGTGGATTGATCCCGAGGACAGAAGGACTAAGGTAGAGATGTCAGCAAGATGGTGGGAGAAAACTGAGCTAACCTGAGTCGGTTCCCATGCAAGCCCCGGAGCATTCTAAGCCTCCTACCTTTAAAATCAACTGAGTATATATGTTATGTATGTATGGTTGCATTAAGTTAGGAGTTGTTATGAAAACCTTGCTTCATATATTTATCTATCCTTTGTACACTACATATCTCCCTAGAATCCTATCTAAGTGTAGGATCGTGTAGTTGCTTAGCCATGCTTATAATGGGTAGTTGCAAGTGATCTCTCATCGCTTGCTAATACGCTTTGGATCATGATGGCTATGTTGCTATCTTGGATGATAACCATGAGTTAACGAACTAATTGAAGACTGGGCGGGATGTTTTGGGCAGCAAGGCATGGGTCTTGTGTGCACATAAAGTCTTGTCTATGTTGATTAAGGATTGTACCATGGAGCCTTCTTTGTCATTTTGAACGCATGCCTATCACTTAGCTGGTTGGATCTGAGGTTATCCGCCGCGAAGCCTAGTAGCTCAACTCAGGCCTGGAGTTGAGAAGTATAAAGTGCTCCCTTCAAGAGGTAGTAAGAATGTGTGGGGAGTCGTATCCGTAAGTCTAGTGGCGGGTGTTTTAAAGTCCTGACCCTCCTGGTATGGTGGCAACCCTGGAAGTTGAAACAAATGCGGAATTAAAACTAATCACACCGGCTAACCAAAACAGATGCGGAATTAAAACTATCGGTCTAGCCAAGACTTCACCCCTCTAACTATGACTGTAGACACACCTTGTAAAAGATCCTACACAAAAAAACAAGGTGCCAATCTAGCTAGTGCTCTCCTAATTAAGTCTAGCTTGTAAGGTCACACAAACCTAAGCCACTAGTACTTTAGCAAGCAAAGGAGCACCTACATAATTCTAGTGAACAAAAGCACAAAGCCAACCTAAGCTCACTAGACGCTCAAGGACAAGGTTACACAAACCGAACCCAAGAGCTCAACCTTACTTAACTACACAAGCCAAGCAAAGCAACTAATTGGACTACACAAGCTAATTAGCCACACAAGAGATACTTCTAAGCTACACAAGCTAGAAGGCAACTAGATAGCTACATAAGCCTACTAATTACAAGAGCAACAACACAAGCATAATATATGTGAATATAAATACAAGCTTGTGAATAGGATGCAAACCACCCCGAAGTGTGGAACAAGATGACACGGCGATTTTTCACCAGGTTCACTTAGTTGCCACCAAGCTATGTCCTGTTGTGGCGATACACCCGCTTGGAGGTTCACTCGCTAATTGGCATCACCTAGCCAAACCCACAGCCTCGGGTGCGATGAACCCAACACAAGATGGGGATCCTCCAAGCCATGATCTCCACTAGAGTTGCTCTTCACGATCTCCTGCGGGGTGAGCACAATACCCCTCACATTCTCTTCTCCAGAGCACGGCACAATCTCCTTTGTGCTTCGACAGAGTCTCTTGTCACCAAGCTGTCTAGGAAGTGGCAACCTCCAAGAGTAACAAGCACACCGGCTTCCAACCCGAACACCTAGTGCCACTCGATGTAATCTCACAATGCAACGCACTAGAATCACTCACTAACTCAATCGGATGAACACTATCAAGCACATATGAGTTAGGGGGCTCCCAAGCACCACCACACAAGCCACCAAGGCTCTAGTGTCCTCAGCAACCAGCCCAAGGCTAGCCAAGGGGCTATTTATAAGCCTCCCACGAAATAGAGCTGTTGCCCCCAAAGATTCCCTTTTCTGCGTGGTCACCATAATGTCATGGGTGGTGCACCGCCATGCCATGGCGGTGCCCTCCAATGGTCAAATTCCAATGGCTACTTCAAACTATCCATTGCTGAAAGTGCTCACCGCCATTCCATGGCGGTGCCCCGCTTTTTCTCACTTCACAAACCTGCACTTCTCTGGAAAAATAGGGTGGTGCCCTCACTGGACAGTCTGGTGACCTAAAATTGCTCATACTTGAAATCCATTACTTCAGGGTTGTAGAGCATCTTGTTAGCTTTCCAAAGAGTCCTAGATCATTAAAATTGGAGACCCGAGCTAGGAGATATGACCAATTTACCACAGACCGCCTCTGCTGGAAAATAGGGCGATGCACCGGACAACCATGGCGGTGACCACATTTTCTCTAGCACGGAATCAGCATCCTCTGAAAAAATAGGGCGGTGACCATGGCGGTGCACAGCCAAGCCAAGGAGGTGCACAGCCATACTAGGGAAAGTGCACAGCCATGCTAGGGAAGTGGTCACTAGACATGGATGTGACCACCCCGAGGCAAAACCCTCTGTTAGCACCATTTTTTATACCCGATTCAATCCATGGTGTCTCTAACTCTATTCCACAAGCGTTGCTAACCCTCAAATGATTTCCAAATCATGTCTTGGGCCATGTTAGTATTTTCCAAAGTCTTTCCATAAATCATTTTCGCTTGCTCTCACCACGCCACTCGATCCTAACGACATCGCAAAGTTAGATCGCTCAAGTGGCACTAGATGATAGATATGCAAACAAGTTTGCCCCTCTTGATAGTACGGCTATCAATCCTAAACTCGGTCATCAACTTATCTACACTCCTATGACCGGTGAAATGAAATGCCCTAGGTTATACCTTTGTCTTTCACATTTTCATTTCCACCGTCGTCCTCCAATGTGCCAATGCAATACATGCACGACACGATCACCAAATGATATGATCCACTTCATATTATCATGCAACCTTCTTGGTCCATCGATCTTGACCTCACTTGCTCTTCACTGTTGAGTTGGTCCATCGACACCAAGTCTTGCTCAAGCTTCACCATCTCCTAGGTCCATCACTTCAAAGCCTTGAATTGCCCTTCACACATCAAACCAGTCCATCGAGTCAAGCCTCATCCCGATCTTCTCCATCTTGGTCACATGACTCCATGTCATGTCTCATATGCAATGAGCTCCTTCATCACCTAATCACATGTGGACTAATCTCCTGTGTATCTCAATTTTACATATTAGTCCAACCTAAAGTTGTCACTCAATTGCCAAAACCACATAGGGACCTTTTAATCTCTCCCTTTTTGGTAATTGATGACAACTCTACAAACATATGAAAATAAAGAATATTTGGACTTTATGCCACTTATCCAACATTTAAGCTCAATGTCATGATTTGGATAAGTACCACAAAGTTAACTTGGTAGTGATAGCTCCCCCTACATGTGTGCTCAAATGGTTTGAATTCAAGCTTGCACACATGCATAAATATGGAAATTTTTTAGAGAGTTAGCACTACTAAGTGATGCTAAGTTGTATAGGATAAACCTTTGAAGCGTGATACTAACGGAGTTGCACCATTGAATTCATCCTTAGCATCATGGTTAGCTAGATATCACACACAAAACAACTAGATACCTCATGAGATCAACATTATAAACAAGGCTCTAGTATCATGAGAAAGAACACATGTGACTAGCTAAACCAACAGATGCATGCTAGTTATCAAATCATCAATCAAGTTCTATGACTAGCATACACCATACAAGCATTGCATATTGCATTTAAAAACTTATGCAAATGCAAGCAAGCACATGAGTATGCACATATCAAATGCACTCAACCAAGTTCATGAGCTTGCTCCCCCTACTTGTGTGCATCTCTTGTCCAAGAATTTTTTATCATCCTCCATTCTTCAATTTTTGATCCTCCTCCATTCTTCAATACTGCTCCCTCTTGGTCCATGTCCATGTCTTCTCTCATCTATGTCCAATTTCTTTAGAATATGCTTCTCGCATATCTTTGTACATTTCTCTCCCCCTTTGTCATCAATCACCATAAAGGTATGTACCCTATACCACATGAACGTGTGTCTCTTGTACCACGTGTAGAGCGAGTCCGTTGATGCAAAGAGTTGGACTTGGGTAGATGGTTGAGTCTTGAATCTTCATTTTTGATGGACACCACCATATCTTGGAATGACACCACTTGCAAATACCACATGTAGTTGCATGAGTACCATGTGTGAATATGAATAGAGCACTCCCCCTATATCATAGCACTAGAAATGCCACATGTAGGTCACTTGAAGGATCTTTGACCTTGATATCAATTAGTTGGGGCAACTCTCCCTATGTCAAAGCGTGGGTCAACCAACTTGTAGATGAGGGTAGCTTTCTTGATTTGCATTGATCACTTAAAGTTGAGGGTCACTTGTGGAAACCACCTTTTTATATACTAGATATCATTTGAAAGAATTCCATGTGTACCATGTGTGTAGGAGTGTGATACTCTAGACATATCTTGGAAGAACTAGCATTGTGGTCACAACTTGTTGGACTTGTTAATAAAAACCAATTCTTGAACTAGATTGTTTCCATGAGCTTCTTTCTCTTTAACTTGAACTAAAATGTTTTGCCTATAACCTTTCAAGTCCGGTTTGAACCAATGAGAAGCTTCTTCACACCTCATAAAGTATAAGGGTTATCTTGACAACGTTGTACTTGTTACTTATATGCAATTTAAACTAGATCAAGTACTTAGGTTCAATAGCTCATGAACAAACTCATATTCATACCACTAGATCATTCAACCATTCAAGCAATAGTGGTAGACTATGAATTAAAACTTTTCTTTTGTCATGCATGATCCTAGTAAGCATGTACTATATGCACTAATCGCAACTAGTAAGGGATGAAATGATCATACACATTACAATGATACCTTTGCTATGGTGGAGTAGAGGATAGTCATTAGATTCCAATTTCATTACTCCAATAGCAATGCGAAGTCCAATTTATAAGCTTGATGAAGCCAATATATACCAATTTGAATTCCATGCTTCATCCATATGAAATGAGAACCAATAATGGTCAAGTACACCTTCTTGTTGTGGTTGGCTTACTTCTTCTATGACTTTGCTTGCATGAGAGAATACCACTTGAATTATCACTTAAGTTGTCATGTATTGCTCTCTATTTGGGTGTTGCTTGCTTTCTTGATCAATCCTTTTGGTAGCTTCAACTAAGCATCTTCAATAATCCTTAGATCATCACTTCCAGTTGGCCTTCCAAGTACACCTCACTTGGTTTTTCCCAACTCATTTGGGAGGCTTGCCCCCACAGTGGGGAGAAGTGATCTCTCTCCAAGAACTATCCTTGACACTCACTTGAATTGCTTTTTGCTTGATTGATCCATGGACTTGATATGATGAAATATCTTGAATTTTGCTTTAAGTCCTTTTCTTTCTTATTCTTCAGCTTGATCTTGATCTTCAATAAACCAAACATAGGTTCCTCAATCACTTATAATCATGATTTCAACTTGAGGACCTTTCAATTTGAGTGACTCTAGATATATCCAATGTTTGTCACTTTCTTGGCAGATTTTGTACTCTTCATAGAATAATTCATATCTCGAAATGTACAGCTCCAAATGCCACGAAATTTAATGGAGATGTGTGACACTAAGTATTCTAGCAGCTATAAAAATTTGATCTTCATTGGCCTTCTAGATTGCTACCAGATTTCATATCTTCCCACACTGCTACATGCTGAAAACTGCTGCACTATAGCTGACAAGAACTACTCCAAAATAGTAGCAATTCTCATCCAATTCTCATAAAATTTTTACCGCATCTTGTATCATAAGTATAGAGCATGTATACCAATCCAAATAGATTTGCTTCCTCAAACATGGCTGTCTTCTCAGCTAGCTCAGATTTCGAATTATAGGACAGATTTAAACAATTGAGCTATGCTTCACCATAAGTGAATCAAACATGATATCAACTTGTTTGAATACTTCCACAAGACATATATCAATTCAAACCACTTACTAAGAGTAATATTTTGATCATATCCATCCAAATTAAACCAAATTTGTCTACTAGGCATTTAATCCATTCAATCATCTCATAGCAAGTAACATATGCATATATATCCAATTCAATCCATTCATATGCACCCAATTGAACTAGATCAACTAAAGATATACCTTGATAGCTCATGATCATCTTTAGCAAGCTTTTACTCAAATATTTGCAAGAAATCAAATATGACTAATACTTCACCACAACTTGAATATTGCACTTGTATGTTATAGTACATTGGACTTCACTTGTCATGACTTGGATTGGGATGAGAATAGCACTAAGCTTCAATATTTGATTCAAACAAATTATGAATAATTTGAACTCAATTGGACCAAGTGTCCAATTCCATGGTACCTACAAAGAATTATCCACTTTTTGATGGTACCCAAACTAGTTTGGGTCCTCTCAAGTTAGGTACAACATACTTAGGCAAAGCCTTAGTATGAGTAGCGGGATGTTTTGCAATATCAACCATAGATGTACCATTACCATCCTTCCTAAGCATATCATTTGCATGAATTAAAATAGGCTTAGGAGTGTTACCTAGGGGACATGAATGAGCCATGTGTCTCCTTTCCCGACATGAATAGCATCTTCTCTTTGGTAGAGCCTTTTCTTCATTGCTCTTGTGATGCTCTTCATTGCCTTGCCTCTCAAGACTTGCTTGAGCCTTCTTCTCAAGCTTGTTGGAACACTTCGAGGCTAAGTGTCCCATGTCTCCACACTTGAAGCACTTGATGTGAGCCAAATCTTTCCTCTCTTGATTCTTGCTCATCATTTTATTGGCATCATTGATATGAGTTGGATGCCTTGCTCTTCCACCCCTTCTTGTTTTCTTCTTCTTGTTCAAGTCATCAATTTTAGCTTCATGGTTGACCTTGACTTGATGTTTGGGCTTCTTTTCTTGCTCAACTTGTGGCTTTGGTTGAGGCTTCTCTTGTTGCCTCACCAATTGCTTGGTTGGGCACATTGAGGTGAGATGACCCCGAATGTGACACTTGAAGCACTTGACATACTTAAATCTCTCTTCTTCTTTCTTCAACTTGAGCTTTTCTTGATTGGGGCAACCATATGCAAGATGTCCCTTTTCATGGCATTGATAGGACATGAAATGAGATAGCTTCTCCTTCTTTTGCCTCTTAAGCCCTTTTGCCACTTTTCGAGTCGCCATCTCTCCTTGATAGTGAGAAACTTGATGGGTTCTCTCCATTGGAGTCACACTAAATTTAGTGGATGGTTAAGTGATGATAATGATGATGGCCTATAATGAACCTGATATGGTACTATTATTGATTGGCTTAATCACATGATTGTTTAGCATAGGTGCACACTTAGTGATAGGTTAATGATGATTAACTTGATGCTTAAGATATAAATGATTACTTATATGTACTTAGGCTTTTATGCAAAATGTTGTCAAGCAAGCTCCACTTATATATCAGGCTTGCATACTCCTCGGTGTCACTTTATTTTTGGTTTTTGACGGGTAAGTCTAGCTGACTACATACTCATACTCAAGGTTTATTTCCCACTTGTTGCATATTGCGAAGTATCTTGACTACTACAAGAATTGGATGCCCTTGCCATAGTGGCGGAGTGCGATCGTGGGCATGATCCTTCTTAGTTATCTTATCTCTAATGCTTTTGTTGGAAGTTGACCATTGGCCTGGCATATATTTAAACTAAGAGTAACACTAGTTTCAAATTACTTTGCTTCCGCTATTTTTTAACTTGAGTTGTAATAACTTATGTTGAACACTGATGTTTATTGATGTATTTGTAAAATGGTGTAACATGTGACTTGTTGTGTTTAATCACTACGGTCTTGGCTTGTATGTTGGTTGGTTTGAAATCCATCGTGATTCGTTGGACTGTCGGGTTTACATAAGTGAAAGTATGCGAGTGTCAACGTGTTAGCGAGGACGTCCATACTTGATCTTGTATAAATTGGGCGGTTCCATGATAGAAAATTTAAACCTAATTTTATTTATGAAGTGTCTCTAATAATACCTTTTTGGACGGATGATGTGGCTGCTCTTGAAAACTATCATCAGATGTGGTTGTCATAATCAAAACGTCTCTAAAAAGGCCTTATCAGTGGTTGTTGTCCTAATAAAACCGTTTCTGAAAAGCCTTATCAGGGATGGTGATCCTAATGCAATCGCCCTTGAAGATGAGGCTATCAAAGGCAGTTTTCTTAACAAAACCGTCCCTAAAAATCCTTCTTCAGGGGTGGTTAGAAGCCCATCGCTGTAGCTGCGTGATCTTTACAGTCGCTGGGTTAGGGTCGAGCAGATTGGCCATTGCTGAAGACACCATTTAGCCACTTGTGATGTTATTTATTGTGCTAGTGCAACCAACAGCTCAAGACTTTGTAGAGAGCCTTGGTCTCTCCATAAACGATGATGATGAAGACAGTGGAGATGATGCTTAGTCACTCTTTGATGTCTCATTGTATTTAAAGTCAGATTTCTGTAGAAACTTTTCATTGTGTCGGGCACACATATGTTTGTTCTTAGCATATCGACCTTTTTTGGGTGCTTTTTTGCCTTGTCACTCGTGGAACATTAGTTTTTAAGACTCGGCGGTCTTTAGTACTTTGTGCCTTACGGCCTAAGACATTTTTTAAAGAAAAAAACAGTATTTATAGGGTTGTGGTAGGCCCCTACTTTTGTCTGAATTGTCATTTGGGAAAAACCATTTAGTTATTTTTTGTGACTTATGGCATAATGGATTGTTTTATTCTGAGTCCTTGAGTCACGTGGGGACTTGTGCACCATTGAGTGTTGAACCTTACGTGATCAAACTTTATTAAAGTTGGAAGTCTGGTCCATTTGAGTGTGTGGTCCATCTGAGTCCTTATATTTGCACGTTTTGGTCTTGTCGTTGCCATGCTAAAAGATATCGGTGAGGAGCAAAAGGGTATATAACATGCAAATGAAAATACTAGAAAGTAACAAAATACTAAGGCTCTCGGAGCTGTACCTGGGACTTGAGCTCTTCCCCGACTTGGACTTCCTACTCTGCGGCCATAGTTCGGTCATTTTTGTCTTTAATTTTGTGTGTTTATGCCAACCTCGTTTCAATCAAACATATTCCTTGACCTACTTATTCGGTGATTTTCTTATTATCGTGTATATCATATAGCCAACAATGTGCATACTTGCTTTTGAATGCGATAATAGAATAAAAGAAATGTGGTAACCTATAAGACTTTTTTATTGAAGGAGAAAATTACTAAAGAATGATTACACTGTGACAAACTGTTCCTCTCAAACGCTACATGCTACTTTTGTGATTTGATGAACAGAGACCGTCATTGTAGCCGGCTACAGCAGGAGGCTGGATCTTTTCACAATGTTATCTTTTCTTTTTAGGGCCCCTTTGGATGGCTGGATAGGTATAGGATAGGAAAAGAAAAAACTTAGGAATAGAGACCTTTGGATGGCTGGATAGGTATAGAATAGGAAAAGGAAAAACTTAGGAATAGAGATGACATATTTGTCCAATCCTATGGAATTGAAAACAAAGGAAAGAATCCTGAGATTGCCTTTGGCAAGAGTTGAGGTGAAATACAGGAAACGCTCACTGCAACCAGTTTTTAAAATCTGATACACAGCAAGCCGTTACGACAAGTGCCAAACTGCCTATACACACACCATTGCTGATCTGCAATCTGTACAAGCCCATAAAAAATTACATGCAGCAGAAAACTAGCGGTTGCATTCACAGCAGAAACTAGCAGTTACATTTGCTTACAAACATACATTTGAGGCACATATGCAGCAGCAAACTAGCAGAAAACTAGCAGTCATATATGCAGCAGCAGCATACAAACGCATGCAGTCTTCTAAACATCAAGAAGCATATGCCGTTGAGTAGTACTTCGGCACGAGAAATTTCCCTTGCAACAAAATCTATATTAGACTAAGATAAGGCATGTTACGGTTGAGATCCAAACACCATGTGTTATAAGAAATATTTGAGGCATAATTTCTTATTTGTCGGTGTTTTGACCCCGGGGGTCAACACCAACGAGTAAATTCGTAATTGCATGCTCCCTTAATCCGGTGGGTGATGCAAGAAGGACACAACGATTTATCCTAGTTCGGACAAAGAAGGCCCTACGTCCAGCGGGGGGAGGATAGTTCATGTTATCTTGCACCGAAGCGCTAGTACAAGGGTGAATACAAGCGGGTGTGAGAAGTGTGGGCTTGAGCTCGAGCGTTTCGGGCGCTTAGCTCTCTACACTGTCTCACGGTGTTGTTCTGTGATCTAAGCCTTAGCGTCTGAAGCTCTAGGATCTCTTCTATCTCAGATCCCCTGTCCCAAGCCCTAGCGCCTCCTTTTATTGGCGAAGGAGAGGCACAGGAGTACATATTTTTAGTGCTAACGTGGTCGGTGACGTATGACGTTGATGCCGATCATGTCGGTGCCGCTGTAGAGGCGTACGTCATTATGGGAAGCCCTGCTCGATAGTTGTTGAAGTGTTGACCGAAGTTGTTGAAGTCCCGCTCGAGGGTTGGCGTGATGGTGTCGAGGGGCGACGGTCGAGGCCTTAGGTCAAGGCTCATCGGATAAGGTCGAATCTCGGATTATGCGGGGAATATGCGTCTCGAGGGGGTGCCGAACGGGGCACAGTGCTCGGTATGGCGCGGCAGTGAGGTACGATCCGCGGGATTCCTGGGTATGGGCGGTAAAAGCAGGATTTGACTACCATACCCGCAGCTGTTTCGGTAACTGTGGCCATACGGTTAGGCAGGAGCAGGTAAAATGCATTGAATGTGCCTGGATCTGTACTGGGAGTAGGTAGCTGAGCGTTTTACCATGCTCGAGGGCTGCCCATTCGCAAGGGCAAAGTTCCATCCTCGAGGCCGGCCCGTTCGCCCGGGCAGAGTTTCGTCCTCGAGGGGTCGCCCGAGTTGCACCCTCGAGAGTACGGTCTCGGTCCGTGCGGTGGTCCGTCGAGTAGGTTGTGGCTTTGGGCTGTCGACGCCCGTTCGTGGGCCGGTCCAACATGCTTTTGTTTGTGGATTTCTAAGCGGTAATGAGGGATGTCATTGGAGGGCTTGCGTTCCTGACTTCGGGGATCCGCCCAGTTAAACGAGGGCTTAGGGTACCCCTTTCCCAGGTAACCGACAATAGCCCCCGAGCCTCTGCGCGAGTGCTAGCACTCAGGCAGGGGGTCAGGAACAGGGAGCGAAGTGTGGCTCAGATTTTTCTATGGGGGGCGCGCGAGTGTTCCCCATGGGGGTAGCCCCTGAGGCCTCGGAGGAGTCGGAGGACTCCTTCGAGGTCTTTATTTGTCTTCGGTCGAGGGGTGCTCATCCAGTCGGGTGCGGACCTGAACTGGAGTCGTGGCGCTTTGCCAAGGGGTACGTAGGAATGTCAAGCCCTCGGGGGATTTTTGACCCTCTTTCGTCGAGGGGTGCCGGGCACGGTCGAGCCACCGAGCCTCGTGCGGCTAGGGCGTTGCCGGCCTCGGCGTTCATCTCACGAGTCCTTTCGATCGGACGTGAGGCGAGAAGTGTCGGACTACCCTCGATAGGGCGAGTCTCAAAGTTCTCAGTGAGCTGGTAACGGGAGAATCCAAGTGAGAGCCCAATCCTCGTTCGATAGAGGTCGGCAGGAGGCCCGGAGGCGGTCTCATTAAAGCAAAACGCAATGGACCTATGGATATCGATTCCATTCGATAGGTCTCGGCGGCTCGATGCCTCCCTTCGGGGGGATTCCATAAAAGTCCTAGCATTTCACCTTGGATGTGTCCAAAGGGGTCTCGAGGGTTTGTTCTCGAGCGGGGCCTCGTGTTGGCTCCCCCTTGGTCACCCCTAACTCGGGTGCTCGAGGATGGCTGTCGAACCCTGGTCGAGGGCCAGCCTTCGCTCCCTCGAGACTTGTTGTGGGGCCGGAGCCTTTTTACTTTCTCCTGGAGGAATCCGCTGATAAGTAACGTTTGTTTTTCTTACCATCGGACGCGTCTTTTGAGGAAGGTTAAACGGTGCGGTGGTAGAGATCGTGGCGGGCCCGGGCAATGGCTAATTGCCTGAGGCGTGACACATGTATCCGGCTGAGAATCAAGGGGGAATGGTTAGGTAAACGCATTAACTATGGGGAGTTACCTTTTTCTTCCGTCGGCTTCCGCCCGTCGCTCTTCCTGGGTATAAGACCAGAGGGGACAGGCGTTGTTCGCCCCTACCTTTGCCACATTGCCTTCACCGCCGCTAGTGCTCCCGAGTCCCTGCTTTCCTGCGCGCGAGGGTAGGAACTTAGAGCAAGAAATCGCGATTGGGAACCTTCCCGGTCGCCCGTCCGCCGAGGAGATCCGCATCGTCGCCGCCGCCGCCGCACCCATCGAACAGATCCGTGCCGCTACTGCTGCCATGCCCCCCATCTTCCAGCCTACCGAACCCTGGCGCCCATCGACCGTGACGCGACAGAGGCTGAACGAGTTGGTGAGGGAAGGACTCCTCCGCCCCGTCACCGATTCGACTCAGCCGGAGTGGATCGTGCCGCCGAAGAGCCACCCCGAGCCAAACCCGCCGGAGGGCTACGTGGTGAGGTTCCTCAAGTACCACCGGCACGGGCTCGGAGCCCCTGAGCGAGTTCATGTGGGGGCTAATGAACTTTTACGGCGTCGAGCTCCAACACTTCTCCCCCAACGCCATCTCCAACGCCGTCATCTTCGCGGCTGTCTGTGAGGGCTACTTGGGGATGGCGTCCCATTGGGAGCTGTAGCTCCATCTCTACAAGGGGGAGTGGTTCACCTCTCCGGGTGGGTCAAGCGTGAGGCGGATTGTCAGAGCGGGCTGCCTCAACTTTGTGTTGAAGACAGGCAAGTCGGAGGTGCCGCGCGAGTACATCCCCATTGGGTTGATGTCAACCACTCTCGGTGGGACGAGCAATGGTTCTACCTCCGCAATGACGGAGGCTACTTCCCGCCATACACCGGGCAACTCATCACCGAGCGGCCATTCAACTGGCCGCACGGTGTGACGGGGGATCTCCAACGTCGACGTCGACTTCGACCCCTCGCTACCACGATGAGGACACTTTGAGAGGCGGGCCTGACGGCGGGCGTGGTGGTCTTGGCCTTCCACAGTCGACGGGTGCTCCCCTTGATGGAGCGCCCGCTGCGGTTGGACGAGATGCTCCCCGCGGTGGCGCCCGAAGTGCTCGAGAGGTGCCGGATGTCCAGCGAGGAGATACCCACCACGTAGATCGTCGCGCGGGTGAAAGGGATGGTTGCGGGTTTGTTCAGGGCAGAGGACGTCAACCGCCTCCCCATGCGGCCGGAGGAGGGGTGTCTCAACCTGGTGAGTGCCTCGGCCCATGCCTTTCGCGTTTATGTTTCGTCCCCTTTTTTCCTTACTCTTGTCCTCGCGACCGAATGTTTTCGTGTAGGGGAGAATCGACTACCGGAGATCGAGGCCCCCGTTGAGGGAGGATGCTCCTGATCGTGAGGTGAGATGCTTCGATGCCCAGCAAGAAAAGAGGCGCAAGGATGAGGAGAGGAAGGAAAAGGACAAGAAGCTCTGGGAGCATGAAAAGCACGAGAAGCGCCGTGCACAGCAGAGGCGCGACGGGCTCCCGGAGGAGGAGTCTCCCTTCGAGGATGAGGGAGACGAGGATGATGATGATGACGACGATGACGATGTTGAAGGGGTGGTGGGACGTCTCGAGCCCCTTCTGTCTGGTCCCCCCATACTAACCATCTTCCGGTGCAGGAGGGTGCGTCGGAGCAGCGCGCCCCTCAGCCGGCGACTATGGCCTCGGAGCGCCAGCGAGGGGAAAGGTCGACCACTCCCTCTACTTGGGGGGTTCGTCCTCCTCCCGTCGTGCTCATGGCGGGACCCTGCCCACTTCGACCCGGGAGACCCGATCCCGGTCATCGGCGTAGGCGGAGCAGGGTCATGCCCAGGAGGCCTCGTCGGAGCAGGAAGGCACGGAGACCTCACCGACAGCCCCTAGCAGCCCCAGCCCTGGGAAGAGCTCGGGCTCGGGTGGGGCCTCGAGGTCTGCTGGCGGCTCGAGGGGGACCCGAAAGGCCTCTTTCCCCTTTGGGTAAGTGTTGTCAATTTAAGTCTCTTCTCTCTACTTCCCCATTCTGCGGTTCATTAAGTTCTCTACTATCCTGCCTTTCGTCTAGGCCAAAGCGCCGCATCAAGGAGGCGACCCTTGTGCCGGCTAAGCAGCTCAGGGTGGATGCGGCCACAAGGATGGGGGCCTCGGCCACAGGTGCAACGTCGAGGCCCTAGGCACCGTGGGAGGCGAGGTGGCTGTCCTTAGCCCTCGGGGCTATGGCTCGCGGTAGGCTGACGGGTTCTGCTCTTGCTGCAGGGTCGAGCGACTCGTGGGCCACGACGGGCGGCGACTCCGAGCCGAGGAAGACACAGGAGGGGGAGCGCCTCCCTTATGTCGACGTCCATGGTCCTCGAGCTCGGCCCGGCGCCAGAGAGCAGAGCCCCGGCGTTGGGAGCCCCTAACCTGGGCCAGCCCGAGGTCTCTGCTTCTATGCCCGAGGCGGGAGCCCCCGAGGGCCACGAGCTGGGAATGAAGGCAGCCCCCATCGACCTCAAGGGTGAGAAGGCCATCAGCCCTCCCCCTTCGACGGGGGAGCGGAAGCCGTGGCCGACAGGGCTACGCGAGTTGGAGGCTCAGTGGAAGTAGGAGCTGCCGCGGACGCAGCAGGAGGAGAAGGAGCCGCAAGAGCGGTAGGAGGAGGAGGTGATCGGGGAACAGCCCCTGCACCATCAGGAGCAGCAGACGCCGTCGGGGGACATGACGCTGCCGGACCTATCAGCGCAGCAGCCGCCCAAGCCGTCGGAGGGGGAGGAGACCTCGGGACTCCCAAAACATTGGGTGTTCGTGATCACCCTTGATGAGCTACTACAAGAAGCGGCGCTGAAACCCTCGACGCAGCTCGAGGAGGAGACCTCGGCACCAAGCCCGCCGGCAGACGTGTCGATGGTGGACCTGCCGGTGCCACAGGACATGGCGTTGGAGGAAGCGACGGCCTTGTCCCCTCTGCCACCTTAGGAGGCGCCTGAGCCAGCATTGAGCCAGCCACCGCAGCCGTCAGCCGCGCCGTCGGAGGAGCCAGTGGTTTCTGGTCCGCAGGTGAAGCGGCCGAAGGAGACGGCGGCTGCCATCGCGTTGGGGGCTCCTAGCCCATTGAGGAGGAGGTCGACGTCCGACCCCGGGCTGGGAGGCACGGCACCGCGTCAGAGTTCCCCACCTCGACCGAGTTAGCGGAGCACCATGGCGCCCCACGCGATGTGGCAGAGGAGATCGAGTCCTTGGCGCGAACCAAGGTCAAGACGCTCTTCTCTCATTGGGGCAAGGAGCGTGTCTTTCTCCAAGAGCTCGGTGACTCCAGCGCTCCCAGGATTGAGATGGATGACCTAGCGGAGGTCGAGCGCTCGGAGGGCGTGGAGCAGTCCCGGGCGTGGCTACAGCATTTCCACAAGCTGGGTGTCGAGCTCGTTGGGGATCTCGACCAGAGTCTCACGGTAAGTCCTTGTTTGGATCACGTACGGTTTTTGGCTTTTCCTGTATGGATTGCCTTAACCCTCGATTTCCTGTTTCCAGGACTTGCGGAGGCGTTCCCACTCCAAGTCATACTTCCTCCATGAAACGCATAACAGCCGGGAGGAGGTGCTTCGCCAACTCGAGGCCGGTCATTCTGCACAGAGCAGGGTGGCCGAGGTCGAGGAGGAGGTGAAGCGGGCCAGAGAGGAGGCCGCCAGGGCCAAGGAGGAGGTCTCCCAGGCAAAGGAGGACACCGAGGCAGCTCGAGGCGAAGCCGCCCGAGTCAAGGAGGAGCTCTAGCGGGTTAAGGAGGAGGTCAACGCGGCCAGGGGCGAAGCGGAGGAGGCCAAGAGCAATGGCGCTCGCGCTCAAGAGCACGTCAAGCTGCTCATGGAGGATGCCCGAGGCTCCGTGGAGCGTATCCGCTCGCTCGAGGCCAGTCTGGCTCAGGTCTCCACGGCGCGCGACACCCTCTTCGCCTTGGTCAAGGAGTAGAAGGGTCGAGCCAACAGCCTGGACGCCAAGCTCGAGGCGATGAAGGCTACCCTTCGAGAGAAGGAGCAAGCCATCATCTTGGCTGGTGGCGCCCTCGAGACCCTCCGGTGTGAGAAGATCAACTTGTCTCGGGCTTTCAAGGAGGCCCAGCGAGAGCGAGACGAGGCTCGGGAGGAGCGCAACGCTGGAGGACCGCAGCGCCCTCCAGACCCGCTGTGCCAGTGAGTTCCTTGGTGGGCTTTGACCTTTTTCTTTTTGTGTGACTTGTTTAACTCTTGTTTTGTCTTTTAGGCCTTGAGTCTGAGCTGCTCTCCACTCAGACCGCCACCAAGGCACTACAGGAGGGCCTCATGGCGGAGGGGGCGCTTCTCGGCAGGTCCCGGGTTGCCATCAACAGGCTCTGTACCTCCTGGGAGGTCGAGCCCGTCGAAGTGGCTGAAGAAGATGTCCCGGGGGCCGCGCTCGTCGACCGGCTCTACCATCTCGATGCCACCCTTTGGGATCACGTGCGGGAGGCGCTCCATACCGGCGTGAAGCGCGCGCTGGCGGTGGTTTCCTCCGGCTTCATCTTCGACATGGACGTTGTTGCCCAAGGCTTCATCCCCGATATCTCGAAGACCGATGCTGAGAACGAGGGGCGATGCCGGGGGCTGATCTGGGATGCCGAGAGGCCAGGGAAAGCACTGGCGAAGCTGTTCGAGGATGAAGTCCTCCCCCTCGAAGATGAAGGGTACACCATCGAGGAGGACGGCGATGGAGACGGTGGAGCGGGCCTGTAGGGCAAAACTAGGCGAAGGTGCCCGTGTAAATAAGTTAGTTTTTATAACTTATATTCAGTATGGCCTCGGGGACCTTTAAAACGTCTATGCATCTATTGTAATGCATTTGGATATTTCAAGTTCGAGCCTTCTCTGTTTTCTTTTGCCTAGACTTTGCTTTTTTGACTAAGTGTTCGACGCGTGCTCGTATCCCTTGAGGGGGGAGCGAGTGGAGGTATCGTAGCCCAGAGGCATAGGAGAGCTCCCGGCTCAACAGCCCTCGACCCTTAGGGAATTCGAGGCATTTTCTTCTTAGTTGCGAAGCGCGTCGAGGGGAAGGAAAGAAGAGACACTCGAGCTTCGATCATCTGACCTTTGCTTTTCGACTAAGTGTTCAACACATGCTCGTATCCCTTAAGGGGGGAGTGAGTGGAGGTACCGTAGCCCTGGGGCGTAGGAGAGCTCCTGACTCGACAGCCCTCATCGACCTCGAGGGAGTTCGAGGCGTTTTCTACTTAGTTACGAAGCAAAGGAGACGCTCGATTTTTTGAAAAAATTGTTCATATTTTTAGGAACTTAGGGGGTCCCCCCCGTTAGCCCCCGAGGGAGGCTCGACTCTGGCGAGACAGGGTCGAGTTTACCTCTTGCATGTATAATAATAAGTTTGAACTTATAATCGAAAGTACTTCTTATATTTGTCATGCGAAAATGTATGAAACATGCGAGAATGTACAAGGGCATCAGTGCCCTAGGGGTAGAAACGACGTAGCTGTTCGATGTTCCATGCGTTGGTGAAGGTTTCGCCCTTGTTGTTTGCCAGCTTGTACGTTTCGGGCTTCAGCACCTCAGCTACGGTGTATGGACCTTCCCACGGTGGAGTCAGCTTGTGACGCCCCTTGTTGTTCTGTCGTCGACGTAGGACGAGGTCTCCAACTTGGAAGTCCCTCGAGCGCACGTGTTTGTCGTGATAGCGTCGAAGCTTCTGCTGATACCTCGCAGAGTGAATCAGCGCCATGTCTCAAGCTTCCTCGAGCTGGTTGACGGCGTTTGTGAGGGCTTCTTCATTGGTTTGCTCATTATAGGTCTTTAGTCGAGGGGAACCATACTCGAGATCAGTGGGGAGGATGGCCTCGAACCCATAGACCAAGAAGAAGGGTGTGAACCTTGTGGCTCGACTAGGTGTTGTCCTTAAGCTCCACAGGACTGAAGGCAGCTCCACGGCCCATTTCTTTCCGTGTTTGTTAAGGCGGTTGAAGATTCTTGGCTTGAGGCCCTGCAAAATCATGGCATTGGCGCGCTCGACCTGGCCGTTAGTTCGAGGATGAGCGACCACGGACCAGTTCACATGGATGTGATGGCGATCGCAGAAATCCAAGAACTTCTTGCCAGTGAACTGTGTGCCGTTGTTAGTGATGATGATGTTTGGGACCCCGAAGCGATGGATGATGTCGGTGAAGAACTCGACCGCCCGCTCGAAGCGAATGTTGCCGATAGGCCAGGCCTCGATCCACTTCGTAAACTTATCGACTGCAATGAGTAGGTGCGTGTACCCCTTGGTGGTCCTCTTGAGAGGCCCCATGACGTCGAGCCCCCAAACCGCGAACGGCCAGGTGACGGGGATCATCTGTAGGGCGTGAGCTGGGAGGTGCGTCTGCTTGGCGTAGAATTGACACTCCTTGCACGAGCAGACAATGTTGATGGCGTCAGAAATGGCGGTTGGCTAGTAGAAATCCTGTCAAAAGGCGTTGCCGATGAGGGTTCTCGGCGCTGCGTGGTGGCCGCAAGCCCTAGAGTGTATGTCCTCGAGGAGCCTCCTGCCTTCTTCGATAGTGATGCAGCGCTGGAGGATGCCTGATGGGCTTCACCTGTAGAGTTCCATGCCATCACCGTAGATGACGTAGGACTTGGCCCGTCGCGTGATCCGGTCTTCCGGGAGTTCCCCTCGAATGAGGCAGTCGAGGAAAGGGACTCGCCAATCTGGAGGAGTCCCCTTGATCTCCATGACCTTGGCCCCGGTCGAGGGGGCCTCGGTCGAGGCCGCGGTGCCGAGTTTCGAGGGTGAGGTGCCAGCGCCCGAGCCCAAGTCGACGGAAGGCTCGAAGAGGTCTCTTGAGAATACATCCGGAGGGATAGTACTTCGAGTTGACACAATCTTCGCGAGCTCGTCCGCAGCTTCGTTGTAGCGTTGAGCAATATGATTGAGCTTGAGGCCGTGGAATTTGTCTTCCAGTTTGCGCACTTTGTTGCAGTAGGCTTCCATCTTGGCGTCATGGCAGCTCGTGGCCTTCATCACTTGGTCGATGATGAGTTGCGAGTCACCTCGAACGTCAAGGCATCGGACCTCGAGTTCGAGGGCAATACGCAACCCGTTAACAAGAGCCTCGTACTCCGCAACGTTATTAGAAGCGGCAAAGTGGATGCGGATGACGTAGCACATGTGGACTCCGAGGGGTGAGATGAAGAGCAAGCCTGCGCCTGCTCCTGTCTTCATGAGCGACCCGTCGAAGTACATCGTCCGCAGCTCAGCTTGGATTTGAACTGACGGCAACTGGGTCTCGGTCCACTCAGCAATGAAATCCGCCAGCACCTAAGATTTGATGGCCTTCCGTGGTGCGTAGGTGATGGTCTCGCCCATGAGCTCGACCGACCACTTAGCAATTCTTCCAACAGCCTCTCGGTTTTGGATGATCTCCCCCAAGGGGAAAGAAGACACCACGGTAACCGGGTGGCTGAGGAAGTAATGCCGGAGCTTGCGACGCGTAAGGACGATGGCGTAGAGCAGCTTTTGCACTTGCGGGTAGCAGATTTTGGTTTCCAAAAACACTTCACTGATGAAGTAGACCGGCCGCTGGACAGGCAAGGCGTGCCCTTCCTCTTGCCTCTTGATCACTATGGCCGCGCTTACCACCTGAGTGGTCGCGGCGACGTAGAGGAGGAGGGGCTCGGGCGGTTCAGTCGATGTCGCTGATCGAGGTGGGACGAGGATCGGGGCAGAGGTCAACATGCTCTTGAGTTTATCGAGGGCCTCCTCAGCCTTCGTGGTCCATACGAAGCGTTCGGATTTTTTCAAGAGGCGGTAAAGGGGCAGGGCCTTTTCCCTCAATCGTGAGATGAAATGACTGAGAGCCGCGAGGCAGCCCGTGACCTTCTGTACGCCCTTGAGATCTCAAATCGGACCCATTAGCGTGAAGGTTGTGACCTTCTCGGGGTTGGCCTTGATCCCGCGCTGGGAGACGATGTATCCGAGGAGCATGCCCCGAGGCACTCCAAAGACACATTTCTCAGGGTTGAGTTTTATGTTCTTGGCTCGAAGGCATTCGAATACGATTTCGAGGTCATGGATGAGGTTGCCGACTTTCTTGGATTTGACCATGATGTCATCGACATAGGCCTCGACCAAGTTGCCTATGTGTTCGCTGAAGACATGGAGCATGCATCGCTGATACGTCGCCCCGGCGTTTTGAAGGCCGAAGGGCATGGTGACGTAGCAGTACATGCCAAAACTTGTGATGAAGGAAGTCGCGAGCTGGTCGGACTCTTTCATCTTGATTTGGTGGTAGCTGGAATAAGCATCAAGGAATGAGAGGGTTTCACATCCCGCGGTAGAGTCAACAATCTGATCAATGCGTGGTAAAGGAAATGGATCTTTGGGACATGCTTTGTTTAAACTAGTATAGTCAACACACATTCGCATTTTTCCATTCTTTTTCTTAACTAACACGGGATTAGCTAACCATTCGGGGTGATGAACCTCCTTGATGAATCTAGCCGCCAAAAGCCTATGTACCTCCTCGCCGATGATCCTGCGCTTCTCCTCGTCGAAGCGGCGCAGGCGTTGCTTCACCGGTCTAGACCCGGCTCGGATCTCCAAGGCGTGCTCGACGACTTCCCTCGGTATGCCCGGCATGTCCGAAGGACTCCACGCAAACATATTGGCGTTTGCGTGGAGGAAGTCGACGAGCACTGCTTCCTATTTGCTCCCGAGGTTGGCACCGATTATCAGCACCTTCTCACCAGAGTAGCTCAGGTCGAGGGGGATTTTCTTGGTGTCTTGCACTGGCTGAAGCTGCCGGCGTGACGCTTAGGTTCGGGCACTTCGTCGGTGAGGCGCTCGAGGGTCGAGGCTATCATCGCGTTTTGCTCGACGGCCACTCCATACTCGACGCATTCGATGTCGCAGTCGTATGCGTGCTCATAGGAGGAGCCGATGGTGATGACGCCTCTGGGTCCCGGCATCTTGAGCTTGAAGTAGGTGTAGTTTGGGATCGCCATGATTGTGCGTAGCCCGGTCGACCGATGATGGCGTGATAGGTTCCGTGAAACCCGACCACCTCGAAGGTGAGGGTTTCTTTCATGAAGTTGGCGGGGGTGCCAAAGCAGACGGGAAGGTCGATGCGGCCGATGGAAAGAGCTTCTTCCCTAGTACGACGCCATGGAAGCCCCCGGCGCTGGGTTGGAGTCGGCACCTCTTGACCCCCACGAGGTCGAGGGTTTCGAGGTAGATGATGTTCAGGCTGCTGCCACCGTCCATGAGGACCTTCGAGAGGCGGGTGTTGATGATGATTGGGTCGACAACGAGCGGATAGGCCCCGGGGTTGGGGACATGATCCGGATGGTCGTCACGGTCGAACGTGATGGGTGCATCGGACCAGTCGAGGTAGTGGGGTGTCGCGACTCGGACGGAGAAGACTTCTCGATGCTCCCTCTTGCACTGTCGAGGTGTGAGCTGGGTCGAGGGGCCTCCGTAGATCATGTAGCAGTCGTAGACTTTGGGGAATTTACCGTCTTCCCCATTGTCTCCCTCATTGCCGCCCTGGTCTTTCTTATCGTCACCCTTCTTGACGCCCAATTGCTCGAAGTGCTTTCGAAGCATGCGGCAGTCTTTGAGTTTTTGTTTCACCCCGTCCTTGTGTTAAGGGAAGGGCTCCTCGAGCATCCTGTCAAAAATGGCCCCTTCGGGGGGACCTCAAGGTTTTTTGCGCTCGGCTGCTGTGATGAGATCGTCGTCTGCAACCTCATGCTTGCCTTGCTGATTCTTCTTCTTCTTCTTCTTCTTCTTCTTCGAACCTTTGTTCGAGCCCCCAGCATCGACTGTCGGTGCCTTTCTCTTGTCTTTTTCGTCGTCGAAGAAGGCTTCGACCGCCTCCTCACCAGCCGCGTAGTTGGCGACCACATCCATGAGCTCATCAACGGTGTTGGGGCAGTTGTGCGCCAACTCGTGAACTAGGTCCTTGCAGGTCGTACCCACAACAAACGCTAGAATCACGTCGAGGTCAGAGATATGGGGGAGTTCGGTTCGGAGCTTGGAGAAACGCTGAGCAAAGTCACGCAGAGACTCCCCTGGTTTCTGCTTGCAGTTGCGCAGTTCCTAGGAGTTTCCAGGATGCATGTAGGTGCCCTTGAAGTTCCCCTCGAAGATCCAGACCAGGTCAACCCAGTCGTGAATCTGGTCAGGGGGAAGCTCCTCGAGCCACCTATGCGCGGTGTCGGATAGGAACAAGGGAAGGTGACGTATGATCACGCGATCGTCACGTGCTCCGCCTGCCTGACAAGCCAGTCGAAAATCGGCTAGCCAGAGCTTGGGTTTGGTTTCACCGTTGTACTTAACGATGCTCGTGGGGGTCGAAACTTGTCGGGCAGTCGGGTGTTGCGGATCGTCCTGCTGAAAACTCAGGGGCTTGGTGGCTCCGGAGCCCGTCGGTCTTCATCGCTGTCGTAACGTCCCCCACGATGGGCGCTGTACCCTTGATCCTCGGCGTCCCCATGTTTGCCCTTGCGATTCTTGATGATATTGAGGAGCGCGTCACGCGGGGCGCGGTTGTCGATGATACGATCTCGGGCTAGTGTCTTCTTCGCTCGGGGGGCCGCCTCTTGATCGACCGAGCCCTCACTTTCGGACCGGGAGGGCTCGTCCTATGGTTCAGAAGCTGCCCCTCGATGCCTCGAGGCTGAACTCTCGACTTGCTGAATAGCAGCAACTTGGAGGAGACCCTCGATCTCACGTTGTACCCGTCGAGCATGCGAGTTGGATGGCGCAGGCATATTGCGAAGAAGCATAGCCGTTGCGACAACGTTCTGGCTTGCTCGAGGGTAACGGTTGACGGGATGTTCGGGTGCCCCACCCTCGTTGATCTGCCGGTTGACCTCTCGGGCCCTGGCTCGGGCTCTTCCGCCGGGTGGTGGTCGCTCCTGCTCGAGGGTTCGCTCGAGCTGGCGCAGTCGTTTCTGGTCGTCGGCGAGTTTAGCCTGCAACTCCTGAATTTGTGCCAGCTGTGCGTCCTGCTCGTCAGGACGGGGGCACGCCTCTCGGGGTGCGACTAGCTGTCGAACCTCTGCTCTGGGGGGAGCCCCTCCCGTCGCAGCGGCAGCCACATCGGTCATCGGATCAACAATGTCCTCATTGGAGGCAACGTCACCATCGATGTGGAGACACTCACGGGTAGGGTCCCAATGGTCATAGCCGGAGTCGGGGTCGCCGCAGTAGAAGACGGGGAATTGTCCCCGCGCCTCTTCCTGCAGCTGCTGTCGGAGTGTGCCGACGGTGTACCTTCGGGGGCCGGATGCTCTCGCGAAGCCCAAGTCCACGGAGGCCGGCATGACCATCCCTATGTCCGTCATTGCTCGAAGGAGGGCGCCTGGGCGGTCCCCTATCATGCTCATGTTGGCGCGGGTCAAGGTCGAGAACGCCTTTGCGGCATTGTTGAGGCCGAATGGGAACCGTCGACGACGCTCGAACAGCTCGTGCGGAAGTAGGCTCGATGTAGCGGGGGTTGCGTGCATCGGGGGAGCTCTGCCGAGCTCCCTCAACGAGTGCATTGCGAACGTGAAGTTGAGGTTGTCGTGGAGCCCTGCCGGTCCGTCCTCTGCTCCTGAACTCATGTCAGATAATCCCCCAACAAGGGGCTCCTCATCACCAGTCAGGAGCGAGGGGAATGCAGCGGGCACCAATCTCGACTCAGGTTGATGGCAATGACGGCGCCGATCGCGCCTCCTGGTTGCGGCCGCATGGTGGTGAGACCGGCGAGTGCCCCTTCCTGAGAGTAGGGGCACACTACTACCTCCGCTTGGGTCACTGACCGAGAGCAGATTCATGTCATAGCCCTGTCCGAGGGACATGAACTCCAAGCTCCCGAACCAGATCACCGTAGCGCGAGGAAGTGGTGAAACAGAGTCGCACATCCGGAAAGAATGGCGGAAAATCATTGGTAACACGCAGGACCCCCTACCTAGCGCGCCAACTGTCGATGTTTCGACCCCGGGGGTCAACACCAACGAGTAAATTCGTAATTGCGTGCTCCCTTAATCCGGTGGGTGATGCAAGGACACAGCGATTTATCCTGGTTCAGGCAAAGAAGGCCCTACGTCCAGCGGGGGGAGGATAGTTCGTGTTATCTTGCACCGAAGCACTAGTACAGGGGTGAATACAAGCGGGTGTGAGAAGTGTGGGCTTGAGCTCGAGCGTTTCGGGCGCTTAGCTCTCTACACTGTCTCACGGTGTTGTTCTGTGATCTAAGCCTTAGCGTCTGAAGCTCTAGGATCTCTTCTATCTCGGATCCCCTGTCCCAAGCCCTGGCGCCTCCTTTTATAGGCGAAGGAGAGGCACAGGAGTACATATTTTTAGTGCTAACGTGGTCGGTGATGTATGACGTTAATGCCGATCATGTCGGTGCCGCTGTAGAGGCGTACGTCGGTATGGGAAGCCCTGCGGCCGTCGCGTCGGTAGTTGTTGAAGTGTTAACCGAAGTTGTTGAAGTCCTGCTCGAGGGTCGGCGTGATGGTGTCGAGGGGCGACGGTCGAGGCCTTGGGTCGAGGCTCATCGGATAAGGTCGAATCTCGGATTATGCGGGGAATATGCCTCTCGAGGGGGTGCCGGACGGGGCACAGTGCTCGGTATGGCACGGCAGTGAGGTACGATCTACGGGATTCCTGTGTATGGGCGGTTAAAGCAGGATTTGACTGCCATACCCGCAGCTGTTTCGGTAACTGTGGTCATACGGTTAGGCAGGAGCAGGTAAAATGCATTGAATGCACCTGGATCTGTACTGGGAGTAGATAGCCGAGGGTTTTACCACGCTCGTGGGCTGCCCATTCGCAGTGGCGAAGTTCCGTCCTCGAGGCCGGCCCGTTCGCCCAGGCGGAGTTCCGTCCTCGAGGGGTCGCCCGAGTCGCACCCTCGAGAGTACGGTCTCGGTCCGCGCGGTGGTCCGTCGAGTAGGTTGTGGCTTTGGGCTGTCGACACCCGTTCGTGGGCCGGTCCAGCATGCTTTAGTTTGTGGATTTTCGAGCGGTAATATAGAATATCGTTGGAGGGCTTGCGTTGCTGACTTCGAGGATCCGTTAAGTTAAACTGGAGCTTAGGGTACGTCTTTCCCAGGTAACCGACATTATTCGAGTGAGAAAATGAACATCGCTAGCTGATTCATAGAACCATAGCTTAATGCGAATCTTCCCAAAACGAATACAGAACATACATTCTCATATTCGAAAAAGAAACAAGAAAAGAAAAAAAAAAGAGAGATGCATGGCTCGATGGGGAAAAGGGAGTGTGCCGAAGATAGACAAGAGACTTACGCAAGATCTGCCGAGACGGAGAGAGATAGAGAGGCAGGCTGAGTTACCTCTGCCAGATCCGAGCAGCTGATCACCACCCCGCGAGGCCGCTACCCCGAGCAAGCACCGCGCTAGATCTGCTTCCTGGATCGCGCTCCGGGCTGCTGCCCTGTTCTTCCGCAGCAGAGCACAGCAGGGCGGGACTGAGCAGCGAGCGGCGGCGGCGCATCACGGAAAATGAGTGGAGGGGAGGGGGTGGATTTGCAGCGAAACTTGCGCTCGGTCGGCGGTGGCAGAGGAGTGGAGCTCTCTGGAAGCAGAGCCGCCTGCGCGCGAGCTGTTTGATTTCGCACCTGAAAATTTTCCATGAGGTTGGAGCTCATGTTTACTGAAACTGAGCGTAGGAATCCAATCCTACGGAATATTTTCTACGTGTTTCCTGTGAAAAAAAATCTTAAGGAATCCAAATTCTACGAATTTTCTTTGCCAATGCTAGAAACCAAAGGGGGTTAAATGTTTTCTAGGATGCTCATGACCCTTTGGAAGAGACCTTGATAATTCTGAGGACATATCTATTCGACGAGAGATACTATTGGGTGCTTGATCTTCCTTGTTGATTGCTCGTTCCAAAAGAGGGTGTTTTTATTCAGGTGCTTGTACCGATGTTAACCCCATCGGTCGGACATGTTGGTTGTACTTCTGAATCTCCTTCGTTCTGAGGAGTTTATCTAGAAGAAAGGACATCTAACCCGCTTTCAAAAAAGTGTTAGTAGTGCCCAACATGCCCTAGTCAGGCATCAATCATAGTGTTAGGGTCCACGAGAGCCCCTTGTCTTCTTCTCTATCCTAAATTATTATGTGAAAGCCTATGGGTGTATATAAATATCCTTCCCTAGAGGGTTGCAAAGGATGGATGGAACCTTTGGTTCTCAAGGTGCAATTAATTCAATTAGCTTTGTTCGTTTCATGTCTCGTTTTCTTCGTGAGGCTAGCGTTTTCGTTTGAGTGATGGCCAGGGGTTGGAAGGTTAAGGTTTAGAACAACAAGGGCGTAAGCTATGTAATTCTTAAAAAAAAATTGTACCACAAACTTGCCGAAGTCTACGATTCTTTGAGGCCATTTAGCACTCCAGAGTCAAGATCCTGCTTGTCAAACTAGCACAATATGCACGCCTAATTAGTCGTAAGTCAAGTAGTCAACACAACCATCAAGCTAAGAAAGAGTTAAATACACTGGCCACCCTTAAACTTATGAGCATGTGCCGTTTAGGTTCATGAACTCACAAAATCGAAATCTAGACCCCTAAACTCGTTAAGTTGTCCATCGCAGGTCCGTACCCCTTAGAGAGAGTGCTGACTAGAATATTTTTTTTGCAAAAAACACCCTACCATATATTTATCTTCTACGCCCATCATCAGTGTGGAGGACACAACGCAATGGCAACGTTGGTCTACGGTACTGCAGCGACATGCTGAAGCAGGCCATGGTCTTCGATAGCTCTGTGTAAAGAACTTCATCTGCCCGATGACGCCGAATACCTCGGTGAGCCCCACAAGCACAAACTGCGGCACCAGGCCACCATCCAGAACGCCGAGATGGTGACCCATGCAGTGCCAGCCGCCGCCGCAACGCGCCCTCCACTACTGCAGAGACCTTCGTCAACGCGGTGGCGATTAGTAGGCCCCCACCGACTCACTGCTTCATGGTGAGCCCGTCCGGGTTGCTCGTGTACCGCTGCAGTGCCGGCGCGACCCACCTGTCATAGCTTGTCACTTGGCCGACCTCAGCGACATGGTGGCCATGCATGTTAAACGCGGAGCCACTAGGAAGTAGGAATGCGGAGCCCACCCGAACAGGCGCCGGTCCAAAGTGTCGGCCTGCAACCTGCTTCATGGCGACTTCCCGTGAAGCTGTTCCACCTGGTCCATCTGGTTCAGGTCCAGGACGCAAATCGCCAACTTGAGCTGCTTCACCTGGTGCACCGTGAACATCCTCTTCCCGTCGTGGCCGTGCCTCTCGATTGGAGGCCCGCCACATTCGAGCCATTGCAGGTCGCGTCCTCTGTGCCACGGATAAGCACTGAAGCACGCCTTGTTCAAGAGTCTGAACGAACGGAGCTCAAACGCCAACGTGTTCACCTCGTTATATATACCACGTATATCCTTGACACGCTCCTTCTACTTGCTCAGTGTTGGGACGTGAGTGAGTGACGTACCTCAGATGTCTGTGGGGACAACGAGCTTGCAGTCCTTGAGGTGATGCTACACGCCATCGACGGCCTTGTCTGGCAACCGCGACATGTGGTTATCCTTATCGCCGTGCCAACAGCGGAGCCTAATCCCCGCGAACATCTGCCTTTTACCCTTCTCCTTGATGTAAAGGCCTGATCCCAGAACCATTTCAGCCTCTCAGGCCTTGTTTGGTTCAAAGGAATATTATAGGATTTTGAAAAAACTAATTCCTCTGCAAAGGATTCACAAAACACCATTTGTAACAAAGGAAATACTCCATCAGTATCGGATTTATAAGTTATTTAGGACAGCGACGTGGTCTCTAAAACATAACTTTGACCTCTTGATTTTATAAAAATATTTAAAAAATATTATATTTATATTTTTATAAAAGTATTTTTTAAGACAAATTATATAATTTTTACATTTGTAAACTCAATAATTTAAAAGTTATTAATGATTTATATTTCTAATATTTGAATGAAACCTTGTCGGAAACAACTTCTAAATTTGATGCAGGAGGAGTACAAACAGAAAGGCTTCCCTGTTAATCGATTTCACAGAAATGAAAACATCCAGCCGGACCTAAAGGATTTGCGGAAGCCCGGCAACCATCTGAAGCACGCATGAGAGAGAAGGCTACTTCCTACACCATCACTGTAAATGACCGGCAGGACTTGTTTTCTGTGACTCTTCGATGAACATTAAATGCAACTTTGCTGTACATATAACATATGTTTAATTTTTAATTGTCACAGCTTCCTATGTTTTCTGTGCTTTCATTCCTATGTTTCAAACACCATGGTCAGTAGAAATCCTTCATTTTTCCTATCCTCTATTCTGCTATTACACTCTCATCCAATTCCTATGTTTTTTTTTATTTCCTGTGTTTTCTATTCCTTGTTCCAAACACGACCCCACTTGCTAAGACAGCTGAGCTGACAGAGGTGAAGCACCCATCGTCGAACTAGCCGCTCAGTGTCCACGTGCAAGCATCCCGTCAGCGACGATGATGGCGTCGGCGTGACATTGTGGCACAGCTCGGACTTCGTCTCCATGCAGCTCGACGTCGTCGATCGAATAGTGGCAGATGCTCATGCGCCGCACGCCCGTCCTCCGTGCAACGATGACTCTTTGTTAGCAACGTAGCTCGGGTAGTACGAAAGTCAACGCGCCACGTTTTTTATTTAAAAGTCAAACGCGCCACGTCTTGCACCAGCCGTCCTCCGTGCAACGATGACTCTATGTTAGCCACGTAGCTCGGGTAGTACGAAAGTCAAACGCGCCACGTCTTGCACCAGCTTGGCATCGGCATCGGCTCGGACACGAAGGTAAAGAACAACTCGTAGAACCGGCGGCTCATCATCCGCACGCTCGCGTCCATTAGCGCCGACGACGTCAGTGAGACCTTCCGTCCGGCTGGCACAGCTCCGACTTCGCTGCGTGCCGCGTGTAGCTCGACGTCGTCGACGCGAGTAGTGGCAGCTCTGCTGGTGCGCCACGCACCCGCACTCGGCGGGCCATCGTCCACCTGACGTCATTCTCCTTATCATAGGTCGTTCACGAGCGCTTGCATGCGCTGAAGCATCAGGTTGGCCTGCCGCCGCACCAGCATCTCATATTCGCATGCAACTTCAGTGCTTCACCGTCCTGCACAGCGCGCACAGCACAAGGATGACTAGAGGTAGAAGATAACTATGGCAAGGTTTTTGCAAAAAATAAATAAAATAAATTATCATAGTCAGCGCCTCTCCAAGTTCAGGGGACCGGAAAGTTCGTGGACCTAAGTTTACGGTATTTAACTCACTAAGAAATAACACAATCTGAAACCATTCGATGTAACACTAAAATACAAACCAATCAGCAGAACCGAATGCCCCGTAAAACAATGAGGCGTCAGTTTGTTAAACATGCTGACAGACTACTCTATTGATTCGCATCCTAGTTTGGATAGATGTACTTTGCAGACTGGAAATTCACATGGCCATTTACTCGCACAAAACATGCTTCTTATAAAGTGCAAGTATATCTTTCTTGTTTGGATTCTTGAGCTCTAGCAACTGGACGCCAAATCCATGCTTAGTTAGCTCCTCTTTCAATTTAGCTATGGTGAACTTTTTGTAACCATCTGGATTGCCATCTTTCACATCCATGCTAACTGTAACACTGTCTTCTCTCATATGAACCGAACCACCATCCTCAGTTTGGAGGGGCTTCAACGGGCTAGTGTTGCTTTTGGTTCTTTTTCTGCTCCTCTCTGGAGGATCAATGTCCATATCTTGGATAGAATCCAGACGTACTTCATTATCTCTCAACCTTTTGCCATAGGTAGTGGTCCGGAGCTTGCTATCACGTGCAGTCTCAACAAGACGAATCGATGTCAGCTCCTGATGGAGTATATCAAGTTTACCTTGGGCAGATTGTAGCTGTAGAGATAAGGCCTCTGCGCGCTTATTGGCTTCAGCTCTAGCTGCACGTTCCGTTGCCAACAGACTCTCAAGGACATGAACGGTGCTGGACCTTTGTTCGTTGCTACGGCTCAGTAAATCATCCATTTCTTTCTCCCTCTCAGCAACCCTAATCTCAAGCAAGGTAACCTTGGTCCAGGCATTAGATTCAGAATTACGCATTCTCTGAACTTCGCCCAACAGATTAACTGTTTCTTTCTCCAGTCTGTCTACCTGCCTTTGAACTCTCTCTATAACTGCTACCTTTTCCATCGATAACCGCTGTGCCTCATCCTTCTCTTTCTGGGATGCAATAGCCTCTGTTCGAGCTGCATCAGCCAACTCAGTAGCCTTCTTCGCATCCCTTTCTGCAGACTTGTATCTTTGTTCTGCCTCATCATATTTCTTACATTCAGATAAGAACTTCTCTTGAAGATGGTTTTTTTCTTGTTCAAGCATTCTAGCTTGCTTTTCATATGATACTGCTCTCTCTCTCAGAAACTCTAACTTGTTTGTTAGTTCTTTGATTTCATCCTTCAAGCCTGCAGTTTCCTTGTTATGGCCCTGTGTTTTTGATTCTGCAACCTGAATGATGTTCAAGCATTATAAAACTACCCTTCCCATTTCATAATGCATCATCAATTCAAGGCAAGATTGAAATAACAGAAAAGTTATCACTACCAGCAAGCGCTCAGTCAATACACTTTCTTCACTCTCCGCTTCTCTAATCTTCGCAACTAATTTCCTTATTTCCTCTTCCTGTCAGTAACGAGATGTTGTCATATACATGAAACATCATAACAAAAGACATCAAACAGATACAAAATGATAGATAGATTAGAGAGAGAGAACCTTTTCCTCCAAATGTGAGGCAAACTCTGCCCTTATAGCACTTTCTCTTTCTCGTGCAATTTTGTTAATTTGTTCTTGCACTGATGCTAGTCTCTCCAATGCAGTTTTAGCCTGCACAGCAGCTATTTCGTATTTCTTCTTCCATTCTGCAGCCTCGCCTTGAGCACAAGCTACCTGTTCCCGAGCTGCACCCAACTTTCCTTCTGCAGAGCTATGTCTAGACTCAAGAGATGCCAACTGAGCGACAAATCTATCTTGTTCAGCCTTGTGCTGAGAAACAGATTGTTCATACTTCACCCTCCAATCAGTGCATTCATGTCGGACACGATCAAGTTCTTTAGATATGCTTACACAACGTTCTTCTAATGTGCTATACTTGGTCCTCAGGTTTGCAAGATTACCACTAAGATCAGCAGTGGCTTTCTGTTTTTCACTTACAGCATCTTCATAGCGCTTTAGATATTCGGATTTGTGTGCCTCATTGACCTCAAGTTGCTTCTTTAGAAGTTCTAGTTGGTCTTCATTTGACCGACATCTTAAAGTAAAGGAAGTCCTCTCTGATTCCGCTTCATTTATTAAATTCAAGCAGACGTCCAATATAGGCCCTTCCAAACTGGAAGAAGCATATTATCAGATCCTTGGAGATGTTAATAAATTAACAAGACATTGAAACTCTAACAAAAAGTGCATGCAAGGTTATGAACAAAATCACACCACTCCAGCTGAATTTGTCGCAATTCTATTACCAGATACGACAAAAAGTGCAATAGCAGTAGTGTCTATTAAATCACTATGATTCAATACGCAATTACAAAATGGGTTTTAAAATCACAAACTGATATGTAAGAATCCATAAACTTATCACTTAGAAGCAGTTCTGGTTTCATCAAGAAACATAAAACCCCACAAGCAATAAACTCACAAGAGACAACAGGTATCACAAGTAGGAATAACACATAAAAAAATACTTTGAATCACTTGTGACACAAACACAATGGAAATTTAAAGTCATGCACACAACTAGTGACACAAACATAGGAAACTGTGATCTTCTGAAAACAACTAAACCAAAAAGATCATAGGAGTGGACATGAATTTTTTTAAGACTCGGAGGAGGACGAACCACTGTCTTAGAAAGGCAGCAAGCATTCTCCATTTGGCTGGGCCAGTACAAGATGTTTCATATTCAGCAAGTGAAGTTTCCAGGACCTGCAAAATTATGTTGTCCCAACAAAGAAGAAATAAAGAGTGAAACAACTGAACTGGTAAGGTAGATCAGAAACTAGTAACCTAAATAAATAACTAGTGACATAAATTAACACCAAAAAGTTGTGCAGGGCTGCAATCTAACTAGCTATAAGAGCCCTTGGTAACAGAATTCAGAGCACAAGTTGCACACAAATAAACAGGCACAAAGAAAAGCAAACAGAAAACTCCATCCCACTTGACTGTTATTGACAAAATGACTATTCACAAGTTAGATTCAATCACTAGAGCCATGCACATCATACTGATCAAATACCTGAATCACAGCAGAAACTTTGACACTAGGAGCACTGCATGCCGCTCGGATCTTCTTCTCCATGTTGTGTATTGCGTTTGAGCACTGTTTGTCAGCCTCTAAGAAAGCGTTCTTTTTATAATCCTGAACTAGCGCACAGTTGTTGTAAATCAGTGCCAGTAAGCCACAAGAATGGAAAGAAAAAATCTAAGTCATTAGTGAACGAAATATAAATTGAACAGCTAACATTCTAATAGAGGAATGGAGCAATATTTTCAACCAAATAGTAAAACATTTAACTATTTTAACCATGGTTTTAAATAGCTTGCTATAGTTGTCGCTATAGCCCGATATAGCTTTTTGAGGCAGAGTGCCGCTATTTGCGTTCATGCACAATTTTGCCCTTCCCCAGAACCCGCAGTGCGGGAGCCTACGGCACTAGGTACGCCCTTTTTTTTAGTCTGATATAGCTCCGCTAATAACGGTTGACAAAACGCTAAACACGTTAGCCTTAGCGCACTATTTAAAACAGTGATTTTAACTACTCCCTCCGTTCCAAATTTTCACTTGACTTCTTTGGTACATGCATTATGATATGTACCTAGATAAATAATATGTCTAGATACATAGCAAAATGCATGGACCAAAAAAGTCAAAGTGAACTTTGGAATTGAGGGAGTATTAAATATACCACACCTTAGCAATTTGACATGAGTAATGGAGTTAAAACTCTCTGTGAGGTGGTTGGGCCTTGGAACCGAAAGTTCTGTAATCACAATGGTTGTTAAGGGTTAAGAGAAGAAGATGCTTATCTGTCCAATTCTGGAACAGTGAACATATATTGCTCAAGCCCATCATCATCCTCTACAAATCAACCGCTGCCACCTCCTACGCTCCGCTTTCCTCTCATATCATGTTGGATGGAACTCAAGTGAAGGGAATAAGAATCAGAGCCAGAGCCATGCCCACTGGCTTCACGTCCACCACCAGACACCAAGATTGATCCACAAAATCTCCAATCTCCTTCCTCTAGCCAAGGTCCAGTATCTCTCTCAGGCCATGCAAGGTCACCATGTTTTGACATTATGCATACTAGATACATACGCAAAGTCCTTTACTAAATATGGTTTTTTATTGAGCCGTGTAATGCATAATCACACGAAAGGAGGTATAATATATACAACTTGAGAAACAACATCAAGTCTTTTCCTCAATGGGATCCTTTTCCTCTCAACAGCATATTGAAGAAGAATATAGATTCTCGCGATTAGTATCCAAAGACTAATTGAATTTGCATCTAAAATACAAATTCGATTATGAGTACGTAGTCGCGAAGCAAAATTTTGCATTGGATTAAGTATTCCGATAAGTATTCGGATTGAATAAATATGAGTAAAGGATCTATGGATGAAGATACAAAAAAGTTTATTTCCAATCGTAACTAAATCTTCTTTGTTTTGTAGGAAATAGAAGCCCAATAGCTAAAAATGATGGTTTTGGTTTACTAGAACCATCTGCTCGGTGGAAACCCAACTCATTTCCTCAGGATCTCTTGAATGAAATTAGGGAACGAAGTAAGTAGATTAGATAGATATTTAGGAGAATTTATATCTCCTACTCTATAGGGATCATCTAGAAAGCGGAGAGCTTTGGTTCCATTCAGACAGAAAAGCTGACATAGATGTAAGTGGTGAGAATATCCATAAAGGAGCCGAATGAAATCAAAATTTCATGTTCGGTTTTGAATTAGAGACATCAAAAATAATCAACCAACGTCAACTAAGCTAGCGATGCGGGTTCGGTTCCCACTACCCGCTCCATTCTTATAAGAAGACTATTCCATTTGTTTGTCGAGGTGAACAGGGTTTCAGCGAAGTTAACAAAAATCTGTGGCAGTGAATGTGTTGTGGACTTCTTCCTAGGACACCACTATAGGCGTAGGCACAGGTACAATGCTGAGTTATGAAGCATGCAGTGGCTAGGAGTTCTGAGTTATGTTTAGACAGCATGCAGATCGTCTTAGGGAGTGCTTGTGCTCATGTTCTACAAGGACACTAAGTGGATGTAAGAGGAGTTTATCGAAGGAAATAGAACCTCCCAAAGCGGGCGGGTTTTCCCTTCGACGGTGTCCACGGGCGCTTCAGCCGTGGCCACTGACTGCTATGTTTCCCCGGTTCCTTGCGTTCCAATTCTCAATCCCACCTACTCCTCCGTTCTCCCCTTCTTACTCCACGGCGCCAACGCCGTATCAGAATGCAAGAAAGTAAAGAGCCATGCTCACACCTAGCGAAAACTCGCAGCGGCCACATTGGCTACTGCTCATAAGAGAGAACATATTTAATTGTTCCTTAATCCGCATTTAAGGTGCAATGCTCAACAAAAAACATGAAAGTTCGCATAGAAATATGAAATTTATACAAACTCGAGCTCAAAACTAACTTTCAATCACTGTAACCAAAATCTATATCGTGAAATATTAAGCTATATTATGTTTATGTAATCAACCAAGTGATAAGAATGAATTAGTTAACTTTCTGCAGAAACTGTAAGCAACCAAAGATTCACATAACTAGATCATGAAAAATCAGGGTCTACATAATTACTACATGAAAATGGCAAGTCTACAGTGTACCTGAAATGCCTTCCTGCAGAAATTGTTAAGAACTTTTTCATAATGGGCACGCGAAGGACCAGTTCCAACAGCAGTAGTATTGTATGCATCAAGTGCCTTTCTTAAAGCAGCTTCATGTGCATCCCTCAAAGCATCCTAAATTTACGAAGTTAACATTTTGCAATGTATGAGGATGTGCTGCATAATTGACCTTTTAACTTACTTCTTCGGCTAATTTGCTGTGGCTGAAAGATGACATGTAAACCTCAGCAGCTGAATCATATGCTCTCCGGCATTCTGCTTCTTCTACGCTCTGCAGTCAAATATAGGAGGCAGCTAAACTCAAGGATGATACAAGGAGAGTATTTATTATATTATTAAGAAAGTATCTGATATGATTGTAACCGGCTCAATATGCACCACAGGTCCAATATTCTGTGAAACATTGTAGTTTCTTAATACTCTTTATCTAACAACAGCCTCACAACATACTACCACTGTTCATTATAATGTCAAAGAGTTAATAATATCATTATCTAACATTGATTCACCACCAAGACAAATCTTCTATTTCAATCAAAATCCAGGATACTTTGACAGCAATAAATATTTGGCCTGGCATTTCATTTGTGTCAGAAATTTTTGCATAGAACTATTCCCATTCCCATTGACACCCTGGTTCATTACTTCATTATACTTCAAAATGATGCAAGACAAAATCCTCTCACCATTCTTATGGCCACTAGCGCTTGTCTATTTCAATGAACTATTATTTTTACTCATACTTCTCTGTTTTTGGTAGTCATGCTCTGCTAGAGTCACATTGGTTTTATCTCTACCTTGTCCAAGCTTATTTGAATCAAAGGCTTTGTTGTTGTTGTGTTTTCTTAATCTTAAATTTTTGAAGCAAGTGATCATAGAAAAACAGTTGAGAGACAACATCAATCTAAAAAAACAAGGTTCAATAAAGCCCAGGTGCAAGGCTCAAAAGATAAAACACCTGCCAAGAGGATGAAATGGTAGGCACAGCTCCATTGTTTATTGCATCCAGGAAGGACTGTGTAACACAAGCTAGTACTGGTCCTGTCATGATTGTACCAGCAACTTGCTTAGGTCTTGTCCTCTCAAAAATAAACCTTGTTAATTCGTCCAGTCCAGCTTGAAATTCAGGGCGCAATTTCTCAAGCTGGTAAAAGGTTTCCAATTTGAAAGGTGTCAAATGAGGAACATATTACTGCAGTGATGTGCATACTTCCATAATGAAAATACAAGAGAATGGATCTTACAGAGATTTGATCAAGACGTTGCATAATGAAAATACAAGAGAATGGAGCTTACAGGGATTTGATCAAGACGTTGAAGTTCATTTTCACTGTTCAATGGGCGCAGCAGAGTGAAACATTCTCTATCAGGGAAAAGGGCACGGATGGACTCACGGATCTAGGACAATTTGCATAAGAAATTGGAACTGTTAATAGCAATGCAAACAGAATAAAATAAAAGGTACAAAATCCAAAAGAATAGAAACCACTATAGGAATTAATCAATTGGAATATTCTATGACAGAATACCTCATTCTTTGAAAGTATGTCCTTTCCTCTGCCTTCAAGAGGCCTCAGTGCAATTTCCAGGTAATCACGCGGAGTTATCTTTCTACCATTCTCCACTAAATCAAGATAGAAATCCTAATAAACCGATATCTTGTTAAGACTGGGGAATAACTCTTTTGGTAGTTTATCAAAGAAATAGATAAAAACGACATTATCAAAATCAGGAATCACTTACCCTCAGTAGCCAGATGAAAATAGGTGAAAACTGCCCAAGTTCAGATGCAGTAGACCTCCCACCATTTGCCCTCACACGGATATGCTTGGTCATTTCAGTAACAAGTGAAAGGCGATCAAGGGCTGCCTCATCTATACCACCCATCTGCAAGGGACAATAAGAAATATTTCTTATTCCCTTAAACATGCTCGATAAAACAGATTAATCACATTGCAACGTAGAAGTTTTTATGTCAAATCCATGTGCTCACATAGTCGCATTATCATATATGTTTCACATACGAATACAAGGATAGATACTATTCCTAGCCGTTAGATCGCCTACATAGAATGGTTCATATTCTGCCAACTTAGCAAATATAAGCCACCATTGTTTTAAATTAAACAAGACATATATCCTTACTTTCCTCCTAGCAATGATCACAATGACCAATTATTTTCCTTCTCACCCACATTAGTCAGGCCATTGATATCATCACAGACCAAAAAGCCCATCTAGCCTAAAAAATAGAAATGAGACAACTGATTGACAGCATATTTTGCTGAACAGGAGAATTGTCTGAATTTATTTGCCACCCACCTACTTGCTGGTGAAACGTAGTTAGAAGGTGAAACTTAGTTGTAAGGGCATAAAAGTTGTTTGATATATCTATATCTATATCTATATCTATATCTACATCTACATCTAATAAAGAGGCAAAATTTCTGCCCCGTTTTTTCTGCCGTACTACTCTGGTGTGTGTTCAGAGTCCGTTTAAATTATTTACTGAGTCTGTAAAGAACTGTAAAATATAATGTTGGGCAGCCTGTAATGTACGTGAGTAGGCCTAGGTGCATGTGTTTGGGTTGTGCCTGTGTGCGTGTGTTGGGCTGTTGGCTGGGTGCGTGCGTGCGTGAGTCGACTGGGTGAGCTTCAGTGAGTTGGGTGTTTACAACTTTAGTTTCTGTCTTTTTTGTTTCATTCCTATCTTAAGATGTTAATTTTAACGGTAACTTAATAAGAAAGAAAAATGTAAAAAAAACGAATGTCAGACCCATATAATTTTATATTTTGATTCTACTTTAACATGGCTCAATAAGAAAAAAAAAGGAACAATTGAATATTTATTGAGAAACTAGATTACAAGCTATCAAAGAAAAAATAGATGTGGTTTGCTGCAGATATTGATTACAAGCTATTAAAGAAAAAATAGATATAGTTTGATGCAGATATTGTAAATTTTCGAAAAATTTTGCAAGACAAAATGAAAAGTCTATCATAATACACCAAACAATATGTTGTAATTTATATTTGTTCATATACTCTTTATTACAAGCTTCTGCAGTTCCATATTAAACACACCTCCCCAAGGAGTTCCTCACCCCTCAACACGCACACGGAAGAACATCATCGTCAGATGAACTCACACGTGTGTCGACAGATTAACTGTTGTCCACGTCCACCAACTGACCAGTCTTATCTTCTCAATAGTTTTCTTGCATGCGTATGGGTGGTGGAACACTGGATCTTGAGCCCTCATTGTAGGCTCATTCGAGATGGCACCGACCTGGCTGTCTCCTCAGGTATACTACCAGACCATGCCGCGATAGTCAGCCAATTGCTAGTTTCTTTTTGCGATCAGGTCTAACCCGCATTTCATTAAGAGGACAGCGATTGCGAGCTGATGCGGATGAGTTGTGACAGAACATCATCTAGGGTGAGGTGTGAAGTGAGTTCACGTATAGATGTATGGCATGCATATGCTGCCACATGTACATGGCTGGTCTACACAAGCATGCCGTCATTAGTATGACGAAATCATCTAGGGCGAGTTGTGAAGTGAGTTCACGTATAGATGTATGGTATGCATATGCTGCCACATGTACATGGCTGGTCTACGCAAGCATGCCATCAATAGTATGACCAACACATAACAAATTGTACGTCCAGTTGCAATGCACGGGAATGTTTGCTAGTTATTATCAATTAATGAGTGCAAATGTGAAACAGTTCCAACATTAAGGATGAACATGAGACAAATCTTCAACAAAAGGGTTGGAAAGAAGAAACCATTGCTCACACCTGATTATATATGAACATGCTTGATAGTAGGACTGCCAATGAGAATATCTGAATGCTGTAAGTGCCCTGTAAAATAGGGGGAAATGACAGCAATGGTTAGTGTTTTCCAGTTCGAGGGAAACAGTGCCCTGTAAAAGAGGAAAAAACTGCATGGAAATCATTTAGGTACATCATACCGTTTGATCATAGGCATCGATGCCCTCGCTGTCAAGTAGCAAAAGACTATATTCAGTTCCGTCAAGGGCAGTTCTCTTTATTGGGGCACTCCACATCCAAAGGCCCTTGGTGCAGGGACGATGAGTACTTGCAACTTGAAACCCACTGCTTCTTCCTAGAAGCTATCACAAGCCCAGAAATAAGCCAAATTAATCTTTCACAGGGCTCTTCCGCTTTTGGGGAAACAATAATAAAATAAATCTTAATGGTGGGATAATTTTATTTTATTAAACATAATGTAGATGATACATAAATAAGAAAGCAAGTTTAAAAACTACTTTTTTACGGTATTCAAAAGATATTGTTGTTTTGTAACAGATTATTCTACCAAAAAACCCAAATGGCACAGCTCAGCTATCATTTTGCAATCATGTACATCTATACAAAATCCCATGTCACCATATATAAAAAGGGGACATATCTGGTGCAAACCACGACTTTGTGAAAACCCGTGTAAACATGGTAAAAAAATCGTCTAAATTTACAAAAAAAAAATCACACATGTAGATAATATGATGATAAACAACCTTGTAAAATATCTTGTCCAAACTCGACTTCGTTTGTGAGATATAAAAATAACAAATTTCTAACAAATCATCTGGACAACTTTCTGGCCTGAAATTTGTTATTTTCATATCTCACAAACGAAGTCGAGTTTGAACAAGATATTTTGCAAGGTTGTGTATCATCATGTCATCTACATGTGTGATTTTTTTAGTGAAGTTAGACAACTTTTTTGCCGTAGTTTGCACGGGTTTTCACGGAGGATGTGGTTTGCATTTGATACGTTACCATATAAAAAAGCATCCTTCAACTAGAGCTTATCAACTTAAATCACAATTGAACAAAGTCACCATGATATTATTTCTCCTATTTCTGTCAATGTTCCTATCCTTACCGCTCCATATCCGGACATGAACAAATGCTCTATGTCCACTTGAGCAGACAATGCACCAAGTTTCATACCAAATATCCACAGCTTACACAGCTCCATATCCGGACATGAACAAATGGTCCATGTCCACTTGATCAGACAATGTACCAAGTTTCATACCAAATATCCACATGAGAATATTGTTTATCACAACAATACAGTGATAGGCATAGTTTTCAAGTTTTTCTTTCAATTTTCTTTCTTTCAATAGAAATTCCAAAAAGTGGACTACTCCCTTCGTAAATTGTAGTTCACTTTGACTTCTTTTTACATGCATTTTGCTATGTATACATAACAAAATGAATGTACCAAAAAAGTCAAAGTGAACTACATTTTGGAACGGATGGAGTAGTAACCATCTTGTGAGTTTTGTTTTAATCAAAACTGTAGGGTTGTCAGTTGCGAGTCCAGCACTTTGACAGAAACTGATTAATTAACTAAAAGAGAACGTTCAAAAAACACCAGGACGAGCAATTTTTTTTGGGTTTTCTCCATCCATCACTTTGCAAATTTTTCTGATGATCTGTAATTTGCAAAACGCACAAAATTTGCATGTTTCCTTCGAACTCCAAAGGGAACTGAAATCATGCCAAGCCAGCTTTCGACCGCGGCCAGAGAGGAAAGGCGAACCTGGTTAAGGATGAAACTCTTCCCCTGGCGCGCGCGGCCGCACACGGAGACGACCCCGACGGGTCCCTTGACGAGCTGCAGCGCGGCCACGGCCTCTGGGTCCATCCGGAACCGGCCGCGCTCGTCGCAGTACACCAGCCGCAGCGGCCGCCCGCCCCCGCCCTCGCCGCCCGCCTCTGCCGCGAACGGCGAGCGCGGCGACGATGCCGAAGCCGGGATCCACAGCGAGCGCGGGGTCCCTGTGGGCCCCGCCGCAGCGGAGGTCGGGGATGAGGACGCGTCGCCCCCGCGGCCACGGTCCTTGGACGCGGAGCTGCGGAGGCCTAGCATCTGCATCATCGCGGCTTCGCCGGAGGGGCGATTGGGCTGCTTAGGGTTTGGGCTTTTTTTTACGGAGGAGGGGTGCTGGCGCAGTCGCGCTTCCCGAGCAGCGAATTCGCGTTCCTTCGCTTCCGGCTTGACGCCGTCGCGCGTGGAGGAGCCGAGGCGAGGAGGACTGGTGGAGGCGGGCCCGTCGATGCCTCTCCTTGTGCAGGTGCCGCTGTGCTGTGTCAGCGTGGCGGACTGGCGGCCAACTTTTTTGGGCTCGGGCGGTGGCCGGTGCCGCTGGCTGTCTGCCTTTCGGCTGGTAACAGAGCTCACGTAGAGGTGAGAGAAAAAAACTATTTTATACTATTGAATTTATATGTTCATGTCATTTGTTCTTGGCTACTCATTCCCTCTCCAGGGACAGCAATTCTTGGACTGGGTTAGGATATTAAAGAGTGGTGAGAAATTACAAAAATATCTTTAAAAAAGTCTCTGCATAACTATACTTCAAATTACAGGTGGCAATATAAACAAACATATCTTATGGCCATAAGTAGCCACACATGGCAATTCAAAAATAAGCTCTCTTAAAAGGTGTGTAGTAAAGAGAAGCTTATGGGACTATAGCAAAGAGAAGCTTCTGGGACCATGCAATGCCCACAATTACAAAATTTGAATTGAGCACCACAACTTCTTCCCGCCTATGCCGTCTCTCAACCCCCCATACAAGAATAGCATGCACATATGATTGAGCAACAACTCCATTAGCCTGCAAGTTTTTTTCATCACCAATCATGCCCATCGATTTAAACAAGCTACCACATACACAAGAGGAATCCTTACCTAACCTGAATGAAGAACCAGCACAGGAGCAAGAAGAGGAAGATCAAGTTTATCTCTAGGTCCATCTCCAAGGTTGTCAGCCCTTGCATGACCTCAATGAAGGACCAGCACATAAGCAAGATGAGGAAGGTCAAGTTCATGTCTAAGTACACCACCAGCACCGTCAGCCCTTACCACCTGAATGAAGAACCAACACAAGAGCAAGATGAGGAAGATCAAGTTTATGCACAAGTACATCTCCAACAAGGTTAGCCCTTAACTTGAATGAAGAACCAGCACATGAGTTTGATGAGGAAGGTCAAGTTAATGAGTATGAAGCACCTGCACATCATTAGAGAGGAAACAAATCATCTCAAGGAAGGTTAGTCCCAATATCTCATGAAAGATGAACAAGCTGGTATGTATGGAATAAAATCTCAATGTTGATGCTTTCATGGGAGAACAACAACCTTGTGCAGGTGCCAAGAGGAATGGCTCCACTTTGATGGCCTAGAAGAATGTCATCCAAACTATCAAGGTTCTCTTCAGCAACAAGAGATGCAACAATTTATCAGTAAGTTTTTGTTCAGCACAAGTTTTTTATTTACATTTGCACAATGCTGACAATCTTTGGAGATAAATGACACAAAAGGAAAGGATGTTCTTCAAATAGTTGCACTTGTGCTAGCAGACACATGCATGTCTAATCCTAGTTAGTAGTATCTGTCGATGGGAGACACCGGAGGTTCCCCAAAGAAGACAGAATACGGACGGAGGATCGAAGAACCCGCCGCCCGATTCGAGTACAACACGGAGTAACGCGACGTGAGAATTACCATATCATAGAAGGATTGTAATAGAAAAGAGCACGAAACTCTTAGTTTAGGACTCGTTCCTAAATCCGTCTAGGAATCATAGAACCCGTAGCCAGCCTCGCCCCATATAAGGCCGCTGCGGGTACCCCTTGTAAACAAGAACGCCCAAGGCGAAGTACATAGCGCAACACAATCCCTCATACTCATCAATACAATGCAACAGGCTTACGCCGACTGGACGTAAAGATTTTTACTCGACGCAAGTCGAGGGCCCGAACCAGTATAAAATCGTCTGTCTCATCAAAGCTTGTTGCCACAACCGCCGAGTTCCGCAGTCTGCCAAGCTCCTCCGAATAAAAACACCTTCCCGGGTACCCCGTTGGTGGGCTATCGGTGATAAAACATCGACAGCTGGCGCGCCAGGTAGGGGCTTTCGGCAGATTGTACACCGAGAGTTCAGCGGACCTCACCTTCAAGATGAGCTTTTCGACGGGAACGACCTTCATTTTTGGCTCATGGATCTACGAGGCTAACGGGGAAGGCAAGCTCCAAAGCCGTCTGGCCAAGCAGTCAGAGCTCGACGACATCAAGATCGACCCCATGGAAGAATTTTGACTCACCGAGAAGCTAGCAACACTTTGACTTCAGATCCGGATCGGGAAGAAGAAGACTATGAAGCCGACTCAGGGAAGAATTCGAAGGCCGTTTTCAACTCCAACACCTTCAAGGGTTCGACTCAGGATCGGGAAGAAGAAGAATACTGAAACGACCTTGATTTCTGCGAAGGGAAATCCACAGTGTCGGAGTGTAATATGACCATTTAAATCACATTACCCGATAACAGTTGAATCCATAATCCATACATCGAACAAAAGAGTGCAAATAGAGGGAGTTACAATAACTTATTACATCGCCACAGGGCGGAATCAGAGTTCATGCAGCATAACAATAAAAGCTTGAGGTGCGGAAGCTATCTTCTTCTCTCCAACTTGAGCGTAGGCACGAAACCCTCAATCGCTGTAATCCCCAGATGAGTACTCACTCCTTGAACCTGAAACCAAATTTTCAGTACGATTTGTACTGGCCACACTCCCACCCTATGCATTGCTTTGTGGAAGTGGATGCAAAAATAAGGGTATCTCAAAAGGAACCTATAAAGGCTGGGTTTTCCTATGCAATGTTCAAGTATATAAAACAAAAGTATAATAAACAAGTTTTAAACACAAACCCATTCCCTTCATCTAT